>OX122882.1:73720232-74377180 GCA_944738645.1 Eristalinus sepulchralis
CGTCGTATGAAGAGTCCTTTTTCATTCCTGATATTCCCATTTCAATATTTTTTTCTCACTTTGATGACACTGTAAGTAGCCCTAACTGATATGTTGCTACTGCTATCATAAAGATGGAGAAAATTCAAAATAAGGTTGAGGAAACCATTTCTATCAAATAAAGTATCAAAATTTTTAGGGAAGACGACATCGGAAGATGTCGCTGATGTCTAACTTTTTAGGAGTCGCTCTTTTTCGGCAAGTGCTGTGTTCGAAGGAATTTCCCTTGTCCGATGGAATTTTAAATACTGATAGTCCACTGTATTCAACATGAATAAACCCCGGATGCCAATTAGAAACGTCACATCTCACACTTCCGATCGTCAAAAATCGTTCCTGTGTAAACTGTTCATCATAACCTTCCCACATCCAAGTCGCTAAAAGACCAAAAATAAATATAACTCAACTAATTCAACTGTCAAGAACAGTCAAGAACAACAACTAGACATAAAAAACAGAAGCACAAGTTGCTGCTGTAGAAATCAATATGCGAGCAACAGAATTGATTAGCAGGTATGAAAGAAGCGGCAATGAGAAAAGAACTGCATAAGACAATATTATATTATGGTTTCTCTTGTAAGCAGCAATAATCGCTAGCCTGTGTCTTAGGCCTGCCAATCAACTTGCATATGAGCGTAGGTTATTAAGAAACATGAATTACGTATCAGATTACGAGACTCCTAGTTTTAGTTGGACACCGCAAATGCAATAGCTAGACACGCACATGACTTTCAAATGGAAGCATTTTAAGTCTAAGAGGCTTGAGAGTTGCCTAGTTCGACAGGTCGTCCTGAAACTTATATCTACTACCTTTGCATTTACTAGTCCACCAGACTTTTGAAATGTTCCTTTTTTTCAAAAGAAAGAAATTATCAGTTTACTAGATAAAGAAAAATCGTCCACATCTCAACCAATATTCTAAAATGGATAGGCATAAGAAAATGTCCACAAACTACTTTTATATTCCAACGTACGTTACTTTTTCCTCTCTGATGAAGAACTTTCCCCTTATTAGACTTATTGCCCGTTGTAAGAATCCAAAGCATTCTATATGTTTTTTGCACCTTCAGTGACAATCGTAATTAATTCTGTCATGGAAACTTGAATTGGAGTGTGGTTTCCCGTTTTCTCTTTGCTCGTACCTTCCAGTGGGAGGCACACGCTTTTCTTGCCCATGTTTGAGTCGTTTGTTGCCTAATGTACTAGTTTTCTCAGAAAGAAGACTTGTATGAGGTGGGATTTCATATAAGCACTATCTCCTTATGTGATACAAAGCCAGCTTTAAGAATCTGTAATTTTGTAAATTTTCTCCCACATGCCAAAGGGGTTGGTTCGATTCCCGATCTGTACACATCGCTTTTTTCACGGCACCACCGTTTTCGAGATGCTGACAGCACTCAACACCCATTTGTCTATGAGAAACGTCTCATATCTCGCCGTTCGGAATCGGTAAAAAAAATGTAGGTCTATAGAACGCACAGCACGAGTAGTTGCTGAAGAAGCCAGGCCCTTGTCCTCCGTGGGCTTTATTACTTTCCTAAGTATCGTTCTTACCGCGCATATGGCAACGTGGCTCTCCATAGACCTTATGCGACTCGAATAACTTTGATTGCGGTTTACAAGACTCATCAAACTTTGTGAATGCGCTGTGTCAAAGATATCTTGTGCCAGTTCTTCATTCCCTTTGAACCCACGAAGACTCAAGGATTTGAAATGAATGCAACTTCTCTTTTAATAGTTTAGTTCAAAGAAAATTCATGTTCTGTTCATACAAACGAAACTTCTGTCTGTCTGTCTCATTGTCGCACTTGAAATTTCAACCAACCAAATATTTTCATATGTTCATTTGTGATTGGTGGTAGTTTGGGGATGGCTCCTGTACAGGAGAAATTTGGGAAAGATTTTTAAATCTTAACCCACTTTGACACATCAATTGTTAGATTCTTTCAAATGAAATAAAGGTCTCATAGCGCACATTTCGATTCAAAGAACGAATTATAAAACATGAAGCTCCAAACAAGCCACCCCCACAAGCTTTAAAACAAAAATAAATCAGAAAGAAGTTTTTGAGAAAAACGTCCAACAAAAACTAGAGTCCTAAAGGTTTTAAAGCCATCCACCAAACACCAAAATACATATACATTGAAAATCAGAGCGAAAGTATAATTCTAGAGAAAACTTAAAATGCAGTTTTATGGAGCACGTTGTGAATTTATCAAAGATTTAATTCATTTCCGCAAAATTATCGTATACTTCCATTCACAATCGCGATCTAGTTTTTTTTCCGCACTTTGACACAGCTGACATGTGCAGTGATCACGTTTGATGGTATGATGAAATGTAAATACAAGTAAGATGTACACATTTACCGAATAGAAGATGTAGGAGCGGAGGTGGAGGAAAAAGAAAACAGAACTATACCCTCTTAAATTTTTTGTCTGTACTCAGTTTTATGCATTGCATATGTACTGTGAGTAAAAAGTTCATTCATCTCATCAGGTTCGCAAATAGTTTGTCATCGCTAAGGAAGTAAATAGCTGATCGAATGGTACTCTTTGTTGGTGAAACAGTGTTGCCCAAAAGTGCTTATAACAATATTCCCTATAAAGTGGATATTTGAAGCTGGACTCTTTTTATGCGATTGCGTCCTGTGAAATAATATTTTTTCTTAAATTTTTTTTCTCTTCTTAAGAAGCTTAGGAAAACTCTATAATTTTGTTCGAGAGGCAAATCATAGATCATAGTTCCACATTGTCCACATCAAGTGGCAAAACTACCGACACTGCCTTACCCGGCACATAATTACATCAATTGTGTCCATGCTTTGGTGTAAGTACTGGTGTTACGTGTCGCCACAAATGGGTATACTAAGGTGTACCCAATTTTGATTTCGATGAGATATAACATTCATCAGATTCGATGCTATCAACACAAACAAGACCAAAGGCTGAACGCAGAACTTTTCTCCAGAAAAAGGCTTCAACTTTTCATATATCAATGTTTTCGTGCAGGACTGGGATAATGACAGTGTTATTTAGTATGAGCTTGATCAATCAAGATATTCCTCTTCTACTAAAATAAGACTCACAAGAACAGAATTAGATTACAGAGCTGGTAGTCTAATTCTTAAGTAAGTGTACTCTCATTCTTTTAATTTTGTGGTGACGATGGCTTGTGAGTCAGCGCGTAATCATGGTGGATAAGTGCGTTTTCATTGTCACTGGGGATCGTTTAAACAAACATTGGACTGTTAGCATACGCATGAACATTCTTCATGACCACCTTAGCCTTTCAAAAGTCAGTGCAATGTGGTTGGCAGGAGTGCTCATAGCATATAAGAATAAAGTGCGAATCGCTTGCTCTAGGGAGTTTTTGGGGCTCTGTAAAAAAAAACCTACAGAGGGCGCATCATACGCATAAAATTTTTAAAAAGACGTTGACTGAAAACATTTCTGTTGCTTACTAAGGACAACGCTCCTATTCACAAGACGCGAGCTCTCAGGGCTGCTGTGCGAAATTGCGCTTTCGAACGAATATAACTTTTACATATATGATACCTTAAGTTTCAAAAACATTGAGCTTGCAAGTACTGACGATAAAGACTCATTTGTTTTTGAGATTGTGAATGCGTTTCGTTCTGTTTAATCAAACGCGCAAGGTGTTGATGGTATCTGTCCCAGATTTTTAAGACTTATATTACCATTGATTCTGTGTTATGTTAGTCATATGTTTAATGTGTGTATTTATAGTTGTAGTTTCCCAAGCCAGTGCAAAAGAGCAAACATTATACCTGTCCCTAAGATCTAACTTTTCAAGACCATCGGGTCATAGATCCATTAGTATCTTACCATATATTGCAAAAGTTTTTAAAAACATAATCTCTAGTCAGATACAGTATTTTATCAATACAAAGGGTCTAATCTCAAAATAGCAGTCAGGCTTCAGACAAAAGCATGGCTGTGAATCTGCTGTTATTAAAGTGACAACTGACTTGCGTACCGGTATGGACTCACATGGTGCTACTTTGTTAATACTTTTAGATTGCGTTTGACTCTATCGATTCATTCAATCTTACTGACTAGACTGAATGACAATTCTAACTTCGGGCTCTCTGCAATCAAGCTAATGGCTAAATATTTAAAGGACCGTTCATTGACCATTGTAACCTCTGTTGGTATGGCTGATATGTATGTTGTCAATTGTGGCGTTCCTCAAAGATGGGTATTAGAACCGTTATTGTTTTCCCTATTTATTAATGATTTGCCTCAAATTGTGTCCAATTGTAAAGTGCATATGTACGCTGATAATGTTTGTATTTAAACGTCTTGTAGTAAAAGCTCAATATCTGCAGGTGTTTCAACAGTAAATGATGACTTGTGTAGAATATAAGCATGGTCAGAGCAGAACAAACTTCGACTCAACACAAAAAACTCTTGCGATGCTTTGTACTAACAATGTTATTAACATGGGAAGTCTGCCGCCTATTGTCTGAAACGGTGACATTATAAGGTATGTTAATAAGGTAAAGTACCTTGGCTTTGTTATAAATGAGTCACTCTCCTGTTGTGATGCTAATTCAAAAAGTGTGAAAAGAATTTACTTGGGGTTACGTAGCTTAAGGTACTCAACTTATCTTCTCAATCCTGATATAAAAATCAGATTAATAAAAAGCGTCATAGTGCCTTTCTTTACGTTTAATTTTTGTGTATATCCTTGCTTAGACTGCATGTGTCATCGTAAACTTAACGTCGCGTTCAATGATTGTCTCCGTTACGTTTTTAATCTTCCTAGATACGCTAATGTCAGCCAGTTTAAAACTATACTACTAGGAATAGAGTTGAATCAATACCGTGATTTCAGAATTCTCTCACAGTTACACAAAATTATATACTATGAATGTCCATTGTACCTCAAGGATATGATTAATTTTACTCAATGTCGTAGAGGTGTATATTTATTCTTGCCTCGTTTTATGCACACAGTAGCAGGGCGTTCCTTCCTTGTTTCAGCTATACGGCTGTGGAATAATTTACCAGCCGCATTGCAGAGAACAACTTCATATGTCAACCCAAACATAACTTAAACTAATGAATTATAACTTATTGCTATTTATCATTCAATGATATATTGTCAAATTATTCTCAATACTTAAATAAGATATTATATCTTGTAGTATTTACGTAGGAAATAAATAAATGAAAAAAATTAAATGAAAATGAAGAAATCCAACCACCACCCTATAGACTAGACCTTGACCATCGTGATTATTTCTTGTTTCCTGATTCGAAAATAATTTTCAAGCGAAGCGTTTTTCTGCATTTCACAGATGAAATCTCTTGTGTTTAAAATATAATGCAAAGATTGTCATTTGCTAAGGAATTCGGTTGAGTGGCACTGCAGTCCAAAAGAGACCAAGACCTGTTTAAGTTTTTCAGCAACAAGCAAGGTTTAAGGGCTTGGAATTGTAACTATTCGCCACACAAGACAGCTAAACTTCCAAGCCTAATTAGATTCATAAGAAGATGGAGAAAAAATTAGTATCAAAAAAAGTACTTTGACATGTAAGCATAGATTTCAAATTAAGAGAACCTTAAATATTGTCAAACCTGCCAAATTTCAAAAATACAAAAAGATAATTGAAAAGTGTTACAAGGATGTAACAAGTTAAATGATGCTGAACGTATAAATTTAAGGATGTAGCAACCGATCCTGACTGTACACATACATATGTACGACCCGTTGGAGAAAAAACGTTAAGCCTCTTTCTTCTAATTAATCCCGCAGGCCGACTCTATACTTAAGGATCTCTGTCAATATAAATGGTAAGCACTTTGTTTCACTCTCAGTTTCAGGAGATTCTATCAACTAAACAAGACAACTTTTAACATATCAGTTGTCCTCAAGGACACAGACAGAATTAGGGGCGACCGCGCATCTTCAAATCACCCACATCACAGAGTATCACAGCACACATTGGTCTGACTAGTGCCACCACGTGTACATCCTTCACAAGTTTCACGTAAATCCTCTTCATGTTGGCAGAGAGTGACAAACCTATCACGCACTCCTACCACGTACACATACGTACAATTAATTTTTAACGAGCACCGATCAATAGTATCCGCAAAGCAACAGCAACACGAACTTCGCCAACACCGACGTCTTTTGGACAAATCTGACAAGATCCGCGAACTGTTCGTCTGTAATGAGAATCTCATCCAAACGCTGAAATATCTCGAAATCGTACTTGTCCATAATTTCGACTTTTCGCACGCACTATCCGTCCCGAACTGATTCTCACTTTAGAAGACTGTCTCCGCGCGACAAAACGAAAAAATAAACAGAAACAAAATAATCGCTCAGACGACGACTGCGACGACGACGACAGCGATTCGGCAAACTTCAGATCTCTAGAATAACTGAACGCTCTTGCCGGAAAGTCAAAGCGCCAACGCCACACCACCCCATCCGAGTGGACGCCGCCACCGCCGTCCAGCGAGCGGTCGACGTGCGTGCACCCCAAGGTCATTCGGAAGAGACTCTCGTGTAATTAATAAATATTCATATTGGACCCGGGAGTTAAGTGTGCGTGTGTGCTTTGTTTTGGGGCTTAATGACTCGGGTTGGAGCGGACGAGCACTTCCTAATGTCTCTGATTGAATCCACCTCTCCACCGCCGGGTGTGAGGGTGTCTTGCATGCAAATGAGCGCCGCCGCCGCCGCTGAGTGCTGGTGCGACGTGTAAATTGTCGCGATGTTTGCTGTGCCATTGTTGAGACTCATGTTGTCCGACTGTGGTTGCTGTGGAGACTCTTCCTAGATTGTGAGTCAGGCTTAAAGGTTCTTTGCCGAATTGGGCGTGTGGGAAACGCGTTCAATGACAGATATCCATCTTTCGCTTGGCGGAAATGCCTACAATTCGGGAAACGCTTGAGGTTTGCATTCTTTATAGAAAGTGTAAGTTGTTTATTGAAAAGTTGACAAGTTCAGTGAAATCGAATTAAAGTGCGCTTTGTAAAGACCATTCTACAGGAAATAGTTTGAAGAGAGGTTTTTAGGTGTCACGAGAAGTGCGTCTGGGATTGAAACGGAAGCAGCTTAAATGAGTCTGGCTGTAAACAAGGGAAAAGCTACTAGTACTGTCATAAGCGAAGGACACACAACTAAACATGAGGATGGACAGTAAAAGATTTTAGACTGTCAGGGACTTCGTCTACGTCGGCTCCGCAAAAGAACAACGTTAAAGGACAACGAAATAATTACTAAAATCATGCAAAGAATCACTCTTGTCAACCGGTGTTTCTTTGGGATTGGGAGGCAATTGAGTTAGAGAGTTGAGTCAAATTTGGCTTTGAATGAGACCTTGGTGATCCCTGTCCTGCTTTATGGTGCAGAAACTTGGACGTTACTAAATAACGGATAAGGAAGCCTTTTCGAGAGGACAGTTATATGTGCGATTTTTGGTCCTGTTTGCGTTGATGACATCGTAGGGCCGTACGATGGTGTGCGCCTAGTCAAACGTGTACGGATACTACGCTAAGGATAGGTAGGTCATGTAGAGCGGATGAATAACACTGCTCCGGGTTGAAAAGTTTTAAATCCGAGCCATTAGGATAACGAAATAAAGGGTGGCCCAACAAGAACGCAAGATTTAAATTTGGCGCCATTCGCATTGTCATTGTTTGACATTTGAATAATTATTATTGTTTGTTAGTAGAAGGTCTAAGGTTAATAAAAATGGAGCGCTACACGAATAAACATCGAGTTCTCATTGGGAAATTGTTTTACCAAAATGATGAAAGTTTTGCGGCTACAGTTCGCAAATTGCGATCAATTTGCTCCAAAAGAGTCAACTGTAAAGCGATTAATGGAAAAATTTGCTGAAACTGGCTCTGTAACTGCTGTAAAGACAACAAAGCGCATTCGACCAGGTCGATCGACCGAAAATATCGCAGCAGTAAGTGATGATGTCGCTCAAACTCCATTCACCTCAATTCAACACCGAGCTCAGCAAATTGGTGTTTCCAAATCCACTATGCAGCGAATTTTGACGAAAGATTTGCATCTTCATGCATACAAAGTTCAACTGACTCAGGAACTGAAGCCAGCTTACCATGCACAGCGAAGGGAGTTCGTTAATTGGGTGTTGGAGAGACAACATGAAAATGCTGATTTTGCCGATAAAATCATCTTTAGTGACGAGGCCCATTTCCATCTTGATCGCATCGTCAATAGGCAGAATTGTCACATTTGGGGCGAGGAAAATCCTTGAGTGATCCACGAGAAGCAAATGCATCCTCAAGGTGTGGATTTTGAGCTGGAGTAATCATTGAACCTTTTTTTATGAAAATGAGTCAGGTCAAGCGCAAACAGTCAATGTTGTTCGGTATCGTGAAATGATAACCAATTTTGTCGAGGGGCTGTGGTTTCAACAACACGGCGCCACATCTCATACAGCCAGAGAAACAATTCAATTGCTGCATCAGTCATTTCCCGGTCGTGTTATTTCGCGTTTTGGAGACCAGAATTGACCGCCTAGATCGTGCGATTTAACACTATTGGACTTTTTCTTTGAGATTTTTTGAAGTCAATGGTTTATGCGAATAAGCCGACGACGACCCAAGCCTTTAAAGAGGAAATTGGACGCTACATTAATGAAATACCGCAGCATTTATGCAAAACAGTCTTTGAAAATTTCATTCAAAGATCGCGTATGTGCAGCAAAGCCGCGGCGGCCATCTGGCCGATGTGTTATTCCACACATAACCTCATCCTGTCTACATTACGATATAATAAAGAATTCACGACTTTTTTTAGATATCTGCGTTTTATTTAAAATGTAAATCTTGCGTTGGGACACCCTTAAGATGAGGACTTCTTCTGAGATGACGCGAAGAAACACCTCGAAATATTTGGGCTGCTAACTTGGCGGCAGCTGACAAGAGACCGTACTAACTGAAAACGGATGTTGGTTTAAGCCCAGTTCCATCCTGGACTGCAGGACACTAAGAGAAAAAGAAAAACTAATTCATCAACTTGTGTGGGGGACCAATAGAACAAGTATTCTATTGTCTATTAACTTGGCCATGGAGTAGGTGATTATTGGCAATTTTTATGAAGCTCTATTTGGCATTGAACTTGGTCTCTCTCGTAACTGATGTGCTCCTTTCATGAACCTTACAACTTTCCTTGATGGAATTTTGTGAAAATCTTCCCCTCATTTAGTGGGTTTATTTGTCTTTACGTATCATTCGCGGGTGATTCTACCTGTTCTCCTATGGTTTCTTTTGCCTTGCTTCACAGCTTACGAGTGCCTGCCTTATTGAGACCCTATTTGTGGAGGTGATAATTACATGCTCTGTGTCCTGGTAGCACATTACATCCTGGAGGTAATAATTACACGCTCCGTGTCCTGGTAGTACAGCGCGTCTACTATTACGCAGCGCTGTTTTTCTATTTCTATTCTATAGCTCCTGTGACACTTTTTGTACCGTTTTTGTTTTATGAACTTGCTGAAGTGCCTTGTATCCTTCTGACTGTTCCTTTACTTTGTAATCTTATTGTGTAGGTGTCAGTTTGTGTCTACGGTCCTAAAATGATAGAGACAAGAAATCCCAGTGAATGGTATTTGAACACGTTTCTTTGTCAGTTTTTTCATTTCCTCCATGGTTGTCATGTCCTGACACACAAGGAGTAAGTGGCATTTTCAGACAGCCTTAGAGTGGCACCTTAAGTGTCGCTTAAGCTTAAGTCTTAAATCCACAACCACACATGTTGTTACTATTGTCCCTCCCAGCTGTGCTTGAAATATTGCTGACACATTGTAGAGACAAGCATGTATGTTGCATCTTGGTCTCAGAATTCCAGAAGCCTCCATATTGGAGTTCAGGGAATTTCCACCCATCTGAATACCATTTCCAGGATCCCATTAA
The DNA here is from genome assembly GCA_944738645.1 of Eristalinus sepulchralis. Classification (NCBI taxonomy): domain Eukaryota; kingdom Metazoa; phylum Arthropoda; class Insecta; order Diptera; family Syrphidae; genus Eristalinus; species Eristalinus sepulchralis. Next base: position 73,730,204 of record OX122882.1, read on the forward strand.
TTTAATCAGGATCTGTTTCCTGTAGAAGAAAGTGTTCCCTGCTTGATAAAGGTGCTCTGCAATTTCTTTTGAAATTGAACTTGGAGGACATCCATCACTTACTCAAGTTAGCTCCCATAGGGTGCTCAGCCTTTTCAGAATCTCCTGTTGGCAACAAAATCTCCTTATTTTTAGTTCGAGGTTGGCTTGCTTTGCGGTTTCAAACTTTAAGCCAGTGTGTAGCTGTGACATGTCCACTTCTGCTTCCATTGCTGCAGCTGAAGTCATTCTCCTTGCTCCTGTTGGTTACATGCGCACTTGTCTCTAAGTTTGTTTATGACACTTTTTAATTCACATTTTTTCACTACATAGTATCTGCTATTATAAGCTCTTTAAAAAAGTCTCATCAAACTTTACTGTTCAGAGGTCACATTAAACTGCAGATTCCTTTCGATCTTTCTTCCCTTCTAGATTTCGTGTGTTTCAACATTTTCAGTTTTCGCAATTTCTTATTTTAGGATAAAGGCAGTGGATTGGACATTTATTCTCAATTTACTTTAGGAAATCAATCACCTTATAATTTGCTTCAATTAATCACTGTATATGAAGACCTCAAGGCACAAACCATCCATCCATCCATGACAGCCATCTTTACTGTCACTCTACGTCAAATTGAAACGTTCAAAGCAAGACTACTTTATCAATTTCCTTAATATCCACACCTCCGTTGGAAGCTTGCCCTAAGCACGCGCCGGTTAGTGGCAATTTGGTTGATTGATCGACGTGATCATTGAATTGAAATGCCTGTCGGGAGAGTGGAGATTTATGTACAGATCAGCGAGATCACTTATTTTAGACAACTTGCCGCGTCAGTTCAGGAGCACGACCACAAAGTCCCCGAGGATCAATTATGTTCAATTTTAGTTGGAAATTAAATATTAAATCACCTTACTGTTCAGGTAATTGCATCAGGATCACAACAGCCGTCAGCATAATTTTAGACATGAGTTAAGTTTAAAAGTATTTAAATGATATCCTGAAGTGCGCCTGCATGATCGTTTGACTTATGCACAGAATACTCAGCCATGAGGTGGTGTGTCGTGCAAAGCTAGCGACAGTGCAGCTTCAGTTCGAAATTGGGAGACTCAAAAGCTGGTCCGTTGTCCTCTCAGGTAGTAACCTACATTTAATGTAATTTCTTGTTCTACCGGATGAATACCAGTAAGCGTTCCTGTTATAGAGGGCCTTGATTTTCAGCTTTAAACAAGTCAGCGCCATCAGCCGGCACTTGATTGACAGAGGCAGTGCAGTGCAGTTCTTCACCTTATCTACAAGCTTCGCGTAGTGAATCATTACTAAGCCCAAGCACGCTGATGTTAGCGCTTATCGAGAGTAAAGTGTCCCATTTGTGCGCCAGCAAGTGCAGTCTTTTCTCTCTAGAGTCAACAGAAATGCCACGCAATTCTAGTTGAAGTAGGGGAGCATGCGCTTGATCAGCCTGTATCCTCGTGAGTCATGCCATCTCTGTTATCGAAAGCCCTAACCAATGAAGAAGACAAACCCAATATGGGTTCGGGTCCTACCAATGTCTTTTTTGATCTTTGTCCAGCAAGTTCAGTGACGATCTCATTTCCCATGATCCTATGGTGTCCCACGTTAATTCACAAATTTCGGTTGTCCATTTGCAGGTAGTTAATTGCATGCATGATACTCATGTGCATACACAGATGATCTTATAAAACAAAAATATATTCCCCATTGTACCCTGAAGTCATGCACTTGTTCTTTGTGACGGCACCAGAAAATATAAAATCTACCTTCCACTAAGATCTACGATATTGACATCTTTAACGTACCAGGAGACTGACACAGGCTGGTTCATCTAGTGTCGGTTTTTTCAATCACAGGTTATTCTGATACTGACAGCTGTATTGCGTCTGAAATTTTAACAGAAAGTCGGTATCAAACCTCCGCCAAAGGAAATGAATCGGCCTAGGCAAAGTGAGTGCTGTGACTTGGCGATGAAATTGGCCGCATTGGAGCTGCAACTTAACCCCTTTAGGCATTTCTTTTTTTGTGGGGAGCCGTGCAGGACCGTGGTTATATTAACAATCTGGAAACGGTTCAGGCACTTAAGGCCAGTATCACTAAAGAAAGCCATGATTTAACCTACAGGGCCATTCCATCAATAAGCCAATTAAACAACTTATTTTTATTAATTTTATTCTTCTTTGAGTGGCTTTACAGTCAAGGGTGTACCTGGCGCTTAACCAACATGCCTCCGTACAAAAGTGTTCGTCATTGAATCTTTTCTCCAGAAACCAGCAAAGGTTACTGTATTAAAGATTGAATGCAGGGCAAGTGCTTCTTCACATGCGTTTAATATTAACTATGCTTCCGCCCCATAGAAGAGGTCAGGGATGAACAAGTTGCTGTGCAAAGTCAGCATGACCTTTCGAAAGAAGAGTCTTGTACTCAATCGCCCCTTGAACTCAGAGGTACGACGGTAGGCAGGAATTATTCGGCGATTAATTAATAATAATAATAATTGAGTGGCACTACAGCCCACAAGTGACCAGGGACTAGCTTCTACAACAACTACTCGTGTTGTGCAAGCTACTGTTCTCTCACGAGTAGAACTGACCTACAGTTTTTTACCGACTCCGAACGGCGAGATTTGAAAAGCTTTTCATAGACAATTGTCATTGACAGTTGTCAGCAACTCAAAAGAAGTGGTGCCGAGAAAAAATGCGAGGAGTTCCGTCCGGGAATCGAACCTATACTTTCTGCGTGGCGGTCGACCCACTTACCACTACGCCACAGCGATTAATTGCGGCACTGATAAAGTCCTTCATCAACTAAAAATTTTGCCTGTCTGCTGTGACGTTCTTGCAATGTTGTCGAATTGGTGCGGCCAATCTCGCAAACAGCATTAATATCATTTTTGACCGCCACCGTTGCAAAATCATCGTTGTATACGACCAATCACGTGAATCTGCCATCAACTGCACGAACTTCAAATTTTGGAAGATCTTTCCTCTTGACAGGGCGTCGCCTTGTCTAAAACGTTAATGGACATTACATATTTTGGTCAATTTGTGTCGAACCATCTCAATCGCCAGGTATGTTAATTTGAGCGTGGTGTTGTATGCGCACTGCCATACGCGGTCTTGAAATCGAAGAATAGGTGGTGAGTGAAGTTCTGCATTTCACCGGTATTTTCGAGATCTGCCGGAGTCTTAAACCCTGATCTCTCATAGACTTTCCTGACCTAAAGCCATACTCGTAAGGAACTATCAGATTGCTGATCAGAGGGGAACTTATATGAGGTGTAAGGGAGACTGATCTCGCGATGCTTGACGCAGTTGAAACGCTCGGCATTAGGATTTCACACACATCGACATGCTTTCTTCCAACGATAGCTGACAAGTGACAAGAACCTGACATCTTTAGTAACTATCCGTTTTGTGCATAATATTATTCACTCATGAGTTTAGAAGGCGTGTTATTTATTAACTACTCTGAATGGCGAAATTGGAGAAGCTTTCGATGGACAACTTGTACTCTTCGTCAGCAGAAAATATTGCATGATAGATGTTCAATCCAGGAATCAAACAAAGGATCAGACGTTTGAGTCGACACAACCCAACCGCGACCACTATTAATTGTGTTGAAGGACTAAGTTTACACTATACAACACCATGAACGCCCCTGTCTTGTGCTATGGTGTGCAAGAATGCACAATCTTAATAGCGGATGAGGAAACAATCTTTGCTGTGGCTTGAGTTAATGGCTCCTTGAGGAGATGGACTGTACCGTGGTATGCGCCTAGTCAAATGTCCACGGATGCAACGCTTAAGATGGTGTATGGAGCAAAGGCACAAAACAGTTACCAACAGAAAGTATTCTCGAAGTCGAAGCACTCGCGCAACGCAATAAACGATACTCACGGAACCGATGGCGCACCCAAGGCAAGAAGGACGTTAACCAACATGGCGTGCGATATTGTAGGCAGCTGTCTAAAGATTGTGCCAGCTGAAGAGAATCGGTTGCACTACGGGTTGTACTGCCACAAGATACGATGGAGACCTCAAGCTCGATGCCGATTCCACCATGGTCATCAAAGTCAAAAAAGGTTTTAGAAAAGATAATGCCCTGTCGTGTGACTTTTCCAACAGCATTTGATAAAATCATGCAAAATTCAAGAGCCAGGATTAAACTGCTAAATTCCTAAGAATAATCTCAGTTACAGAGAAATTCAATTCAATGTCTGAAAGTTAGGCTGTATTAAACTACAAGAAGCAACCATTCATTTAAAGCGAATCCACCTTTCACAAGTATGCAACATGCATGCATTGAACATGTTGGTTGTTGCCTCTGGTCCAACACGATACTTCAACCAGTGATAATTACGACGGGTGTCGTACAACAAATTGATTGGTCTCATGAACAAAAACTCTTCCCACTACACGCACGTCTGAAATATTGCTTCAGGCTTAGGCTGTCTAAGATAATTTAGTTGAAAAGTGATGTGCATCTAAATTGAACATAATTGATCACTGATCGCCCTATTATCAGGTGCAGCTTGCGCTTTGAAACTAGTCCTTCCAGAGCATGGAGATTTTAAAAATATTTTACCAGGTAACTCTCACGTAGCCTGGAAGGCGTTCAATTTAATTTCATGACCGTGTATATCAATCAAAATAATTGTAGGCGAATGGCGCAAGTTTAAGACAAATTACAACCCGAGGTGAGGACATTAAGAAAATTGATAAAACGATCATATGCAAATATTGAGATAGTTTCATGTTTGGATAACTGACACGTTCGATGTCCTCGAGGCAATGGAGAGTAAACTTTAATCGTCACATATTCTGTGTACAATTTCCTTCACGGAATCAGCACTCAGGAAGAGTTGTTGTGGAAGGAATTTTATGACTTTACTCAATTCTTTTAATGAACTAAAATTTAGGCCCAAAATTAGAAGTCAATTGGAATCTTGAGGTTTTTAGAATGGGATTGGAATATAACGCCACCTAAACCAACTTGGAGTGCGCAACTGGCGGCAGCTGGCGAAAGATCGTGCTGGCTGAAGAGGCATGTTGGTTGAGACCCAGGTCCGGACTGTAGCGCCACAAGAAGAAGAAGAAGAATTGGAATAAAGCCTTTGAGAAGTCAACATGTGAACAATTTTTTAGAGATCTGAAATGAATGGGATCAACTTTCATATGAAGCCTTTAAGAATGATGTTTAAAGATGTGTGGTGATGTGTCTAAAGTAGGTGTTACGGTCGTTGCGGCAGAGTAAGGTTTAGTAGTAGGGTGTGTACTAAATAGTCATATGTAATCATGTATAAGAAGTATAAAAACACACTTTCAAATTCAAATTGCCCATTTCTGCCTTATATACTTGCACTGGACAGTACATACGTATACCTGCACTATCTCGATTCCAGGCAACCTATCTCAGGCGGTATCGGTTCGATGCTAGGTTGGGGACTGCCATGCGACCGTAGCATGATGAGTTTCGGGTGGTGTGATGTGTAGAAGTGACAACATTTACACATGTAATGGGTTTTCCAAAAAGGACTTGTGAACATTTTTTTTTTTGCATAAGCGCAAAGCGCAAAATTTTTTATTGGGTTGAAATGCAATCAAAATAATTACGAATGCATCTCGAAATCCTTCATACGAAAATATTCGGTTGTCGTTTGCAGCGGTCGATACTTTCGATCCTATCTTCATCGATTTGGCCATACATTTCGGTAAAACGGCCACTCTTCCGCTGTTAATGTTGGATCTTAGCTCCTAAACCTTCCTCGGCTTGTTGGCTGAAGCCAATGACTTTAAGTAGTCCCTCAGAATATAGACAAGCGGCGTTAAATCTCACAAACGAGATGACGAATCGACTGGCCAATTTTTTAAGATAACATGCTCACCATACTCTTCAATAAATCAATTGTAACGTCTGCTATGTGGTTGGTGGAACAATCCTGTTGAAACCACATACCATCCAAAAACATATCTTCCTACTCGGTCGACAAATTATTGGTTATCATATTGCGATGATGCTGATCATTCACAATAACGTGACGATTGTTATCGTCGACGAAAAAATAAAGTCTAATGACGCTTCCGGCATTTAAACCGCATGCATGGATGAATTTGATGGATTTTCATCCGACTAATAGCGCTTAGTTTGCTAATTGACGAACCAGTTGAGCCAAATTTCAGCTTCGTCACTGAAACTACTTTTTCGATGAAATTCATCATCGTCTTCTTCAGAACTCAATCGGAGAACGAATATCGCTTCAAGTACTTCATCGGCTTTAATTCATGAGTCCGTTTGATATTTTATGAGCGCAAACCAAGATCATCTCGCAAGATACTCCACAATGTGACGATACTCTATACTAGAGAACGCAGTGAAATAGACTGATTTTGATCGTTTCCTACGTATGCTGTGAGCCGCAGCAATATTTTCCACAATTCAAACAACCCGTTGCCTCACTAACACTTCCATATCACACAACGAATATGTAAACTCAAATTTTTGCACTAAACTTATTATTGCCTGTCATCTAGGACTGGAATTACGACCAAGGTGGTGTTTTGTCTACTTTACCACGACAAAAATGTTGAGTTTACTGAATAAATTTACAGTGTTAAGTTATATTCTAAGTTGTCAAGTCCCTGTTGGAAAATCCTTTACTACAACAAGCCTGCAATTAATTAAAAAAATGAAAAATAATGAAATTTATTTTAGTTTCAATTAGAAATGCAGTGAATTTAAGAGATACAATCTGGTCATGTGTTGGCATACACAGCCTCCCTCATCCACAAGACAACCATATAACTATCCACTGCTCCTCGAATCGCATAGGAGTGATTCCGTCTGCTTTGGAAAGAAGATTGTAAAAATTATTGTTTCATGTACAAAGATTATAAAAAAAAATATTAGTTGCACAAACAAATATCTAAGAAATCAAATAAAATGTTGTTATTCGTTCCGTGTTATATATTTGGATGGGATACTCCCGTTTGAAATTTAGACTTCCAATTTTTTTGAAAGACTTATGTATGTAGCCGAGTATTTTTTGTTTTTATTATCTTTGTTATTTTTTCCCACAGCCAAAAGTATGTTACATAAATGTTGGGTGACGCCATTTAAGGAAGGAAGAGTGCACCCAAGGGTTTTATGCAGAGCATGATATCTTAGAGTATGTGCAGCATGTTTTGCATTTCTTTCTCATTCATGAAGGATCTACATATGTACATACATATTTGCGTATGTAAGACACTAAGGGGGCATCAATTCTTTTAGCGTGTTCACATATCAGGCAATGTCCGGTTATTGACCACGAAACGAGGAAAATTTCCGATCTATTTTACGAAATTTTAAATTAGTTTGGGGTCAAGACTGGGTAAGTTCCTATCCTAATCCTAGAATTACATACATACTTTTGAATAAAGAATTCGGGAGGAATCGATCCATGATAGATTATATTTACAAGTTAAAATTTTTTACATGCGGTCACGGGAAAAATGTTGTTTGGCTTAATTTTCGGGAATTTAAGAAAAATACTTTTTTGGTTTTTTATATTTTCTGAAAAATGTTGTTTTGTCGGTGAAAAATTAAATCAGATAGCCTTTTCCGTTTGAAAGCAGGAATTGTGCTCTGGTTTCGGATAAGAAAATTTGTTGATCTTCAATTGGCCGCGTACGCTCCTTCGCAACCTTAAGTTTTATCATTGATCACACATTCTCGATGGAACTTATATTTGAACTGCAGGGAGGCGAAACTTTATTCATTGGTTATTTTTTTTTTTGACAGAGAAAGTGCTCTAAGGTGTCTTCACCTTCTCCACAGGCGTCGCAGAGGGTGTCTTCACTAAGCCCAAGTAGACTTAGGTGCTAAGCGAAGGTGAAGTGTTCCTGTTCTGTCTACAGATAACAGAAAAGCCGCGGATTTCTTCCTGACGTTTGGGACCAAAGAAGCGGGTAGTCCCAATGTGGGTTCGGGCCCGACGAATGTGGAACCTTGCCTAGCTAGTTCATCAGCAATCTTGTTTCCCGTGATGTCCTTGCCGACCAAATTGAAAGAGGACTTGGATTCCTGGACTATCTCGAAAGTAGTAGAGTAAGGCCTTAAGCACAGCTTGAATATCGATGCAGATGCAGATATTTCGACCCTTTCAGCTGAATGTCCGTTTCTAGTATACCAGTCATCGATCATATCAAGGGCCGTTGGTCCACTTGCTCAAACGGCCGCAAGGCACGGTCCAGTCACCAGTACGGCTACATCATTAGCGTAAGCCTGGACGGAGATCTGTTTAGGGCGGAGATCTGTTCAGGCCGGAAAGCAGAGAGTCGACCAGCATGCACCATAGGAGAAGTGACAGAATGCCACCTTGGGTGCAGCCTCTGTTTACCTGTGACATTATATACTGGCCACAATCCGCCTCCGCGATTTAAGTTTTATTCATTAGCATTGGTTTTATGCACAACACCAATAATTAAAAAAAAAAGGAACAAGCTCATACTTACAAATTTGGCTTCAAAGCAAAAGAAACCCTCAGCGCAGAGGAATCGAATCGAAATCATCAGTACTTGAAAGTCAACTTCTGCTTTTCGTGACTTTCGACTCTCGGAAACCTAATCTACCTGTTTCATCTTTCGAGAAGTTTCTCTGAACCGTTACAATTTTTTTGTTCATCCGTAACTGACTAATTGAGATCTTAGTCATTTCTTGGCCCTCTTCCGACAAGATTTCTTTCATCTTCAACACGCAGCTTGAATTTGGATTCGTCGGAAAAGGTAACATTAATCCAAATTTATTGAGTCTTGTGTAGAGATTACCCAAATAATTTTTCTTTTTTTGGAGAACTCAGTACGGGCTTGAGTGCTCTAAGTCCAACTATCACAAGCCTTTTTCGCACTACGCTTGACAAAATTATTTTTTGCTTAGACCGACACAAGCCGTTTTTTAGATTCAACGAACAGAAAAAGATGTCAGCGGTCGACAGCACCGAAAACAGATCTACTCCTAGGGTCGTCTTTTTTGTTATCATCTGTACCCTTAAAAAAACGTTTCCAGATTCAAATTCTTTTCCTTCTGGCAATCTTATTCTTTTATTTTGTCAAGGACTCCCAGTAAACCTTCAATTTACGCACAATACAGTCTTTAACTAGATAACGCCATGCATGGGTTCGAATACTTAGAAAAAGCATAGCAAACATTCAGAAAAAAGAGATTTACCATTTGAGACTTGGCAGCACTTTTTCAACTTCAGCGCCATCTTTATTTAGGTGTGAGCATTGTTTTTGAAATGCTAAAACTTCATAAGCTTCCTTTTAGCAAAATCTTAATCAAAAAGCAGTCAAAAGCAACATAAACTTTCAAAGCTTGTTGATAAGCTCACAGCGAATTCACAAAAATAGACTTTCCTGCCGGCCCTGACCCTCAACAACCGCCCACAACTGCATGCAAAACACAAAAAGGCTGCATGAACGCGTGGACCGATTTCAGCACATCACATCAAATTCGTTAAGCTTCCAAGAGAAGCGTGAGAAAAACTCAAAGTAGCAGCAAGCAGCTGCCGCTCTAGTAAGTGCTTCCAACTTGAAGACCCTTGATAGAGTCAACAATCATCAGTCGGACCGGTGGCAGGGAACAAACATGTTCCACACCAAACACCCCTGCCGACGACGTCATGACAGGTTTCCTTTGAAAGGGTGAAAAGGCGGAAATTCTGACGGCGACGATGGCACAGTACCGCACCGGGAATGGAAAGGGTAATTACTACGAATTACAGTCCTGACGTCAGCGCAGGGGGTGATGGCGCGCTAAAGCAAATTACCGTGTGGGACGTCGGGTACTTGCTTGACTCATGTGCTACCGCCCATGGTTTTTCCCTCCTCGTGGGCGGTTGTTTTTGTTACGGTCTGTCGTTCTTGAGAAGACACGCTACACAGGTGCTACACTGATAGTGGAGTGTGTGTGTGTGTTGCCTTAATCCCCGTGTTTTTTTTTTTGTTTCTCTTGTTTGTTTTAATTTCAATCTCGTCCTTCAGCGTCCGTTGAGAGCTTTTACTATGAGCACAGGGACAACGCGCACAGAAGCGCAGTGGTAAACTGCGGAAAAACACATTGGTGGGTGGAGTGTGTGTGTGGGCGTCTGTAATGAATGGCAGTCGGTGGCGGTGAGTGGAGGCACGGGCACCTGCTTGTCGGTCATTGTTTCACCGTGAATTGGCAACGGAGATGGACACAACGAACGACACAAAAGCGCGATACAATGCACATGAGGTTTTGTTGGGGCAATTTCCGTCATCGCTTGTAATGATGCAATTTATGGCGAGTTTTAATGGCGTCAAAATGCTGACGGGAAAGTTTATGGAGCGTGGCTCGTCAAAATTGTTCCGTTAATGCGGAACTATTGTTCATTATTTGGAGTGTTATGGATGGGGAAAGATGAATGATTCTTCGAGTGCACAATGAAGCTCTACAAAAGGAGGACTTTCTCATTCTGAAAGCAGCGTTGCTGTGTGTCCTTATTTTTTTTTTTAACTTCGCTGTTAGGAGTCGTGTGTTTGATATGTGTTACATGTAAACATACGTTGTGACACGTCAGAGAATACTACAAAAAAAAAGTGATGACTGCCATATGTAATCCTAATAACAACTTATCGGGAACATACCACCTACTTATCAGCCCAGCGAAATTTGAATTCTTAGCAATTGCAGCCGTTTATCGTTCACTGTTCCGGGCGCGCTACTTCCAGTCATTGAGGCCGATTTGAATTAGCCAGTTGCATTCCTCCCCTTCAAGAATTTATCCGCAATACTCGCCTCGCCTCGCTAAGAATGCCCACCCGTTCACCCTTAAGCCCACCTTCTCAACTCAACTTTCCCCCCTCATTTCAATCCACAGACTCTTAAAAAAAATCCATCCATCTCTTGCTCTATACCTTCGGCCCGTGCTATGACTTAATTCCGATCAATTAATGGTACTAAAAAATCCCTTTAGCGCGCGCCAATAATAAGAAAAAGAGTTTCTAAGCGTTCTCCTCTCCTTATCGAGAGTGGAGACACGGATCAGATCTTTTGCCCATCGAGAGGGATTAGTCCATGTTTCTTTGCGATCTTCCACACAACCCTTTTTTATACACTCATTCCTACACTTGTAATTATCCCCCAAATGTGTACTAACTCACAAGATACCCGAGATAGCGAATTATATTTAAGTCGACTTAATAGAGCGATGATAGTCCTCAAGTGTATGTTCGAACACCGTTGCATACACAAATTCTGATTGCTTGGTTCGCTTTAGGGGTTAATGGAGAATTTGGTCGGTACTTCTTTAAAAACAATACTTGTCAGTGAATGGGAAACACTATAGTCCTATCATTACTGACATTTTAGATCATGATGAGCAGCTGTGGTTTGAACAAGACGGCTGCATGTCACATAGCTCGTGCTGCAATTGATTTATTGAGGGAAGCGTAAATTAGCCTTCAAGATCGTCTCATTTTACGCCACATGATTACGTCGAAAAGCCCGAAACGACTTACCACTCGGATGATAACATTCGCGGTGTTATAATCGATATTCTTCTTATTCGGGGTGGCCCTGGGCCTCACTTAACATGCCTCTCCAGCTAACACAATCGTTCGCCAGCTGTCTCTAATTGCGCACTACAAGCTGGTTGAGGTCCTTCTTCACTTGTGTACGTCATCTCAACTTAGGCCGTCCTCAACGGCGTTGTCCCAATGACGAGAGTGTCTCTACAAGGCTTAGCCGTCTTAAGCGTTGTAACCGAAGACACTTGGGTACGCGCATGTCGGTGTACAGCTCATAGAATTCGTCGTTAAAACTTCTCCTCCGGATGCCATCAACGCAAACAGGACCAAAAGTCGCACGCAAAACTTTTCTTTCGAAAAAACTAAGGGCTCCTTCATTCACTTTTAGTAACGTCCAGGTTTCAGCGCCATAAAGTAGGACTGGTCAAGGCGTTATATAAAGCAAGCTTAGTCCTTCGATAAAGAGAGGTCCATTGCTCAATTGCCTCTTGAGCTCAGAAAAGCAAAGATTGACAAGAGTGATTCCGGTACTGATGTTGTTGTCCCTATATGCCGCAGATCCGAGGTAGATGAAGTCCTCGACTACTATCTACTACTACTATCTGCTGCCTAGTGGTATGCTCTGCCCGAGACCTCGATGTTGTGTGTCCTTCCTTGATGACAGCGTATACTTTGTCTTGTTCTTATTGACGATAAACAGCCACAAATATTGAAAAAATCTATCGAAAATTGAACCTCTAGATTAGACTACGTTCGACCAAGCTTTGCCTCCAACAATAAATTCGTATTCAAAAGAATTTTGCCCTGCTTGTAGCAATCGCTTTAATAGATGTTGCAGTTTCTCATCTTCAGTAAGCAACGTCTAGTTCATTATATTTCCTTCTTTTCTCTTTGGTATAAAATATTTGCTGTTTGCAGGAATCAGTGAATTTGCCAGTCTCTGAGGCACGTCGTTGTTAAGGACACCGATTTTTTAAGTGACGAAGGTATTAAGCTGACGCACAGTCTGTAACTGATTGCCTAAGCCTGTTATTCTAACCCTCGGGTATGCGCTTACAATTCCGGGGGCGCCACTAGGAGACTACATTCCATCACATTAGTTGCAACTAACAATGCTGCCCTGTTATCATATGTGGCTGCATGATAACTTAGCGAAAATTAATCAAACTTTACAATATGATTTTATATACAGTTCACAAAAGAAATGACCCACGCACTGTGCCACTAATCATTTAACTGTCAATGCCAATTTATTCAGTAAACTCATCATTTTCGTTGTGGTAAAGTACACGAACAAGTAACGCCTGCGAAAAAATTATCTACAACAAATTAAGAGTCGGTGACCGGAACCCTAAGAGTGTTAACTCAAATTTTCAGTCGTAATTATAGTCTATAGCTTTTTGGTTAAGTTCCAAAATTTTAGTCTACATCTTCTTTGTGAAATGTTGACGTGTCAGTGTGACAACGGGTGTGTCAGCTTGTCAAAAATATTGCCGCCATTCAGGAGTGCTTGCAAATGATCAAAATCAGTCAATTCTCTAGAATTGGGCATCGCTTAGACCACATTATGGCGCATTTTGCATAAGGATCGTGGTTTGCACCCATACGAAATCAAGCTGACTTGTGAATTGAAGCCGATGGACCATTTGAAACAAACAACGTTTCATCGCAAAATCATCTTCAGTGACTTACCTCATATTAAGCTCAACTGGTTCGTTAATAAGGAAAATAAGGACTATTGGTCGGGTGAAAATCCATCAAATTCATCCAACAAAAAAACATGTTGATACGGTTTTCATGTCGGTGGCGTTATTGGACCACATTTTTCCTTTGACGATAACGATCGTCACGTTACTGTGAATGGTCGGCGTCATCACACCATGATTACCAATAATTTGTCGACCGAGTAGGAAGATATGGATGACATTTGCTTTCAACTGAAGCACAAGCAACACATCACACGTCACAAGCGATTAATTGAAGATTAAGTGTGGTGCGCCTGTTGTCGCAAGTCAATTGGCCACCTCGTTTTTGAGATATACGCGCCCTGACTATTTTCTGTATTGAACGAGCTCAGACTCAATATTGAAAGCGGAAGAGTGGTTGTTTCGCAACGAATCGCCCGATGCAAATGTGCCTGCGGTGGTCATATGAACGAAGTCGAGTTCCATTCATAAATGTCTTGATGGTACTTTAATGATATACCTATCTTAAATTGTTTGCGTTTTATTTCAAAAGGATATTGTCAAGTCCTTATTGGAAAACACTTTACAAAAGTCATTCCCGAGGCAGAGTGTCTTAGGTGGTAAAAGTGGTTCGTCTCCTCAAGCGTTCCTGAACGCTTTGTTTTGAATTATTATACAAAATGTCCAAGAACTATAATTTAGTGCCATCACCTTCAATGAAGTGCAAGGAACCAACGACAGATGCATGAACCTAAGGTCATCACGTGCCCACCGCCGTATTTGAATGTGGATCGCAAATGATTTGCATTGAGCTCTTGGTTTCGTTTTCTCCGTAGATTTTTAAATCTGAACCAAATGTGTTCTTTTTATTCGCTTTTGCACAATGAAGAATTTTTCATTGTGGAGTTGTTAAGAAGCTGCAATCAAATCTATCTATTAGTTTTGCTAACAATTGCCTTCCTTCTTTTTCGACGTTCCATAGGCATTCAAATAAGACGCAAAACATGTACGCACACAGTCACAGCCGCAGCTGAATGTACACACACAGATGACGCCTAGAAAAGTATGAAGCGTTTAGTTAATGTAATGTAAAACTAAATTGTACCGTGAGGCAGATTAGGCAAATTTTAAAAGTCGACATCGACCTTTTACACAGCGAGCGTGTCCCGAAGCCGAAGCTTGCACTACACACTAAAATTTTGGAAAAAAGGAATGGCAAAAGTAATATTTTCTGATCAAAAATTTTTCAATCTAGATGATTCGGACGGATGCCAAGGGTATTGGCAAGATGATTGTAGACAAGGAACAACGTATGTTCAGAAACTTGGTTTGGGCGGCTATGGCATACGATCGAAAATGTCTCACATCCTTAATTTCTACCAGAATGTATGGGATCGAATGCATATAGCGAACTCGGAATAGAGTATATGGAGACAAATGGACATTTCAACAGTCTCCAAAGTCTACACAAGAGTATCTTGTCTCGAGTGGTATTTCGCTATTAGACTGATGGTCTACACGCAACCTGATCGAAAACCTGTGCGGCATTCTTACGCAGCGTGTTTTTCAAATCGGGTAAAAATTCGTTGAGATTACGGCATTTTAATAGGCAATTCAATTCAAGTTAATCCAATATTGGTCAAGACCATGTCCAAGATCTTGAACATTCTATGGCGGAGCGACTGCAGAATGCAATAATCGATGGTTTCGCCTGGTTTTAACAGCTTACAGTACACAACACCCACCTCTCCCACCATATGAAGAGCATTACATTTGACCGCGGAAGTTTGTCTTTGGCGTCGATGTTAACTATGATCGAACGGGTTTACCAAGGTTTGCATAATATTTTTGTTCTTTTTGTCTCTAGTCACGATCCAGAGGAAGAAATCCGTTCCTTAGACGTCTTTTAAGAATCAGTTTCGAAGTTTCTTTCGATATCTTTCGGTTTCAGTTCGTATGGCATAGAATCTCCTTAATAATATATAATTGAGTGCCCACAAAGAACCAAGACCTAGATTCTACAACATTTATTCGTGTTGTGCGTGATACTGTTCTCTGGCGAGTTGAAGGGACCCACATTTTTTTGCTGACTCTGAACGGTAAGATTTGAGGAGTTTTCATAGGCCATTATTTATGTGTTGTCAGCAACTCGAAAGAGGTGGTGCTGTGAAAAAAATGAGAGGTGTCCCGTCCGGGAATCGAACCTAGACCTTCTGCGTGTGGGTCGACGCACTTACGCACTACGCTATAGCGACCCAATTTCCTTGCTGCTGAATAAATCCTTATAGCTTAATTGTTTGCTAAGTCAATTTCAACAGTTCTGCGAATTGACTTTTCTTTTGGCACGGATATTGATACGGTAAAGCCTCCAATTACTCATATTCAACCTTTTTAGGCTGGCCAAGACCCTCTTTGTCTTCGACGCTTAGATCACCACTTTTGAAGCGTTGAAACCATTCTCTGCATGATTAATCGGTCGGAGTAGATTCACCATAAATTTCTACAAGCATTCGATGGGCTTCAGCAGCACTTTTCTTTAAACTAAAAACTAGAATCAAAACTTCTAGTAAATGCTGTTTGTTTAAGACAAATCCGGACATTTTCGAAGAAGTGAAAAACAAAGTTGTTGTCTTAAACAGACGCTGATGCGCACTTATTATTGTTTACGAATTTCACACTTTTCCAATGAAGTAGTTGATCCCTTCCACGATCAGCCAGGAGTTGAAGGTGGCGCCATCTTTTGGGCCGAATTTTTATTTAATTTGGTCTTGTCCTTATTTCGTTTGAGGAAAATAAAATTTGAGATAGTAATTTACGAAATATAAACAAAAAAAAAATATAAACGAAACAAATTTTTTTGGAACTATTTTCAATGTCCTTACTCCCTATGATTCCCTTAAGCAAACCTAGAAAATCGTAAAAAATTTCGCTGCTCTGAACATTTTTTTGCGGCCCTGTTTTAAAGTTCATTGAAATTCTAGAAATTCAATTCAATGTTCTATAAAACTCAAACACTCCCATGGAAACTTTAAAGCATAAGCAACAGCGTCATTTATTCAGAAGTGAAATGGCTCTCCAGCTCAACAACCTGCGCAAATACTCTCCCCCAGCATCTGACGTCATCCCAGGTTAAGTAACACACTTCTTCCATTCATCAATCTCGTCTTTGTTTTCGACATCGCATTCCCCAAGACCCGAAATGTGTGCCGCACACGTCAATGGAAGCCAATTATCCTCGAGACATTTGTACCGCCTCACCGCCGCGTGACGAACCTGTTCATGACGTCTTTCCTACGCACATAGGCCCTCTCAAAAACGATGATAACTCTTTCAGTGAACTCCGTCATATGCGAATGCCGTAGTCCCTACCGCCGCTGTAAACATTTGCACTTCATCCCCATCACCAGCAGCCACCATCATTCATTATTCATAACTTAGCTGCTTATGAATGCCTTCGTTTTTTTTTTGGCCTCCGTCCCCAACCCCGTGGGCCAACGCCTAATTGGGCGATTAATTAGGTCCTTCCCCTCTGCCATCGGAGGTCCTCATGTTCGACTGGTCTCCAATTAATCAACTCCAGCTGCATTCTGTCCTGACCAGCAGCAGCAGAAAACCCCATTCTCGGCTGGGTGTGTCTGACGAGTCTGCCCCCCGTCCCCGAGCAGATCAAGATGCTATTGCTGTAAAAGTAGGTGCTGCGGTCTCATCTAGATGTGCTAGAGGATTTCCGTCCCGTTGCCCTGTAATAAGGTGCTTTGCTTGTGAAACGTCGTCCGCGCCGACTGTGTCGAAGCAGAAAAATGGCAAACCCCACTGCCGCCACACCGTGCATCCATCCGCCCACAGCCCCTCCCACTCTGACATAACCTAATCCACTATGAAATAGATAAAGTGTCACTCGTGTCAGATGGGGTGGGAGCGTGGCTCCCTCCGGAGGAGTAATGGCATCGGAATGGTTGTCGCCACTGTTGTCGTCCTCCCCCGGCCATAGCGCCCGCTGGCCAAGCGTCGTCTGCGAAGCAATGAAAGAACCAAAAAATCATCATCCCCAATATCTCCCGCCCACCCACACACAAGTCCTCGAGCGTTCTGCGTCTTCAAAGCGAAATACCCTGTGACTCAGAGAGTATTTTTGGGATCTTAGCTGTCGCTGCTTTACACCAGGCTGCTGAGGGGGTGTGTAATGCTGTGCGCGGGTGTGTGTGTGTGTCGCAGCTGGGAGGAGGTTGTGACGTAAAAAGGGCGCCGCCAACATCGCCCACAAAGGATGGCGCAGAAAAACTCTAAATCTTATGAAAGAAATAGGAAACTCATAGGCTGCGGTTCGGGAAAGAAGTCCTTGCCCTTCCCCTTGTCGCTCTGCTGAGCCTATTATTAAAATATTTACATAGTTCTCCTTCCACACCGCCCCCGGATTCACACACAAACGCACACATTCAAGCGAAAGCAGGGGCGGATGGCTTTTATTTTTGTTGGTATCCGTCGGCAGTGGCTGAGGCGGGTGGAGGGCATGGAGGACGCAAATAAAAACGACAACGACACGATGAAATGACGACAATGCCACAGTTGGACAGGAGGCACTGGTTCTGCTCGAATGTGTGAGCGTAGCGGTAAGCTTTTCATTCATTAAGTGAAAGCTTAGTTGATGAATATACCCCGACAGGATAGGAGCTTGCTGGGGGTGTGGAAGGAGGTGCAGGAGTTGTTGAAAATGAGAAATGTTGCTTATTGGTGGTTTCGGGACTGAAGCATGCGCGGTAAGGGAAGAGTGCGAAGACATTTCCCGCTCTGGACGAGTGACAGCTGGTAAACGGTGCGACTGGTGAAGTGAATGACGGAAACATCGCAACGCAGCGACTGAAGGGTTATTGACAATAAAATTAAAAATAAGTCCAAGGGGTGACCTCACGTCCACACGTGTTGAATGCAACAATCGGCTGAGGATGAGGATGAGGATGAGGATGAGGATGAGGATGACGATGAGGATGAGGATGAGGATGAGGATGAGGATGAGGATGAGGATGAGGATGAGGATGAGGATGAGGATGAGGATGAGGATGAGGATGAGGATGAGGATGAGGATGAGGATGAGGATGAGGATGAGGATGAGGATGAGGATGAGGATGAGGATGAGGATGAGGATGAGGATGAGGATGAGGATGAGGATGAGGATGAGGATGAGGATGAGGATGAGGATGAGGATGAGGATGAGGATGAGGATGAGGATGAGGATGAGGATGAGGATGAGGATGAGGATGAGGATGAGGATGAGGATGAGGATGAGGATGAGAATGGCATGAAAAATTAACAGTAGTGCCAATAACCATGTGTATCCACCCAAACATAGAACGTCAACAAAAATCCCCGCCATGGCTGAAATTGACAAAAAGCTCCCACTCGGCCCCCGTTGCGCTCCGCAGCTCCCCCGTCGGCGACTTTATGAAAGGAAAAAACTACTCCAGCTCCGAGCATTGGTGAATTATGCTCCAATCGAAACCTGCTCCGCTTTCGTCAGTTCTCAACGGATATTCATCGGAGCCAGTCATGGGGTACCACATACGCGCTCGCTTACTGCATGTCAAAGTGTCCTAGAAAGAGAACAGAAGTTTTCACTTATTTTGTGTTCTTTCCGTTAACTCCAACAAGACCAGCTCGCGACGTTAAAATACAAACGACACCCCCTCGCAGTGCGCGACACCTCTGTTCGGTAGCTATTTGTGAATTCATCGGTTCTGCGAAAACAAAATTCAAGTGAAAATCGCCTTTTGTGTGAAGCGAAAATCCATTCAATCAGAGAAGAAAAAAAAAGTGTGAAAATTTCTCCATTCAGAGGCGAAAAAAAATCCATTCTCTCTCACACAGAGCGTTCGGGAGGGTGCAAGAGAAAGAGAGAAGAATAAAAGTTAAACCTCATTCTCTGTCAAAGTTGTATATATCCCTCTCGGTTCAGCTTACGACTACGCAACGCAACAGCAACAACAACAACAACAACAACACAAAGAAAACTCCGCATACAAGGATGTGAGAGATCCTGCTATCCTGCCATCCACTCTCGCAGCATAAAATCATTTCGGGTCATTGTCGACGTGAAAAAGATAGAAAATACATTATAATGTGTATATGCTCAATCGCCATCTTATAATTTGTTGTTTTTGCTTTTATCGTACTCCGTACGTCCCCCCCGTCCCCCACCCACGGACATCCCTCTGTCAGTCCTCTGACCAACCGACCGACCGACCTCCCGCCGCCTACCCTGACCACCCACTCACCGCCCGTTCAACAGTATTAGTCTGGTCGTAAGTAAAAATCAACAAAACACGAGAAAGGACGAAAAAAAAGAAGAAGAAGAGGAAAAAAACACGAATCAACGGGACTAAAGAGGGAGGCACCGTACAAGGAAGCCGAATCCGAAGTCGAAGACGAAGACACGAAGGCACGAGGAGAACGAAGCGATTCGTGAGAAAAAGTTAAAAATATCTCAGCAGCGTTGTCCTGGAGCCGTTAAGGAGGCCCGTGTCCTTGCTCGCGTGCAAGTGTGTGTGCGTGTGAATGCGAGTGCGTGTGTGAGTAGTGTGCCAACATTCGGCTTGTGGTACGGGTTGCAGCGCGTATGTCGAGCGCTTTCATACGGTTCATCGTGTGACGCGATCGTGTCTCACGTGAGGCACCAGTCCGCAGGTGTGTGACACAAGGATACTCAAAAGGATTTTTGTTGTTTTTTTTTCTGCTTTTTTTGTTTTTCACACTTGCCTGTGAAGTGTTTTTAATGTTAGCGGGACAATTAGCGCCGTCACCGGCGAATCTATTGCTAACAAACAATCTGCAGGCATCCTCGGGATACTTTGAAGGTAAGTCCTCCCCGAATAGAGCAGTCCTCCTTCTCCTTATCTCCGCCTGATTGTGTGTGTGTGTGTGTATCTCTGAGTGGCATCCACCGTCACTAGCAGGCGCGCTGTGTGCGATGCATAGGAAATGATAAACCCAGCACCCCACGAGATGACTTCAACTGCACGGCCACTCGCCGAGCATGGTGTGAGTGTGAATCTGTTACAAGTGAGCTGTTGATGAATGGGATTAGGCTGAGCCTTAAAGGCCCAGCCCAGCCACCGATAGCGTTGGTTGCGGTTGCTCTTGTGGCGATTATGGTGATTAAGTATGCAGCGGCCTTTGTGGGCAGATCTGCCGGAAATTAATTTCGCCTGGCCCCGACTGATGGGCTGCACGATGGGTTAGGTCAGTGTGTCGCCACTGTGTGGGAAGAAACTCTGCCAAATGGCAAATGTTAAGATTCTGGTGGCATCCGACCTTTGTTAAGACTTCAAATTCAATTAATGTTCGTCCAATGGGTTCACTTAGACTCGTGCAAGCTCTGAGTCACGGCGCAGTGAACTTGGATGAAAAAATTAGCATCACAGGCTTGGATGGGAGCCAACATTTGCCATCGTTAGGTCTGTCCGATTGAATTTTTGCTCAGATGCCAAATGGCACGGAAACTTTTTGGCAATGGACAACTAGTACAATGTGCATTTTGCTTGCGTCCAAACCAGTTTGTCATCGATATCGAAGCGACGACTGTTCGATTGTTTTGTGTGTTCATATATCACATTACAGTGCCATCTGGAATGATTTAGGAAGCGCATTTATATCCTTGTTGTGTTCCTGTGCAACACATTAGAATATCGTCTAGCCATTCAGATGCGTCCGAAAAGATGTGGGTTGCCTGCTGTTTTGACGTCATCATGGCCTTAAGCACAGAACGTCGGATATGTCTTCTTCATCCTTCCAGTAGTTGAGGGTTGCTAGATAGAACTTGAACGGGTTGTTTGTCTCTAACGGTTTCGTGTTCAAAGAATGAAACCCTTATAGTTTCAGTGTCCATCCGTCTAGCATGTCTGTCATACTCTCCATATCTCTTAAAGTCATGAAGCGATTTTTAGAAAATGTTGGATATGTCATCTAGTTCTGTCGCCCGTTGTATGTTCTTTTTCTCCTTTTTTGAATGGGGCAACAGTCCAGGGTGTGTCTGGGTCTCAACCAGCATGCCTCTATGCTTCCACAATCTCTTTCCAGCTGCCGCAAGTTGCGCCATCTTAACCTTGACCGTCTTCTGTTGTTTTGTCCCAATTTAATTGTGGAACGAACTGTGTGATATTGCCCACCGTGTTGAAACCACAGTCGTTGAAAACACAGCTCCTGCACATCATGGTTGTCCAGGTGATAAACGAAAAAGCCATTAATCATGGATCCATAGCAGTCAGCATTGACTGTAACATTCTGTCCCGCATCGTTTTTAAAGATGAACGGACCAATTATTCCTCCAACCCATAAATAACATTAAGCAGTCGGTTTTTGTGGATGTTACGGTCGCTCAACTCACATACTGGAGTTTTGTTTATTGACGTATCCATTTACATAAAAGTGAGCTTCATCGATCCGTCCATATCCGAAGCATGTTTCTGTCTCTAAACTTGATTATTTTACGTGGTGAGGGAGTTAGCCTCACGCACAACCCACAGGCTAGTAGGCCAGGCCCATTATTTAGCTTTCGGGCAGAATTGTTCGCTGCGTACACTGGTTCACCACACAATAGATGTTGTGATGGCTATCCCGGAGGCGTCACGATGAGTCTTATACATGAGTCTTGTACATATGTCAAAATGACCTGTGAGCGGACGAGGACAGTGCGATCAAAGAAGTTGCCTCGTGTGCACAGGCCCATGCCCGCAACTGGAGGCAGCTAGTGAAAGATCGTGCTGGCTGGAGAGGCATGTTGGCTGAAGCCCAAGTCCAACCCGGATTGCAGCGCCACAAGAAGAAGAAGAGCTTCATCGATAAACGAAATTCGCTTATGAAAATTTGAGTCAACGGGCCAATACCAAATTTACGCCTTGCTAGATGATCCTGTGCCTTCTATTCTTGCGCTAGCTGAATATTGAAAGGACCACAATCTTCGAGCAAAATCCTTTAAGAACTACATGGACACATATTCAATTCTAGTTCACGATGGCGTATAGACTGATTCTGCAGCAATGACTTCTTCTGTGCGCACTGTATGCCGTCTCTGTGGAATCGTTCCAAAGTCAAGCGAATTATTTGCTCTAGTGGACGAGTTCGGTTGACCGAAAAAGGGGCGTAGTTGGACGTATATATTTCGAACAGAACCAGGATTTGCAAAAAAATAATGTTGGCTGTCATATGCACTCACGTCACACAAATTTGTAATTCTTTTAAATAGAAAATTTCTGAAATTCTCCCCTCTTCCGAAGGCGAATGTCTATCCGATTTCAGAAGAGGGAGAATTTCAGACTAGAGAATTGACTGAAAGATCGCTATCCTCCCATTGTAAAGTAAAGTTCCGAAACAATAATAAGCGAGCAAGTGAGTGCTTATTTAGAGGAACAGAAATTGGTGACTATGGTACGATCACGATTCGCAGTCTTTTAGTGCTTTAAAAAGTGTCCGACGATACTGTCTGTAATTGTCTTTCTGAACTTTCAAGAAGCCTTCAATTCAGTCAATTATTATATTTCTTTGAGTAATCCATTTGTAGTCTGGTGTCATCATTAATTTATGGAAAAACTCAGATGGTAGTTAATGCGGACAAAAATTCAACAATTTACCCCGTGCCCGTAAGCAGATGCGTGCCACAAGACTCTGTTTTAGGTCCATGCCTTTTTCGTTTGTTTATAAACGATATCCATCAAAGCATGATGTGCAAGTTGAAAAACAAAGTTTTTAAAAAAAAAACTCACTCGGGTAAGCACACTAAATGATATCAATCTAGACCTAAACTGCAACTAAAAAAAATTATACAATGCCGTTGACACAGTTTGTACTAATAAAAATTGATTGGCACTACAGCCCACTCGTGTTATGCGTGCTACTGTTTTCCCACGAGTAGAAGGGACCTATAGTTTTTTGCTCACTCCGAACGGCGAGATTTGAGAAGCTTTTCACAAACCATCGGTACTCTTTCAGTGTTGTTAGAAACTCAAAAAAGGTGGTGCCATGAAAATGCGAGATGTACACACTGAGAATCAAACCTGCGACCTTGGTGTGTGAGTCAACGCACATACCCATTACGCCACAGCGACCACAGTTTGTATTAATAACAATAAAATCGAATATGTTCCTTGAATGAGAAATCTTTAACGAACATCCTTCTAACTGAGTCAACGTAGTTTCTCTTATTCCAGAGAATTTTTTTTAAACATGGACTTTGAACGTCCATTTAAACGCTACTTTATATAGTTTTGCCCGGTTTCTTTTCAATCTAGATCGATACGCTTACGTTCCAGATTTTGTTAAAAAATTATTGGCTACCAACTTAACATAATGTATTCCATAAAAATCGTAAAGTTCTTGCTCCCTTGTACAAAATTACAATTTGGGAATTTTTGTAGAACGCTGCGCAATTCATTAACGGAGTGCATTCTCACCGGAAATTGAAATGGTAGTCACAGGGAACTTCTTCTTGTGGACCTGGGCCTCTCCAGCCAGCACAATCTTTCGCCAGCTCCCGCCAGTTGCGCACTCCAAGTTGGTTGAGGTCCTTCTCCACTTGTGTGCGACACCTTAGCCTAGGCCGTCCTATGTTGCGTTGTTCCAATGGCTCAGATTCGTAGACTTTTCGGGCCGGAGCAGTGACATGACTAGGCGCATGTCACTGTACAGCCCATACAGTTCGTGGTTGAATCTTCTCCTCCAGATGTCATCAACGCAAACAGGACAAAAAATCGCGCGCAGAACTTTACTCTTGAAAAGACTAACAAATGAACCTCGAATTTTCTGCTGCCTAATGTGACGCTCTGTCCAAGACGTCGATGTTGTGCGTCCTTCTTTGATGGCACCATGTTCTTCGTTTTGCCCTCATTAACCACCAATTTAGACACTTCCGCTTCAATTCCAGCAAACGCCTCATTAACGGCTCGATGTGTTCGTCCAATCACGCCAATGTCGTCGGCGTAAGCTAGCAATTGAACTGACTTTTGGAAGATCGTACCTCTGGTGTTGACTTGTGAGTTACGCACGATCTTCTCAAAAATGATGTTGAAGAAGTCACATGACAGCGCGTCGCCTTGACTAAAACCTTTTTTTGCATTAAAGGTCTCGGTGAATTAATTCCCGATCTTGACGGAGCAGCAAGAGTTTTCTGTTGTCATCCTACACAATTTAACGAGTTTGGTAGAAATGCCAAAACTAGACATCGCACTGTATAGCTCGTCTCTATGCACACTGTCATATGCGGCCTTGAAAACGACGAATAGGTGGTGAGTGTAGGTTTGCACTTCTTGGGTCTTTTCCAGGATCTACCTTATTGTGAAGGTAGAGGATCTTGTATGCGATGTTAAGGAGACTTATCCCTCGATAGTTGGCGCTGTCGAAGGGGTCTCCTTTCTTGTGGACCGAACAGACGACGCTGAGATTCCACTCACCGGTCATGCTTTTCTCCGACCATATCTTACAGATTAGCTGGTGCATGCGCCCGACCAGGTCATCTCCAGCTGCTTTAAACAATTCTGCGAACAGGCCATCCGCTCCAGCAGCTGTGTTCGACTTCAGTCTCGATATTGCTATCTTGACCTCATCTAAGTGGCGGGGACGGAACTCTTGCCCATCATCGTCCAAATCGTCCGATGCAGCGTAGGCCTCCGCCCTACACTCGTCGTTAAACCATGGGTTCCTTCTGGGTGGTGGCATGAAACCCAGCACATCAGTGCCAGCTTCTTTGATGGCTTTTTGACAACGTTTCCATTCTTCTTCTGTTGTCAGTGCAGGCAGCGTCGAACTTTGGGGAGTTTCAGGGAGACTCGGTCGGCAAAGATCCCAGCGACCTGTTGCGATTGTAGCTTTCCGACGTCAAACCGTTTTGGCCTATCTCGACTCCGTTGCTCTCTCGATATCCGGGTTCTTACCTTGGCTTCAACAAGGTGATGATCCGAGTTACTGTTGTCGCCTCGGAATGTTCGGACATCGAGAATGTTGGAGGAGTGTCTGTTGTCGATCGCAACGTGATCAATCTGGTTGACGGTTCACGGGATCGCCACGGGATCGCCATTTTCCTTTACGCATGTTAAGATGTTGGAACCGCGTACTACTCACAGAGACGTTCCGCCCCGCGGCGAAGTCCAACAGCCTGAGTCCGTTTCCGCCTGCCGAGGTGTCGTGCAGGCTGTGTTTCCCGATGACGCCAGCGATGTCCTCTTTTCCCAGCTGAACATTGAAATCTCCTGGAACGATCTTCGTGTCATAGTTGGTGCATCGATCGTATGTTCTTTCTATGTGATCATAGAACTCATCCTTGCTGTTGCCATTCTTCTCCTCTGTGGGGACTTGAGCGCAAGTCAGGCTGATGTTCATTGGGAATCCATATCTTCGATTGTGTTTGGTTTGGCTTGTATTGTTAACTGAAGCGTTGTCCCGAGTCAACTTTTTAGAAAAAAGCGGACCAATGTTGCCAACACACATAATCCACCCCTATCCGGTAGTGTCTGTGAATACATAAGCCTCTCGACAATAACGTGTTAGTTTTCCGGGACGCAGGTGCAGCAATTTCGTTTGTTAACATATCCGCCAAGATGAAGATGTGCCTCGTCAGAAAAGAACATTTTTTCACCGAAATCTGGAAACAGTTCAAACTGCTTTATGGTCCAAAGTGCAATTCGATAACGGTCACTTCAATTTCTGAGTCGATTGGAAGTCACTGAAGAGTCATTAGACATTGAGAATAATCCGACATCTTAGTGTAGAATGCTCCCTAGACTAGCGTGTACATTTTTAAACAGTTGAAATCGATGGCGGATCGATGTTCAAGTCTCACACTCTCAGTCGTAGCAACGACATTGTCATTTGATGTCCACTATACTTACAAACTTTGTACGGCAACTTGCGTACGGCAGTTTCAGTGGGAACCTCATTTCGGCCAAAGATTCTTTTCAGAAAAAATCAAAGATTCGGCGTAACAGTCCTAACTTTGAATAAAACCTTCCCAACGTCATTCAGACGTAAGGTGAATCATTACGCTCCGCGGAAGTATAGTACTGACTTCAGGTCACGATTTCGCGCAGAAAACAGATGTTAGTATCAAACTTACCTTTAAGTTAAGAAAATACTACGAGGTGGACCGCATTTTATGAGAATCTAGAATTTGTACATTTTGCCTGACTCATGGTCGATCACTTTTACCTTTTTTCATATCTCCCCTTCCTCGTTTTCATCCCATACAAAACCAGACACGCTACAGACAGCATTCTCTTCGAAACCGCTCGAATCAATGCATCACCGTACTTTTTACAACAGTTCTGAGTGTCACTTTAAATTCCCCTAAAAATGAACGCCATCCTCCCACAAAGTCTTAAATCTATGAAACCTCATCAATAAATCTCACAAAGCAAAGTATTGCGCTCGAGCAGCACCGTTCGCCCCCACAGGACGAAGGGTTCATCAGCCTTCTAATTACCAGCAGAAGGCAGAGCTACCATATAGTGTGAGTGTCACATAAATCCATCTGGCACACCCACTCGCATGCTCCTCTTCAGATTTCCCCTTAGTCGGCCCCTGATTGCCACCAGTGCCGACCTCCGCCT
The DNA here is from genome assembly GCA_944738645.1 of Eristalinus sepulchralis. Lineage (NCBI taxonomy): Eukaryota > Metazoa > Arthropoda > Insecta > Diptera > Syrphidae > Eristalinus > Eristalinus sepulchralis. The sequence goes on from OX122882.1 coordinate 73,757,036, forward strand.
TCTCTCTCTCTGGAGATTATTTGAAACTTTCATCATTCCCTGGTAGCACCCCTGCTTCGTCATCACCAGTTCGGATGTGATCTTCATAAACCACAACCCACTCACCAGTCCTCCTCCCCCGTCCCTTCCACCGTCGGCCCCACCTAAGCACACATCGGCAAGGGCTATACGAGATGGGCGGGGACCCAGGGATGTCCGCATCTCTTTGTGACAATGATGAAATTTATTCTGTCGCACTTCTTCCCCGGCAGATGGGATTATAACTTGCATTACATTACAGTGCCATTCCCCATCGGGTCGCCCACTGTTGATGGCGCTCGAAGGGCTGTGCGGTCTTACAACGCCCACTGGGGTTAAAATGCAGTTTCCTGCGCACGAAAACCGCATCCTTGTTAATCCTTGAACTGTATCCGGTCGGAGTAAAACTTTAAGCGAATTCCGCTATGAATCTTGGAATATGGCATCCTTGCCTGCGTGCCTCCGTCGTCTTCCGCCTGTTGCCACCCCTGCTGCCGCCGCCCTCAGCCATGGACGACACACGCAGCGGCACACAGACCATTGGACGTAGGAATATCTCGAGGGGGGTCGCGCTTAGCGCGCGGCGAGTGCGTGTAACGTGGCCATTAGTCGAAGGGAATGACATTAACTGCGTTGAACCGGAAGTCGAGGAAAGCGTTGAGGACATTTTGCAGCCAATCAAGTGCGGATTGTTGTAAGAATTACAGTTGCGAGTAATTAAATCCAATTATGACGGAATTTATGGGGATTTTTTTTTTGCTCGTCGGCCTACGCCTGTTGGCGGCTTGTAACGAAAGGATATTCAGCGCGACAATTGGATTGGTTAACAGTCTAAAAATAGACTACACTAATAAATGTCTGGATGGAGATTTTCTAGTCAGTTTAAGATTTCACATAGATAGAGTCTAGAGGCAGCAAACTGATCGTTATGAGCACAGTGCTAAAAGTGCTTCGCTGTCATCTTCTTCTTCTTGTTGCGCTACAGTCCGGGGTGGACCTAGGCCTCAGTAAACATGCCTCCAGCACGATCTTTCGCCAGCTGCCGCCAGTTGCGCACTCCAAGTTGGTTGAGGTCCTTCTCCACTTGTGTGCGCCACCTTAGCATAGGCCACCATAGCATAGGCCGCATAGGCCGTTGTCCCAATGGCTCAGATTCGAAGACTTTTCGGGCCGGAGCAGTGGTGTCCATTCGTTTGGTATGAATGCCAAAACTAGACATGGCACTGTATAGCTCGTCTCTATGCACACTGTCATGTGCGGCCTTGAAATCGACGAATAGGTTGTTAGTGTCGATTTGCACTTCTAGGATCTTTTCCAGGATCTGCCGTAGAGACGTGAAGATTTGGTTGTCAACTTGGATCCCCCAATTGTGAAAAGAAATACCTAAAGCCTAAAGGAGGATACCTAAAGCAGACCTATTTGACGAAACCTCTTACGGCTGTAAGGTTTCCTAGCATCTTCTAAACAGATACGAAGGCCTAAGCCATTTGAGGTCTTGTGGTTACTCGTCTGTCATTAATTGGTCTAATTTTCAAGGAAATCTTCTATTATTTCCCATGATTTCGATTACAATTAAATACACTACACAACCGTGCTCTATTTCTTTACTTCCAATTGCTAGCCTCGTTTAACTTTAAGGTTTCCTTGCTTACATTTGCATGCCCTTGCCAATGCATTTGGTTTGGTCTGGTTGATTGGGGTTGATTTAATCATGGCTTATGGCTTACCTCATTCTTCAGTCCTTATCCTAAATAAGTCAGTGGGTGTTTTAACATGTTAATTGGACACAATCATACCCGAGGTCCGATTTTGGTCAGGTCAATTCCTTCATGAAAGCATTTGTATGATTGTCATCCTTGTGGTGTCTTTTGACCTTCTTCTTTCGTTCACAAAAACTATCGTCCCATTATAACCAGTGGGAAAGTTGTATGCAGCGTTATATTTCAATAGCAGTGCCTAAGCATGAATTATAGATTGGTTTTAGGAGACAAGACTTTCAAATTGTTGTCGGAAATCTTTTGCCTGAATTAGAGCAAATTAAAGTTCATTACTGAATGAGAGGCTTCCTATAGCATTTCAAGTGCAAGAAACCTTGCATCTAAGTACAGTATTAATATCATCCACAAAATGGAGAGAATCCCAACTGCACTGCACTGATTAAGTCGGATGAACAGCAAATCTGCAAATTCGGATACCTTGCTAGTATAACCTTTCCAGACTGGCGGCAGTGTAATGGATCAGTTTCGGAGGACGGCTGCCTGACGACTGGAGTATTAGCTTCATATGCCCTATCCACAAAAAAATTATCCCACTAATCCGCTAATCGGCACTTACCGGGGCGGCTATCAACTCGGGAAATTGACAATAGACCTCATTTTCACACTGAGGCAAATCCTTTAAAGGTCCAATGAGTCCCAAGTTATAATCGCCCAGTACTTTCTGATGCAATGGCCAATTAAGAGATCCTCAAAAAATTTGTCCGCCTATTTCACACGACGCAAAATTGGTTCCTGAACCCCAGAACTATTTAAGACTTGCAATGGATATCGGCAAATATCGGAGGGCAGGTGTTAACACGAAAGTCACTATTTACGTCTATCATATCAGTACATCTGCTGGGCTAGGCAAATGACATCGATATCGTCGCACGTTCCCAGCGGGCCTTCACCACAATTGAATATTATTTTCAAGATGTCCAAACATTCAAATAATGCCTGTCAAATTTTTAAAACAATTTGATTATCAGGTAACAGTGCTTAAAGTGACGCTATTTTTGCGATTTTTTAAACAATGGAAAAATGGAATTTCCTGTGTTGGTTAAACACTGATTTTTGATGGGAAAAAATAGCTCCAGCAAAAAGGGGTTTTCGAGTCCCAGCCTCCAGGGTCGAGGGGAACAAGAAGACCGACCCTCCGATGTAAAGACTAGCTTAACACGGACGTTAGGGAACTTGGCGCCCGGGACTGTTAAGATTGAAAGGCAACAGTTCGGGCTTTGACCCCAGAGGTGTGTTCCTCTGTAAGTCCATCTCGTCTTCCCAGTTACTTTCCCCGAATAATATATATTTGGAAACTAAAATTTAAATTCTAATAACTTTTCAAAATTTCAGTTTATCCTCGTCTCTATATGTATTTCTTGTTTATATAAGGTTATTCATCGTGAGGTTTGATTTTCAATAGGCTTATTTTGACAGATCACGCCTGACTCCTATCAAACTGCCTTGTCATTTTTGTTAAGTATCCCATGTCGTCAAGACTAATATCAAAATAGAATCTCCAATCGGAAGAGTACACCATCGTTATCTTATACAACCTGACGAGTTTGGTAGGAATGCCAAAACTAGACGTGGCACTGTATAGCTCGCCTATATTCACGTTGTCATATGCAGCCTTAAATCGACGAGTAGGTGATGCGTGTCGATCTGTATTTCTTGGGTCTTTTCAAAGATCTGTCGTTGTGTGATGATTTGGTCGGTGGTGGACTTCCCTGTCCTGAAAACACACTCATAACGACCTATCAGGTTGTTGTTGTTAATTTGTCATCTGTCTGAGGATCCCGCCTAAAAGCGTTAAAAATTCCATTTGTGCAAAATTTGAAGTTTAGTTTCAGGTCTTTAGAAATAAGCCAACTACAATTGACGCTTTGGAGGCCAACATTACCCATGTTATCCGCCAAAATTGAACCTTCCGAATGGATCATCACAGACGGAGTTGTAGCCAACATTTGCATGATATAATTTTCAACAAGTAAATGCAATGATTCGGTCGTTTAACCGAGATTAACAATTTTAAGTTCACTTTCAAGTTTATATATTTTATTTTACATTATAAATAAAACCTCACGATGAATCCCTAGTTATGGGAACATTCAGATTGGAAGTGCATGACAGTGTAAGTAATCGTTGCTTGTGGCGTTAAGGTTATATTGAGTTACAGAGAAACTTACCCTAATCATATTTCTTTTTTTTGCGCTCTTTGGTCTTCCTATGCTAAACCCCGACTCAAAAATTGCTATAAATTCTCTTAATCATGTTTAGAGAACCAGTCTCGACTGTTGAGGTCGATCTTCTTAAGTCACTGAGCGTGTGAAAAATTTCAAAGCGCAATAGTGATGATGATACAAATATATGTAAGATCACACATTTTTTTGTAAACATAAAAAATACATCACTTCAAGTATTTGTCCGCCGGAAACAACAACTTGCTCCCATATCTCTTATCGATATTGAACACAATCTCTAAAAAAGGAGTCATCTCTGATATCGATCCAATCATTGAACTACTTTTCGATTTCATCAAAAGACCCGAACCGGTGTCCCCAACATAGTTTAAGGGAATCAGACTTAAGACGGATGTCCACTAGGCGATAGTGGATATCCCTTTGCATCATCAAACCGAAAAACCTGTGATTTGCAAAATTTGTCAGCATCTGGTGAAGTAAATAACACGTACTGCATGCTGCATGCATCATAGGCGACAAGACGTGACTGGTTATACAAAAATTCAGAGTTTTGAAAATTTAATGTCGTCGGATGACTGTTTCTAACCTCAACCACCACAAATGACTTCCAGAGTTCACATTCTGACATCACCGCATGTTGCCCTTCACATCCATATGTATAATAAAATGTACCAATCTTTTGGCTATACTATGCAACAAAACATTGCTGTGGGCTCTTAGACTACATGGAAAACAATTAATGTGCTTACCACACAACTGTAGACGGTTTTACGTCGCGACTAAGCAGTCATTTAAAAACGCAGGAAATTACTGGCAGCAGCCTTTTCTTATACGTGAAGCGGAAAGACTTCGTCCTTCGAATATTTTTCAAACTATCTCTGTGAGAAAAAAATTTCAAGGAGAGTAAATAAGCATAATTGTTTAAAAGAAATCCTCACAACTCAATTAGGTATTGAAGAAATTCATCAGAGATGTTCGGGAATGAAATCAGTATTAGCCGAAAGCAAACATCCTGGCTTCCCGTTTTCTTAAAGACTGCGTGCTGCTCTACATCAATACATATTTTGTAAAACTGTCTCTTTATTAAGAAAAACTCGCAGAGCAAGGCTAAAATTCCAAGGGCCAAGTATAATTTTGATGAATTTATTTCAAAAACCTTCAAACTCATCACTTTGTGACAACTGTAACATCTTGAGAACAGAACATATGTATATTCCTACATCATCACGAAGCCTTCTTTCCACAAACAAAAAAAAACATCAAACCCTCTCATCATCAACACAAAACAAAATATCGCCTAATGTTCGTTGAAAAGTATACACCATCCTTCATCGGAATCTTCGTCATTTGCCGTCATTAACAAAGCTCTGACGTGTCCTATTTGCCAACGACCACATGAGACCATCCGCTGACCTTCGGCTGAGTCAATTTTTACTACCACCGCATCCTTAACGGTCGCCCTAATGTCTCTGACACACAATCAACTGAAAACCGTTAGCCAGCAAAACGAAGAAAAATAAACGCATGTTACCCACTGTTCCGTCACCGGCTGGTAAAAATCGATACACGCATCATCCACTATACGCGCGTCAATAGAAAATAACTAAAAATTCCATCCCCAAGGCAAATAAAGAAAAGCGGGTAGAAGGCGCTGCCACCACCCAACCTGGCAGCAGCTGCTCAACCCCCTCCACAGCAGAAGGCCACGACGAAAAACGACACAGCCGAGAATGCCCGCACATCAATCATGGTAAACAGAACCTAAAGCCTCGAAAGGGAAATCAAATCCACCTGTTAATGGTAATGCTATCAAAATTTATTTTTATTTTACATCTCCTTTGCCCCTTCGCACATCGACGGTGGCCAGCCCAGTCCACCGACGGAACTTGCACCGCCCCGCCCCGCTTGGATGCGGGAGCTTTCTAGGGTGACTCTTGTTTATGCATGAACCCTTCCCCTCAGCGCAACACCACTCTCTGACATTTTCCTCATTGACAGCCGCCATGAAATGGAAAACTTTCCCCTCACAACAACGACACCCCTCCCCTGTCGACAACGTCAACGTCAACTGCGTGCCCTGTGCTCTGTGCCTATGCGCCTGAGTGCGGAACCCTCATTGTGTGTGCAAGTGTTTGTGTGAGTGTTTGGAGCTTTTCCCCCCCAATTACAGCGCAACATCTGACGTTTCCTAAGACTGAGGAGCTTACTGATTTATTGTTTCCCTTTTCCGCAGATGGGACAGCGCTATTCACTCAACACCAGCAAAAGCACCAGCAGCAGTATCAATATCAACAGCAGCAGCAGCAACAACGACGATCACTATCGATGACGACAGCAACACCAGCAACAGCTTCAACAACGACCACCACCACGACCGAGAGAGCGCCTGCGACCGTCTCACCGGGGACGATTCCCGTCACTTCGCCAGCAGCAAAGACCACTCACCATCATCAGCACCAACAGCCGCACAACTCATCGAACACAGCCGCCCCGACCAGCCCCAAGCCGCCGACAGTGGGTGCAGCTGCCACACCCTCGACCAGTGATCACTACTACCGGGACATTCCATCGCCAAGGACGCGCACGAAACTAGACGCAGTGGGGGAGGTACACAGTCGCGGCAGCAGCAGCAGCGACCGGCAGAGGTTCAACGATGCCAGTGGACGTTCGGCTGCCTTGGAACGGGCCTACGTGCACGATGTGTACGAGAATTGCGAGGAGCCATCGGGTCCAATTCGACCGAAAGTCGCGCAATTTTTGGCCGCTCTCGATCCCGGTTCGGTGGTCTGCGATGTTGGCTGCGGCAGTGGCCGCTACCTAACGCAGTGTAACCCAGCGATATGCACCATCGGCGTGGATCGATGTCATCGCCTGAGCAAGGTTGCCCGTGAGAAGGGCGGCGAGGTGAGTGAATGAAATGTTTTTTTGTTTTTGGATTTACTGGGGCTAAAGCTGCACAAATTAAACGCTCCTAAAGTAGCTTGTGTTTCAATATTGCCGGATTAAGATATACCATCCCCTAAAGTTTCGCATCTAGAGTCGTCTCAAGGTTTTTGACAAATATCACATGGACACCCCAAGCTTGTCGTAAATTCAATTTTTTTTTACTTGTTTGGCTGCAACTAAAGATCAATCACCGACTCGCCAACTGCTTCTACTTCTCCGATTGTGTGCGCCATTTCAGCCTAGCCGTCCTCTATTACGTTGTCAAAATGGCTCGGATTGGAAGACTTTTAGGACCAGAGCAGTGGTGTTCATATGCTCAACATGGTCTAGTCATCTTAGGCGCTGTATCTGAAGACGCTTGATCAGGCGCATGCTGTCGTACAGCCCATAAAGTTCTTTGTTGACTCTTCTTCAAAGGACGCGTTGCCACCAAACATCATTCGCTTGCAACTAAAAATCAGCCATCGAATTAGAAATATTTAATTTATCAACTAGCTCGCTCTTCCTTCGGTAAGCAAGTGGAACAGTTGACGGTTTCCTTTAAGCCCTTGAACGGTTGTTTATGACTGGCAAGTCGGTTGATTGAACATTTTTTAAGATCTACCTACAAAATGGCTCAAGGTGTACATGCGAAATAATGTGGGACAAATAAGACATCCTTGTGTAAAACGAAGAAACAAACACTTGTACAATCTTCTGTTTTTGAGTTCTCCTTTAATTTCCCTCCACCAAAGGTTAGCAAGGGCTTGAATAGCTTGAGCGTAGTTGGCAATACTACTCACATTACGTTAGTGTGTCCTGTGGTTGTCGAAGCATACGCCTGACACGGAGCAGGAAGACGTAAATCTCGAGGTGTCAGAGTAAGTTATCAGGCAAGTAGAAACACCCAACAAACCAACAGAGGGTGGAGATCATTAATCAACTCACCGGTGCCGATAAGGAGGTAACATCACATCCTTTTTAACCCAGAATATGAGGGAACTGCTGCGTTCTGGTATTTTTATAATGTGCAAGTGCTCATTATGTTCTTGTCAGCAAAGCAGAGAGGAAACGCGGCCGTATCACCGTTCTCTCGTTGCCTGACTGTTTACATATTCTTTCTCAAATTAATTTTGAGGGCGATGAGGGAGACCCTCATTCTTTCCTGCACAGAAAAGAAAAATGCACAAGCAAGAAATCTGAGAGTCTTGCACTACTAAAGTTTTGGTACGAACAGGGATGTGTTCAATGCACGGATTACCTAAATCGCGTATAACCGCATTTTACTCGATTTCCCAGATTTTCGTTTTTTGGCCTGTTCTTTTTATTCTTCCATTCTCATGGCACATTGACCGGACAAGGATTGTATGATGAGTGCCAACCGTATTTATTGGGAAGCCTACCTTTCTCGACTTCAGAACGTGACTGAATAATCCTCATTATAAATACAACGCATTAAGAAACTGTACCTTTGATCGGATTTTCGGACACGCACTTGATCTTCTTGTTGTTTTTTTACTGGGGGTACAGTCTGGGGTGGACCTGGGCATTAACCAACAAGCCTCTCCATTTAGCACGATCTTCCGAGCTGCCTCCAGTTGCGCTCTCAAAGCTGAATGAGGTCCTTCTACACTTGTGCGCCATCTCAACTTATACCGTCCTCTGTTGCGTTGTCCCAATGACTCGGGTTGGACCGGAACAGTAGATACCACCTCATATGCTCAACATAGCCTAGCCAATCGTTATACCCGAAGACTAGGCACATGCCGCCGTACAGAATATAAAATTCGTGGTTGAATCTTCTCCTCCAAACGCCCCTTATCCACTTTTAGTAAAGTCCAAGTTTCAGCGCCGTAAAGGAGGACTAGGATGACAAGCTGTTATATAAAGCGAGCTTAGTGCTTCCAGAGAGGGCTCTATTGCTCAATTGGCTTTTCAGCCCAAAGATGCAGCGATTGGCAAGAGTGATTCTGCGATTGATTTCGGTACTGGTTTATTGTCCCTATTTACCGCGGAGCCAAGGTAGAAAAAGGCCTTGACTACCTCGAAGTTTCTGCTGCCTAGTGTGACGCTCTGTCAGAGACGCCGATGTTGTGTGTCCTTCCTTGATGACAGCATGTACTTCGTTTTGCCCTCATTTACCAACAGACCCATTTTAGCCGCTTCCGCTTCAATGCCAGCAAACGCCTCATTAACGACTATCTGTGTTCGTCGTCAAACTCATCGACGTAAGCCTGCAGTTGATCGGACTTTTGGAAGATCGTGCCTCTGGTGTCGACCTGTGAGTTACGCACGATCTTCTCATGGATGATGTTAAAGAAATCACATGACAGCGCATCGCCTTGTCTAAAACCTTTTTTGACATTAAAGGTCTTGGTCAGTTCATTCCCGTCTTAGAAGGAGCATGGAAAATTATTCACTGTCATCCTATGCGATCTGACGAGTTTGGTACGAATCCCAAAACTAGACATGGCACTGTCTGTTCTCTATGCACACTTTCATATGTGGCCTTGAAATCGACGACTAAGTGTCGATTTGCACTTCTTGGGTCTTTTCAAGGATCTGCCGTAGTGTGAAGATTTGGTCGATGGTGGACTTTCCTGGACTGAAACCAAACTGATAAGGACCAATCAGTTTGTTGACAAACGGTTTCAGGCGTTCACACAATATGAAAGTGAATATTTTGCACGCGATGTTGAGGAGACTTATCCCTCGATAGTTGAAGCAGTCGAGGAGAAGAGGGACTCTGAGACTCTATCTCATGCGTTTCTCATGCTCATTCTTATTCCTTCTGAGAAGCCAATTCTTTTTCCTTCTTCTTGCTTTTAATTTTTCTTGGACATTCTCAATAATGAAAGACTGCTAAACAATTAGCAGGGCTCATTCGGATCAATGCCAACCGAAGTTAGACTTATTGAGGAACAAGTCTCTTCCGTATATTATCGCAGTTCTATAATTTGTATCAACCTCTGGAGGTTTTTTATCATCGACTTAAGTTCCTGCTCGTCTTGGGCTATGAAGCGTCTGTAAAGCGTCTTCATTTGCAAACAACGGTCTGCAGTCTGCTTTTTGCAAGTGGAGAGCGTCGATTGTATCGTTCCGATAGATGTTGCCAGCTATGGTCAGTGATACCTTTGGAACCATTGTGTCCATAGACAGTTTCATTGTACTGTCCACATGTACATATGAGGGACCTGTTAACGTCTTCGATAATCAGGTATCTGTTCGCGAATGGTGTCATGTCATTCAAACGAAGTTCTCTTGACTGCACCCTGACCAGCGAGCCTTACGATAATTGTTAGGGTACGCTTCCCCCAGTTCCACCAGTTCGTCAGACAACTAAACAACCGCAGCCAGATCAGAGTGATCACTGTCTTGCTTCACCATTGTTAAGCAGCTCCTTGTTGGTTGTTGTTTACACCTCGTAGCATAAGTCGTCTGTCGATCAACAATACAAGGCCTACTTCTGGGAAAAGACGGTCATCTGTTGCATTCAGATTTAACATAAACTCAATAGAGTACAGCATCAACCACTCAAGGAGTGAATTTCCTCTTAGATTTGGGAGACAAATACACCAGTCCTCATGCCTCGCTCTTAAATCGCCGTCTTTAATACAAAAGACGCCCTCTGAGCAAAGGCCAATCTTACGAAAGATCGAGTCTCAAGCCCTGAAATGAAGTTTGTGGTGTGTCTGGCGCAGTCAACGATACAACGCATAATTTCCATCCACCTAGGAGAGAAATGAAGCCAATACAAGCATCCATCACATCAAAAGTTCGCTCTTCACTGCCATACCCGACATTGTGGCGAATGTCCTTTCCAACTGAAGAAGCGAGCCCACCCCCTTATGTGGAGTGGGACGGCCCCCTTCGAATAATTGGGAACGTCAGGCTTATGAAACTCCAACAGGCTAAGTAAATCCTTTTTCGATCCTGATGAGTAAATTTGCATTCAGCGCCTCTAACCCGGTAATTCTTGACAGAAGGACTCATTCGAAGAATTTCTTTTTAGAAGCGCTCCACCTGGTCCTGCATCGATGCCGTCATGGAGAACAGTTCCGCGAAACCCTTATTCAGAGCTTCCTGCGGTTTATTGGAACTGTCTGTTGCAGGAATGCCCCTTCTTGAGCCACTCGGCCACATGCATTCCCCCTTTTCTGAACACATCAAGCGTATTACAAAAAAAAATTAAAAACAGAAAAACACTCAACACCCTTATCTTTAGCTTCGTCATCATCATCATCGTCGCCGCGGTACCCTTCGAAATAATCACGATAACCTTAACCCACAAATGTCCACCCCCCCGGGAGTTGGTGATGGCGTGCTGGCGTGCTGGCTAGCCAACACAGGAAGGGGTTTCACGCTGAACGGATACACCAACAACAGCAACAACAAAAAGAAATCGAATTATCATCACAGAGAGCACCCCTTTCAATGACATGAAACCGAAAATTACACACTCCACACGCCGCAGCCACCGCCGCCCGCGCAGCCACTGAGCCCGTTCAGACTGGGGGACATTCTAATTGGCACAACCACGGCAGGGGCATGCCGAAGCTCAAGCCGATGCCGTGCTAAAGCTGGCTCCAAAAATAACACGGCATCGGAGTCGTGGCACGTTTAAAATTATCGCAATTATCGGCGGGGTGTGCGCTTTGCATTTTTTTTCTTTTTTGCTTTCGTGTGGCTTTCGCTCGCTTCGTTCTGTCGTCGCTGAGTCTCATTTCAACTATGTGTGTCCTTTTCTATCGGCCCACTTATAAATAGAACAATTGAAGAAGGATCAAGCGGGACCGTCGGTTTCCAGAGCACACACCTCCAAACCTGGCCTCGGTCTTGAGGCTCAGGGTAAATCGATTTCGGTTTCGTTGCGAAATAATCATCGACGAAGGCCGTGGGGCGGAGCGGAGTACCTTTCTCTTCTTTATCCATCGGAGGAAGCATGAATTAATTATACCTGTACGCGAAAGTTTATCCGAAAATGATTTTCAGTGCCGGACACTTAGAGTCGCTCGAGTGCGTCTCGCCGCGTGACATTTGCGCATAGTTGTGTGGGTGTTCGCTGGTTACCTTCCCGTTGCTGGTGGCTTTCTTTATGCATGCTTCCTGGAATGTATTCACAGGAGCAGTGAAAAGAAATTATTAAAAAGTTATTTCGACATTTGAGGTCGAAAGCTGTGCGGGGCAATGAGTGAGCAGCGCTTAATAGCTTCATTCTGCAGAGGTAGCTTTCTCCACAAACAGTGTGTGCTACAAGAATGGGCAGAAATGGTGGGTTTGTTAAATGAACAGTGCAGGCAATTATCGGAATTTCGGACGATTCTTCTTAGTCGAGGAGTGAGTTCGAGGAATTTTATGCGGCTTGTGGAAATCAGTTTAAATGGGGCTAGATTAGTAATATTTGGAACTCTGACAACATAAGAAATAAATTAAAATCATAATCCTTAAAAGCGACATCTGCTATCTGAAAGGATGATGGATCTTGTCAATCGGGTCAGTGATGCCAAGCAAATTATAATGGAAGCTGTCGATGGCACATCGAAATGATGTAAATACTAAAATAATTTTTAAACAGCAAAATAAGTGACAGCTGTCAATACAAAGAACACCTTTTGATGGGGTCAGATTTTTTTTAAACTGCGCGCATGCTCACGAAGTAGACATATTTTGCTTGGTTTGTGATTAAATGTTAAACAATTCGGCAAAATTTAAAGAGAGAGGCATATTATGGCTTATTACCACAATAGTCCTCCTAAGATATAATACACGTGCGCCAGCCTTTTTTCCAATCCTCGAAGCAGTTCTGATATGCACTTACTTTTTGGGATGCCCTTAAGCCCTCTCAGCGATTCGGTTTTCATCTCCTTAATCGCTGCAAAACGCCGTCCTTTCATGAGTCTCTAAAATCTGGGGAACAGAAGAAGTCGCAGGGGGTCAAATTTGGTGAATAGAATGGCTGAGATATGAAAGCGGTATTGTTTTCGGCCAAAAAAATACTTTAAAGTTCAGCAATTTTAGAACGAACTTCGCTGCCACACGCATAATGCCCAAAATTTCCGAAAAAAATTACATGGCATGCAGCTCACATCTTCAGCAACTTCTCTTATAGTGATTCCACAATTCTCCATAACCATTTCCCTTACTTTGTCAACATTTTCATTGGTTGGTGATGTGCTGGGGCGACCAGGGCAAACGTCGAAATTCACATCTTCTCGACCTTCCTTGGAAAGCTTGCACTACTTGTAAATATTTATTTTTACCCAGAGTACCCTTATGCCAGTGTCAACATTTTTTTGGCATTTAACTCCACCTTTTACACAAAATTAAATGTAAATTCTTTGAACCATTTTTTTCGACAGCAAAAAATCGCCAAACACGTTCTTTTAAAACAAAACCTTCAAAACTAGCGTTCAGGATGGACCAAGGACTTCGTTTTTAAAATTTAAAAACTATAAATTTATTTTTTCCGTACATTGTGACTTTATTAGCAATCCGAAAATATTCCCGCTACTTATTAAATTCAACATCTTTCATCAGGCTGTCTCTACTAGTGTCAGAACAGCGCATTCTGTTGCCCCTGAAACCAAATGATATTGTTAATGGATGATATTGCCCTTAAGCGCTTGAACCATTTTGGAATTATATGCCTTATATCGGTCCATTAAAGCCATTCACAGAAAAGAGTCGAGAGGGGTCAAGTTGCAATTCGGAGGCGTGTAATTGTTATCGCTAAAAGGGCTACTAACGTGATTTTGGAGTTTGGTGCTTAAAAGATCGATTATGTCATGGGTTCGTCCCGCATAAACCAAAGTTCTTCCAAATCCATGACTTATAATTCATTTGTAGGGTTGGCAACTAAGTAATTGCGTTTTTTTTTTAAAGAAAGACATTTTTTTCATGGAACGAAATAACTTTATTTTGCAGTGTATTGCTCATTTCGAACGATGACCTTTTGCCATCTTTCAAGCAGCATCATAATTTCACGTTCATAAAACGTCTGATTTTTATCAGCAAAAAACAGAAACAGGTACAGTTCGACATCATCGCCATTATTGAAATGTTTATCATTCAAAGAGTTTTGCAAAGATCGAAATTAAAAGTGATCAGATGGCGCAAAGTTTGGACTAAATGGTGGATGTGGCAAAACGTCCCAACCTAGCACCAATAATTTTTGCCCAGTAACCAAAGATGTGTGCGGCATGATGGAATATAACACCTTTTCGATTTGTCGATTCGGGCCGCTTTTCTTTATCTGACATCTGAAGTGATCGTTCGGTCGAGTTGTAAAAGTTCAAAGTAGACAATTCCTTTATAATCCCACCACACTGATGACATAACTTTCTTTTTAGGAATATCAGCTTTTGTTCGAGCTGGTTCACCTAGCGTGCTCCACGATCTTTTGCTGGAAACGACCCGCTTTTCATCACCAGTTATCAATCGTTTTAGAAATGAATAACTTTCATAACGTTTCTTAGACAAGTCGCAGATGTTAATCCGTTGTATTAAATGATTTTGTTTCAGTTCATGAGGAACCCATATATGTATAAACTTTTCGAACATAGCAAAGTGTTTTTTAATAGATTTTCAATGCGTGTATATGTTACAAAAGGCTTCTCTGCAATCTTATACGTGTTATACTGTGAGGATCCTACTCGATTACCGCTTTGATTTGGTCGTCATTAAGTTCAACTGGCGACTAGGGCATTTTTCATCTTTGAGAGAAAAATTACCAAAACTAAATTTGGTAAAGCAATTGTGACACTGCCGTTCTTTTAAGGCTTCGTCACCATAAACAGTACATATGTAACTTTTTGTGAGAGTGCGACGTGTTCTTTCCTTTCCGGAAATAAAAAAGCAAAATATGACGAAAATGTTCTTATTGATTTTCCGACGCCAAACAAAAACTGAACAACCGATTAAAAAAAATATTTTTACTGATTGACAGTTTAAGTACCAACTTTCAAATAACAAAATGTGTTTGACGTTTCGATTACGTCAGCAAAACTAAAAATTCAACTAAAGCCAACCATACAAAAGATGGTCTCTTTAACGCACATCATTCTCCCAAACTTTGTTTCGTTCTTTTTTCATTTTCAAAGAAAATGGTGCAATGATGTCATTACCTTATAATTCACTCTATGCATTAAATTCTTGATAATAATGTGAGGCCTTTCCAAGCTCCATATGTAGCAATTTTGTAATTTTTACAGGGGTGAAAGAAACAGATATATGATTAAGAAGAACTGCTATCTATAGTTCATAGGGAACTAGATGCGAAAGTAGTCAGACTAAGTAAATTAAAATTAATAACATTTAAAGGTTAATTGGGGGTCAATAAAAGTATTAAATTTAGTTACAATAAAAACAATAATAACTTAAACTAGTATTTAAATTAAACCAAGACGCGCATCAAATCATTTTTTTCATTATAATCAAAATTAAAAAGCCATGACTTCACCTTTTTTAGAAAGACGGATTCAATACGTATACATCTTATACAATGTGGAAGTTTGTGGAATAATCTAGGGGTACATACAAATACACAAATTGTGAAAAAGTGCAAAGGTTGTGGAGAGGTATTTGGACAAGATTTTGCTGGTTTATCCGTAAACGATAAACACTAGAACATCTATTCAGTAGATACCCAGAACGTGCAAAGGATATTTTTAAAACTTTGTAGCAATAAAGATGTTTCAAGGGCAGAATGTCAAGATTCTTAAATAAGATAAAGCTATCATGATATCGACGCTTATAACAAATTAATCTAATAACATGTTTCTGTGATATAAGAAGTGGATAGATTTTGTTGTAGTGAGTTCCTTCCCAGCTCTCTAAGCCGTACTCAAGCTTGGAATGAACTAACCCGTAGTGCAAACTTTTTAAGAGTTCAGGTCCACAATAAGATATTTCTTTATAGCCCTAGTGTGCTCAAACCAGCTCATCTTTGAATCAAGAATAACACCTTAATACCTGAAACGGGTAACATTTTCTATAAGAAAACAACCTTCAGAGCATGAGTGATGTTCATAAAAGGTCTGGACACTAGGTACAGAATTACATATTTCCTTAGTAATTTTAAATCTAGTGCATTTGACTCCATGAAAGACTATGGGTATGGAGTCCACAATACTGCTGGTCAGATTGAAAAACATAATTTTGGTTTTATCACTAATAACCATTCTGCGAACTTTGGACCAATGACTAAGAAGTTCCAGATCATGATTAATAGCAGCTGTAAAATTTAAAGCAGAGTTGGCTGTAAAGACGAAGGTCATATCATCAACAAAAGCAGTTACATTGGCTAGGAAGCACAAGGAGAAAACTGAGTTGATAAATACAAGGAATAACAGGGGACCAAGAACGGAACCTTGAGGGATGCCTACAGAATTTACACTCTCCGAACTTAATACAGCATAAATCTTCACTTTCTGTATTCTATTGGATAGATAAGAATGAAGCCAACAATTAAAGCTGCCTCTAAATCCACACTTGTACATTTTGTCTAGTAGCATATTGATATCAACTGTGTCAAAAGCCTTGGTAATGTCAACAAAAAGCCCTGCGCATAGTTTCTTATCATTAACGCAATTTTAAGGTCATCAGGAAAGACACCACTTGTTACACTTTTATTATAAATTTAACATAGTGTATCACAGATGTTTAAAGTATTTTTTTCAGAAAGTTATTGGAAAAGCCGTCAGATGTTTGGGAGCATGAATTTTTCAAAGATAGAATGGTGGTATAAACTTCGAAGGATGTTATAGGTTCAAAATAGAAACTCTGAGAACATGACACTTTATTATTTGGACAATTACACATAAAGTTAATATCACAGCTATCAGAAACAGTCTTAGAACCTATAGATGAAAAGAAGCTATTGAACTTATCGACTTAACCTTTGGTATCGGATATCACAGTGTTACCAACAATAATGTTGATTCGACTTTATGACTAGAATTTTTTAAAATTGCCATTACTGTGTCCCATTCTTTCTTAGAATTTCCCTTGGCCTCGCGAAACTTGTTCATATAGAATTCGTTCTTACACAACTTCAACTTCTTTTAAGATATCCTTACATAATTGCTTATATTCCTTAATTATGTTATTATTACTCGGATTTTTTAATTTCATTTAATATATATATGTTTTTGTAATGAATTTTACGGATAATCTGTTTAGATATCCAAGGCTTTAGTTTTTTCCATTTTTTAGATTTTATCACAGATTTACTACAGTTTTGTGACATGTGTAATTGAAATACTGTGATGAATTTAGAAAAGGCACTAGACGGATCATTTTCAGAGAGAACAGTGTCCCAACTTTCGAAACGAAGGGCAACACTAAGTGATACAAAATCTGTAGTAACAAACGAAGGACTAGAAGTAACGTTATTGCTGACAGAAGCAAA
This sequence comes from Eristalinus sepulchralis, assembly GCA_944738645.1. Lineage (NCBI taxonomy): Eukaryota > Metazoa > Arthropoda > Insecta > Diptera > Syrphidae > Eristalinus > Eristalinus sepulchralis. Next base: position 73,774,348 of record OX122882.1, read on the forward strand.
GGAGGAGTTAAAACTTAGAACGGTCATACAATGGCCAAATACTAGATACCCCATTCTGTGTCCGTTTTTGACTTATTTTGAAGTTATGAAAAGGAAGAGAAAAGAAAAATTTAAGTATGGGGTCTGCAAATGGTTGAGAAAAAACCGACTATTGACTGCATGACTGACTGCATCGAAATCCTGTAATCAAGAAAGATTGAGAAAGGGAAATAAGAGAGTTTCATTTAATGGCAAACGAAAATAAAAAAAAAAATCAAATGTCGGCCGCAATGTGATCATTGCCATTTTGACGGTTGATTGATCGGGAGACTACCAGGTCCTTTTATTGATATTTAGATATAGGACCCACTTGCTAACTACAGACACATTCCCCCCAGACGTACTGCACCAGTCAAAGTCTGTTCCCGTATGTGTTATCGTGCTTGCCGCATTATTCGTTGATTTCGTTAACTGTTCATTGTTTTGCGATTATACAGTTTCATATATCGGCACAAAAATTACGCAGATAGACGGACTGATGTCCGTAATTCCAAAGTGCTAAAAATTCCACCAAGACAAGACACCATACAATTTGGCAAATTAGCAAAAAGTATGACTGTGGTTGTCTAAATTTAGCACCATTTAACATTTTTTTTTTGTGAGTGGCGCCCCCTATATGTCCTTATTGAGCTTATTGTGTGAAGTGTTACTACAGCGACACCAAACCGTGGGGTAGACTCTTCCCATACCTCAAATTGGGAGGCGATTCAGTCCCCAAGGGACCAGAGCGTCGATTCTTCATCAACTTCGCACCTCGTACTCGTACTATTCTGAAATGTTCCTTCCGACATTATAAACACCTTTCGAGACGGGAGCTTTTTGAGATTTTAGGCATTTTGGATTTCGAAGTTTGGTCCCCAGTCCTGCTTGCACACCTTGTATGCCCATCCACCTTCAAAGCATAAAGAGTCATAAGCTCCAATTTTGAATGACAGCATCGTTTGGCCACCTTAGCGTAAATAGTTAATTTATTTTGTCAATGAATGCATTTCTTCTTCTGGCGAAAAAACTGCGCCAACTGCGTTTGAGTTGATATCTATTCCACAACTTCTTCCACACCCCTGAGGTTTCAACGCTGTGTGTCACGCAAGACTAACAAGTAGAAGCCCCCTGACAAAAAAAATCTCTGCACCCTTCCTAACGTAAACATCGTCCCAATTGACTGCAAGTGCTCACAATTTTGTGTGGATAACAGGGGTGCTCTTAGCTGTTCTGCATTTTGTCGGCAGATTCAAAGAACTTGTTTCCCCCGTACACACACACGGATTCAAAGAGACACCTCCAACCAGTTAACCACCCAGCCTAGCCTGTTCAAAAGTACGAGTCGTCATTGACGTCAATCTATGAAATGCAGTCCAGAGCGCAGAACTATCAAAAAGATCCTCAAAAGCGATAAAACTGACACACAAAGCAAACGAAAGACAAAGGAACAAAATCAATTCGTTAGGTAAACAAAATTCCAGAAGTTCTACAGGCGTCCTACTTAGCAGCACTTCTCGCCATTAAATTTATTACGGCAACTCACTCCGTGCTGGCGTTTGCAATTAATTTGATTTCTCTCTTGCACCCTGAAGTGTGCGGCCTCTCGACACGAAGACTGAGGCCCGGTGCGGATTTGTGCGACACCCAGTCGGGCGTGTATGTCCTTTCCTATGCCTACAACTTCACAAGCTATGTGCTGCACTCGTTCGTTATCCGAATGGGTACACCTTGAGGAGCACTCATTCCCACACTCATCCCGGCGCGCACAGGTCTAACAAAGTGGTGTCATTTCCCGCGAAACGAAGGGCCACTTGAGGGAATGGCGCCCAATGCAGCATCAGCATTTTTTTTCCGCTTTCTCCCACCGTTCGCTTCGTCGCGCCACCGTATAATTAGTGGAAATGCAAACAAACACAGGCCGGGGTTACTAACAATCCTTTGTCCACCAATGTATGCAATAAGTTATAAGCGTCCGAGGACATCCCATACACTGGGGGAAGGGGGTGGGAGGGTGTTATGGATGTCCCGCTCCTCTTTCGTAAAAATGAAGCATGGGTGTTTGTTTGAGTGTATGACGCACATACAAGAGGAAACGGACAACGCGCATCGTCCTGTGGAAATATACACAACAACATATCGTTGTTGTGCTGTGTGTAAGAGTATTTCCTGTGGCTGAAGGTGCGCAAAGATGCGTGCGTATGTGTGTGAGTGCGATCTCCATTGTGAAATTCTCTGTGCGCCATGCATGTGGGGAGTGTGTGTGGAAACTTTCCAGGACGCAGAAGTGGAGAGTTCCTTGCCATTTGTTAGGTTTTTGTTTCTTCCTTTTCTGGCATGCCCCACTCCCCGATGTTAGGAGAATTTTTCCATTTGTTCAATAATATCCTTTATGCCTTCTGCCAGTTTCTAGTATTAGTGGTTAGCAGTGGTGTGGTGTGGGTGGGGGGTGGGAGGCGATGAATCGAGGACAAAAGGAAAAATGTTCCTCTTGCTCTGCATCGTGTCGCCATCATCCCCATCGTCCTTGTCGTCGTCACGAGCATAAGTGAGCGTGTAAATGTTGCGGCAGAATGAGTTTGTTGGCGTTTTCTTGTCCTTTTTTTTCTAGTTTTTGTTTTGCTTCTTATGTGAAAGTGTGGACATGTTCATAGGAGGAAAGATGCTCAAGTTTGTTGGGCAAAAGTTTGCCCCCTTACTGTGTTCTTTTTTTTGGTTATAGAAAAATAGGCTAACTTGAGGAGTGGAAGGACAACACCTGCATCCACAATGGATGTTAAATGAAGGAGGTGGGGGGGGGGGGGAAATTGGCGGTTTTGTGCAATGTGGCAGATTTGGATCGCATCTCTCATTTGAAATTGTAAACTTTTTTGTTCTGGTTTTGAGTTGGAGCAAAAAGTTTTATAATTTTTAGTGCTTTGTCATGTGTCCTGGACGTTAAGGAGACTTGTTGAGTTTTTCTTTTGGTTTCCCTCCTGATGACGGATTTTAAATTCTTTCAACGTATTTCATTTTCTGTATGTGTTTTTTTTGATCTGTTTGAAAAATTCAGCGTCACCATTAGATGATACAAGGCTAAAGTCTCTCAAAGGATAAGTGGTGGGAGGGTTTGCTTCCACTTATTACTTTATCGTCGAATGGAATTTTATATCTACGAAGTAGTGAAATATGTTCAAAATGTTTAAAAATTAAAAAAGGGAAATCATCTCCAAAGTAGAAATTTAAGATTCATTTAGAAGTTGATTAGTATGTTGGTTAATTTTATGTGTGATGCAGCAGTCCTAGCCGAACATTCAGTTTTTCAAAAAAATAACTATTGGGTGGGCAACCATTTCCCTCATTTCACTCATAGATGGCTTCAGATGATTTTTTTTTGGTTTGCTGACGTAATCGAATCAATCAGTAAGAAACCAGCAAAACTTCATTACCCCTTCTTTTACCTTAAGAACTTAAGAAAACTGGTTCTGGTGTAACCATCAGCAGAATTGACTATCTTTGTCTGACACTGCTCTATTGCGGGCAGAAATAAGCTTCCTGAACCATAGGAGATCCTCAAGGCTGCGAGCGACGTCCAGCTCGTACTGAAGTTGCCTTTCTTCTCTTCGGCGTGCGATGTGGAAGATGATAGGACAGCCTTCCCTATCTTGTATCAGGCTTTTAGAGTCTAAATAGTGGAAAGCTTCAGGCGGGATCGGCACGTACCAGTGCGACTTCCGGCCCCCCAAATCGACTATAAAACAAATTTTCACACTAAAGCAAATTCTGTAAAAGACCAGCTAGTTTCACTTTTAATCGATTTTAAAGCCTCATCGTCATGTCGTGTGACTTCTTCAATATTGTGCTGGAGATGATGGTGCGGAAGGCAGGTGTAAGTGCGGAAGGCACTATCTTCTACAAATCAGTGCAATTGCTGGGATATGCTGATGACATCGATGTTATCGCCCGTTCCCAGCAAGCCGTTGTAGAACCATGCTGGTCGCAGAGTGAACGAGGATAAAACGAAATATATGCTGTCGCCAAAGAATCAATCCGTCGAACAACACCTCGGTCGGAATGGGACAATTGACAAGTACAAGACAAGTTGCCATGGCGTAGTGGTAAGTGCGTCTACCGCAGAAAGTCTAAGTTCGATTTCCGGACGGGGCACCTCGCATTTTTTCATGGCACCACCTCTTTCGAGCTGCTGACAACACTCAAAGAGGAGAGTATAATTGTCTGTGAAAACCTTCCCAAATCTAAACGTTCGGAGTCGGCAAAAACTGTAGGTCCCTTCTACTCGTGAGAGAACAGCAGCCCGCACAACACGAGTAGTTATTGTAAAAGCTAGGCCCCGTTCACATGTGGGCTGTAGTGCGACTCAATTATTATTTATTAAGGAGTTTGTCTACCTTGGGGCAAACGTGAACTCCACAAATAACACCTAGCTGCTTGTCAAAATTGCTAGGTCCGAAACTCCTGACTCGAAGGACTAAGATAATGCTCTATAAGACGCTAATCCTATCTGTACTCTTATACGGAGACGAGTGCTGGACGATAAGCAAAAGAGCAAAAGAGTTCTTTGTTCATTTGTGACAAATGTATGGTCCTGTCTGCGAGGAAGGCGAATGGAGGACAAGACACAACCGCGAACTCTATCTGCTGTACAAAAACGTGAATTTAGTTCGAAAGGCAAATATCCGTCGACTGCAGTGGCTCGGACACATCGAGTGCATGGACAACAACGCTCCAGCTAAGAGGGTCTCCGGATCCCAGCTTCCAGGTTCGAGAAACAGAGGAAGGCCGAATATCCGGTATGGTGACCAAGTAAATGCGGATGCATGTCTCCTTACAAAGCTAATCCCCAAATTCATCCATCCTCCTAGTCTACTCTTCCAATTGCATGATATTCAAAATCAAAGAGTTGCTTGCATAAGTCATGAATTGCATTAATTCCATCTCCCAAAACACGCCTTAACTCAAGTCAATATTCTTACGTTTCAAAATTCTGCGACAACAATGCTCCAGCTAAGAGGGTCTTCGAATCCCTGCCTCGGGTTCGAGAAGTAGAGGAAGGCCGAGCCTCCGGTACGGTGAGAGAGTGAATGCGGACACTAGACAGTTTAACCAACATTACTCGAGTAATCTGCGGGAAACCAGTAGTTATGCTCGAACGAATCGACCAAAATTCGACCTTCTGAATGGACCACCTCAAACGTAGAAGTGGCGGAACACGATACCATTTGCAAAAAGTAAATGCCATGAACTGTTCTTTTAACGGATAGTACAAACTTTAAATTAACTTTCAAATTTGTATGCCTTATTTTACATTATAAATCAAACCTTACGTTGAATCTGAATAATACATAGAAATCAATACAACTCTTGCCGAAAGCGCCATCTGGACTACACAAAGTTGGTGTGATGATGTAAGACCTTAAGAAGAACTTTCTTAAAATATATCTAGATAAAGACGAAGCAATCAAACAGAATTTGATTGACACAAAATAGATACCGTCCATCTTCAGACGTGAATCCGCATTCTCCCGCAAATATTTTTGCTTGCAACAACTTCCCCCTAAAGCACATCTGCGACTTCATCATCAACAATTTTTTTGTTTTTTTTGGTCCATCCTTTGCCAACCAATTGACATGAAGCACATTCAAATGAAGCGTTAGTCCTTAACCTCAATGTGTACATACGTGCATGTGAATAACGAAGAACTCTTTAAGTTGTGCCATTATTCAAGACCCGCCACAATTACTGCTCATCACAAAGTCGCACACGTATACACGTACAAATATACCCACACACACACACGTAGAAAAGTTACACGTGAGCTGAAACAGAGGCAAACAAGCAAACAAATCACCTTCAGCGGAACTTTTTTTAATTAAACCAACCCACCAGCCACTGTGGACTTCTTTGTGAGCGTTTCTCTGTGTCCCCTGCTCTGCGCTACCCACACAAACTTCTTTTTATATTTTCAGATGTTTTTGTATCTCGTATTTGGAAGCGAAGGCGAGGGCGAAGAGGAAGGACCGCTTTTGTAAATGAAAAAACGTGAATCTTTTCGAGAATGGAGGCGACATTCGATTGCGTGGGACGCGAGATTTTGGCTAATCGAAGCGACTTATGTTGGATTTTCTGCAAATACGGAATTTTTGGCTACACAAGTCATCGCATGGACATTCATTTTCTCACTTTATTCGTCGTCGACAGAAGAAGTCAAATCAATGACATTCGACCACCAGTTTACGGAGAATCGCTAAAAAAACACATGAAGTGGCAACCCCTACGGAGCGAGCTGTCAAATGCAGCGCAACAGAGTTTCTCAAACTTTACTCGTTCGCACAATGGTCCGCCTCTTCCCGATCCTGCAGTGAATTAAAGTATCAGTGTCACATCCGTGTAAGCCCTGTAATTACCTCGGAAATGAGGGTTGCTGCGGAAAACTTCTCCATTTTGTGTTCATAACTTTCAAACTGTCCGTGCTAAACAAAATGGCGGTCATTTTTCTTGTTCCTGACACTCGCTGCGTTGTTCCCGGTAGTTGTTAACAACTATTTTCCCCTCCGATCCAATATTCATTGCCGGGTAGCGGCAGCGGTGGCGGCGAGGTGGTGTTGTTTGAACTTTTGGCCCCTTTGCTCCCCGAGGACATCAGCGAAATCTGTTCAATTTGGGTATTTATTCATTTCCCACCGCCGCAGTCGTCAGCCCGCTGTTCAGATTTTCCGTTTTTTTTACCCATTTTGGCACGCCATTATAACTATTTGCAGTGGAAGTCTGCTTTTGATGTTTCTGCTGGATTTATTTGTAGTTTCGTTGTTTATTGAAGTCACTGAGAGGGGGCGGGTTGACGGTATACTTGCACGCGTAGGGGTGAAGGATATTATGGCTTTTTGGCCTCAATAATTATGCTGATTTGAGTTGTGTTGCATACTATCTACTTTGGGCGATGGTGCAAAGTGCTTTTGTGTGGGGTGCAGTAAAGTGCTGCTGCCAGGAAATATGCATAAAACTGCTTAAGGGATTTAGGACACATGCAATGGGTGGTGCCTTTGATTTAATGCCTCCTCTGCGGCTTCAGAAGAATGATGATGACAGCTTGAATTTTTGCGAAATATTTTATGAGCCCACTTGTAGTGGTAAAAGTGCCCATCAGCAGCCCTCTTAGTTACTTAACCGACTTTAATCCTATGGGGTCGCTGTCCGAGATACATTATAACCTCATAAATTGTGTGCACGAGGTTGAGCACTATAGTGCTCACTGACTGCAGTGTATTCTCTTCAGAGCTCTGCAGAACAATGTGATGTCCATTCACTGGGAACATAGTTTCAATTAATGTTGACAGGGATGTCGAAGATTTATGAACTGTTGTGAGGTTCCTATTGAAATAGGACAAACGTTTATTTTAAGTAATTGCCACTGCTGCCATGAGCCGTGACATTTATGCAAAAGGGTTCCTTAAGTGATAACAGAGTGTACACAACGGCCGTGTCGAATACATTCATCGTTGTTCTCAACACCTTGGCCATGTGCTGCCTGGAATTCAAAAACCTTGGTCTCGGTGAGCTCTGTTTTCTTTAAGACGACGCTACGAGTCATTCTGCGCGCTGACTTGTTGAGAAATCGTTTTGGTGAGCACTTAGATTTACGTTTTGCTTCCTTAAATTGAACGCCTAGATCGTGCAATATCACACATTTGGATTATTTCTTCTGTGACATAGAAGTAAATGGCTTGAATTGATCTCCTAACCGATGGGGTAAACTTAAAGCTCCCTTTTAAATTTATGTGTTTTATTTTAAATTTCAAGTCAAACCTCACGGTGATTCAAACATTCATTCACGCTTTGGTAGGTAGCCTAAGACATTAGGCGTGTTCCCGTACTCGAAAGAAACAACACGAAACAGTGCAAAACAACACAAACCAACTAAGAGTCTTTTCCCGTATACCTTAAATATGGGTTTTACGTCAAATGATCGTTCTCTTGAAATGTTTGTGAAAAGCTTCAAATAGAGATCCTTTAATACGGAAAAATTTTAAGAATTCCTTTTGAGAGTAGAGTGGAACAATGGTTTCCTCCTTAACAAATGACAGCACGGTCTTTCGCCAGCTGCCGCCAGCTGCGCACTCTAAGTTGGTTGAAGCCCTTCTCCACTTATGCGCGCCACCTTAGCCTGGGCCGTCCTCTGCTGCGTTGTCCCAATGGCTTAGATTCGAAGACATTTCGGGCCGGAGCAGTGGTGTCCATACGCTCTACATGGCTTAGCCATCGTTGTTTCCGAAAACACTTAACTAGGCGCATGTCACTGTACAGCCCATAGAGTTCGTCGTTAAATCTTCTCCTCCAGATGCCATCAACGCAAACAGGGCCAAAAATCGCACGCAAGACTCTGCTCTCGAAAAAACTAAGGGCTTCCTCATCCGCTTTTAGTAACGTCTAGGTTTTCGCGCCATAGAGTAGGACTGAGATGATCAGGGTGTAATATCAGGCAAGCTCAGTCCTTTGAGAAAGGGCTTTATTACTCAATTGTCTCTTGAGCCCAAAGAAACAGCGATTGGCAAGAGTGATTTTTCGTTTGATTTCGGTACTGGTGTTATTGTCCCTGTTTACTGCGGAGCCGAGGTAGTCCTTGACTACCTCGAAGTTTCTGCTGCCTAGTGTGACGCTCTGTCCGAGACGCCGATGTTGTGCGTCCTTCCTTGATGACAGCATGTACTTCGTATTGCCCTCATTTACCACCAGACCCATTTTAGCCGCTTCCGCTTCAATGCCAGCAAACGCTTCATTGACGGCTCGCTGTGTTCGACCAATCACGTCAATGTCGTCGGCGTAAGCTAGCAATTGAGCTGACTTTTGGAAGATCGTACCTCTGGTGTTGACCTGTGAGTTACGCACGATCTTCTCAAGGATGATGTTAAAAAAGTCACGTGGCAGTGCGTCGCCTTGTCTAAAACCTTTTTTGACATTGAAGGTCTCGGTGAGTTCGTTCCCGACCTTGACGGAGCAGCGAGAGTTCTCCATCGTCATCCTACACAATCTGACGAGTTTGGTAGGAATGTCAAAACTAGACATGGCACTGTATAGCTCGTCTCTATGCACACTGTCATATGCGGCCTTAAAATTGATGAATAGGTGGTCGATTTCCACTATTGGGTCTTTTTCAGGATCTGCCGTAGTGTGAAGAATTCTTGCCTATCATCGTCCAAATTGAGAGGAACATTCTGCCTAACAGCGGGATTTGGGCCGTCATTGCCTAGTAAGAATTTGCAGAAATGATCTTTCCAGATTCTCAGCATCGATTGCGACTCTACTACGAGGTTTCCGTTTTGGTCTCGGCAGGCTTCGGTCCAAACCCTATTTCCACCGCGTAGCTGTTTCACCTTTCGGACTTCATTCCTACCATAACACCTCTCAATCTCTCCGACCGCGCGCTTCTCATGCTGTCTCTTTTTCCTTCGGAGAAGCCGGTTCTCTTCCCTTCTTCTCTGTTCGTAGAGCTCACGAACAGCTCTCGTTGTTCGATGCAGCGTTGCCTTGTAGGCCTCCTGTTTAGCTGCATGTGCCTGCCTGCACTCGTCGTCAAACCATGGGTTCCTTCTAAGTGGTGGCGTGAAACCCAGCACATCAGCGGCAGCATCTTTGATGGCTTCTTGACAACGTTTCCATTCTTCTTCTATTGTCAGCGCAGGCAGCGTGGAACTTTGAGAGAGTTTCAGGGAGACTCGGTCGGCAAAGATCCCAGCAATCTTTTGCGATTGTAGCTTTCCGACGTCAAACTGTTTTGGCCTATCTCGACTCCGTTGCTTTCTCGATATCCGGGTGCTTACCTTGGCTACAACAAGGTGATGTTCCAAGTCGATGTTGGCACCTCGTAATGTTCGGACATCGAGAATGTTGGAGGACTGTCCGACGTCGATCGCAATGTGATCAATCTGGTTGACGGTTAATTGATCGGGGGATCGTCAGGTTCCTTTATGGATGTTGAGATGTGGGTCACTGCCAGTCAGGTTCACTCAAAACCTGGGTCTGGTAGCCGCCATTCTCTCACCAAATGGACTTTGGCTCATCAGTGATTCCGTATACCCTATGAATAGTACTACGGATGTGATTTTGAATGAAGTGATTCATAAACCCAGTCACATCATCTGGACACCATTTACCACAGTGAAGTTTTGGGCTTGTTGAATTTCAACCTTGCCGTTTGAGAGATGGTAGCCACATTTGCAAAAAAAAAAAGACATCTCCTATCTCAGCGGTTGCAGTGGCGAAAATTCACGATTTACGGTTTGAACTGCTTGACCATCCGTCTAACTCACCAGATATAGGCCCAAGCGACTTCTTTTCGTTCCCTTAACTGCGCTCAGATACATTAATTTTCGTCAATTTTACAGAAAATCGCCAAGTACTATTTGGGCGGGTTAAAGAGATGGGAGTATCACTGGGGGAAGTACTAGGTTCGATAATTCCCATCACTTTCCTTATGCTATCCTTCATCATAATTTGTCCCAACAATTCTGCAATGAAATGTCAAAAACCTGTCACAGCTGACAAGCAGCTCGTCTTGAGTGCCATCCGCCCCCTTCACATCGATTATTCCGTATTTACCAAGCATCGCCTAATACGTCAACAATTTCCCTCTTTTGGAGTCATTCAAATGATTCCTGTTTTTATTCATGTGGCCCTCCTAATCTGTTTACACTTACATCAGCATCCTGTGAGCGCACAAGATTCATGTCAAGTAAAATGTCAGACCCGAAAATAAACTTCTATTCGCAACGCACTGTGTTTATTTTTGCCCCTGATTGATGCGTCTAATTCTGGCTGGCTGGGTAAGAGCATGGTAAAGTGCGACTAGAATTCACCTCACCGCTCCCAGTCAATCTCCTGTCAAAACACACAAATGTCCATCATTAGGCTGAGGCAAATGATTGGATGCGCAACCGCTCCATTAACAATTCCACCAGTATCCCATTGGGCCGGGGAGCCGGAGAGCAAGACAATCAAAACATGGAAATCCACTCGAGGCACATTCGTGGCCCGGAAGTGTCTTCATTTGCATCGACATCAAAACCCCGACCAGGAGCGTTCCAATTGGCTACTGTCTGGCAGAATGTGCGTCTTCCGGAGATTAAGAGCAGCATAAATAACTGCACAGGACTTTCTTGACCTTTTGGCATTAACGCCGTAAAAGATGCGACAAGCAGCAAAAATATGTTTCTTCCAGTTCGGCTGCACGCCAACGCAACGCTGCATGCCCACACTTTCCGCATCGCATGCACCACTTCGGGTTCATGTCGAAAGGAGCCTTGCATTCCTCGGCTTAGATCCTAGCCCACGCGCACATCCCACAAATGACATCAATTGCGGCCCATGGGACGGGCGGTGCAGCCCACTGTCGCTTCATCGTTGCAGCAGCAAGCCCAATTAGGGCAGATAAATTGAAATCCTTTTTACGTTCCTCATCTGATGGTGCATCTCGGCTCTTTATTCATTCGTGTGGGTGGGCGAGGGTGTGTGTGTGTGGTGCAACATTTATCAATTTCAAAAAGAAGAAGCGGAATGCTTCCGCAATTTTTGTCTTCTCGTACCGTATTCTCGTCGCAAAAGCACACAATTCGTCCTGGTGGTCGTCCTGATTCTCCAATCGAGTGAACAAAGTACGATGCCAAGTACACATTCATCGCCCGTGAGGCATTTGTGTCCTGTTTTGTACTCGTGTGCAGAAGCGCTGTAGTCCCTTTACTCTTCGCATCCTCCCGGGCTTGTGTGGATCATTATATCGCTGGCATGGCATAATATCCTTTAGATTTAACGTCATTTGATATTGTGAGGGCCCACACTCTCCCACATGCCGTCGAACGGTGCACTCTCTGTGATTTTTCTGAAAAGGACATTTAGACAGAAATGTAGCGCGCGGTACGCTGCAGTTAGTTCGTTTTGTGCCGTGTCCCTTTTGATAGGACCCTGCCATGACAGTGATGTCAACCAAGCACACCATTCAGGTATTCAGAGCCCAGGGACGGGCTGGTTGCTTGGTGGCATCATTTGAATGGACAAACATGTGAGAAGGATACTTGTATAGTCAACACGTCATGTCATTTCGTTTGAATTGTTAAGTCCTGTTGGTTGTGACAGGGGTGCAGGACGACGATGTCGGATGGGACTGCTGCAGTGGTGATGATGGTGGTGCTTGTTGTTGGCCAGCCGCTATGTGAAAGGTGTCAGATGGATGTCAATGAATGCTGTATGCGCTGGAATTGTCCTTAAAACGTGCATTGAGATGCCGTAATTGACGTCTAGTAAGGAATCCTTTTTGATTTCGTTGAAAAGGATTAGCATTTACGAGCAATGAATGCATGGACATGCTGGGGAGGGGGGTGGCTTGCAAGTGGAGAAGTTGGCCGCATTCTAAGGGCTCAGAGCACAGGTGAGAGTGCCACAAAGCGGGAATGAAAGTCTAGGGTCATGTTAAGGGCTTGCTCTGGCCAATGGGCTAATAGGGGACGCAGATATAAAGCGTGTTTTGCTGCATTGACGTGTGAAGGTGGCGGGAAGGTCAAATTTTAACGCGGCTTCTGAAGGGATGCTTGCATTCAGAATGATTAAAATTGAATCGCTTTCGAATTTAATTGGGTCTTTACCTTGGATGAGATATTGCACATGGAGGAGTGAAGTGGTTCGTGTTCAAGGTTGTGTACCGATGTAATGGAATAAAATAATTGACTAAGAATAAAGAAACAAAGAAGAATTGAAAACCAGGACAGTTGTCATGACTAAAAATAGCAAACTGCAAGAAAATGTCAGTGAAATGTGCGGAATGAAAAAAAAAAGATATTTCCTCATGCGCCTTGAAGGACGTATATACCTTCTCGCCATATAGCAGTGCTAGAGCTGCATACAGTGTGAGATTTGTTAGCCTTAGGATGGTTGTATTGCACATTTATCAGTATAACCGACGAAAACAGTGGCAAGCAAGACTCTTCATTGCAAGACCAACTAAAAAATATTTGCAGTCCATTCTGCAATTCTGTACGAGTTTTCAATGTTGGTTGGGTCCTTTTTTGGTGGAAGCACACTTTCTTCTGACTTAGCATACACCTGTGTGAAGTAGTTTGAATTGGAGAGAATAGAAAAAACGAAACTCGAACAACTGTTCGAAAAAAATTCGAAGACTTTTTGTTGGAGCGAAAGACCTCCTCGATGAGGGAAATATAGAGGCTGCTAGATACATTTTTGGGACTGCAATAAAAAAAATATATGTGAATAGTTTTCTTATGCGTATTGCCAACACCTTATAGGCAATTTATGTCCCTGGGTCCGGAATTACCACTTTATCCGCGTTATCGCCGAAACAAAGCAGAACTTTGAAAGATCGTACAATGTGACGTGAGATTTTCGGAAGAAATTCTCTACTTTACCCGCGACAGGGTGTTACTTCACCTAAGACCTTAATTAGAGTTCCTTTTTGAGTCCAAGGTATCAACCTTGATGGAGCAGGGACGGTTCTTCTTCGTTATGGTGTACGGTCTGGCCAGTTTGTCAGAAGTAACGATAATAACGTGGCACTGTTCACCCCTTGTTTTACTTTTTTCCGGTTTTTCGTTCTTTTCTTAGGTCTTAGTCCGGGATAGACCTGAGCCTTAACCAATATGCCTCTCTAGCTGCCACGTTCTCTCGCCAGCTGCCTTCATTTTCGCAAATTCTTTCAGGTCCTTCTCCACTTGTGGGTTTCACCTCAGGATAGGACGTCACCTTTCCAAGCGCTTTATATGGCCTGGACTTCAATTGTTTGTTTTCGTAGACACTTAACTAGGTGCATACCGCCGCACACCATATAAAGTTTTTCGTGAAATCTTCATCTTCAGATAGAATCGACACAAATAGGACCAAGAATCACACACCGTAAATTCCTCTTCGAATAAGGGTTTTCTTGGACCAAGAGTTACACGCCGCAAATTTCTCTTGGAATAAGGTTTTTCTTGGAAGAAGGGCTGCTGTACCATAGCCAGTCAAACTTATCGATCGAGAGAGGCTCTATCCCTCAAAGAAGCGGCCATTGGCCAAAGTCTCGATTTACTGCCAAAGTAGACCAATTCGTTTAATATCTCAAAGTTTTTGCTATCCATTGTAAAGCTCTGTCCGAGAAGATACGTGACCTTTCTCGATGACAGCATGTACTCTGTGTTGCCTTATTTTACTAATTTTAGCCGCTTCCGTTTCAAAACCAGCAAATGTCTTATTGATAGTCAATGTCATTCGCGTAAGCCATCATGGCACGAAGTTTTGGAAGATCCCGTCTCTTGTGTGTGCGAGCGAGTTTTGCCCAACTTTCTCAAAACCGAAGCCAAAACAGCCACATAACAGGGCGCCGCCTTGTTTAAAAAATTTTAGACATTGAAAGTTTCTTTCAAAAGTTCTCCAACGCCACCCTACACAATCTGATGATATTAGCAAGAACGGCAAAACTGAAACGACATCGTCTCTATGCAACTTGTTATATGCGGCCTAAAAATCTACAGTACTCTCGATATATTGTAAACACTGAGAAAGGGTGTTTCAGATTGTTTTATAAGTTTACTTAAAATGGCAGAGAGGATCTTAAGTGCTATATTAAGGAAACTCCTTGCGCGATCGTTGGCGCAGTCAAAAGAGTATTCTTTTTTATTCAAATTCCACTCATCTTCCAAGTAATTGTCCATCTAAAATTTGTTTGGCACTACAGCCCACAAGAGACCAGGGCTTAGCTTCTTTAGCAACCACTACCATTGTGCGTTTTTTCTAAAGTAGAGTCGACCTACGATTTTTTTTTTCTGAGATTCGCGATGCTTTTTATTATGTTATATATTTTTATTTCGAGTTTTCGTACACAACAAAGTTGGTTAAAGCGATTTTCAATGCATGTTGTGATCCATGAAGCTTCTCTGCAGTCTCACGTGTTGTACTGTGATGATTCGAATTGATTATTGCTTTGATTTGGTCGTCATCAACTTCAACCGAACGACCAGGGCGTCTTTCATCTTTGTGTGCAAAATCACCAGAACGAAACCATTGTTCCGTTCTTTTAAAGCTTCGTCTTCAGAAACAGCACATTTTCTTTCCGGAAAATCGTTTTGATTTTCCATTTTTTAACAGACTCCAAAAAACTACACAACCGATGAAAACAAATTTGTGAACTGATTTACAGTTGAAGTACCAACTATCAAATAACAAAATGTATTTGACATTTCAAAGCTTTTCAAATCTCGCCGTTCGGAGTCGGCAAAAAACTGTAGGTCCCTTCTACTCTTGAGAGAACAGTAGCACGCACAACACGAGTAGTTGTTGTAGAAGCTCGGCCCTGGTCCCCTGTGGGCTGTAGTGCCACACACTTATTATTATTATTATTTTACATTTCGATTTCGTCAGCCAGCCTAAAAATTCAACCAAAGCTTTTCGCTGCACTTAAAACTGCCTAGTTTGATTGCATAGAAAAGTTACCATGTTGCAACTGGGATGTCAGCACGATTTATGTTAGTTTATCTGTAAATTCAAAGACGTGGACAGTTCCTTTTTCTTTCCAGCCAATCTGAACTTACTTGAGCTAAGCTCCTAGAAGAATTTCCCAACCAGCATATAATCTAGGATTGAAGCGATGTCGGACTCACAGTAACTGGACGGTATTTTCATAAATGAACCGAAAGCAAACTGGTTTACAGGATAGATCACATGAATCCTTTCGCTTAACCTTCCAATGCATTGCAGTGTAACCAGACTGAAAGCATGCCAATCTACAACATGGTAGAAAATTAGGTCTCCACCTTAACAACTTCTCTAGCAGTATCTCGGACAAAGAAAAAGTAGAAAGAATTTTTAAGCCTTCTATGGCCGAAGGTGAAATACACTTCGCGAAATAATTTTAAAACCAAGCTAAAAATTCCAATATTCAACAACTGCTTGTAGATAAAATTAAATTAAATATAAGAAAAATTACTTCGTGAAATGAGGGTTATGTATACATATTTATTCACAAAACAAAAACAATTTAGTAGAAAAAAAAAAATAAAAAAAATTTTTTCAAGCGAAAAGAATAGAAGACCAATTCAAATAAAAAATGAATAAAAAATAAATAACGGAACTAAGTGAACATTTTCATATTTTAGTAAAATGTTGAACCACCTTTGTTCAAGATAACCTCCTGCAGTCTCCGTGGCGTCAAATCAATGAGGTTTCTAATATATTTTGGGTTTATTTTAGACCATTCAAGCTTAATGGCTTCTTTAAGTTCACAAACCCCATTGAATTGTCGACCATTTTCAAAAACACCCTTAGAAAGTCTGCTCCAAAGATTTTCAATAGGGTTCAGGTTAGGACTGCATGCTGGCCAGTCCAAAATAGGAATAACACGCGAGTAGAGAAAATCTTTAGTGGACTTTGCCGAATGGATTGCAGCGTTGTCCTGGTGAAAAGTCAACGTATCTCCATATAAATTGTCACCAAAGTCGACAAGCACATCGTCTAGCTACTCCACGTACTTCGTTGCATTCATTTTGGTTAAAATGAAGCATATTGGAGTCTTCCCATCGTACGCCATAGCCGCCCAAACCATGAGAGTCCCTCCACCAACGTTTCTAGCCATGCGCTCTTGTTTTTCTTTCCGCTTATCACGCCAGTATCGTTGACAACCATCTGGGCCGTCAAGATTGAACTTTTTTTCGTCTGAAAATATTACTTTTGACCATTCGCTGATCCAAAATTGTTATTTTTCAGCGAAAATCAATCTATTGTTTTTGTGGTGTGACGTTAGCCTTGGTTTTGGGATATGCGTAGCATATTCAATGTTGGAATCGGCTTTCAAAATTTTCTGTATTCGGCGGGTGGTACATCGTAGATTTAAAGTTCGTCGAATGTCTGCGGCACTGAGAGATCTATTTGTTGCTCGTCGCTTCATTTCTCTTACCACCCTTGGAGATATCGTCGATTCTTTTCCTGTTCTTCTCTTTTTCTTGTAGTTTTCCCCTAGTTTCAAACAATTTATCACGCTGGTTTTGTTTTCTTTGCCGCGACCCATTTCTTAAAAAAGTTGTAACTTTACACTAGAACAAATTGTAATTGTAATTACTGACTTCTTCACTAGAGTACTGATAAAACTTCTTCTTCTTCTTCTTGTGGCGCTACAGTCCGGGGCGGACCTGTGCCTCAACCAACATGCCTCTCCAGCCAGCACGAACTTTCGCCAGCTGCCGCCAGTTGCGCAATCGAAGTTGGTTGAGGTCCTTCAACGCAGACAGGACCAAAAATCGCACGCAAAACTTTTCTCTCGAAAAGACCAAGGGCATCCTCATCCGCTTTTAGTAGTGTCCAAGTTTCCGCGCCATAACGTAGGACTGGGGCTGATAAAACACCCACCTACTAAAAACTAAATTATCCTCTGTCGTAACAATATTAATGAAAATTCGTTTAAAAACACGTGCGGTCCTATTAATATTTCGCAAGGAACTGATCGTGAAAAGTCAAATGCAAGAGTAAAGGAATTCAAAGGAAAACCAAATACCGTTATTAGGCAGGAATATAAAGGAATTACAGAATGGCAGTCATTTCTTTCTCCCTGATAGTTTAGGAATGCGTATTGGCGCATTTTAAGTTTGGTCTTATAATTATTTCGCATAGTGTATTTCATTGATCTGAACGATTTGAGTGACACATATCAGTATTAGTCAATTTTCTCACTTTATAAACACTCTAAATTGGTTTCAGTTTACCAGAGGGCTAACACAATAGACTTACGGCGGCCTACGAGTCACCCGTTTACCTGGCCCCTGGTCCTCTCAGCCTACTTAAGCTGTTGTTTGCTGTAAAGATGTGATGTTAAGATGTGGATGAGATCTAATCGAAAGATACGGGGAAATGTTGATCCTGTTAGCTTTGCCGCCATCTGAAGGAGAAGGTTTTACGACGAATGCGACGTAGTAGGCAATAATCTAGTCAACCGTCTACAGATATAACGCTTAAGGTGGCAATGTCACGTAGAGCGGATGAATAACACTGTTTTGATCCAAAAAATCTTCGAATCCGAGTCATTGGGATAACGGTACAGAGGGCGTCCTCGTATAAGACAAAGCACTTAAGTGAAGCTTTTTTTGCGAAATCGGAGGTAGCTGTCGATAGACTGCGCTAGCTTAAAAAGCGTTTTACGTGAGGTCTAGATCCACCCCAGGCTGAAATGCCACTCAAAGAGAATGTGAATCCCATCAAGCCCAATTCTCACATCAAACTCTACATATCAAGAATAAATCTGTTCTCTTTTCTCAGCTTTTAACTTGCAAAAGAACATCCCAAACATTCTTCATTTCACTACAAAATATCCTTCTTTTTCATTTCCTTTCAGGTGGCAGTCTGTGATAACTTAGAACTTCCATTCCGAGACGAATCATTTGATGCGGTGCTCTCACTGGCCGTGGTCCATCATTTTGCCACCACCGAGCGACGTGTGGGAGCAATACGAGAGCTCGCTCGTATCCTCCGAATCGGTGGCCGCGTGATCATCAGTGTCTGGGCATTGGAACAACGTCACCGTCGCTTCGAGTCACAAGATGTTCTCATACCTTGGCAGCCGCCGAAAAATCGCAACCAGACGTATTCAGACGAGGAGGATGATGACGACATTCTACCACCATACAACGCCTACACCGAGGAGTCAACAAATTCCAGTCGATCGGCTGGCGACGGTGATAGCTCAAGCCTGTCATCGTCGTCGCCGGGAGAATCATGCTACAGTTTTGTCAGACGGGCCATTCAGGTTTGATTTGTGATTCCTTGACCCCGCCTTTTCAAAATAAATCACTTCCTTGCTTGCAGAAATTGGCCGGAAGTAAACGTCACCCATGGTTTCTAGATTCGTGGACCTCAAAGGATACCAAGAACAACAGCAGTCTGGACTACGAAGATGCCAAAGACCTACCAATCGAACTGCGTCGTCTGGAGGATTTCGAGGACTTCCCGGATCCACCACTCTCGGCGAGCCTGAAATCTCGAAGCCTCGGCAGTATTCTCAATCCTCCGCCACGGAAAATAGTCCGCTCTCGCTCAAGTGTGCCCAGCCTCGGAGCTCAAATGATGGAAACCAAGCAGCTGGTGGCGCAGATATCACCGGGACAGGTGGCGCCGCAAAGCTGTGCGGTTGATATGCCCACCACCAGCACCGGCACCTCACCGGGCTCAGGTGGCAACACAAATGCGGCATCCGGCACCGCCACGGCGTCCTCAACTCCACCAAACTCCACGGCGACGCCAAGTCGTCGGCCAAAATTGATCAAACAGAAACAATCCCTATGTGATGACGACTATCAACTGCCAGATAATCCATTTCATATGATAAGTAATTGTAGTAGTAATAATAGTCTAAATAGTAGTAGTCACCCACAACAACAGCAAAAACCGCAGCAACAGCCGAAGAACGGCATGCGGGGACTTGCAGCCGCGAAACAACTTGTCGACGCCAAGACCTTCCTACGAAAACAGAGCTCCCTGAACGAGGAGCTGATGGCAGGAAATCGGATCCGCGAAAAGGAGCGCGTCCGGAAGAGAATCCAGAAGCAAATGTCGCTGAACGAGGCTTTCCTCTGCAGGTCGGTCTTCTCGAAGCGCCTACAAATCCTCCGCGAAGGCTTCACCAGCAAACTGAAGACGTCCACTGGCAGTCTGGAGCGAGTGACAAAGAACGGCTTCGTTAAGATCATGCAAAACTTCAAAGCGACCACCAGTTCTGGCACGTCGTCGACGTCAGCGACAGCAACCTGCACGACAGCGGCCCGAGATCATCACCACCATCATCATCACGTCCACCACACGGTGCACCGACAGGGTTCATTGTCATCGAATAAGACTGGCGAGGCGTGCAATTGCGGGTTGGCGGCCGCTTCAGCCGCCGCCGAAAACCTCGCTAATGGTAACGAGGACCAAGCTAACGGCAACAAACTAAGACGACACTCGCGAGAGTCTGGTTCGGACTCGTCCAAAGACAGTAGCCTTCAGTCTGACACGAGCGTTGAGTCGGAAGACAGTTTCGCATCGGTGATCTTCATCCCAAAGCCCGAGTTGCAGCAGCAGCAGCAACAAAATACTCCGCAGTTAGCGGCGCAAAAGCACCAGCAGCAGATCTACCACCAGCAAAACTCGAACAGCAGCAGTAGCAACAGTAGCAGCAGCTGCAACGGAGCGCACAACACTAACTGCAGCAGTTTGACGCACGGCAACAGTCTTAGCAGCAGCAACTGCAGGAACCGCATACCCTCAGTGCCAACATCACCGCTCATAATGCCCTGCCCGCCGACACCGGCACACTCTCCGGCAGCGGCGTACACTGTTGTGACATCCCCTCCGCAGACGGTGTCCGCTGTGCAGGCGGCCATGGCCATGCTGACTCCCCCCAAGCTCGTGCAGAAAGGTACGAAGACGGACACCGGATCGATACAGGAAAAGCAGCGTTTCACCTTCGACGAGGAGCACATCCAGCAATTGGAGACCTCCAAGAAGACCGAATCCGTGGACGTTCCCAATGGAAATACACGCGTGACTACGATCATCATCGACAAGCCAGAGACGGTCACCGCAACAGCTCCAGCGCCGACCACGAAGATCACCCGGCAGACGATCAAAGACTTGCCCCCGATTCCCAAGTTTCGCAAGCCGCATCACAGGCCCAGCTACCCCATTGTCCGCAGGACATCAGCCACTGCGCCAGTGCCGCGTCTCATGTCCCTGGAACTGTTCAACCCAGAGACCGACGATCTGGACAGCGACCACGACTCTAGCGAACCATCCTCGCCGGACTCCATTGACAGCGTGATCAGTGCACCAAAGTCCGCGCTACTAAGTGCCACTGAGCCCGCAGAGGCGGCCTCCGACAAGGACGGTGCCGGTAAGTCTGATTTGCTCATCAACGGCGACAGCACCTCGATGGAGAACCTCAACATAGATGACGACTCCGTCGGGAGCGTACCCTACCCGAGGGCAGTGAACAAAATCCGTTCCGCAACACGCCAGGAGTGTGTCGAGTTCGCGGAGCAGTTAAGTGCTCAACTCCTGCGGGAGCTAGATGATAAGAACCGCTCCGACAAGGTGGAGTGTCGGAGCCTGGACGGCATTGGTGGCGACATCGGCGACTACATCGATGACCCAGTAATGGCGAACTTCCGTAAGCGCAACGGCGATCTCACAGCGCTGCGGGATGAGCTGCGCGAAAGACGCCTAATGCTGGCAAACCTCTCGACGCAACCCAGCCTCCAACAGTCGCCGAACTCGTCATCAACGTCGTCGCTCTCCTCCCAGACCCGCAGTCTAACCATACACGAGGAGGACGAGGAGGAGGAACGCGAGGAAGCCGAGGGCAACAGCTCAAACAGCTACTCTCTAAACATCTACGACAACTACAAGATTTCCAAGTTCAAGTACAAGCGGAATCGACAGTACAGCCTCAATCCCGAGACCGCTTACCTACTGGACGATGGCGACAGTTCGGCCCGCGAGGACGACGATGATGTGATCCTCGAAGAAGATGAGGACGTGAAGAGCGACGAGGGAGTACTGGACGAAGACGACGATGCCGAAGGCGAGGGATATGCCAAGAAAACTACTCATAACACAATCAAGTGCGAGGACGATTCTCTGGAGGACGGCAACAAACCAGAAGGTTGTGCGGCAACGACCAATCGGCAATCGACAATAGAATCTTGGGAGAACTCGAACAGTTCAACCGCCTCCCTCGACAGTCCAACACAAGGTGGAGCAACAACCCATCACAGGTATTATCACGTGTTTCGAGAGGGCGAGCTGGACGCGCTCATCAACCATCACGTCGCAAGTCTGCACATTGTCTCATCGTACTACGAACGCGCCAGCTGGTGCGTGGTCGCGGAGAAAGTTCAAGTCTGGACCATTTGAGTGAAGCAGGTGTACATAGACTGGGATGTTGGAGTATTTTGTAAGATGTGTTACTATTTTTCGTAAGTAATGTTCAAAGTGACAGCTTTCAAGATAGTGGTTAGTTTTGAGAGGAGTCCATTTTGTTAATAATTTTATAAATACATTCATTTTCACTGCTTAGCTTTATTTAACAGACTCTTTTATTTATTTGAAGAAAAACTCATGTGTGCATTAAACTCTAGCACGGCACAAAGAAAGTCATAAAGTGGACAAGTGCGAGTTACACTCCCGTATACAGGGTTTTGTTTTCTTTTCGTAACATTTAGTACAACCAGTTCAAATATGAACCTAAGTACGCATTACTAAACAACAACAACAGCAAGTCCAACGAGCATTAAATAAATACACTCATCGTTAATTTAACACGAAAAATACGTTTTTGGAAAAATCATGCAAGACTAAACCGTGTAAAATGAGCGTTGAAGTCGAATATTTCCTCACCACTGGTGGGGGGGAAATAAACTACTCTTGTTGAAGTTTTCTGAGCAACTCGCTTTTCATTTCTTATGTCAAGCTTATATATGTACCTTAAAATTGCTTATTATACAAAAATATTCCTAATCAAACTCGCACACGACAGGTGTCCAATAATTTCCTTTTACAGGTTCGCCCGTGTGTAATGTAGAATACTTGTTGTTTCGAGTCGCGTCGCTCGAGTGTATAACGCAACACGTTTGTTGTGCACACACCAATGAGACACTGGCTCGGTTTCGAAGACTCGTCGGGCGGAAGCTGCATTTTCCATACGCTCTATATGATCTTCTCATCTTCAGCATAGTAGCCGGAAGCCTTTGACTAGGCGTATGCCTCTACACATTATTTAGGTTCGTCCTTGAACCTCTTCCTTCAGACTCAAGCCAAGTACTGCATTTTCACCCGCATTCTAGATTGTCCATTCTTGCACGCCATAAAACAGTACAAAAATATTCAAGCTGCTATATAGTGCAAACTTAGTCCTTCAAAGACTCTACTTCTTTATTACCTCTTCAGCCCAGAAAGACAGCGATGGGCAAGAGTTAGTTTTGGGTAATCTTGATACTGATGTTGTTCGTAGTCCCTTCGAACTAATAGCTCCCTACGTTAAGGTTCTGGACGACTCGTCGATGTTGTAAGTCCTTTCTCGATGATAGCATATACTCGTATTTCGTTTTTGATTTTTTTTGGGCGCTTTCGCTTCAATACAAGCAAATGCTTCGCTGTGTTCGACCAATAACGTCAATATCGTCTGCATAGGCTGGCAACTGTACAGACTTCTGGAAGATCGTGCCTCTTGTGTGATTCATCTTAAGCCAAGCGAGTGTTATTTTTGGAAATGTGAATTTAAGTCGTTTATGGATTGCTCGGGACTCCACTCCGCCTTTGTTCGTTGAATTAAACGCAGATTTCAGAGCCTAACATGCTGTTGTGCTGCCTATGATGTTATAGCCAAAATCTCCGAATAAATGTTAAGCAGAACCGAACATTTGAATTTTCTCAGATTTGTTTTAACGTGGTTGTGGTTGCCACGTAATATTTCGAAACAACAACTCAAGTTTAATTTACTAAGCCCTAGCCACAATTGTGGACACGCCTATATTCATATTGTACATTTATCTACGCTTACTTTTTACTCAAAGCTAATAATTGCCTAATTTTTGTTCTAAGGTTAATGTATGGAATGCAAATCTTTCCTTTATTTGGTCGGCAGACTAAATTCGCTAAGACTTGTCTGAATCCCGGGACACCACGTGGTAATGGGAAACGAGATTGCCAATGAACTTGATAGGCAAGGATCAAAAGAAGCATTCGTAGAGCCCGAACCTACCTTGGGTTCACCCGCCTACCTGATAAGGGCTTTCGTCGACGCTTGGCTCCCAAACATCAGCAAGAACTCCGCACATTTTCTGTTATCTCTAGATAAAAAAGACTGCAGACGACTTGTTGGCGCACAAGCGGGACACTTCAGCTTCGCAACGCACTTAAGTCTGCTTGGGCTTATTGATGGCACCCTATGCGACGCCTGTGGAGAAGGTGAAGACACTTCAGAGCACTTTCTCTGTCAATGTCCCGTCTTTGCTTAGATCAGGTGGCGGTTCTATAGCGCTGACGTGGTGGGAGCTGAAAACCTAGGCTCTCAATCACAGAAGCGCTTGCTGCTTTTTCTTCGGAGAAGCACGAAACTACATTAAATGTAGGTTACTGCCTAGAAGTACACTGGAATAGTTTTCGAGTCTGAGCGCCTCAGTGCAGAGTTTTCCAACTTCAAAAAATAGATAGTTCAATGCCACCAAGCCAAAAGTAATTAAATGGCTACCATAGCTTAAAGATTTGTTAGTTCCAAAGAGATGCTTTTCTAAGTAATTGAAAATACTGGCAACTTTAAAACCCCAAAAAAGGAAGCAAAAAAATAGAAGAAGATCGATTAATTCACTTACTGCTTCATTATATACGACTACTGGAAAATATTGTTATTCGCGTGGACGTTTTGCAACCACTTACATAACAAAATTGAACATGCGTTTATCGCAAAAAGGAATGGTTTTGACGGTAAGATTCGCGTAAGACGTCCTCCTAACGAGGAATTAGACCCACAATATACAGCAAGGACTGTTAGGTGGTCTATGTAACGAACCGCATGCTTAACATGTGCAAACTGGAAGGGGTCAGAAATGTTATGTTTCCACATTATAGCTTAAAAAGAAGTTGGAAAAGAAAATGTAAACATTTCTGTCGGCTAATATTTCAAATGCTCATGTTCATGATTAATAATTGAAAAAAAAAATTTATTAATTAACAGCACCTCTGTAGTCACCATGGCTAAGTTAGTGCGTCAATTCAGACTAAGGCTAAGTTAGTGCGTCAATTCAGACGCCAAAAGTACCATGTTCGATTCCCCGATTAATAAACCTCAACTATTCTAGGCGCCACCTACTCATATTTCGAGTTTCTGACAACGCTCAAAGAGTACTTATTGTCTATGAAAAGCTTCTCAAACCTCGCCGTTTTGAGTCGGAAAAAAATGTAGGTCTCCTATAGTTGTGAGAAAACAATAGCACGCACAACACAAGTAGTTCCTGAAGAAGCTAGGCCTTGGTCCCTTGTGGACTTCAGTGCAACTCAATCATATTCACGTATTATGCATTTACGTAACAAAATTTCGTACAAATTGCTTCAAATGGTTTGTTTTGTTTGGTGGAAAACGAAACCATAAAAATATCTTTGGAACACTCTGTAACTTATTGTTTATTCCATTAAATGCTTGCGTTAATGTTTATTTTAAATGTCGGATATTCATCATATTTAAGAGTATTGTTGCAGATTTTTCTAAGAAATTCAAGAAAATCGTTTGGACTATAAAATAAACGCTTTGTAAAAGTCTGCTTTCATATTTATATAATAAGGTTACGTGACAGAATTCTATGGAAAAAATAGGGTTATGAACTGAAGTTCAAGCAAAGTATACAAACAATTCATCTCTGTCCGGCGCTATAGTTTATGATGATCTTTTATGAGCTAAATATTATTTTTTTTTTTTTTATTACAATTTTCTTACATTAATTTTTTTTAAATATGTATAGTCTCAATACTTTAAGAAATTTCGACTCTGCCTCAACTAACCAACATCAGAAATGCTGTTCAATTTTTTAAAAGCATTTACAATTAGTTTTTTAAACGATTTAAGCTTATATAGAAGTATTTTACAAATTCAACAACGACTATTTCGTTTGCCTTTATTGTGTTCTTTACAAGTCTTATTGTTTATTTTTACACTTTGTTCAATTTTTCATCATGATATGAAAACAAACAACAAATCTTTGTAAATAAAAATTATCACTAGCTATTCAAATAAATAAAACAAAACAGCAGAATACAATAAATTAAATTTAAATTAAATGATATATATAATATATACACTACATAATGTATAAACAAATTCAAAGTGTACTCTAGCTCGATTCTTGCCTAACGATTCAAAACAACGCTGAATAGATTTAAAAGAAAAAACATAATATTTTACATTAAAACTAAAAAAAAAACAGAAATTTGACCTTATAAGGTGTAAGCATACACAAATAAAAAATATATATATATTTCAAAAAATGATACTAGGCTTAAAAATTACTTCATATTTATAGAAAAATCTTGTACATACATAACATAATATATGAATTGTATTTATGGCTCTGTCAAATTTTTTTTACATACATTGATACATACATATACATATATAAATAAACAATTGAGTGTAGACAAAGATATAGAGATAAAGAGCAAAAGCAACATTCTACGGAATTTAATTTCTTTGATTTTGGTTTCTCCTTTGTATTTAAAACTGTATGTAGAAATAAGAAAAGAAAGAAATTGTTATAGATTTTTATATATATTCATTCATATATGCATATAAAACACAGAAATGATCAAACTGTTTAGTATTGAATTTATTTAAATTCCAGATTTATTTTGTATTTAAAAACAAACAACAACTCACTTAAATAGAATAGAAAATGAAACATATTAAACTGAAGAAAACGATAAACTAAAAAATCTAGTACTTAAAAACAATATATAGACATACAAGAAAAAAGAAATATATACATATATATAGCACATTTCAAATTAAATGCATTTATATAATTTATAGTATTTTAAAGAAACGAACCGACCCTGACTATAATTTTATTTAACTCGTGTTAGTCTCTCAGTAAATATAGACAAACAGAACACAAATTAAGGAAACAGAAACACTAAATACTAATTCATTTGAAGCCGACCAGTTGTACATATTCTTGTTGTGAGAGAAGATTTAGGAAGAATGCAAAGGCATCTGTATAGCCAAGGGTATTTAAATTTGATTGACTACAAGTAGAAATAAATTCCATTCTCCCGATCGAGTAATCTATTTATGAATTCTTTACCTTACCTTTACCTTAAAATATGTTGCCAATGACGGAGTTTTGGAAAAAAAACTGAGCACTGAGCATCGTTCAATTCTCAATAAAAAAGAAAACCATCAAAAACAATGAAAATGTAAGAAAAGGTGTGAAGATAAAGTGCACGGGTTTTTTTTTTCTTGCCTTTTACTTAAGATCGATCGACTTGTCTGTCATAACTACACGA
The DNA here is from genome assembly GCA_944738645.1 of Eristalinus sepulchralis. Classification (NCBI taxonomy): domain Eukaryota; kingdom Metazoa; phylum Arthropoda; class Insecta; order Diptera; family Syrphidae; genus Eristalinus; species Eristalinus sepulchralis. The sequence continues at coordinate 73,801,412 of OX122882.1, forward strand.
TAAGAATATATTTTTTTTTTCTAATATCACTTCTTTTAAATCAACTTGACATTAAAACTGACAGCTGATGATTTAAATCGGCGATTCTCAACTTAATTCTTAATCTTATTTTAGTGAAACATAAGAAAAAACAGGCGGCCGCCGCATATTTGCAACAAAAACCTAGCCAAAATTATTATTTTCTGTTTTTCTTATAATTCATGTTCCAAATTACTAATAATGGCATGTAGGGAAACTGATGAACCACATTGAGTTAAGCATGTCCTTTTTTTCTGTGTACGATTTACAAATGTCTTATATTTTTCGTGTTACATATTTCATAAGACAATCTGTCTTTGTTTGAATGTGAAAACTTTTCGGTTTAATCGTCCGATCAGATTGACTGATACTTAATAGAAAATTTAGTTTGAGCACGTAAGATTAAAGTGACATGCAAAAATCATGCCTCATTTAAGTTAATTGCTTACAGGCATATAACAAATATTAAATGACGCGCAAAAATATTGTAATGAAATCATATTATTTTAATTATACATTTCTGTAATTTGGCAGCACCTTTTGCAACACAAAGAAGTATCGCGCAAAGAAGTGCCGCACACATGGTTTCAAAATCATTGATTTGCATAAATTAATGCAGATGGAAAAACTGGGCCCATAGAGGCGCTTGTCGATCCATTATGTTACTTTCTTTTTCTTCTTCTTGATAATGTTTCTTTGTACAACAAAGCTTGCAGTAAATTCAAATTCGTTACTTTACGATACAAAATTTGCTAAAACATGTCTGGGTCCCGGACACCACGAGATCACGAAAAACAAGATTGCCGATGAACTTCCTAGACAAGGATCAAAAGAGGAATTCGTAGAGCCCTAACCCGTATCCCAAGTTAAGGCTTCCGTGTCTCCCAACAGCACAATCAGATATGACATGACTCTCCAGGATGCAGGCTGACCTAGTGCATGCTCTCAAACCTCTAGATAGAAAAGACTACAGACGACTTGTTGGCGTACAAACGGGACACTTCATCTTCACAAAGCACTTAAGTCTATTTGGGCTAAGTAATGGCACCCTATGCGACACCAGTGGAGAAGGTGAATACACTTCAGAGAACTTTCTCTGTCAATGTCCCGTCTTTGGTCGGATCAGGTGGCGGTTGTGTTTGGAGCTGATGTTGTGGGATCTGAAAACCTCATCTACCTCTATCTCTCTATCACAGAAGCCCTTGCTGATTTTCCTTTGGAAGGCCAAGAAATTACATTAAATGTAGGTTACTGCCTGGTAAACAATGGACCTGTTTTCGAGCCCAAGCGCTCCAATACAGTGTTTCCCAAACTCCAACAAAAAAAATCAAATTCGACTAACATCAGGTATGTGCATTTCAGACGAAGAAAACATGTACGAGAGCGTTACGACAAGTACTCAGCCTACAAACGAAAGAAGAAAATGTTTGGCAAAGTGTCGTTTTATACCTCAAAATAGTCTACCTTTACTCTCGGTATGGTTCACCCAACAATGCTCTGTGGCTTCGTGAGTAGATGTGTGGGCGACACGCCGAAGGGCTAGATTGAATTTCCGGATTTCTTAATGGCACCACCTCTTTCAAGTTTCTGACTGCACTCAAAGAGTACTTCTTGTCTATGAAAAGTTTCTCAAATTTCGCCGTTCAAAGTGGGCGGAAAACTGTAGGTCCTTTCTACTCGTGAAAGAATAGTAGCAAGCACAACAGAAGTAGAGGCTAGTCCCTGGTCCCTTGTGGGCTGTAGTGCCACTCAATGCTTCAACTTCTTTACTTTTCTTAAAGGTCTGCAAAGTGGCTGCGATAACCACAACTCCACTTTTTCTGATTTAAAAGTGAAAATAAATCGTATTGGGATAAGTCTATAGAATCCAGTGAATGGACAGCAGTTTTTATACCTAATGCGATCAATTTGAACATGGGGATGGTGGAGGTGTGATCCTGTAAATAGCCATAGATAGAGGAGCAATTTTTTTCTTCGCCAAATGGAGCGGCTGAATTGATGTGTAGTATAGTTAAGATACCACACCTTGTGTTTTTCAGAAAATGATGGTCATAGCTTACCGACCGAAAGGATAGTCGTCTGCTGCCTGCTGAAGGCGTTCGCAGGACATAGTTCACTATTTCAAGCGTTCGATTTCATTAGTCGTTGGTATATAGCAGGCCCCATGAAAAAACACAGAAACTCCTTCCGATTGCACTTAAACAGCCTCAAACACTGATGTGTTGTCACGGTTGCGCTTGATATTGGTAGTGAACAAACGCGGAACCCATCCCACAGGCTGCTTCATCGTACCCAAAATTTCATGCAGCATATAACCCACTCAGTTTTGTGATATACCCACTCTCTCAGTAATGTCGCACACCTTCAACTGGCGGCCTGCCAATACGAATTCGTGGACTTGTTTGTAGAGGAGTTAACAGATTTCTGTGCGCCAGTCTGAGGCTCACCAAAAACTGTCATCATGGAAGGAGAAAAAATCTTCGAATCCGCTAATCGATCTTCGATTTTCAAACATCAAAGTACATTCACCGACCGATAATTTAAAAAAACAAAAAAAAAAATCAGCGCTTAGAACAAAATTGAGTCGGATGCGGCTGAATTTTGACAGAAGCCGTCTACGAGTAATTGTATGCGATAGTACATTTCTCTTGTGATATCGGTGTCCCTCACTAGGTATACCCACCCGTTCACCCTTAAGCCCACCTTCGGACGAACAGTTAAGTTTAGAGACTCGTTCTTCAGTCGCACCACACGACTATGGAATGCTCTTCCCAGCTCAACTTTTCCCCTCCTTTCCGTCTCTTCCACCTTACCTTCGGCCCGTGCTGTGACTTGATTCCGGTCACTTATTATAAAAAAACACTGGGTGGCGAGGCTGTGTTTATCAACAGGCGTGTTTTTTCGAGGTCTTTGCGCAGATTTGTTTTTTGGTTTTAAGTGTGCGAAGTGAAGAACGCCATCGTCTGCATATCATCAGCATATCTATAACGGTTGCAACGATCTGAATTGTATTATAGCTTACGTTGGCTTTGTTTGTTTCCGTTTTCCGTCAACTACTAAAAACTTAAAAGAAGTTTAAAAAAAACGTTACTTGTCATTTAAATCAGTTCTTGTACAAAAATCTATTTTCATTACATTGTCGCGTTTATTGTGGAAGGCTTACATATACAATTTTAACGAATTCTCATATTCCTGATCAACATTACTCAAGCTAGAAACTAGGACTGATGGATTTTTGAAGAAACCCCTAAGAATGGTGTGTTCATACGCAATTTGTAAAGCTAAAACGAATTTCGAATTCTATCCATCTAAAAACGAGTTACATTAGAAGCAATTTGATCCTTTCTAAGTCAATCAAAAATAAATAACTCTTGCTATACTAAAAGATTGAATTCAAAGGGAGAAATGAAGAAAAAATCGTTTGAATATAGCCTTATCTGTATTTTGACGAATGTTTCGGATCCTTTCTCTTTTAAATATTTACTATTATTTCTAATGCAAGCGAAAGATATTTACATATAAACTAAACAGAACTAAAGAGACAAAAAATATACGAAATGTTATATACATACATACATATATATATATAAAAATGAAATACAATTTTGCCTACTTAAAGTATTTTAAAACTATATACATACATACATACATAGTAAATAACATGCATATACATATATATACATACAAAACATACAAACGAATATGCATGTACTCATATATACCCTTGCCGTGAAAATATGCAAAAGCAAAAAGAAAAACATATTCATAAGATAAACCGAAATGAGAAAAGAAGAAGAAGAAGAAACTAAACAAACTCTACGAGAACCGACCACACACTCACTTAAAATTTTTAATTTTCATGCGATCCTTATACTAGTAATTTATGTGAATTTATATTTAAACTTAAAAGAATGATGCAAAAACAAAAAGAAATATATATATATAAAAATGATTGTTGAATTGTAACTTGTAGTTAGCAAAAATTATGTTACATGTGCGTGTGTGTATGAACTGGCGAAATTGGAGAAAACCAAAAAGAAACATAAAACAAAACATATTACTAAGCATAAACAAACCAAAACAAAAAAACAAACAAATAGCTAACACATTTGAAATGTCAAAACAAAGTACATATATAGGTAAACATGTGAATAAATAAACAAAACAACATATACATATATATGAAAATGCTGATAACTTTATGAAATAAAAAAGAAAACAAAACAAATTCTATAAATCTACAAAAAAATGCTAAGTTGTTTTATTTCGATTGTTTGCGGATTTGATTTACACTGTCTGAAATTATCCGTACATCCTTGACTTTTTAAGTCAAAAGCGTATAACTTTGAATGTACTTATCCAATTTTAACGAAAAATGCCTCAAAATAAAGGGAATTCAATATGCATGCGCTGGTGGGGAAATTACAAATATTCAATAAATAGCAAAAACTTAGGTGACTTAGGCTAATAATAATTGAGTGACACTGCGGACCGCAAGAGACCAGGGCCTGGGTTCTACAACAACTACTCGTGTTATGCGTGCTGCTGTTCTCTCACGAGTAGAAGAGACTCACAGTTTTTTGCCGACTCCGAACGGCGAGATTTGAGAAGCCTTTCATAGGTGGAGGGTGGTGGTGGTCAAAAGGTGGTGCCGTGAAAGAATGCGAAGTATCTGATCTTTGGACAGGATGGGGAAGAGCTTATTTAACGCTATAGAGTTACCAATCTTTTACATTCATTGACGAATGTTTTGGGTCATTGTCGTGAATAGAGCGATATTCATCACCAATGTGCAATTTTTGGGCGGAGCTTTTAAAATTGTTTTTGTTTAGAGTCGTCTCCCGAAGCTGCCATGGAACCCCAGACCATAACATTACCCCCACCGTGCTTGACGAAATGGTTAAGTGCCGCTTCTACATGAGTGACCAAATCTTCTTGATGAATTTGTCAAATTATGTTTTTTTTACTAAATAATGTAATAAACCCATTTTAGCATTCAGTCAGGGACATACACCTTGCACTTACGTGCAAGCAGAATTTTAGAAATTTATAACACTGGCTGAGCTCAGGCCGCAGTTTGAGTATATCTTGCCTAGATAAACTAGCTGATGAAAGGACAAAAAAAGAAAAGGAATTTCTTTATTTTCATATAGGCAGCAAACAGGCCAGGAAAACAACCATCCGGTCAAGTGGCATTACAATAGTCCCACTCGCGAGCTTCAGAGATCTTGCTGAACCAGTCATTTCAACCTAATCTTGCTTATTTCTGTTGGCACAAATTGATAGAAAAAAATACTTGCGTTAATATTAGGTTTGGCATCACTTTAACTCCATACAACAAATATTTTCAGATTTTCAAAACAAAATGTCAATTCTTTCAACCGTTGAGCTTTGAAGTGGAACAAACTTAACAGCTTCTTTAGGGATCTAACTGGTCACCAGAGATGTCCTTATTCATCCCTGCTGGTCACTATGCTTCCTCGATAGTGACGTGGATACCGCTGCTGATATGTTCACAAATATTGGGTATGAAATTCTTCACAAAAAGTGAAGAGCGTGGTATGCTGCAAAGAGGCAATCATGTTGACAGAAATGCGTTTCCGGACATTCAAAGCTAACAGTAGACCCTTACCGTAGCACTTACTACCCTTTTTTCTAAGGTCATGGAAGAGCTGATAACCAGTCAACTTATGAAATATCTTGAATCCTGAAAGTTTCTTAATGACCGGCAGTACAGTTTCTGCAGCAACAGGTCTACTGGTGATCTGATGGCATATCCCATCGAAGAGTGGAACCAATCTTTGCAGGGTTTAAACAAAATTGTTACGCTTGATATTTAAAAGGCATTTGACAGAGTCTGGCACCAGGCTCTCTTGTCGAAAACGCTTGCTTATGGTGTCGATGAACCTCTTCTTCAGTGGATTATAAATTACCTTTCGATCCGTTTAATACAAGTCGTATTGAATAGGTTCAAGTCTCATATTCATTATATTAATGGTGCTGGTGTTCACTAGGGCTTTGTCTTATCTCCGACACTTTCTCATTTTCATAACTGATCTCCTGTATGTCACTTCTAATCCAATACACTCCTTCGCTGACGGCAGTAACCTCAGATTTTCATATTCCTTCCTCGGCTCTCGATCCTCCAAGGAATATAATGTTTCCAAAACCAAGTGCTGTCTAATGTCACGTTTGCATATTGAACATAACCAGCCATTATCCACGATGGGCCCTTGTGTTGTTGAAAACAAACGGAAAGTCGTTTGTTCCTCGTTATGGTATCAACTCAACACTAAGTTGGAAAGATCACATATTTAAGTATGTTAAAAATGCAAGGAAATATCCAGGTTTCTAAAAGCTGTGCAAGGAATATTTCACAGCTTTTAATATGGTTACAATATACAAGGCGTATATTCGTCCAAAGATTGAGTATAACTCCCCTATCTATTCTGGATCCCCCAAGACCTATCTGCACCTACTGGATACGATTTAACAGCGAGCGATAAGTCTCTTGCAATAATAGTCATGTAAATTCAATTGACTTTCTAGAACATCGCCGTAATGTGGCGTCTTTATCACTCTTCTACCGCTTTTGCAACAAGAAATGTTAAAATGAATTTGCCATTTGCATCCCTCCCCTTTAAGAATTTACCAACAATACACCACTCGCTAGGAATGCCCACTCGTTTACCCTCAAGTCCTCTTTCGCACGTATAGTTTAAAGACCCGCTCTTTAGCCGCACCACACGAATATAGAATGGACGTTCCAGCTCAGTGAGGGCTAATTATAAACAAAAATCATTTAATCAAATAAGTTAGCCAAAAATGAATAAAGTACAAGTTATCTTTTAAAACAATATTTTTTGTAGGAAATCGCAAACTTATTTGTACAAGAAATAAATATCAACACAGCGGTTGTAGGAGGAGTTGAGCAGATGATGTTCAATCCCCTTCAGTTTTTATTTTCCTTTTCATGAAGTACTCTTTCAATTTTTCTCTAAAGTTTAGTGCCGAGGAAGAAGCGCTGTTAGAACCAATTGTCTTGACCCTCTCCAGAGTCTTGGTGTCCTTCCGCCATTCGCCCGAGTGCGCAATCTCACCGTCAGCATTGTATGTATCGCAAAAACCTTTCGGACAGTATGTTTCATCGTTCGATAAACAGAAATTGTGTAAAACAAAACAAGCCTTCACCACACGTTTCGCATTTTCTGGCAAGATAATCAAATGTGTCTGTAACACTCGCCATCGTGCCAATAAGACACCAAAAGCATTTTCAATGATCTGCTGAGCGGGCAAAAGATGGTTGTTAAAATTCAATTGTTCAGCATCAATTTGTCGTCCGGGGTATGGGCGCAGTAAATAATTTTTCAGCGGAAACATTGGATTTCCAACTAAGTAGTAGGGGCAAGTATCGTTGAAATATGGAAGAACTGCTGGTGAAGGCAGTTCAAGGTTGCCACTTAAGAGATCGTCCCTAAACGAAGACGGTTTTTTCGTTTGTTCTATATGAGTTTCAACATCGACTCCCGTGAATTTATAATTCGCATCGCAGGCAGCTAGGATTTCTACTGAAATGAGTTGATTGGCATATTCGGAACGAGCACACCGCACATAACGAATGACCATTTGTCTACCATCAACTGCTGAGACACAATTTGGTAAGTTGAGCCGCTTTTCAAAATCATTTGCTAATTCTCTCCACCTTTCCTCTGTGGGTGGTGCCATGTAAAGCGGCTGCAATACATTCCACAATGCGTCTAATGTCCCATAGAATATATTATTGAGTGTAGATTGTCTTATGTGGAAGTCTCGACAAATGTCAGCCCTGGGACTTCCTTGTGAAAGATACCTAAAACAAGCAATTAGTTTGTTTGCAGTCTAAGGAAACGTTTTGCTTACACAAGGGTCACAAAGAGCCTGCAATCGGAGGGGATTGATTGCCTCCAACTCTTTTTTTCCAGATGAGATTCTGTAAGGTTACTCAGCATTTCGAAGGTTTCCAATGTCATGCTTGTAAGCCTATGGAATTCCTCTGGGTTTTTCTTCTGTGCTTCCATATAATTTACAATATAGAAATCATCCTCGTACTTCTTTGGGTTAGACTCTCGGACGCGTTTTCGTTTTATTTCAGCCTTGTTACCCAAAGTCTCATAGGCAGCGTATCCGACAAGAGCAAACAATGTGAAATCCATAAAATCATCCCAGTCGTTCGAATCCATTATTCGTAAACAAATCGGTTTCTACTTGCTTGTTAATTTTATTTAAACAGAAGCAACAGAAATAATGTAAACAATTCACAGCTGTCTAAAGTGCCACTTGTGTTGATCTGTTTTATTCCCAAACGACAGGGCATATTGGACTAATGATTATCAAACACACCTAAGATATTACACTTTTAAAAAAAAAACACAGTTTATGCAGCACTGCCTTCAGCTATTATTACACTTGCGTGCCTGATTTCCGATTAACCGAGTATTAAATACCCCGAATTGGTCCATTTGATTCTGTAATTCGTCAATTAAATTTAAAGGAGTGGTGACAAATATTATCGTATTAACAGAAGAGCACACAACGTAACATTGAAAATTATAAATTTTAAAATTGTTCGTATAAAACAACCGCTGTACAGTGCTCAAAGGAGCGCCGACAAATGAAAGTTGTCATTTCTGTCATTTGACAAGTAAACGATTTCAGACTTCTCACAAACAGGTTCTTGCTTTAAAATTTACTGAAAAAATCCTTTTCCTAACAATTTTAAGAAGATACAATAATAATATCGGCAATGGCTGCTAGCCAAGACGCGTGTTACATCTCTCTGCTCGGCTTAGCAGAGTACTTTCGCACATCGAATCCACCAAATGTGAAAAAGTGCATTCAATGTCTACAAGCACTCTTCACATTTCAGCCACCGTCGAAGGTGGAAGCCCGTACTCACTTGCAAATGGGTCAAATTCTCATGGCCTACACCAAAAATATAGATTTGGCTCGCAATCACTTAGAAAAGGCTTGGAAGCTGTCAGAAAATCTGCTCAATTTCGATGATGTGAAATTCGATACAGCCAGTCTGTTGGCACAACTTTACCTTCAAATGGAGCAGGGCTCGTTGGCGAAAAAGATCTTACGAAAAGCCGTGGAATTATCGCAAAATAACGTATACTGGCATTGTAAACTACTGCTGCAACTATCTCAAATACACGCAACGGATAAGGAGTACGGTCTTGCTTCAGAATTGCTGGCAGTTGGTGCAGAATCGGCGGAGGAAGCAAATGCCACATATTTGAAGGTCCTCTTTCTCCTCAGTCGGGCTATGATACTCATGATTGAACGAAAGACCACCGATGTGCTGGCTTTACTTAACCAAGCTGGCTCCATCATCGACAACAACATTATGAATCCACATCAAAAGGAGTACCTAAAAGTTTTCTTTCTGGTCCTTCAAGTCTGCTATTATCTTGCCCTCGGACAGGTGAAGACAGTAAAACCAAGCTTAAAACAGCTACAAATGAGTATTCAAACCATTATGGCTCCAACATGGCCATCAGACGACGTGATCTTCGGACAAAACCCACTGGAGATGTTTGTGTGGCTACCCAAGGAGCAGCTTTATGTGCTCGTCTACCTTGTCACAGTTTCGCACTCGATGATGGCTGGATATATGGACAAGGCGCAGAAGTATACCGAGAAGGCGCTGACACAAATTGAGAAGCTCAAGGCTCAGGACGACAAGCCAATCTTGTCGGTGTTTAAAATAATCCTTCTCGAGCACATAGTAATGTGCCGCATGGTGATGGGCAATCGAGAACTGGCCATTACTGAAATCGCAGCCGCCAGGGACGTTTGCTTAGCCACGTCCAACAGAAGCCTCCTGAAGCGTCACTCAGCGCAGCTTCATTGCCTTCTGGGCTTGTACTCCATGTCCACCAGTCTCTTTGACTATGCGGAAAGGCAGTTTTTGGCATGTGTGAATGAAACTTCGGAAAGGGATCTGAAGTTATTTGCCAACCTCAACCTTGCCATCATTTACTTGAGGACCAAGAGGGATCAGGACTTGAAGCAGATCCTGGACTCGGTTTCAACTGAGAATACACACTCGTACAGTTCACAGGCGCTGATGGGTGGATTCTACTATGTGCAGGGACTGCATGCCTTCCACAAGAGCAGCTTTCATGAGGCCAAGTAAGTGTATGTTTTATTTCAAGGCACCACTCAGCTTTTTCCTTCCAGACGATTCCTTCGTGAAACTTTGAAAATGGCCAACGCGGAAGATCTTAACCGTCTAACATCCTGTTCTTTGGTTTTGCTGAGCCACGTATTCCTTAGCATCGGCAACTCGAAAGAGAGCATGAATATGGTGACACCAGCAATGCAGCTGGCCTCCAAAATTCCCGACATCCATGTGCAACTCTGGGGCAGTGCCATTCTGAAGGATCTTCACCGGATGTCTAAGGACATTCAACACGAGAAGGAAGCCTACGCGAACCATGTCAAGTACTCGGAGAATCTGATCGACGACCAGAGGAAGTGCGTTACCATGCCCCAACACGCCCTCGTCAACTGGTTCAGTGGAGAGCCGATGGTGACATCGGAGACCACAACAAACACAGGACAGGCATCAACATCTACCAGCCAGATGGTCATAGTGACACAGCAGTCTCCTGGACAATCACAGCCTTACGGCCAGTTCTAGAAGACTGTGTGCAGGGATAGGTTAAGTCTGAATGTGCTCAGTTCTTGGAATAAATTCTGGACCATGTGTACTAAGTAAAACATACTTTATTTCTCTAATCTTAATTTTACCAGGACTACCAACGAACCGATGGCGCAGCATTCGGCTTTCGTTATTCGCCACTGAAGTCATTGTTCTCGCTGGAGCATTCTTCTATGGCTAGGTGCACGAGATCGTCTTCGCCGAGTTCGGTGCCAACATGCACCACCGTAGTGGTTTTCTTTTCGTCCTGGATCCCTTCGTCATCCACTAGTGCTTCCACGCTGTGCGATCGCTCTCCAACGTCGATCTTCAGAATGTCCTCCTTCTGACCACGATGCGTCTTCATGTGGCTTCGCAGAGTACCTGACTGCTGGAATGCCAACCCGCAGATCTGACAAACGAATCGTCGCTCCCCTGTATGGGTTCGCATGTGGATTGCGCAGTCGGTCTTCTGAGCGAATCCCCTCTGGCAATGTGTGCATTTGTACGGTTTCTCACCTGTGTGCGTTCGCCTGTGGTTCTTAAGCGTGTTCAGGGCCGTGAATCTCATTGGACAGAATTCACATGCGTAGGGTCGTTCGCCTGTGTGAATGCGTCTGTGCTTGACCAACGAACTGGAAGTTGTGAACGCAGTCTTACAGATGTCGCAAACAAACGGATGATCGCCGGTGTGACTTCGGACGTGGGAGTAGAGTTCGCCTTTGCTGACGAACGATCGCGGGCACTGCTCGCATTTGTAGGGTTTAGTTTTGTTGTGCCGCATAACGTGCTGCTTAAGGTTGGCGTTCTGACTGAATCCTTTGCCGCAAATCGAGCAGAGGAACGGACGCTCACCACTGTGGGTGCGCACGTGATCCTTCAGAGTTGAGAGCATTGTAAAAACTGGTAAGATGGAGATCATGAAACCGATTTCAGTTCAGTATGAGTGTATAAAGACTCACCTTTCTTGCAGTGTGGACACTGATTCTTGGCCTTAGTGTTGTGTTTCTCCGCCTTATGCTCTTGGAGAGCTTCCTTGTCTCTGAAAACTTCGCCACACAAACTGCACGTGATCTCTTCCTTGTGAGCGCGGAGATGCACGCGCAGATTGTCCTTAGAAATGAACACCTTCTGACATTTTCCGCACGAGTACTGCCTCTCCGTACATTTGTTCTTCTTCACGTGGATGTTCAGGGATTTCTGTTGAGCAAATTCAGCTCCGCAGCGGGGACAACGATTTTCTTGTATTTGACCACCGCCTTCGTTCTTCTGCCCTGGGCGATCCTCGCCCAATCCTGGTTCTTCCGAATCATCAATCGTCTGATATTCCAATTCGAAAGCGTCATGTTCTTCAATTTGTTGGTTGTCATCTTGTTCTGAGTCAACGTCTTTGGAATTCAGAAGGTTTTGATCACGCTGTTCGATCAGTGCGTTTCTTGCAATATGATGTTTCTGGACATGCTTCGCTAAGTTTCTGGGATGGACAAATGTCATTAGGCACATTGGACACTTTTGTTCCTCCTTTTTCTTCTTCATTCCTCTCGGCTTGTATGACTCCGACTCAGTTAGCTCTTCGTTAATCTCATCTTCATCCACTTCCCGAGACTGGTGAACATATTTTCCAAGAATATCATCATACGTTTCCGACGTGCCATCATCTTGAGATTCCTGCTTCTCATCGTGGTCCTCGTTGTCGTCCACTTCTGCAGAAATTACAAAGTATGAACTTTCCAACTCCTCCACAGCTCTGACCGAAAATATTTCATGTGATTCGCCCTGCACAACCTGTTCTGGCTCTTGATTCAATACTCTGAAAGTGGTTTCAGTTTTTTGCTTCACCACTTTTTTCTTTTCATCCCGGCTTTCTGTCGTAACGGGGCTGTCGGATTTGAATTTCGATTCCTTTTGCGGTTCCGCCGATTCGTCGTCTATGTTAAGGAGCCGTCTCAGCGTCCGATCAGAATTATCAGACATGATTTTGAAGGAGTAACATCGATTGATTTCACTGATGCAGGTAAGGCAAACTTTTTCCGGCATTCCATCATTTTTCGTTGGCTGCAAAGCGGTAAGTTTTGTGATAAAAGCGATATTTGGGAATTCGTTCACTTACTGGATTACTTGTTAAGTCTGCAATCATGTCAGCAATGCATCCACGGCCACCAGATAAACCTTTGCTGTCGTAGATTGATAGAACTGCTCCCTCGAGAGCTAGACATGTACGACATATTACTGTAAAATCCAGCGACATATTTTGAGTTTCTAATTTGTTATGACAATCTTTTCGTGAAGAATTGCTCAGTTTTCATTTAGTAGCAGCCAAAAAACAGGAGTTATTGAGTTTTTTTAAAGTCTACGATATAAACTTTGTAGAGAAATTTCTGTCAACTATTTAATTTGTCATATTAGAGCTGTTCGATTTAAGAATATGTTGCAGTGCATGCATTGCGCATGTCCGCCATGTTTGTTTATGTCTCTGATGTTTTTCTTACGTCATGGCTTTTAACACTATAATTCTGTTCGTGTACTCAGAGACCAGACACCAACCTTTATTGATTTCTGTCAGAAACCTACCAATGATTACAAGAAATATGTCAACATTTTGTTCGTGTACACTGGTGTAATATATCGCGAGAAACAACGCTCGCACACATGTTATTTTAACTTTAAGCGTGCTGCAACAGCGAGCGTTTTCTGACGATAGAAGTTTTTCAGTATGTTAGGGAAAGAGGGCAAGAGTAAAATTCGAATCAATTGAAAATCCGTTCGCTGTTCCACACTCTTTGACAGCAAATCATCCCCACACCCGGTACATTGCTGGAATTAAAAAACGCTTTAGAAAGATGAATAGGGGAAACAGTTTACTCTGTCAAAAACCATACTCTTCTGCAAGAAACTGCGATAATGTCGTGTAGAAGAACAATTGTTTGATGGTCTTGTAGTAACAATAGCAGCAAAACAAATACTCGAACATACCCAAAAAATATAAACATTTTGATTCCAATTGGTAGGAATCAAATCACGTCCCGAAATGGATCAAAAACCATGGACTGACCTAACATGTCGTGTGTGCTTAAATGTGGAGGAACTTATGGTTAATATATACGAAGAGGTCCAAGACTTTCAATCGAATTTGGTGGAGCTCCTTCAATCTTGCGGTGGGCTGATGGTTTGCTTTGAACGGGGATCAATAATCATTTACTAAAATAACCACATAATTAAATTGCAGGTGGATCGATCAGATTCTTTTCCCAAATACCTATGCAAAGTATGCGCGGCAGAACTTTTGGTGGCTGCAAAATTTCGAGAGAAATGTGCAAAGTCCAATGAGCTTTTCAGTCAAATGGCTTATAAGGCTGAGGATCAGATTATCGCAGTCAGTTCGGGAGTAGTCGATGACACTTCGTATACATCACTGTCTGAAGAGCTGCTAAATGAAATCATTATTGAGGAGGTTGAGGATAATCAAGAAGCAGAAGTTCCTTGGAATGACACCGATCACAATCATCCTGCAAGTGAAAATGTCATCCCCGTTCCTCCAAGCCCACCTATAGACCCCACAGAGGAACTTTCTGTTAAAGAAGACCTCGTGAAAATAGAGAAAACCGATGTGGATCCAGAAGATGATGATTTCATTGTGTTTGATAATATTGACGATGAGTACGTAGTGGAGACTGTTCCAAAAGATAAGGTAAGATGGGTGTCATTAGTTTCTCTAGATAAGACTCCCACATTTGCAGGTGAAAACAAATACGAAGAAAAGGATGCAGAAAGCGGCTCCTTTCAAATATGACTGTGATGAGTGCGGGGCGGCATTTAGCAACCACGAGAACTTAAGACGCCACTTGCGTACTCATCCAGAGTCCATCGGAAATTGGCATACTTGTCAACTATGCCTGCATTCGTTTACCAAACAAATTTCACTGCAAACCCACTCGCGGACTTGTCAACTGGAACCGGGTGTGCAGAGTATATTAGATCAGCGCAAGTCCAATGCAAAGAAGAAGAGAAATCGTAACGAAATCTGTGATACATGTGGCAAAGTTTGCAACTCAGAGGCAAGCCTCAGAGTCCACATTAGAACGCACACCAACGATAGGCCCTACCCCTGCACAGAATGCCCCAAGGCATTTAAAACTCAAGCGGCTCTTTCGTTGCATCTTAAAAGGTATTCTGGTGCTCCACATATTCTTTGAAATTTTGCAATTGTATTCATTTTTCAGACATGCTGGCCAGATGGATTGGGAGTGTGAAGTTTGTGGGAAACAATTTGTTGAGTCCAGTAATCTGAGAGTTCATATGCGTACGCATACCGGAGAGAAACCACATCTATGCAAAGTATGCGGACGAAAGTTTTCTCGAGTCTTTCTTCTTCAACTCCATTTGCGAACACATACGGGCGAGAAACCCTACAAGTGCGAAACTTGTCACAAGGCATTCAGTCAGAAGAGCGATTTGGATATCCACACAAGGACCCACACTGGTGTGCGGCCATACGTGTGTCCCATATGTTCTAAAGGATTTGTCAAGAGCTATGTGCTGCAGAAACATTTCCGTCAGCATCCCAAGGAAGTATCATGACCGTAGTATAGCCGTGTGATTTGTTCTTTAACGTTTATTTTTTATAAAATGAAATAAATGTTTTTTGTTGTGCTGATTTTTGTCTTGTGTTCTTCGGACTCGTGGCCTATTTTTTTGCAGACAGCTTGCGGTAAAGTGTCAGAGGAAAATGATACACACCTCACATCACAATTTCATACGATCCATTACCAGTGATCTCCCCAACAACTGGGGGGTCCATCATTCGAATATGTTCTCTAATGTATTGCACTCTTGCTGTCTCTTAATGACAGACCAACGCAAAGTAACAGACGCTTCCTAAGTCGATAAACGTTATTGCGACCTTCTTGATGTTCTCTGATTGTGTGGAAACTTTACATCGGAAGAAAGGGAAAAGAATCCTTCTCATCGTGCTTCATTTGGTTTCCTTTAAGCAGCAGCTGAGTGGATGGTCCAGAAGTCGAACTATTCCTCGTTGACCGAATTGCTCCCAATGCCACTTAGCATTCAACTTCCGCTATTTCCCAGACTAAGTACTTAAGCAGGATGGCTTCCGAATTATAATCACGCGATGAGATCATCCTGTCTTTGCTCTCCTAGTGCCTTATGAATGTCCATCTCGTCATCCAGTATAGGCAAGTTGTGGCACAGTCCTTTCAAGACTCCTAAAGTAACACTGCGAGTCCACAAACTACCAGCTCCCAGGAGTCGGCTTTTTGGTGCTATCAAGCTTCTAAACAGTGCATAAAACCTTTGCGCACATCGCATGGTGAAGAACAGCCAACAATTTTCGACGAAAACCGAGTGGATGGGCGAAACAGCGTTTAAAGTCCATTCTGAGGCCTATCAGAGCCCCAGTGGCCGTCGGAAGATGGATCTTTCTGCATATGTTTTGGAATGTAACCGTAAATGCAGCGTTTTCGATATTCAATCGAACAAGAACAAAAAGCAGAGCACGGGTGACACCTTGAAAAAGGTTGTCGTCACTGCATGCTAAGACGGCCTCTTTCTTCAGTTGCGCAGGTTGGCAAAAGCCACTGCTATATATGATTCATGATATAGACACATGAAGAAGCTTCGCTACGAAAAGGTGCAGACTTCTAGTGAAGTATTTTAAATTAGAATTGGTTGACGATGCTGCACCTAACTACGTACGCCGATGAATGAGAAAGCATACAGACCAGATCCTGAGGTCAAAATCAAAACATTTAACTTCAGATGAGGTTAGCTTAGCGGCCCCTCATAGGCTCAGTAATTTTGTGCTTAAGAACTTTATTGTTAATGTTAAAAAAATGATGGAGTGGATGTGTGCTCTGAACATAATACAATAAATGCGACAGCATCTATCTTTAATGTTGTTTATAATATGTCATAATTATAAAAGAAAAACGAGTGGAAATATTTTAAGACAATTTCAAGAGTATTTTCTATTCACTGTCTAAAAAACTTTAGGAAATCCATGGTTTAGTTTCTTAACACTGAATTAAAAATAGTTATGTCACAACCTATTGTCGTTTTTTGTAATGAATATCCCTACAATTTACATCGGTTTTACCTACATAACGCACGAAGTTACTATATTTTTAGATTACGTTCCACGGTAGATACGATATCATTAATAAAACTCAGATTAAGCGAAATCATAAAACACAATAATAATCTTACTGATTTTGTTTTAGCAGCACTGAATGATGCCTTCAAATATAAAATTCCATGCATAGCTGACCGCACTCATTCTCTGCTGTCAAACAGTGTACAATTAAATTCTTTGACATTTAACCGCATCACTTCGGGTTGAAATCTATTTTTGCTGTAGGAACAAAATATTTTGTTGAATGTGTACAGTTCGGAGAAAACATTCAAGTGTTTTGATTCAATATCAAAACCAACGACTGTTTTTGAAAATAACCACAAATCATTAAAAAGTGCATTCTGTTTATCTACAAAGCGTTTAAGTGTCACCATTGGGTGTTGTAAAAACAAGAAAATTCTTTCATATTCATAGACAATGGTGTCAATATGCCGATTGTGTGCGTCGCTGAAGAAAACGGAAAATTTGACGTTTATCCGTGACAGCAATCATGATTTGTGCCAAAAACTAATCAAGTGCTGCCAGCTCACTATCAATTTGAAAGATGTTCTTCCAAAAGGTGTTTGCCCCGACTGCATCCGCTGTTTGAATTTGTCTTTTGAATTCTATGAGAGGGTCCACGAATCTCAACAATCTCTCCAGAAACTCCTTAATGTGGAGGCGGATTTGAAAGCTACGGATGTGGACTCTAATGATGGGGTTGTATCAGAAGAACGAGATGCATTGGTTTTGATTGCGGCTGCTGCATCTACAGGAAGCGGCGAAGCAACGGAGGAAGCGGAAGCAACGTCCTTTCAAGAAGTGCATAATGCATTGAATCCGAATGAAAACGATAGTAATGATGATAAGCAGGATTTCACCGAGATTATATGCGTTAAAAATGAAAAATCGACTTATTTGATACTAAACTCTGATGCTGCGGAGGCGGCAAAGGGAGAGGACGTATCCGATGACAACGAAATTGACGAAGGAGCCATCAACTCAAACAACTTTTTCTCAACCAGTGCCTACGGTATTGAGTTCATCGACGAAGATGTGGAAGAGATTAACTTTGAAGAGAATCAGTACCAAATTATTGAGGAAATTGAAGATGAGGAGGATTCGGTTGAAGAGCAAATGCAGCCGACCAAAGAAAAGTCCCACACTGATGAGGAGAAAATAAAGATACAGCCACCTGTAGTTAGTGCGGATATGGTTATAAATACATGGGGGGACTATCCATGGAAGTGTGTTGAGTGCGGGGCAGTCTTCGTTTCTGCAAAAGCATTGATTGAACATAACGACGTGGCGCATCAAGTGCGATTGTGGGACATAAAATGGGTTTGCGCTGATTGCCTTAAAGATTTCACACGCTACTACGCACTCATCAACCACGTTCGACAGCGGCACAGGTCAAACTTAGCCCTAATCTGCGATGTTTGTAATGAACCACAAGAAAATAGCAAAGGCTTGGAAGAACATCGTTCGCAAATCCACAAGAACGAAGATTCCCTCGTTATGTTGATGTGTCCCACGTGCGGAAAAGGCTTCCACACATCGAACTCCTTGCAAATACACAGCAAATGTCATTTACCTGACGAAATACGCTTGCGATTCAGCTGTGATTTGTGCGATAAAAAGTTCCGGACGGTATCGAATTTGAAGTTTCATCAAAAAATGCATGCAGGTAAGGCTTTACTAATGAACAGTGAATTCTTTAAAAGATTGTATTTTATTGGTTCGCAGGAACGCGTGATTTTATTTGTGATCAATGCGGGAAGAATTTCGCACAACGAGCGAACTTGGAAGAGCATCTAGTGACGCACCTCACATTCACACCTTACGAGTGTTCCCTCTGCCATCAATTGTAAGTGGAGTTTAATATTTTATGTATTTAGCATTTACTAGTAATTTTGAGGAGGATGTTGACTATAACATGCTTTAGGACGCAATCAACGTAATTATAGAAACTAAGCGAATGTTCATATATAGTTCCAGATCATATTGAATTTGCATTAAGGGATCAACAATCAAAACTTGAGTGATTGGGCAATATTCGAAAATGCCTTGTTGTCATTTGATATCAACGCAAACATCCTGTTGCTATATGTCTTGTTGTGTGTAGTGGACAGCTGTGTAGTTAAAATAATTATGGTTATCAGTCTGTCTGAGAATTTCCTATGGAAGTATTATTAACTCATGAAAATGATAGGCATCTCTTCGAGTTGAAATAGCGGTTTGTATGTTTGTATGTGTATTAACAAATTGGCAAACTGAATTTTGTTAATAAATCTAAATACACTAATTCGCTACCTAAGGCTTATCAGATTTCACTCACCCTCAGGTCGCCCTGTAATGCCCAGAAGTTGGCGTGGAAAGTTTTCTGTTTTTCGATCTATGGTAAGCGGCCCATTTTTCGCCTCTAAAATACTCAAGGGTTGAGTTGAGTGTCGGAGCTTGTGAAGAAACAACTCGCTATCTGTTCATTCTCAACAAGGCGTATTTTCTATTCGTGGAACCTTAGGTGATGGCTTTATACTCGAGCCACCTAGATAATCCATTCGATTGCGCAAGTGGCTAGGGAATCGCTATCTTCTACGGCTGAATCTTTATGTCAACCTTCCTCTGCAGGTCGTCATTAGATTAATACCAACCACGTCATTTGCAAGCAACTCCGACAACTTGTTGCCGATTATGTCCTTTTAACCAGTAAACCTATTATCGCGGTGACTTGAAATAAGAAAAAAACAAAATCAGCGCAACAATAACGCCAAACGTTCTGGTAAATGGACAAAATTGAAACAGGAAACTTTGGTTTACGAAGTATGAGTAGTCGAAGTAGTAAGAAATGTGGAATGTTATATGTTCCTGTCCTCAGATTCTGGCATGCATAAGAACCTAAACATACTGTCGGCTGTTTTGATTGTCAGAACATCAGCTTGAAAGATGCTGCTTAACTCAATGCCACTTAGTGTGATCGAGTGGTGTTAGTTAAGACATTCCTAGTATGTTTCCAAAGCTTCTCTGATTTTCGAAATCATATATTACAGGGACTGCAGGGACCTTAAAAAAATAACAGGGTGGATTCCTAAAGTCTTCCCTTTGTGGTGCTACAGTCCGGTGTGGACCTGACCCTCAACCAACATGCCTCTCCAGCCATTACGATATTTCGCTAGCTGCCGCCAGCTGCGCACTCCAAGTTGGTTCAGGCTCTTGTCCTCTTGTGTGCTCCACTTTAGCCTAGGCCGTCCTCTGTTGCGTCGCCCCAATGGCTTAGATTCGAAGACTTTTCGAACCGGAGCAGTGGTGTCCATACGCTCCACATGGCCTAGCCATCTTAAGCGTTGTATCCGTAGACGCTTGACTAGGCGCATGTCGCTGTACAGCACATAGAGTTCGTCGTTAAATCTTCTCCTCCAGATGCCATCAAAGCAAACAGGACCAAATATCGCTCGCAAAACTATGTGTAGGCGCCTGTGTTGCTGGTGTATATTTTTGTCAGTACAATTTTGTATTGCAGTACCAGTACCTAATAATAATAATATTTGAGTGGCACTACAGCCCACAAGGCACCAGCTTCTACAACAACTACTCGTGTTGTGCGTGCTACTCTTCTCGCACGAGTAGAAGTTACGTACAATTTTTTACCGACTCCAAACGGTGAGATTTGAGAAGCTATTTATAGACAAGAATTACTCTTTGAGCGTTGCAGCAACTCGAAAGAGGCGGTGCCATGAAAAAATGCGAGGTGTCCCGTCCGGGAATCGAACCTAGACTTTCGGCTTGGCGGTCGACGCGCTTATCCCAACGCCACGGCGACCACAGTACCAGTACCTACTACACCGAAAAAGTGCGGTTTGACAGTTTCTATGGAAAAGGAACTCAATTTTCAATCGAAAACATAAAAGGGCTAGTATTCCATTACAAAAAATCAAAGCGTTCAAAATGAATTAGCATTCCCTCGTGCTTTGTTCCACACTTTTCAAAGGCGCTGTTGCAAATATGCGACTAAAGTGATCGGTTAAGTTTAATCTCCATATCAGTGGTTCACAAAGATTCACCACTTGATACCAATTTTAACATCGCGGCATAATGGAACCAATTTCTTTCGAAATGAGAGAAAAAAGAAATGAGTGTAGTCCATTTGGAAGGTTCACTTTTGGGCAACTCATTCGAGCTACTGGTACCTCCCGGAAAACACGAGTAATGTTGCAGTCCAAAGCTTCAATCATAGCTGGCCTGTTCTGAAGAACTGTACTGTATTCAATATCGTACGATCCTCGATCTTTGCGGCCAATTTACTATAGCAAAATTTGAATTTGAGTGCTAGACGAAATGATTTCACAGCAAATTCATTGTTTCACGCGTTGCATCACTCGTCGTAGCGTAGTCTTGTTGAAGAGCTCACCGAGGCCTTGCTTGAATGGCAGGATGCACATAATCCGTTAACATGGTGCGATAGGGGTTACCATTATTGTTGCCATTATACAATTGATTCTTCACGATTTTCGCGTACACTTTCAGCTACAGCTGTTGGTCTCTCCACTTCGTTCTGGTTGTAGTCTAACTGGTCGAATATCATTCACTAATGTGAACTTTCGTACTCCACCTTCAGTAGGTCGATTATGTGCATCGCACGTGTCTTGAATCGCACAAAAAACATTTCCCACAAAACGCTGATTTTCGTATTACATACAGGTTTCCAATTTGGATATACAGTTATGGTGTGAATTTCTCCATGAAGACTTGCCAAACGATACTGAACAAAAAGACAAAGCGGTTTGATAGGAGCCACGTTTGATCTGTCAAGAAAAGCCTATTGAATCAAAACTCACGATGAATCACCGTTTATGACATTTTGGAACGGTGTATGGAACCTTTTCATTGCTTGGGATATCACTATCCATCACTAAATTTTCAAGTACAAGTACATCTGTAGTTTACAACGGCCATTTGGGATACACTAGTCATTCAGTCACGGAAACTGTCTGCGATTAATGGGCACCCTATTTTTGGCCTCCTTTTGAAAGCAGGCAAGTATTCCTATCAGAAACCCATAGAGTAAAGAGTTTTCTTTGTGCAGACAACGGGCGGGCGATGAGAAAAAGTGTCGGAAACGTTCTCGCATAATTACACATCAGAAACGTTATCAAGTCGACATTCTTCCCAATTAAATTCAAAATCCTCACCGTGGTGGTTGGGGATGGAAGTTTGATTCACATCCGCGACGTTATAATTGGCGATGACATTAGTGGGCTGTGAGACGTCTCTGTGTGGTGTGTCTGTGTGTGCACACAGAGAACTTTTTGCATTCATCCCTACAGGGGCGCAAAGAATGCAGGCAGAAGCTCTGAAACAGTTGCAGAACAGTGCACTGTCAAAGTATTTTCACAAATAAAATACGCAATTTACGCCATAAGTTCGGTGGCACTGCAGTTTCCAAACAAATAAACCGAGGCGCGTTGAGCAGACGGGGCTGCCTGAGGAAGGGTGCGAAAGGAAACTTTCGAAGTTGACGCCATATATGACACTTGCTGCACAGCGGCATATGTAAGTGTGTCTGCGGGGGACACCATCGGAGGTGGGCGCAGTCGGAAGAAAAACTTGGCTCATAATTTTCCGGCTTAACAATTATATTCAATTGCTAACAAAGGCGAGAGTGGTCCCTTTGATATGGAAGCGTCTTTCAGTGCAGTGCCGTTTGTTGGGTGATGGGTGGGCTTTCAATGCCGTGACATTTGCAATTTTATTTGAGACCTACACACGTACTTGTGCAACATTGTCCCCTTTGCTCGCAGTTATGCTCTAAAGATGTAATTGGAAGAAACTAATGGGAAGGGTCGACTATTCATTTGTGGTCATTGAAGACATTTCTGTGAGGAGTTGTTGGAGCCTCAAATCTGGTCTTTATTGGCCCTATTAAATTCAGGTTCTTCTCTGAAACTGGTAATTGGATTAAAATACTAGTATTGTTAGGTCCAACTTTGAATATGTTTTTCAGTTCAAAAGAAACAAGAGCTCTGGATGCACATAAAAGAATAACATATAACTCGGGAAAAGTTTTTTAATTGGGAAATGAACGTGTCGCCAGTTTGGAGTTGTGTCCTTCTTGAACTTGCATTCATTTAGAACTGCAATGGATTTTAATACATTTTTATTGCCTTTCTTCCAGAAAATTTACTTCTTCTCTTTTTCATGTACGTATTGGGAACACAAATTTATTGTGTTCAAGCATTTTTTTTATTGAAAAAACGTAAGAAATCCATCACTCAAAGTATTGTCCGTCAATAATGGAGTGACACTACAGCCCACAAAGGACCAGGGCCTAGCTTCTACATCTACTACTCGTGATGTGTGTGCTACTGTTGTCTTACGAGTAGAAGACACCTAAATTTTTTTGCCGACTCCGAACGCCGAGTTTTGATAAGCTATTTGAGTGTTGTCAGCAGCTTGAAATTGGTGGTGCCGTGAAAATGTGAGGTGTCCCGAGTCGAACCTAAACCTTATGCATGTGGGTCGACGCATTTACCTTCTACGCCACGGCGACCGCATTGTCAATTTCTCTGGTAATTTTTCAATCCCATCTCTAAAAATATGAGTCCTCTCTGGCATCGGTTTAGTCATTGAGCATTCTTTGATTGCTTCAAAAGACCCGAACCGGTAACCTCCCAGATTTTTATCCATCGAAAAAGTCAGTAGTCAGAAGGAGCAAGGTCTTTAGAATACGGTTTGTGGGGAAAGGGCCCCTATTTCAGCATTTTTAGGAAGTGTTTGATCGCTACATACACGTTGTGATGAGCATAATCATTGCTGTAAAATCACCTTGCCTGGCTTTCGGTCGTTTCTGTCCGTTTTTCAAGCAATGAACGCCTTAGACGCATAAGTTGTAGTCGATAACCTTTTCCATAAATGGTTTCGCCTGGTTCAGCTGCTCATAGTACATCACGCATGTCTGGTCCCACCATATGTACAGAATAGCCCTTGAACCGTGGGTATTTTTTATTGACGTCGATGTAACCGATGATTGACCGGGTTAAACATGCCTTTGTATTTTGTCTTCTTCTTCTTCTGGGGTTATCGTTATGTGTTTAGTTTTCATTTTCGTCCTCTTGGGCATCCATCAGATCTTCAGTCACGATCCGGTGCAAAAATGCCTTTCTTTGAAGTCTTTCAAGAATAAGTTAAGAGGCAAAAAATCTGCTCTCTCGGTTTCAACTTGTATGGCACCCAATTTCCTTGCTTTTAAATAACTCCAAATTTCTTTAACCGAACGGAAATGGTTTGTTGAGTCACTCCCAATGATACTGCGAGTTCACGTTTTGTTTGGCACCGATCTTGGTCCAAAAAAGCTTCCAAGTCCTTATCTTCAAACTTTTTGGGTAGCCCAAGACGCCCTTCGACGCGTAAATCACCACTTTTGAAGCATCGAAACCACTCTTTGCCTGATTTATCGGTCAGAGCAGATTCACGATAAACTTCTGCAAGCAGCTGCAGGTAGCTGCACTGTTTTCCCAATTAAAAACGAAAATCAACACTTTCTGCAAGTGCTGTTTATTTAAGACAAAGGGTGTCTTCGTAAACGCAGTCACGCCTGCTTTGTGTCTACAAATTGAAGAGAATTACTTTTTCGTCCGCAGTCTGCAGTAATTTTATACGCTACTGTTCATAAACGTCATGGGAGTGAAAATGATTGTTTTGATTTTTCTTGTGAAGGAAATATTAAGAAAAGAAGAAAAAAGTTTGATAATTGATAAACTCAAAGAAAAGAAAAAGAAGAAAAAAGCAATTTTATTAAAGCAAATTTATTTTATTTTTTATTTATTATATTCTAACCATGTTAACATAATAAATATTTATTTAAAACAAAACAAACTTAAGATATTACCACAATGCATTTAACATACATAAATATATTTTTATAAAGAACAACAGTCTTGAAAAAACTTGAAAACTTTTTGTTTTTCGACTCACTCACGACCACTAGTTATTGTTTAAAACATTTATTAAATCCCGTAAAAGAACAAGCCTTTCACATTCGATTGACACCTTTTCTCTCTCCAAATTCATCAGCTCCTCATGGCGCTTCTCGTCTTTCCTCGAGTCTTTTTTTAAAAACTCTAAAAGGGATTCATTATTTTTTCTTTTCTTCTTCGCAGTCTCACAGGATTCTGTCTCAGGTTGACGCACCTCTACACCATTATCAGTCTCCAAAGTAGCCCCAACGACTTCCTCCGGGGGCGATATGTTGTACCATTCGCCATTAACTTTATCAATTGTCTCGAAAAATTCCTTATCGCATCTCTACCAGATTGCTGATTTCGTTTCTTTATCCTTTTGTATGTGGTCACAATATTTTTAAATTTTTTTTTATTTCTTCTCTTTCAAATTTGATCAGTGGATTGGTAGTTTGCATTGCCTGCAACACCAATCTCCACAAAGGGTCTAGTTCTATGGCCAATCGGGTCGCAAGAAGCAATTTCACATCCTCATGAGTCCACTTTTTCTCTTCCCTTCACGAATATATTAACATTAAGATGCTTATAATCTGTCTGTAATTGCAGACTGATGTTATTCTTCGTATTATCTAATTTTAATATTATTGAATAATAAGGAACGCTATGTCCTATGTCCTCTTTTCACGGCATGAATTTCTAACAAAGCTGAAAGACTACATCTCAAATATTGCCGTACGGAGTCGAGAGATTGCAAGTCTGCATGAGATTGTCCAACTCCGAGTCATATTCAGTAGAAATAAATCGGTAAACATGGGCCTGTAACGCTCACTGTTAACCGAAACGTTGTTTTCAAAAAAATGTTTTTTCAATGTTGCCACCAACCCACACTTTGCACCAAACTGTCTTTGAACGCATTTGAGTCTCGTTGGTTTGGTTCGTTAACTTAGTCACTGAGATAAATGCGCCTCTTCAGAGTAGTTCATATAGCCAACGATTTGCGGATCGACTGCATGGAGTTTATTTTGTCGGAAATGTCCTAGACGCTGAGACGCTTCTTAACGTAACTGCGACGTCAATCGCTGAGTCAGTAGAAGATATTAATCATAGATCCTTGTGCAAAATTCTCCACGGACAAATAAACTTGAATGGCAGTATATCCCATAAGGAATCAAGAGCTAGCTTCTTCATCAATTGATCATTTTGGACATACGGTATATTGCCGAATTATTGTCAGCAACTCGAAAGCGGTGGTGCCTTAAAAAAACGTTCCTTCTCGAGATAGGAAGACCTACAGCGTGTGAGTTGACTTACTTATCCACTACGCCACGGCGACCATTAGAAAAGAAAGAATACTAGAAGCCAAGATATAAAACAAGGTGGATGGCGCTGCAAAACACAAAGGACTAAGGCCTAGGTACAATTTACAACTATGAACGTTACATTCTGGGAATCTTTTCAGAGATAGTTGGTACTCTTCGAAGGCAAACGGCAACTACAGAAATTAACTTATTTCCATATCAAAAGTGAATTTATTGCCCACTTTGTGTGGCAAATAGAGTCACTTTAAGAATTTAAGTTATTTCTCACTTGTGTATAGTATAGGTCCAAGTGGAATTAATACCATTGAAGCTATTTCCCTGCATCATATTATATAAATATTATAATATACATTCTGCTTGTACACAAACAATTTTCGCCAACCCTGCTTGAGAAATTACAGCACGTTCGAATTGAGGGCAACTTCAAACAATCTTTATTTTCACTGACAATTTTAACATAAAGCAATCCAACATCTGTAAAAATTTCCAGTCTCGGTACCTACTCTGTAGAATAATAAATAGTCTTACCAACCCATCTTTAGTTTTTTTTTTTAGTTTAAAAGGCATTTTTTTTATTGTTTATCTAATAGTATCTTAAAACTAGGTATAAAACGCTTAACCTAGGCACGACAGAATCGAAATCTTATAACTACTTACTGGCTCTATGCGGGCGCTCTAAGCTAAACTATTAATATATTTGTTTTTGCCTTTCGGCGTCAATGCTAGTTATTTTTTTAAAATTAATAAAAACTATTATTTATTTTTTAAAACTAAGAAAACTTTTTTATACCAACCCATCTACACGTATTTGAGTGAACATACAGTGGCGTGCAAACGAATCGGTCAAACTACAGTTTAAAAAAAATTGCACTGAATAGAAAATCTTTTTTAAAATTTGGTAAACATAAAAAGGTACTTATTTAAAAAAAAAACAAAAGAATTTTAATTGAAAAAAAAGGTTTATTGAAAAAATTCTATATTTAAGCTGCGTTAGGGTATCGAGCCTTTATGATCGAACTTAAAACTCCATATAAAATTCAATATTTTAATAAAATAAACCGAATAGAATTAAATTTGCGTACTTTACAACTTTAGTACTTTGTTGCCATTCCCTCCGGAGTAAGTCGTCGGGGCATTGACTGGATTAAGCGAGTCTGGTATTCATTATTCATTTTTCGCCATTCTTCATTTTGAGATGCAAAAAGTTCAGTCCTGTTGGAGTGTTTCTTTGCATACACCTTATTTTCCAACTCGTCCCATAAGTGTTCAATAGGGTAAATGTTCGGGAACTAAGGTGGCCAAGACGAAACTTTTACTTTTTTTGTAAGAACCCGTTCGCGGAAAAGTCATGTTGAAAGATCCATCATCTTTCAAATTATCTCAGCCTAAGTTAGCATAATATTCTCAAGAATATTTTTATAATAGGCAGCACTCGTTATATCATTGAGGTTGTGTAATGGTCCAGCACCTTTTGCTGAAAATGCTCCCCAAACTATAACACTCCTTCCACCATGTTTCACAGTTGGAATTTGGTATCTGTGGTTATACATCCATCCGGTTGACGTTGTACTTACTGTCTGACATCACTTCCAAATAAATTTAGTTTCGATTCTTCACTAAATATGATTTAGATTTGTATTCATAGAATGGGTAAGTACCAAGCAGATTTGTTTGGCGCGTTTCTTTTGCTCGCGACTGTAGATGACTATGTTTGGAATCGGTTCGAGAAAAAGATCGATCTTTTTAGGGTCAAATCAATAATTGTTCTTGTTAGGAAAATTCGCATTTGAGGGAAATTTAAGTTAAAGAAAGTACAATCTAACAGCTTTGCTAGAATCTCGTTTTTTTTTAGGCCGATCACATCCTAAAGCCTTTTGCAGAACAAAAATCTCTCCCATTTAACTTTACTTCCAAGATACGCTCCACTTGTTATATATGTGTGCATGATTATACAACAAACTTACTCGTAATTAAGCGATTAATAAATGCAGTCCACTGAACGCACAAAAAACGAAAACAAAACCCTATTCAAATCATTTCTCTTTCCATTGCAACGTGCCGGATCCTTCATTTGCTAAAATAACTCCACTTAGACAGCGTCTCCGGCTGGCTCTCCATTCCTCACCCAAAATTTCAAGCTCCAACCTGACACATTGTTATTTCCTCAGCTAAAGTCAAATGGTATTCAAAAACAGAAAACACAACGAGTTCGTACAAAATCCCTGCCCACTTGCCAAGCCAACCGCCACGGCATTGTTCGAACTCGCCCTGTGAGTTATGCACGCAACGCTGCAAATAGAGAATTTCTCAGTTCCGTAGCTCCATCAGGCGAGTCGCCCCATCACCGAGAACCCACTGGTCTGCAAGTGCATCTGTTATTTTGCATTAGAGACCAAGCACCGAGGACAGATCCTCTCGCCCGTTTCGCGAAACAAAACGAAATGTCGTCTAAAAACACAAAGCGGGGCTTTCTCGCATTGGGAGAAATGAAAAAAAAGAGGAAAACAAAAAAGTCACGGAATTGAACTTTTAACCGACCAAGCGAGAGTATGCGACACAAACGAATGGGCATGATGACGACGACGGGCACGCTGATTGCGAATGTTGACTCCGAGACTGGCTCTGACGTATGTGTGTCCTTTTTCTGCTCGGCAGCTATTCTTCCTGCACTGTGTGCCCTTTCGCATGTTTCTGTATTCCCCGACAGTTCGTTTGGTTTTTTAAATAACTGTGAAAAACATTTCGAAATTAAAAGTTAATTCTTGTTGCACTCACATCAACCTCGCCGCCCCCACCGGCGCACACATCAGAGCTGGGCGACCACTTTGCCCAGGGATGGGTGCCACTGTGAGGAGGCGACTCTGCCACTATGTAACTGTTTTTATGGTCGCACAGACGGGGTAAGCGCTGGGTTGCGTTGGATGGTCTAAAAGTTTAATTTAACCGTATCCGTCGTTTGATTTAGGGGACAGGTTTTTTTAATTAAATTTAATTCTTTTTTTTTGCATTTTCTTATTATTTCGGTGACAACAAACAAATCTACGGAAGCCAGTCACAGGGTGCGCGGAACTCAGTGTATGTGCAACGTGAAGTGGATGAAAGAAGAACGTTTGGTGACGTCGCGCCATCCGGAA
This sequence comes from Eristalinus sepulchralis, assembly GCA_944738645.1. Taxonomy (NCBI): domain Eukaryota; kingdom Metazoa; phylum Arthropoda; class Insecta; order Diptera; family Syrphidae; genus Eristalinus; species Eristalinus sepulchralis. The sequence continues at coordinate 73,830,652 of OX122882.1, forward strand.
ACTGACCGCTTTGAATGGCTGTGCCCTACTATTGCCGGTCGTTGGGTTGGCAGGGGGCGAGTGGGGGTGTTTGGGAGCGCGCAAAAACAACATGTTTTGCGGAGGCAACTATGTGTGACTGGAGGGAAGTGTTGGTTTTTTTTTTCGAGGACAATACCCGTTGGACGGCGGCAGTGGTGACGAATGGAAGAAGTGCAGGCAAATGCAATGAAAATAAAGGAAAGCGTTTACACTTTGCAATGGGATTTTGTTGTGAAAGTGGAACTCGCTTTTTCCTTTGCGGGGTCAAAGCAAAGAACAACACGGAACAGTGATTGAGTTCACTTATCGATCTTGGAAAGGTCTGCAGAACGGTCGAAGATTTCTGCGCAAGAAAATAACTCATCAGCGCCATCTGTTTGCGTAAAGAATTTCGGGGTTTTTTGACAGGGATAGGGAAAATTTGCAAATAATGCAGCGGAGCTTCTACTTTCTCTGCTGACCGGAGAGGCATGTTGGTTGAGGCCCAGGTCCACCCCGGACTGTAGCGCCACAAGAACAAGAAGAAGAACTTCTACATTCTAGCAAATTTTACTGTTGCATAGCTATCATTAGGAATAACTACAGCGTTTGAGTTGGCAGTTAAAGGGCGAATTGTGTTGGAATTCAAGCTAAGTTATTTTTATATTAAGTTCGGATAGAATCGCGCCATCTTATTGTTTTCAACAACCACCAGGTCATGAAACATTTACCCCCATACATCAAGACTTTGCCCAATTTATTCACCTTTCTCTTGCGGATATCTTCCTTTCCAGCGTGGCGGCAACAACTCAGTTTTTTAGGGAGCGATCTGTTGTATCGTAGAGCCTCAGTGAAAGATAGTAGATCTTTTGGAATAAAGTTTTTTTTCGTCGTGGAAACAAATGAAGTGGATAATAATAACAATTGAGTGGCACTACAGCCCACAAGGGACCAGGACCTAGCTTCTACAACGATTACTCGTGTTAGGCGTGCTACTTTTCACCCACAAGTAGAAGGGGCCTTCAGTTTTTTGCCGACTCCGAACGGCGAGATTTGAGAAGCTTTTCGTAGACAATTGATACACTTTGCGTGTTGCCAGGAACCCGAAAGATGTGGTGTCATTAAAAAATGCGAGGTGTCCCGTCCGGGAATGGAACCTAGACCTTTTATGTGTGTCGACGCACTTCCCGACTAATGAAGTGGATATTCACATGAAAAGTGTTCGGTTACTCGTCCCTTTCCAGGCATTTCCGACACTGCCTGACCTAGCAGAGGCTCACATTGCACGGAAGCTGGTTTATTGTTGTAGGAGGCGACAGAAGGAAAAAAAGACTACTTCACTTTGTGCCTAATATATATTTATTGAGCAACCAATGTGTGTTACACGCTGTTATATATAGTGGGGTAACCGGGAAAATTTCACAAGCAGGATTGAAGAACCTTAGTAGCCGAATCAACGAATGCTTATTTACTATAAAAATTATAGTAGGTGCATGAATTATAAGTAGGCGTAAAGCAAGTAGCACATTTTTGTAAATCGCCTACATTATTCAGGCAGATGTTTTTTTTTTTAAATTATTGTATTGAAGAATATGAGGTGAGCCACTAGATCATGTGGCATTAACTTATATATAGTATTTTAGAGTATGGCATACATAACTGGTAGCTACATATCTTACCTAATAATGAAAGTCGAGAGTTTAAGTCCGAAGATATGTAGGTTCTAAACTGTTGTACTGCACATGTCATATTTGATATCCCTGTGACTTGTTCACTTTATTTATTTAAGTATTAGCCTACCAAGCGATATCCGAGCTTGGTCGCCGTGACGTAATGGGTGACTGAACACCTAGCTTGCACAAAGCTTGAAAATAGGGAATCAGATGCAGTACTGGATCAAGATCCGTGCCAAACGCAAATTGAACTCGCAGAATCGTTGGAAATGACTCACCAAACAATTTCCGTTCGGTTACAGAAAGCGTGCAAATTGGTTGCCGTACGATTTGAAGCTGAAAGATGTAGAAAGGCGATTTTTCACCTCGGAACTGCTTCTTGAAAGTCATCAAAGGAAGAGATGGTGATTTTAGAACATGATAACACTCGGTACCGTGTTGCTTTAGCATTCAAAAACTACCTGGAAACCCCGAACTGGAAGGTCTAACCCCACCAGCCGTATTCCACAAACCTTGCTCTTTCTGACTTCTGGCTTTTACGACGGATGCAGATCGATTTGTTACCGCTTCGGGTCTTTTGAAGAAACCAAAGAATGGCTCAAACATTGGATCGATGCTAGAGAGGACTAATTTTTTTAGAAATGGTGGACGAACACAGTGAGCCCTTGATGAGGCGTTTGTTAAGACTACAATGATCACTGTCGTACTCAGCCGTCGTTAAGCATTTTCGAATTTGTATGTTTGTTGTATGTTGTGAAATAAAGTGGGTGGAGCGAGGTGCACCTGCTGCATACACCTCTATCACGTACAATTTCCTTCCACCTTGGAGAGAAATACACGCTTCCAGCACACCGAAAGTTCGCACCTCACCACAATACACGATCTTATGGCGAATGCCTTTTTTAATGAAGAGAGCAACCCCACCACCTTGTGTGGAGTGGGGACGATCCCTCCTAATAATGGAATATACTTTGTACCTGGTGTGTGCTGGAATTAGCTTAGTTTCGCTAACCATCAACACATCAGGCTTATGGAACTCCAACAGGTTAAGCAAAGCCAATCTTCTCCAGTCTCCAGTGGCCGGCGTATCCATTACAATGTATACTTACCTGACCCAGCGGGTCTTGACGAAAGGATCCGGTCCATTCGCGGAAGATCTTTCTGGAATTGCTCCATCTGAGCCTTAATTGAAGCTATAATGGAAAACATTTCATTAAAGTCCATATTCGGAACTTGCACAGGTACCACTGCCGCTTTTGGCACTGTTTGTTGTGCCGGTTGGCTACAAGACGCCATCTGGGTGTATGAAACAACCTGCGTAAGAGGAGTGGCTAGAGCTCTCGGTATTGGCCTCGAATCCGCCACTATTGCTTTCTTTTTTGCATACCCTTCTTTTGTGTATCCTGTATCTGGAGGGACGTCCTTTTTCTCCACCTTGCACGCATTTTAAGCGCGATTTATCTTCTACCTTCCCCTCTCTCAAAAGGCAGCGCGCCGACAAATGCATCTCTGCCCATTTCCTGCAGCGTGGCTGCCTATTGCAGTTTCCTGCTGCGTGTCCAAATGTTTAGCATCTTGTGCAGAGAAGCATGCGGGTGGTACTTCTTAATTTTTCCCAAGAAATTATCTGGGAACTTAGAAGCCTCACCCTCCTCAAACTCTCCAGTTTGCTATCTAGTGTCACCTGCACCAAGAAAATGGGAAGTAGACGCTCAGGCGGCATCCTCAACCGTACTGTGGAGAAGCGGCTAACCGCAACAAATTCCACGTCTTCGATTTTTAGTCATCGAAGAGACTCTAGATGTCCTCCGGATCAGCAGATACATCCAACCCTTTTAGTAGAACTGTTCGCACATTTTCCCCTTTTGGAGTGAAGGTGTAAAACTCCACCCCATTTGCCGTCACTTGTTCTCTAATCTTTATGTGACTGCTCACCGCATAGAGCCAGTAAGGTTTAATAATAATTAAAAAAATTGTAACTAGTTTAAGTATTTTTACTTCTAGATTTATGGAATAAGAAACAAATTAATAATAAAAAAATGCATTTAGAAATTAAAAATTTAAAAAATGAGACGGTTGTTTACACTGAAGCGGAAGCGGCTAAAATGGGTTGACTGATAAATGAGGGCAAAATGAAGTATATGCTGTCTTCAAGAAAGGACACACAACATCGATATCTCGGATAGAGCGTACCAATACGCAGCAGGAACTTCGACTTGGTCAAGAACTTCGTCCTCTTCGGCTCCATGGTAAATAGGGACAACAACATCAGTGCCGAAATCAAACACAGAAAGACTCTTGCCAATCGCTGTTTCTTTGGGCTTAAGAGTCAATTTAGTATTAAAGCCCTCTCTCGAAGGACTAAACTGACTCTGTACAACAGCTTGATCATCCCAGTCCTCCTTGGACACTACTAAAAGCGGATGAGGATGGCCTTGGTCTCTTCGAGAGAAAAGTTCTGCGTGCGATTTTTGGTCCTGTTTGCGTTGATGGCATCTGGAGGAGAAGATTCAACCACGAACTGTATGGGCTGTGCAGCGGCATGAGCCTAGTCAAGCGTCTACGGATACAACGCTTAAGATGGCTAGGCCATGTAGAGCGTATGGACACCACTGCTCCGGCCCGAAAAGTCTTCGAATCTGAGCCATTGGGACAACGCAACAGAGGTCGGCCCAGGATAAGGTGGCGCACACAAGTGGAGAAGGACCTCAACCAACTTGGAGTGCCCAACTGGCGGCAGCTGGCGAAAGATCGTGCTGGCTGGAGAGGCATGTTGGTTGAGACCCAGGTCCACCCCGGACTGTAGCGCCACAAGAAGAAGAAGAAGAAGAACATCAGTGCCGAAATCAAACGCAAAATAACTCTTGCCAATCGGTGCTTCTTTGGGCTCAAGAAGCAATTGAGTAATAGAGCCCTCTTTCGAAGGATTAAGCTGGCTTTGTGTAACAGCTTCATTATCCCAATCCTCCTTTACGACGCGGAAGCTTGGATTAGGGAGCCCTTAGTGTTTTTGAGAGAAAATTTTTGCGCGCGATTTTTGATCCTTTAAAAGGATTTTTTGAGCACAAAAAATCGAATAAATTTGTATAAATTTCGGATAGAGAACGAAATAATATTTGAAAATGTCGAATAGAAAAACTTTCTTTTTTTGCGCGGTTATAAAATTCGCCTAAGATTCCAGGAGAATGCATTGGACCAGAGCTTCAAATCCGGATTTGTGCTCGCAAATACATCACTCTCCTTTGAAATATCAACGCAAATTATGCCATTTTTAAAATTAACCTGCATACGATATGCTCGCATATCTTTTGAGATTTACACAGCATTCTTCACTTTTCGACACGCGATTACCATAAATTTTCACCATATTAGAATAAGTCATAAAATATTTATAGCCTCAGAGAGGGCGGTAGAGCATTGTTCAATATTTACAATCTGATAAGTGTGCAGTGGAAATGATGCTCAAAATAAATTCGGTCATGAAAATTCAAGGACATTAAGCAAATTTCCCATCAGATGATCAATCTGTGGCTGACCCAAATAAAAGCTTTTTATTTGCTCTCATGTTCGCTCGGTTTTCAGGTGCATGTTAGAATTCTGAATTTATTACCGAGGCAGTGGAGTGCAGAGCTGTCAGATAAAGCAAATCTACAGGGTGTTGCTTTCTCTGTTATTCTGTTGGAAATTACAAAGACCATGAGTGAATGCAAATTAACTGGGCTGAGGAATGCAAGTTGTTTGCCCGCTTACTCATCCCTGAATGTATTGCACTGCAGTGCAATCTTTTATAATTAAATAAATAAACATCGTTCCCTCAAGACAAATTCTCAAAAATTTCCCATTTTCTTTGCGTTGCATGCACGGAGTTCATAAGTAGGTTCTGTGAGTGCGTATGCACACCATCATTCCATCCGAGCACAGACGTATGTACATAATTCAAGAAATGCATTCTTCACATGCACTGCCACACTGTCTGGGATACATAACATACATTATAAGTTGGGTTAGTTCCTAACTGTTTATTTAAGCATGGCAAGTGAGCTCAACGAACAATTTCTTTTTATTGGGGTTTCTATTGTTTAGCTGTCAGTTTTGTGGTATTTGTGTTGTGCAGTCATTGTTGCTATGTTTTTCTTATTTTCCGTTTGTACGTCTGGCAACCAAGGATGTGCGGTTAGGGTTTCATTTTTGAAGGAATCATTTTATTACAGTGAATGCGAAAAGGTGCACAACAGGGCGTGATGATGTTTTTCTTTTTGAAGTTTGGAAATAAATAAAATACGAGTATCTACTACGCGAACAAAAGTTGTCTGAGAGCCTTCGAAGTTTTTAGTCATCAATGGAATTCAAAACTCTTCGACGTTGAAATTATATCACGAAGACATTAACTTAAAAATTAAATTTGCAATACAATAGTGCAGTGCAATACACTCTATGTAGACTGTTTTAAAAAAAAGGAAACCACATTAATTCTGTTACTTGTAACATATGATTTACTTGAGGTTTTTGAAAGTGTTCGCTGAGACTTCGTAGGCTTTTTCTCATTTAAGGAAATGTCCTTAATGTCCTTATTAATCTTTAGCAACTTCAGTTTGGGAGTGTTTAAAAGTGAAACTGCCTGTATTACAAAAAGAGATAGGGAAGCTATTTTTCGGAACACAATCGGCGGGTCGGCACATTTTCATTTTCTTTGTTTGACGCTACAGTGCGAATTGAACCAGGACCTCCACAAACAAGCCTCTTGCTACTATCCACTTACCTCCAGTTGCGCCCACCAAATAGTTTCTCCACTTGTGTTCACAATGTCGTTAGAGAACGTCCTCAGCTACGTTGCGCAAATTATTCGGAATCGAAGACTTTTCGGGTCGGAGTTATGGTGTCCATTCGCTCTCCATGAAATAGCCGTCTTACGTGTTGAAGCCCAAAACGCACGCTGAACTTTTTTTTCATAACTAACAAGGACTTCTTTATTAACTTTGAAGAGAATCGATGTTTTTTGTGCAATAGAGCTGAGCGGGAAGTGCAATATAAAGTAAACTAGGTGTTCCGAGAGACACCTCTGTTACTCAACTACTCTTTGAACCCAAAGAAGCATCCATTGGCAAGAGGAATTCCACATATAATCTCGGTACGGGTGTTTTTGTCCCTATTTATTCCATAGCCGAAGTATACAAAATTAGCGCAAAAGAATCGTATACTGCGATCTTCTCGGCACAATTTTGCAACAAAACAGTGCTCGGCCAGATGTTGCAAGGCCACTCAAAACATCCTTAAAAACGCTGAAATGGCATACGCTACCTCATCATATAGTCCCGAACTTGCTCCGTCCGATTTCCTGCTTTCAATGCAATATAGCTTGTCTGAACAGTTCCCTTACCCATTACCTTAAGTCATTGAGGCCGCCATGGAGGTGCTTTTAAAGCTGTCTCCTCGGCAGCTGAAGCTGACGCTTAGCACCTGGTGAGCAATTCATAGGCACATAAAAGATTTGAAACATGCATTGAATTGAGCAAGAATAACCTTCGTATTCTAACGTGCTACTTAACAGATCAGTGCAGACTTAGGGTGCGACTGAAGAAACTTAGGTTATATATGGAGAATCGGAAGAAATTCCAGCGCACATTCTGGGACTCTATCGGGCAGTTCGCTATTAAAGTCAGAAGTATCTCAGTAGATACCTATTGACACATGAAGAAATCCAACTACTAGAACCGCCTTTCATTCTCAGATTTTTAAAAGAACCAGTCCACAGAGTATTTGGAAGAATAAATTTTCTCTATCCGTGCGCGGTATGAGATAGAAACGCTCAATGAACTTTGAAAAGGATTACATATGAGGGTTATGGCCCACATACCAACTTAACCTTCGATTGAAAGCATCCATACCTTTTACGCATTGTTTCCATTTTTACCCCAGAAAAGGACTAAGTTATTTAGAAATGTTTAAACATACGTCTTCTTCTTCTTTCAATGGCGCTACAGTCCGGGGTGGACCTGGGCCTCAACCAACATGCCTCTCCAGCCAGCACGACCAATCGCCAGCTGCCGCCAGTTGCTCACTTCAAGTTGGTTGAGATCCTTATCCACTTGTATGCACCACATTAGCCTGGGCCGTCCTCTGTTGCGTTGTCTCAATGGCTCAATTTCGGTGACTTTTCGGACCGGAGCAGCGGTGTTCATACGCTCTATATGACATACCCCTCTGAAGCGTTGTATCACTTGACCAGGCGCATGCCGCCGTACAGCACACAAAGTTCGTTATTGAATCTTTTCAATACATACATAACCAAAAGTCGCACGCAAAACGTTTCTCCGAAAAAAAACTAAGGGCTTCCTCACCCGCGCCGTAAAGAAGGACTGGGATTACCAAGCCGTTGTACAGAGCCAGTTTAGTCCTTCGAGAGAGGGCTCTGATTCAATTGCCTCTTGAGCCTAAAGAAGCAGCGATTGAAGATTGACTTTACGTTTAATTCAGTACTGACGTTGTTGTTCCTATTTACTGCGGAGCCGTGACTACTACGTTTCTACTGCCTAGATGTACGCTCTATCCGAGACGTCGATGTATTGTGTCCTTCCTTGATGTCAGCATATACTTTGTCTTGCCCTGATTTATCGCCAAGCTTATTTTAGCCGTTCCCGCTTTAATGCAAACAAACGCCTCATTAACGGCTCACTGTGCTCGTCAATGTTGTCGGAGTAAACTAAAATTTAAACAGAATTTCGGAAGATCGTGCCTTTGGCGTTGAATTGTGAGGTTCGCACGATTTTGTCAAAAATGATGTTAAAGAAGTCACATGAAAGCGCGTCGCCTTGTTTAAAACCTTCTTTGTCATTTAATATCTCAGTGAGCTCTTTACCGACCTTGACGGAAGAGCGAGAGTTTTCCATCGTCATCCTACACAATCTGACGAGTTTGGTAGGGATGCCAAAACCAGACATGGCACCGTAAAGCTCGTCTCTATGCACACTGTCATATGCGGCCCTAAACTCGACGAATTGGCCGTTTTCAAAAAAGAATTAACCTCTTAATACTTACTAGCATACTACTACTCGGGCTGCTCATAAAAAAGTGTTAAAAAATTCAAATAATTTAAACGCCGTCTGAAGCCATGCGAAGATTAAAATAAATTACCAATTACTCAAAAGTATCCCTTTTTTTGATACTCATTCCACTGAGACAGAATCAAAAGCAGCGCATACAACAAAAAACTCTGAAAACTTGAAAAACAAAATTAATTCATTCCACTAAGTTAATTATAATCTTTCGCATAACTTCTGCATAACCTGGCAGTCACCTGTCTTTCCGTAAGAAAATAAATCCCTTTAGACGTTCGTGAACTTTTCATCTAGTCTGTTGGCTGACACTTGCTATTTTTCAATTTCCCTCATGTGCATACCAAAACACTTCGCATCATCATTCATCAGTGGCGAAGCGCCCTGCGTTCGCCCCTTGGCTCTTTCACTTGATCACTCCCAACGAACCCCGCATTCCCAGAGCGCCCATCTCCCCTTCTACCGCCCAATTCCATCCCGGGGTGTGTTCTGTGTGTTTGTAAAATTTTTAACTTTATTTAGATTTCTCTGCTCCCCTTAGCAAGCGCCTTGCAGACAAGAAAAGCAATAAAACCGCTTCCAAAGCCAGTAGGGACGGGAGAGAACGTTGCACATGCAGCTGCATCCTTCTCCACAAAAAGGCACATCCCTGTGATGCGCCTTTCCCCGGCATCCCATCACCGGAACATATTTCAATGTTTGCCCTGCTACTGTTGCATTGTTGCACAGTGGAGCCGCAACCCACCGTGGCCACCATAATGCATCCGGTCTGCGCGAGGACCAACTCTCCGAATAAACATTTTCTACAATTTGCAATTTCATATTAATTCCTTGCGAAATCCCCAAGCCGTCGTTCAACGTCGGCCGCCCGTGCCCACGAAGGACGCACCGTAAGCAGGGAAACTCGGCAGGTCTGGGAATGGGTTCGAAAAATCTGTTGCATTTAGTTGAATGATTTTTAATTGAATTTTAGCGCGCCGCGCATTTGCATGTTTGCCTGCAGCGTCATGACTGCAATCAGGACGACGACAACGAAGCCGTTGACGGGTTGAAAGTTAACGATGCAGTAATTTGCATGCAGAGACGGGCGGCCCTGCCGTCGCCACCTAAGGAGGATGACGAAATCACTTCTGCATTAATTACATCGATGTTAACTAAGTAAATTACAACGTGTACACAACACCACGTGCGTGGGTTGATTTTTTGCCGTCTGCCGGCTTGTCCGGGATTTGTTCGTTTTTTCTTTCGTATTTTTTCGTCTACGAGAGGGCAGAAATCTCTTCGCAGGCGAAGGGACATGAAAAACACTTGTTCAGCTTGTTCATCGGCGGGTGGGTGGTAATTGCAAGGCTGGTTTACGGCGAGAGTGGCCTGCGCGTAGTGGGGGTTTGTTTGCTTTTCCATACTTAGCAAGGTAATGACATTCTTTCAGGGGGCAAAGCGACCGGATTTAATCAGATTAAGGAGCATAACTCATGGCTTATGAGATGCCTGTCATGATATATGACTTTTTCTGAGTGATTCCATGTGTCACGCAAACCTTGGAGGCTAGATTGAGAGCTTTGGCTTATTGCTTTATGAAAGTTTTTTCTCGTTTTTTTTTTGCAGCTTCAAGACTCCGGAACGTTTGACTAGACACAAATTGCGGCATACTGATGAGAAGCCGTTTAGCTGCAAGGAATGTAAGAAGACCTTCCGCACAAAGGATGCGATGACCACGCACATGAGGATCCACACCGGCGAGATGCCGTTCTCCTGTGAATTTTGCTTTAAGCCATTCCGATTTAGAAGTACATTAATGGTGAGTTTGATTTTTTTCTTTTTTGATATCTAACTGGATTTTTGAAGGGCACTTACGGAGATAGGTGCCTCTTTGGGATGCTAATGAGTGCACTTAGACAACATTCAGGTTTTCTTTTTCAATTCTATGGAGCAGATAGAATTACGAAACTGGATGCATGCGTGTGTACTTGAATTAGTTTTCAGGCTTCATGGGGTTGTCTGCCAAGTCTTGGACAGGGAAAAGAGATGGGCTCCAACTTGAATAATTTGATGAGTGAGGGCTAGCACACTGACTTTGTCACATTCTATTTTTGCAACCAAGGTTCTGAAGATCGACCTGAACGTCTTTTTACTTCTTTGACACACATACATATATAAATATACCACTTCGCAGTCTTTGGAGAGTCAAATTAACAGTAGTTTTCCAGTTTTGGTAATTCAGCGGACGCTGCTTCTCGTTATCAAGCTGAAGTTGAGATGGAGATTACGTCTTCCTTTCCTTGAATTATCAATTTAAATTTTTTTGATTCGCTATGAGTATTATATACCCTGGCTGCTCCCCCACCTGGAAGTATGAATTGAGCGATGTACTGGGTAAGGCTTTTCTAGACGCATAACTCGTCACTCCTGTCAAAATGTTTTGTCACTTTTGTTCAGTTTCTCCGCCAAGTCAGCATGGAAAGATTCACATTACAATTGCGTCTTCAAATTGTTTTGTTGTATTACGAAATACGGCTTTCTGTGAGAAATGTTCACAAATTTGAGTCATAGTTTACATTTCTGTGTGATACTCGTCCACTTAGACCACGTCCAGCTCGTACGGGTTAAGCTACACGCTGAAAGTATAAGCGAAGTGTAAATCAAATTGTTCCCGTCAATGGTAACCGTTATCGCCCCATGTTAACGGACTATGTGCTTCCTGAAATTCAAGGACATGGTCTTCGTTTTAACAAGACGGCACTGCAACCATCACACTGCTTGAAACAATGGACTTGTTGAGAATTTATTTTAGTGAACACTTAAATTAACGCTTAGTCCCAAACAGGACTTTTCGAATGCACCACCTAGACGCACATAGTGGCCAACATTTTCAAAAAGTAGAAGGCATTTTGAAATTGATGTGTTTTAATAATAATAATAATTAAGTGGCACTACAGCGAGCGAACAGGGACCAGGGCCTAGCTTCTACAATAACTACTCGTGTTGTGCGTGCTACTCTCTCACGAGTAGAAGGGACCTACAGTTTTCTGCCAACTTCAAACGACTACATTTGAGAAGCTTTTCGTAGACAATTGATACTCTTTGAGTTTTGTCAGCAACTCAAAAAAAGGTGGTGCCGTGAAAAAAAGCCAATTGTCCCGTCCGGGAATCGAACCTAGACTTTCTCCGCGGTTGATGCACTTACCACTACGCCACGGTGTTTTACTTTGATAATCGAGCCTCACGATGAACCCCTTAACTCTTCTGCTTTCTCTCCCTCTCCCTCTCTGTTTTTCGGAAAGTCTTCCACCTTTACAGTAAAATTTGCCATAGAGGTCTTGATCAGCATTTTTGACCAGGCATTCAGATGCACTGACACAGTAGCCAATAGCGATTCTGTGTCTCAAGATTAGCTTGTATAGAATCAATTATATCTAGTGGCTTTGAAGGCTCATTGCGTATACATATCCTGCGAGGATATATATCGATCAGCGAATGTCACTCAGACAGCTTAGAACCCTGTCCTTAAGAAGGAGAAGTTTTAGTAAGAACTCTCCCTATTAAGGACAGGGTTTCTCCTACATTCGCTTAGTCTACTTTCGACTAAATGAACTGTTGTTTTGGAAGAGCTGAAAAGTGACAAAGGAGGTGTCACTACCCAGCTCACTGATTCAAAGTGTTCTTGCTTATGTTTTATATTGATGATGAGTTTCGGCATAAGCTATCAGCAATCAGATTGATTGGGCTATGGTCCGAACTAAGGTACGGTTACTTCAGTTTCTGAGTTGAACATTCTTCGACGAAATACCGATCTCCATCTTCACCTTCTCGATCTCCTCCCTCCCAATTCATTCATGAGAAATAATTTTCAATCAGCATACTAGGTAGGTCGGACTGAGCGTAGCCACATCACTGGAATCTCCACTCTGTATATTTATGGATGGATCAATCATGAACGATGGGGCGGCAGTTGGCGTCTATTGCAGAAACTCAAAGCTTCGCCTCTCTAGCAATCTGCATTCATACTGTAGCGTTTTTCAAGCAGATATTATGACAATTAAAGAGAGACAGTCATTGCTGAGGAACAATGCTACAAGTATACCCAATAGAAAGATAATCATATTTTTCGACAGCTAAAAACCCTTTGACCCCTCGATTTCTATTCGAAATCTTCAATGTAGGGAAACTGCAAGACTGATGAGGTTGCCAGGCTCGGTACGAAATCCCCAATCTCGTTGAAGGTGGCTTGGCATCCATTCCCTTCGCTACATTCGACCAGAAAAACTACTCAAAGCATAGACATTAAGCGAACAGAACAAAATATGGTCAAAGAGCCTTACTTGTCTTATAACCAAAAGTACTTTATCTATAGTTCAATGTGACCTCTCTGTTGCCACGGTCAGCTTAGATAAAGCGCGTTCACAAGCCATGATGGGCCTTCAGTCTCGGCATCCCTTACAATGACTTTTGCAGGATCTTCAAGTACAAGGAAGAGGGTAAAACCATATTTCACCTCCTTTGTAACTGCCATTCTCTTATAAAAAGGAGAAACACGTAGGAAAGAACTTCTTTAGCAACCTAGGTGAACTCAAGAAAACATCCCTTAAATCCAGGGGACCTGGTAAAAAGGGAGATCAAAATTGCTCTAAATATAACCTAATCGAACAACTCATGTACGTCGATGTAGAAACTGGATTGGATGGCCGCAATTTCTTTTTAATTTTGAAGCAAAATCCCTGTAAAGATTGGGAAGAAACTTTAAATTAAACTCCTTTCAAAATTTGCTAGCTTCCCCTAAAGTCCCCAAAACTCTGTAGCCTAAGCGAAGATAAATAAAGAAATCGTGTGTAGAATCACTCTTGTCATCCGCTGTTTCATCTTCTTAAGAGGTCAATGAGTAATAGAGCACCCTCTCGAAGAACCAAGCCTAATAATATCTTGACCGTCGCTGTCCTCTACGGTAAACGAAGGTTACTGCCTGGTAGTACAATGGACCAGCTTTTGAGTCTGAGCGCTCAAGTGCAGTGTATCCCAACTTCCAACAAAAAAAAAAAATGTCTGTCCTGCTTTATGGCTTAGAATTGGACGTTTTTAAAAGCGGACGAGGAAGGCAAAGTTTTACTTGCGATTTTCGACCCTGTTCGTGTTGTTGGAGAAGATTCAACGACGAAACTACAGGCTGTACGTCGTCATACGCCTGGTAAGGTGTATAAATGCTTAAAAAGCTAGGTTTTGTAGAGCGTATTCATAATTCTTCTCCAGCCCGAAGACTCTTTGAAATGGGTCATTGGGCCCCAACTAATTTGGGATGCTAGCGATAGACCGTACCAACCTGAGGGGCACTAGTGGAATTTCCATCTGCTATTTACAATCACTTATTCTGAAGTGAATAGCAGATGGAAAATTCGCGAGTGGTCGCCGTGGCGTAGTGGTAAGTGCGTCGACCGCCACGCTGAAAGTCTAGGTTCGATTCCCGGACGGGACACCTCGCATTATTTCACGGCACCACCTCTTTCGAGTTGCTGATAACACTCAAAGAGTATTAATTGTCTATGAAAAGCTTCTCAAATCTCGCCGTTCGGAGTCGGCAAAAAACTGTAGGTTCCTTCTACTCGTGAGAGAACAACAGGCACAACACGAGTAGTTGTTGTAAAAGCTAGGCTCTGGTCCCTTGTGGGCTGTAGTACCACTCAATTGTTATCATTGCTATTCTGATGTGAATGGTAACTAGTTAGGAAAAATGGACCTTCTATCGAAAAAGGGTCGTGATTGAATTGCGATGAGTCGATGAAAACGTTGTTGTTGAAACCAGAATTCCTAACCAGAAAGGTATTAATGTGTGTTGGACGTGATTGACAGGGATTAACTAATATGTGGTGCTCCCCAAAAGAAAAATGCTTAAGTCGACCCTCTATAGTCAACAGCTGAATCGTCTGGAGGAAGAAATCGCTCAAAAGAGGGCAGTTCTTTTCAATAGAAAAGAAACTTTATTCCCTCACAATACACCAAACACACATCGATAGTCAATTGCCAAGGTTCTGAGCTCTGCATTTACCTTACCTAGTCATTACACCTACTCCGTCTTAAATGTTGTACGTGTAGACACTTAACTAGACGCATGACGACGTACAGCCCGTAGTTTCGTCATTGAAACTTTTCCAACAACGCAAACAATCGCAAGTAAAACTTTCCTTTCCATAAGACAGGGTAGAGGTTTTTTTGTTAGAGGTTAGGATACACTGCACTTGAGCATTCAGACTCAAAAGCTGGTCCATTGTACTACCAGGCAGTAACCTTCGTTTACTGTAGAGGACAGCGATGGTCAAGGTGTTACTGAGCTTGGTTCTTCGAAAAAAAGTGCAAAACTTTCCAAAGACATTTTTGAAGCGGAAGATGCTACATTTTTTGTATGATACTGACGTATATCGGACCCGTCATTTTGACAAGATTTCCGATTCAGCTGACGGAGAAACATCCCCAGACAATGACTGACTGACCCACCGTCGTGCTTCACGGTTCTTTGATGGTTTGCATCGTTCCATTGTTTTCGAGCTTTTTTTTTATTCAAATTTGCATTCAGAATTGCCAGAATGTTTTTTTGGATTAACGTGATACTTTTTTGTAAAAGCGAGATGTCACTTAACCCCTTCTCTTTCCAAATCCTTCACTTGTCCTCCTTAATCTCCGGCTAAATACCTCAAATAAGGAGTCATATCATCAACAACTTGGCCAGTTTTTGAATTAAGAACTACTACACACAAAATCCGAGGATCTAGCCTTAAATCAGAGTTTCAAGAAATTGCACAACATTACCCGAATCCCTGCCAAAAATACATACGTTAAGAGTTGCTCAATATTGGTGGTTCCTTTCTTTTGCGTTACAACAACAGGACTCATGTTGTGCCACACTAAGACTTTATTATGAGAAACCAAAAGTCACCAAGGAAACATCAATCTCAGCAGAGGAATCTTTTTTTTATTGCAATTCCTTGGCAAGGTCCACCAAATGAACTGTCCCGTCCATTAGCTCATATAAGAATTGTAATATATTATCTTGCTTGCTCCTGTTCACCCATCCTCAATTCATTTGTATTTCTAACCGCTTTTTGATTGCCTTCAAATATCTTCTCTGTTCGCAGACACATCATAATGTACACACTGGCACCAGACCATATTCCTGCCTGGAATGTAATCATCATTTCACAAACTGGCCAAACTACAACAAACACATGAAGCGACGGCACGGTAATTTGCGAACATCCCATATCAAAAAAAAGAACATTTTAATTTACATTCTTCCTTCTTCCTTCCGCAGGAATCGATGTATCCAGCAAGAATCCAAGGGGTAAAAAACCCAGCAAACCGGCGAAGCCATTAAAAAAACCAAAAACACCATTGACCAGCAGCGCTACCACCACAACAGAGTCACATTTCATTGTCAAGCCCAAAGCTGATCAGGATATCCGCGACGAAAACGCTGATGGCAACGAAGTGGAGGAGGAGGAGGAGGAGAACGAAGACATCGCCGCTGAGTACGAGCCGGAAGAGGATATTAACATCGCAGTGGCCAAACAGGAAGAAGAAAAGCCAGGCGACAATTATGAAGACGCCATTTGATAAGATTTGTTAACCTATCCCTTGGTGTCCGTCGATGTTATTTAATCGCTGAGATATTTATTGCCCCAATAAAACGACAACAACCACCACCACCCCGGCGTAGACATTAATTTCTCTCCGAATCAGCTGAACTAACTTGGGAAACAATATTGCAAGTGTCTGCTATTTGTGTGTGCTATTTCATTGAATGAAATATCCGTGATTTCCGGTCGATCTATACCTCGAATGGGGAGGCGGAAAACGTAAATGCTCTGTGGATGGCTCCCCCTGACTAGTACCTTCTTCGGGGATCTAGAGTATTCATTGCTCGTTAGTCGTGTGTGTGCATGTGTGTGTGTGTAGTTACGGCGTTAGTTTTGCCAGTTAGCAAATTGTTATGGCTTCGTCCTTATGGGGAAATCATCGGCAAACACACATTGGAGACAGAGTGAAAATTGATTTTTAATCCACCACCACTCACCGTCGTCGTCGCCACAGCAGCATGGGAAGGACGACCAACATCTTGCGACAACAAATTTACCGGAAAATTCACGATAGACGTTTAAATGTGGGAAGGGTAGGGAAACAAAAACAAAGGCTATGTGAAGCACCTCCTCTTCCGCAGTTTTAGCGCCCTGCAATTAATTTAATCCTTTCTTTTCACTGCGCCGCGCCGCCGCCCGTGCATACGTACATACCGCGTGATGTTCGCCTTGAGAAGCCGGCTGGTAGTGAGCCCGTGACTATAGCCTATAGCTGCGGAGTGCATGATACATTTGCTGCTGGTCATAGTCTATGTTGGTGTATCCGCTCCTATTGGTGCCAACTAACGCGCCACACCATCGTCGTTCTTGAGCACTGGATTGCGGTCGTAAGCACTAACTTGAGAGGGTGTCCTCCATGACCGGAAACTTGTCAATAGGGGTTTAACTCGAGTGTGCAGCGTTTTGTCTGTTATTGTTTGTGGATGGGAAAACGAAGAAGAAATTGTGTGTCGTCGGTGAGGGGAAGAGGGGGGAGGGGGGATTTCAAAATAATTATTGGATGATATGTCAATGGCGCTCTTCCGAACCGAGACAAATGTGATTTATCGAAGTTTTTCCATGCCATGCGTCCTGATCGTGGGTGGATTTCGAAGAGATACTACACGGAGCGACAAAGCAAAGATTAAAAATATCCATGTGTTAGAAAGTTTTTCCGCCGTAGAAAGTTTCTTTTCGAATCCAAGTCATTTTTTGGTTAAGGTTAAACATTAATTTTCGTCGTACAGCTAAAAGTTTTGATGCAAAGATTTATACGGTTGTCGTTGGTTTTACTTCTCCGTGTATCCTCGTGAACTTGCCCATGAGGGACACTATTTTTCGAAAGTTGTAGTAAAACACGGAAACTTTCCTTGTGTGAAACTTATAATGAGGTGGTAATGTAAACATTGAGTTTCTCCTTAGACGGGTTCTACAACGGTATATGACAGTGTAAAGCTTGTGAGGAACTTACAAATATTTGTTATTCTTCTCCCAGAATAATCATATTTACTCATTGCATAATTGTTAAGAGTCACTGACACTTTTTGTTGTAAGGACGAGATGGGTTCCGTGAGGTCTGTCTGGCGGCGTTTTACTCTCTTTTCAATTATCACTATGGCAGAAGAAAACATGTACGTCGCACAGTGGTGCCCTTGTGTGGGGAACACGGAAATAAATCTGTAACTTTCGAACCCATTAACCGATCTTTATGAAATTTGAAACAAAGTAAAAGTGCTGTAGAACCCTTCTGCTCTCAAAATACAGTTGATATAACGTGGAAGTTTTGCGGCTACAGTTCGCAAATTGCGATCAATTTGGGGTTACAATAATGCTCCAAAAGAGTCAACTGCAAAGCGATTAGTGGAAAAATTTGCTGAAACGGGGTCTGTAACTGATGTAAAGACAACAACGCGCCTTCGACCAGGTCGATCGACCGAAAATATAGCAGCAGTGCGTGATGATGTCGCTCAAACTCCATCCACCTCAATTCGACACCGAGCTCAGCAAATTGGTGTTTCCAAATCCACTATGCAGCGAATTTTGACGAAAGATTTGCATCTTCATGCATACAAAGTTCAGTTGACTCAGGAGCTGAAGCCAGCTGACCATGCACAGCCAAGGGAGTTTGTTAATTCGGTATTGGAGAGACAACATAAAAATGCTGATTTTGCGTCCTCAACGTGTCATTGTGTAGTGTGAATTTTGGGCTGCATCAGTCATTTCCCGGTCGTGTTATTTCGCGTTTTGGAGACCAGAATTGGCCGCCTAAATCGTGCGACTTAACGCCTTTAGACTATTTTTGTGGGGCTATGTCAAAGCTCATATCTATACAGACAAGCTCGCTTCAATTGACGCATTGGATGACAACATTGAAGCATTTGTTCATGAGATACCGGCCGAAATGTTGGAAAGAGTATGCCAAAATTGGACTAAGCGGATGGACCATTTGAGGCGCAGTCAATGTCAACATTTGCATGGAATATTCTTCAAACATTAAACTTTATGGACCGTCCTATGGATTCAAATAAAGATTTCATGCATTTTTCTGAATTTAATGTGTTTTTTAAACTTCCCTATAGCTTTTAAAAAATCACCCTGGACGCGCAAGCACATCAACAACCACTGAAAACGTTGAGAAAGTGAAAGAAATTGTTGTGGAGAATTGTCGAATGTCGGCATATCAGTTGGCTCATACGATGATATTGTTCCGGTAATTTTGGGCATAAAGCGTGTGGCACCGAAGTTCGTTCCAAAATTGCTGTATGTTGACAAAAAAAAAAATGTCGCATGAGCATCGCTCAGGAATTGTTGAAAAACGTCAACGGCGATCCAGAAGGGCCATAACTGGTGACGGATCATGCGTATATGGCCCCCTTGGAACTTTGTCCTGTTCCCAAGATTGAAGAGACCCACGAAAGACGGCGTTTTGCAACCGAAAAAGTGCATATCAAAACTGCTTCAAGGATTCGCTGGCACACGCTGGCACAAGTGTATTTGAGAGGAATCACTTTGAGGAGGATAAATAGAAATTGATGAATAAATAAATGTTTTTTGAGACAAATGAGTATTTGCCTTATTTTTTGAACAGACCTCATATACCGATCCTTACTCTCCCCTCGTACTGTATCGTTTCCTTTTATTTGATTTAGTTCCATTAAGTTTACCTGGAAAATATAAGTGTTTCTTGCGTCATTACATCGGTAGAGATATATGTAAATCAACATAATAATCTCTTGCCAGGATTGAAAATTTTAAAATCTAAAATGAACAGACCAGTGGATCAGACGAAGCCTTCGCAAATGTGGTCAGCTTATTAGGATAAGCATTTCAGAATCTAATTGGTTGCCACTTTCTTTGTCTGACTTAATATAACAAACAATATTTTACACACGCCCACAGCGTTTTACCACACACAGCCAATAGGCTTTGCCTAAAATAATTTTAAAATGCACACATAAAACACTTAAACCTAGCCTACGGACTATGCAGGTCCCACCACATATTGGAAAGGAAATATGCAGGAAATGTACATACATCCATTTATATAGAAAGAAAGCAGTAGTTGCAAAAAATATTTAATTGACTCTGACTCATAGGCAAGGAAAAAATGTACAAAACTGTATAAATGAAAAACAAAATGTTTTGAGTTTTATTTATGGTGTTTCCACAAGCTACATCCATCATGCAGACCTAATCCATTACAGTGGCTGTCAGATTTACATAAAGGGTGCAAAGTTACCTGATTCATAATTTAAGGATTTTTCGTCGTCCATCAGTTTTTAATCCAAATGCATTTGGCATCACCGCACATTTATTAATATGTGCATTGGTGAATGAATTGATTTATAAAATATTCTTGGATTTGGAGAAATAACAAGCCGCTTGAAGTGAGATTAATTTAAATCAGTTTATTAAGTTCTTTGTGCTCATGCAAATTAGGGAAGATGAGGAATGATGTCTGCTAGTTGCATACGATGGCTTCTGGTTTTGTCTCGTTCAAACAGCAATTACTGCTAAAGCTTCCACAAAGGCCTACTGGTGGTGTTGTCTGTCCTTTTGCCATTTTTCGAGTAGCTTTAGAATTCCATTGTGGTCGCCTTGGCGTAGTGGTAAGTGCGTCGACCGCCACGCAGAAAGTCTGGGTTTGATTCCCGGACGGGATACCTCGCATTTTTTTAACGGCCCCACCTCTTTCTAGTTGCTGACAAGACTCAAAGAGTATCAATTGTCTATGAAAAGCTTCTCAAATCTCGCCGTTCGGAGTCGGCAAAAAACTGTAGGTCCCTTCTACTCGTGAGAGAACAGTGACACGCACAACACGAGTTGTAGATGCTAAGCGCTGGTCCCTTGTGGAAAAAAAATTCCATGGGCTTAGAACATCTGTAACTTATCAACAAAAAATTTAACCGAGTGAGCTTTACCGACTTTCTTCTTCCTTTTCTTGTGGCGTTACAGTGCGGGGTGGACCTGGGTCTCAACCAACATTCCTCTCCAGCCAGCATGATCTTTCGCCAGCTGCCGCCAGTTGCGCACTCCAAGTTGGTTGAGGTCCTTTTCCACTTGTGTGTGCCACCTTAGCTTAGGCCGTTCTCTGTTGCGTTCTCCGAATGGCTCAGATTCGAAGACTTTTCGGTCCGGAGCAGTAGTGTCCGTACGCTCTACATGGCCTAGCCATCTTAAGCGTTGTATCCGAAGACGCTTGACTAGGCGCATATCGCACAGCCCATAGAGTTCGTCATTGAATCTTCTTTTGGAGATGTCATCAACGCAAACAGAACCAAAAATCGCACGCAAGACTTTTCTCTCGAAAAGACTAAGGGCTTCCTTATCCGCTTTTAGTAGCGTCCAGGTTTCCGCGCCATAGAGTAGGACTGGGATGATAAAGGTGTTATAAAAAGCAAGCTTAGTCCTTCGAGAGAGGGATTTATTATTCAATTGCCTCTTGAGCCCAAAGAAACAGCGATTGGCAAGAGTGATTCTGCGTTTGATATCGGTACTGAATTATCGGCATCAATACAGTTTTGCAAAGACCAAAACAAATAGTAATCAGAGGAAACTAAGTTTGGGCTATACAGTGGATGCATAAGGGCGTTTCAGTCACGCTTCTTCAATTCGGACTTCTTGTGGGCAGAAAATGAGAATATGAACCTGGCCGATATGTGTTTCCAACAGAAAGGTGCAAGTCACCACACAGCCAACGAAACCCTCTTGTGAATTTCAATGGCTGTGTTATCTTGTGTCGTGGTGATGATACATGGAAATTTGTCACTTGCAGTTTTTTTCAAATTTGTTCAACTTATTAATGGTGGAGTGGCCGCCGTGACGTAATGGGTAAGTGTGTCGACCCACACGCAGAAGGACTAAATTCAATTCCCGGACGAGTCACCTCGCTCGTGAGAGAACAGCATGCTTAAAAAAGCTCGGCCCTGGTCCCTAGTGGGCTGTAGTGCCACTCAAATATTATTATTATTCTTAAAGGTTATTAAAAAAGACATCAAACAGTTGTTTTCTTTGATTGTTTTCACGCCGCAAAGACAACGCAAGGCTGAACAATTTAAATACCCGTAAATTGCCTAAAAGCCAAACACCTAATTGTTACTAAGTTTCCGTTAATTTTTCAAAAAAGAAAATCTCGTCACCAATTGCTTGTAATCCCTAAACATAAAACGTTTTGTGAAATATCACAAAGCTTTCAAATATTATACAAATTTCCCTGATGATGAATTGTTATGGGAACAAATGATATTCGATAATCGTTTCTGAGCTCCCGAGAAACCTGTTACCAAACTCTGTTGTCACGGCAACGTTGGTCTCACAATGGAAGCCGCACAATATAAATCATAAATGCCACTACAACTTTACTTAATCTATTGTTCGCCGCGTAATCCTTTCGCCACTCAACCCTTCAATTCCCGAAGGCAGGATTAAACTTACTCTCCAAGGCCCTGCGGCATCGTTAAACAATACCCCGTTCAGTGCTTCATAATGATTTAGTTACAAAATAGCATCGCTACCGACACACCCCCCCCGCCAAAAAGTACCTAAAACGGGATTATCTCGACTGCCACCGTTTAGCTGAGAGCAGTGTTGTATGTGTGTGTGTGTGTGTGTGTGTGTGGATGGCCATGACCACCATGTCGTCGGACTCATTATTCATTAAAATTAATTGAACTCCGCCATTAAATACATAACACACCGAAAGCATTACCATCGTCACGGCCATCAGACTGGATCCCAGCAAAATCGGGCGAAACTTGGAATCAAAAAAAAAAAACAAAAAACGAAGGGTATGCAGGATATATTTCAGCACTCTCGTCCTTCGAGCACGTATAGTTGGTTAATTTGGTCTGGATACACGACGGCCACTGGTATCGCTGCTGTTGCCATGGCATGGACGGGACTGTGGCGAAAATCCACTTGCAACCCTCGCTCTAGGACCCTTCAATTGATGGCTCGGCTCGGTGTACTCGAAACCCCATTATCAGGATATCACGGGATATCGAATACCATCCAGAGTGAATTGCAAGCGTATCTCTCTAGCGCTCTCATCTCAGATTAAAATTTATGATCGACGTCCAGGAGGAGGAGGGTCTTGCCAAAAAATCCTTTATTTTTCCGTACCTCTCCATCTCTCCACCTCCCTCACATCCCTGACTTTCATACTGCTCACAGTACAGAACACATTGAGTACACACTCGATTCATACCGAAAAATTTTTGATAACTTATCCCGGGGAACGGGTTGAGTTGGCCAACGCGACAAACGTGAAGCCAACGACGGAAGCGAGGCGGAATATGAGATCCCTCTGTACAAGGCAAACACGCGGATATTTAATACTCAATAAATTTTATCCTTATTCTGTGGAAATATTCTCGTGTTAATAATGGACACGCATAAATAACCATAAAACATGGCCAGGACATCGCGCCATACACGGACACGGTGTGTGCGTTGTGTATAAATAATACACTATGGAGGTTATTTTGCATGCACCCGCGTTCGGTCGGGACGCTCGCACGATCGATAGCGGTGTGGACTCTCAGTTCGAAATTGTTTCGGTTTTCTTAATTTTCGTTTTTATTAACCCGTTATCCTTGTGAATTGATGCTGGCAATAGCGCAATGGATTGCAGGAGGCGGGAATTTGTTTGCCCGTTGTGTTTTCTTTGTATTTTTAATGGAAAATTACGAAGTTATTGCTATTTAATAGCGACAGCATAAACGGTTAATTGTGGACGGCAGCGCGGTAGGCTCGGCGGACGAATTTATCGCCATCGATAGAGTGTGCGAATGTAATGAGTGGACATTTACACCGGTTTACGAGGGCGTTTTACAGCAACGTCTGCTACCATGCCATTGCCGTGCGCTTTTTTATGAGTTTTCTTTAAAGAGATTTTTTAACGTGTTTTTGGTTTTGCTGAAGGCTTTTCAGTGTCCTTGGTGGCCTTGGTCGCCTTCTGGTGAAGTATGTCAATGATTGGCTTTTTATTAGGATGCAAGTGTGATTCGCAAGGCCATGAAATTTATTCGAGGTTAATGGGAAATGACCAATTCTTGGCGGTAAATGTGGCAGATACGAAAACAAGGTCAGAAGAGCAATGAAGTTTCTCCGAAGACAGAGATGCGATAAATGGTTGTCCTTTTAAAGTATTAAAAAGGTCTTGCATATAAATTTACAAAAATTAAGAAACGAAATAAAAAGCTTCGAAATATTGCGTTTTCGACTGAAAAATCTGTTTGTTCGGTGGGGAGCCCTCATCTAAAGGATTGATTGAGTTTGGTTTTGAAATAAGCGTGTGATTTTTGAAAGAAAATAAAACAGAGAACGTTTATACCTAATCAATATTCATTCATTTCTACACTACAAAACAAAGCACGTGATGTTGCCTTTGTCAGTGGAATGCAATCTCGTCTAGCTCTGCGTAAAGTAAAAGAAACTAAAGAATTACACTTATGTAAGTATGCTTTCTTCAGTGAAATCCCCGCTGGGCAGGATGATATACAGAAATATTACATTGTTTTGCGCCTGAAACCTGTCCGTATACCTTGTCAAGCTTTCCTTGTCATAGGGATCCTTGCAAAAGTGTTGGCGGACTCGGAAATCTGAATTGTGGTACTGTATTATATTCTTTATTCAAAATGTTCCCATACGCTTTGATTGCGCCTGAAAGAGAAAATACAACCACAAACTGTATGGGTCTGTACAGTGCATGCACCCAGTTTCCAAATTTATGCACGAGGGACCTCCAGGCCGCTTGTTTCTCCCCCATTGACTGTAACTCATAATGAGCTATGTATTCCCGAGCGCATCTAGGCGAGTTTGTAGAGTTGATTCAACCACCTTGTTTTGGGTCTGCCGAGAGGTGGAAGCGCGCCTTAAAAGTCGTGATGACGGAGACATCCATATGTTTTCCATATTTCTCCGTCCAAAGAAGTAGGTGCTCAACATTGAGCTCCCACCGCACTGTCCGCGTTTCTCAGCGTATCCTGGCGAGTAATTCCCGCAACGGCATGGAGAAATGTCATCTCGGCAGGCTGTGCTTACGATCCTTTTCTTTCCGAAATCAGACGCAGAATTTCTCTTGTCAATCGCTGCTTCTTTGAGCTTAAGAGTGAAAGATTGATTCAATTGAGCGATAGAGCCCTCTTCTCGACAGAAATGACTTTATACAACAGTCCAAGAGCCTGCAGAAACTTGGACGCTACTAAGAGCGTATGAGGAAGTCCTCAGTTTTTTTTTGGAGAGAAAAGTTCTGCCTGCGACTTTGGTTCTGTTTGCGTTGATGGCGTCTGGAGGAAAAGATTCAACGACGAAATTTATAGGCTATACGGCGCCATGCGCCTGTTCAAGCGCATCCGGGCTGTTCAGGAGCATCCGGGCTTAGAAGGCTAGGCCATGTAGAGAAAAAAAAACCTGTAGCAGCAGTAAAAGACTGAGTTAAAAACCAATAACTAGGCATTAACCACAAGTTTGGCCTTCATTATTCCTGATCCACCAAGCTGCTTCTGAATGATGATCTAGTTTGGCGTGCCAATTGTAATAGTAAATCCTTTTCTACATTTAAATCTAGAAACAGTCATAAATTCAATTGAACATACAAAAAGTCTAGGTGAGTACCTCAAATTCAAAAGAACTGCCAAAACAAAAAAATGTTGTGTACGCTTATTTAAAGTATTGTACAGAGTCATTCATTTTGTGGTTTCAATTTGATAGCGCTGACATTTAACACCTGTCAAACTCAGCTGTCATTTGAAGAGTCATAGTCTTCGATAAATGCTTGTCATTTACGATAATGGATAAGTTAACAAGCCGTTAAAGTTACTAAAACTTGGTGCAAAAATGGCGATTTAAACGAAGTCACCCAAGCAATCGTTGGGTGAAAGAAATTTATGGATTGGATATGTTGTGTATGAGGGGTCCAAAATGGTTGAAGACGAGTACATGACCAAATTAAATTTTTTTGAGTGAGAAATTTCCTGGTCATGTAAGTTCGCGCTTTGGCGACGTCAATTGACCATCAAGCTCAACGCCCAGCTCCTCGTCTTTTCCGGTCAAAAAGCATTCATGGGTATTTAATGCTTAGGTACAAAAAAATTCTGTACACGGGCCGAGGATTAAAGAATGACTTTCAATTTAAAATGAATTAATTTCAATGAAGAAGACGGACATAAGGATGATCCTTTTGAAGAAAACAATAAGGAAACACGGAGCACGAATCAACGCGGACATAAAGTCTCTCAACCGATCAAATTCAATTCAATTTCGTTTCCTCATCGTAAATTTTATTACTTTGTTATTCGGCGTTAGTTGGCAGGCATCGAGGAACAATGCATTTGCAGCAACAGGAAAGAACATCGCAGACATTATCCCCTGTCCCCTGGTCGGGTGGGGAGGCATAAAATCATCTTAGCCAAAGGAAACTCTCTCGCTCACTCGTTTTTCCTGTTTATCTCTGTGTTCCGTTAACCTAAGTGCACTTCCCTCGAGGAACGAACAACAAGCAACGCAAAAAACTTAACAAACTGTAAGGAAGGGAATAAAAAAACGCTCTACAAGATTCTTAAAAGAAGTTTCACGTCTCAACCCCGTAATTTCATTCGCAATGTCTTTTCCGGTTCAGTCTTGTTCCGGTCTCGGGAATTTTGTTACCTACCCCTCACTTTCCCTTCGTCCACGGGACGTGATTATGATTTTATTTACGCTTCGGTTGACATTTCCTTGCTCCTTTGTAGCCGACGACGACAGCAACGTGACGTACAGTGCATTGCACCTGACTCGCCGGTTGGCCGTCCACAATGAGTCTACTCAGGGTCTACAGGACATTCAGGCATTCGGTCTTGGTCAGGCATGTAGCCGCGCGAAATGATGGGGAAACAGCTTGGAATCTGCTCACTTCCTTGTTTATTACGATTTCCTTTCAAATGTTCTCCCGCCTTGCTGACATTTTCCTCAGTACTAGGCGCCGCGTGTGCAGCAAGAAACGCAAATGTCTTTGCTTTTGGAACTTCTGCCTGATTTGATTTACAGCCGAGGCGCTCTGTGTATCCGGATCGACTGGATGGAAAACAATATAATGCCGTCTAGCTATGTCCATCCGTCTGTTTGTAATTGTCGGTCGAGTCTGTTGCCGCCAACGATGTCGCCGCCACCGCCGTCATCATCATCATCATCATCGTCATTAGGAACAGCAGCAGCAGCCGCATGGCTAGGAAAATGCTTCGTTTGTAATGAAAGCCGCGGGAGGGGGAGACGGGAATGGATGACGCTGAACGATGAAGAGGTAAATAAAGAAGCCTCTTGGATGGTTGCGTTAAGCAGGCATTAAAATTAAATTACCAACGAGCCTGGCTTACAATTAGTCCAGTGATTTCAGGTGCTTTCTTTCTTTCTTATTCCAGCCTGTGTATGGTGCCAGTGCACCCTCTGCAACGGCAGAGGGCAGCGCACTCATTTGTGCATTTCGCGTAAGCCCTTAATTAAGGAAAATTTAATGCTTGTCGTCTTAACGCGTTGGGAAATCTTAAATTTCTTACTTTAGGGTTAAGTTGAAGCGAAGTTGGTTATTTTGCAACGCTTCATGATGCATCTGGTGTTTTCTTTTACTTTTGAATGTATTTTCTTAAATTTTCTTTTTTTCCTTTTCTAACATATCCTTAAAGGAATTTGGCCGTAGAATGACCAGCAGTCAGCTTCTGAAGGTGAAAACGGCGGAGCTCTTGATGTGGATCTAACCACAATAAAAGCTTCGAAACCCGCCACTCGCCGTTCTGTCGCGAACGGAATGGGTGTGCTGAACCGGAAATTTCTAGCGCTTGCGATATTGCAGTCGTCTGTCCACCTTCATTCTCACCAGTCTCCTGTCCACCGTCCTTCTCATCACGTGATGGTCAGAGTGGGCATACCAATGCATCTTGAATTAAGCCAACTTGGTGAAGGTATAACAACTCTTTCGATAAAATGAATTCACTTCGGCGTGTGCTCTCTTGACATCCGTGACTCGGGTCGTTGGCTCCAAAAATCGACCCTCGAGTCATATTTTTACAATTGTTCAGCCCATTTACGTTTGTTTCTTTGTACAAGATCTCATTGAAGTAGAATTGGTTGCACTCAGATTCTAGCGTTCTGTGTGCTCTTTGAGGAAAGCCGAAAAGCATTGTTTTTCGAATATTCTCATCCTCTCCATGTGAGAAGGACTCAAATTGAACCACACTTAACACCCATACCTCATGATTGGTAAGACTACGGCCATGTAGCAGATAATCTTTACTTTGGAATCAAGTTGGCGGCTGCAACGTACATTCGAAGACTTTCCTAGCTTTTGCCAGGCCCGTAGCTGTATGGATATGACAGCCATTATTGCATATATATATATGCAATAATATGCTGCTGCACTCTCTGGCTAAAGGCCGCCCATGCCGAACTTTCACCAGTTCTTTTTCATATCCCTTAAGCTCCTGTACAACGCTAATAATTGATCTTACACTTCGAGTCGTCGCAAAATCGCTGAATCTTCTCGAAGTCACCTTGCAGAAGGATGATGACAACCTTGGCACTGTCCGGTACGTGTCGTAATCGTCAGCGTACGGCATCGAGTGCTGCTTGGAGACAATGAGGAAGATAGTGAAAAGAATTGGTGAGCTTTTCGCACCCTGGTGGAGGCCATTTTGTTGTGGTGAAGCCATGAATGGACACTTATAGCAACTAACTGTCTACCTATTACCATATTGTAGATCACGCAGAGCAGTCTCTTGCTTATACCTTACATCGTCAACTTAAGGAAGCGGCTCCCTAGGTAGACAGTGTCGAATGGTGAATGGTGGATGGTGCATTGGAGGTTTCGTTTACTTTGCGTGTCTTTTCGGAAAGCTTGAAGAACAAGCCGCCATTGTTTCTCATTATGGATTTTTATTTTTATTTTTGCTGAAAAGTAAATAAGATAAATGTTCTGTCTTGGAACGCAAATATGTACAGTTTTTGGAGTTACATGACATTTGCGTGAAGTTTTTGTTCCTATTTTGAGTGATCAAACCATAATGCAGTCACACCTTCACGTTAATTTTTTTTGCTCAACTTAATTTTACTTTTCTTCCTTTTCAGTGTTTCACTAATTCAATCATGGATAGGTACTAGGGCCGATCGAAGTTGTCAAGGAGTTCAACTACCTGGGTTTTGCTATAAAATCTCTTGATATGAGCGCACATGTTCACAAGAAAGCTGTAGCGGCTAAGACAGCAATTAATCTAATGTGGAGAACTTTCTTTGGTAACCAACGAATCGGCAGTGCGTCAAAGTTCAAGGTTTTCAATGCTACTGTGAACTCTTGTCTCTGCTACGCAAACCAAGTGTTTGGATTTAAGTTCTTTGATGAATGTGAAATTGTACAGCGGTTTTTCTTCAAGCCAATTTTTAAACTCCCGCCAACAACTCCTTCATACGCTATCTACGTGGAATCTGGTTTGTCGCAAATCTACCATAAAAATTTGAAAGCGAATGCAGACTATTTAATTAAAGTAATGCGTAGGTCGAATAATAATCTTTCAAAGAGGCTTCTTTAGATGACGCTTCGATATAATTTATCACCTTTTAAAGAATGGCATGAGCTCGCAACCTCACTTGACATTGCACTTAGGCTTACTGAGGAAAATTCAGATGAATGGGAGGATAAATTATACGAGTGCATTAGGAAACACGATGACAAGATGTATCTAGATTGCCTAAATCGAGCTCGTTCCTCTTCGTCGAGATATATGTACAAACATCTTAACCACACTCTGGGGTCCAGCAACTACTTTAGAACAGAACTCTCAAATAGACAAATAAGCATTATTTTTAGAGCTAGAACTGAACTGCTGAGACTTAACTACGTACCGCATCGACAAGATGTCAATGCCACCTGCACTCTTTGCAATCGCAATGAAGTCGAAAATATATACCATTTTATTGCAATCTGTCCTTTATTACTAGAACTGCGTCTGCTTTATTTCTCAAAAGTTTCTCTTACCCTTGAAGAAACGAAGAATATACTCAATGGCACGGAGGGTTGGAACCTGCTTTATAGTTTTTGTAGTTATGCCTTGAATTACCGTAATAGTTTCATTTAGCAGTAAGCTTTTTCTTTTATATAACTTTATCCATACAGTTTTACTTTTTTATTTTTCTGTGCCCACTGTATTATTTCAAACAATGTCAATCTCCAACAGACAGCATTTTGCCATGTTAAATAATTTTTCTTTTTCCGTTATTAATCGTTAACGTGAAGATCAATAAAGAATGTTTATAATAATAATAATAATAGTACTAGGGCTCTTGATTTTACCCATTCTATCAATTTTTTGATTTTACACATTCTATCAATTTCATATTTCAGGGTACCCGGGTATCCAGGATTCTTAAGTAATACCCAAGTTCGCTGGTACCCGGTCATGTTAGCAAATTGGAAAATGGGTAATCAAGTCACAAAGTAAGGGTAATTTTATGATAGTGGCATTAAGGACAGATGTTGGAATATGAACGACGGATGTATTCTTCAAGTAGCACAAAAATGATAAATTTAACTGATAAACGAAACCAATTGTTAAAAATAATAATGAGTGCGAGTTTAACTACGTACTTTGTAGATTTTTTGTCCACAGTATTGTGAAATTTATATTGGCTACTTCCTGGAATAAAACTTCTTTTTGGTTAAGTTTTTCCTTTTTTATGTGATTCACAAAACATACGATGTATATTGTCGAAAACCCTTGAGTACTGGGTACCCAAGGTATATCGGATACCCAAGCACTTATTGGTATCCAATATTATAGATCCTAGGCAATACCCAAAAATGCGTGTAGCCGGGTATCAAGAACTCTAATAGGTACACAATACAGCAGCGCGTTTAGACTGTTGAAGCCTCTCAGGGAAAAAGGCTTGCAAATCAAAATGCATTCGTGCTCTTACTGATTTCGTTGGTGAGCACAATCACTAAAAGGTGTTCACAGTCGGTAGAATTGTGCTCAAATTTACCCAAAACTTAGTCTGTAGGAAAAGCAAAAAGACATGTGTATGCTCGCCTAGTTCGTTCTGTGGAAAACATTGCTGTTGTTTGTGATAGCCTGTCAGAAGAGCCGTCAACCTCGACTCGTCATCGTGCTCAACAATTGAATATCCCATTAATATCACTGATGCGAATTTTGAGTAAGGACTTAAGGTGGTCGCCGTGGCGCAGTGGTAGTGCATCGACTGCGGCGCAGAAAGTCTGGGTTCGATTCCCGGACGGGACACCTAGCATTTTTTCACGGCACCACCTCTTTCGAGTTGCTGACAACACTCAAAGAGTATTAATTGTCTATGGAAAGCTTTTTAAATCTCGCCGTTCGGAGTCGGCAAAAAACTGTAGGTCCCTTCTACTCGTGAAGAACAATAGCATGCACAACACGAGTAGTTGTTGTAGAAGCTAGGCCCTGGTCCGTTATGGACTGTAGTGTCAAATAATTATTATTTTTATTACTTAAGGTAAACAAAGTTCAATTTATTAGCTAACCCCTACTGACCATTTCAGGAGCCGTCCATACGCCGATTGGTTGCTTGAACAGGTAGCACTGAACGATGACTTTATAAAGAAGGACTCGACCCTCACCTCGGTCGATTTGTTAATTGCCGCATTTAAGAAATGAGAATCCACGAGTGAATGTTGAAAAGCCGATGCATCTACAAACAGTGACGGTTCGGTGCCGTTTATGGGCTGAATAGACCGTCATTGGAAAAACCGGCAACCTGGACACTACTAGAAGCGGATGAGGAAGCCCTTAGTCTTTACGAGAGAAAAGTTTTGCGTGCGATTTTTGGTCCTGTTTGCTTTGATGGCACCTGGAGGAGATGATTTAACGACAAACTCTATGGGCTGTACAGTGACATACGCCCAGTCAAGCGTCTTCGGATACAACGCTTAAGATGGCTAGGCGTATGAACACCACTTCTCCGGCCTGAAAAGTCTTCGAGTCTTAGCCATTGGGACAACACAACAGAGGACGGCGCAGGCTAAGGTGGCGCACACAAGTGGAGAAGGACCTCAACCAACTTGGAATGCGCAACTGGAGGCAGCTGGTGAAAGATAGTGCTGGCTGGAGAGGCATGTTGGTTGAGGCCTAGGTCCACCCTGGACTCTAGTGCCACAAGAGGAAGAAGAAGAGCGCCATTGGGCCGTACTTCTTCGAAAATAAGGTTAGCCAAGCAGTTACCGTGAATGGTGTTCGCTAGCGATGGACTGTTCGGATATAGACCTAAATGGTAACATGATCATGTCACTTGCCTCAAAGTTACTGAAGCAATGACTCTTTTGTGTGTGATATCTGACGTCGTGGCGATGTTAATTGGCCAGTCCGGTCATGTGGTTTCGCAACGTTGGACTTCTTTCCATAATTAAAAGCTAAATCATGTCCCAGAGTCATTGTAAATATGGACCATCGAATAGAAGTATTTTTATTTTTTTTTTGCAATTTTTGTTTATTTTAATTCTGTATCTTTCCTTACGTGCTAGGCAAAATTACTTAAAGCTAGCTTAACTTAGTGAACAATGTTCTTAGCCTAACTTACTGACCCTATGCGGGTACTCTAAGCTAATCTAATCTGAACTTTAATATGCCTTTCGGCGTCCGATTTTTTTTTTATTTAAATCTTAAAATTAACTTACATTATACTATATTATAGACCAAGAAAACTTTAAAAAAAACTTGGCTATATGATCTCAGTTTTTTTTTTCTAAAACTAACTTAATCTACCCTAAATATAACATAGCCTAACATAAGAGTATATATAAATCTACCTTAAACTATGTCCGTAGCACAATACGAACGCGTGCACCAGGGCGTATGTGTTATGGATATGCTTGACATATAGTGACATTACGCCGTGATGCACCTTTTTTTTTTTTTTTCGTTTTTTTTTTTCCTTAAAAGTTACCTACCACTACCCTCTAAAACTATGTTAGTCGGCCACTACTGTGCCCAACTGACCCCTATAACGGCGACGGAGGCCGTTCTTTGGAAGACTCTCTCCTGTCTCGAGCAGAGATCGCTCTGCTGAACCGAAGCAGATCCTCGCGGTTGCGTGCGACAGTGTGTTCGTAGTTAAGTCGCCGTCGTATATGTCTGTTGAAATATAGATACTGATCCAACCAAATGCCAAGATACCTGACTACATTTTTCACAGCTAACTGCCGTCCTTGCGAATCCACTATGCGAAACTTACGCCAGTTTCTCTTTGTATCCCCTGAGGCCTTGGACAGAGGTGTCCTGAAGAGGATGATTTCACACTTCCGGAAGTTGACTTGCAACTTCCAGTCGTCGCAAAATCGTTGGATTATCTCGAAGTCACGTTGCAAGAGGATATTTATTACTTCGACCTTCGGACCTGATCTGTACGCAATGATATCATCGGCGTAAGCTATTAGGTGCGGCATAGAACCAATAAGATCGCTAGTGAATATCGCGAACAAAATCGGCGAGCCAACTGCCCCCTGTTGCAGACCATTTTTTATGTTAAAGACTGTGGTAGAAGTTACGTTGCCATTCTTCACAACGAACTTCCTACCTGTGATCATGT
Organism: Eristalinus sepulchralis; assembly: GCA_944738645.1. Classification (NCBI taxonomy): domain Eukaryota; kingdom Metazoa; phylum Arthropoda; class Insecta; order Diptera; family Syrphidae; genus Eristalinus; species Eristalinus sepulchralis. The sequence continues at coordinate 73,864,060 of OX122882.1, forward strand.
CATAGATCATATATAGCAGTGGTTTACTAATACCGTATCTGACCAACTTGAGGAAAAGTCCTTCTAACCATACAGTGTCGAAGGCCTTCTCCAAGTCAACCAGACAGGCGCCCGTGGCTTGCTTTTTGCAATTATTCCATTGAATGTCGGATACCAGCTTAGACGCGGCATGTATAGTATCATGCCCCGCCCTAAATCCGAACTGGTTGTCCGGTAAAATTTTCTTTTCCTCGACCCAATTTTTTAAATCGGCTATAACTATCTTCTCAAAGACTTTGCTTATGCACGGAAGAAGACTAATCGACCGGAGATTTGATGGGATCGAAGTGTCCTTGTCCCGTTTAGGGATCGGTTGCACAACAGCAGTTTTCCAATGCGCCGGGTAATAGGCATTACTCAACGCATTGTTAAACAGTGTTGCGTAAATATCTACCGCTTCAGAGGGTAGATGGCGCAGCACAATATTCGGTATACCATCTATCCCTACTGACTTCTTCTTCTTCAGCGAGTTGAAGATGCTCTGGAGAACTTCCTTGGAGATCAATATGTTTCCATTTACGGCGACGGCATTATTTGCCGAATAGAAGTATGCCACTGAAGACGGGGCAAGCATTTAGCATATATCATTAATTTCATAAAGTTGGCCAAAGTGGCCTTCTTAAAATCACGTTGTCTTAAGTTTCATTTTCATAAAGCCGTCTACATTTTAAACCTTGTCCTCAGTTGTCCTATCCCTATACACTGTTTTTAAATGCTTTTAAGAATCATCAAGAACCGACTGAAAACCCACCCTTGCCAAGCATTTTTTTGTCAAAATGATGAAAAAAATTTTAAACCTCGATCGATACTGTGCACTCTTCAGTGATTAAGTGAAATCACAGTCGTCAACGTCCATTCTTAACAGCAATCACCCCAAGCAGGGGAAAAGGAGGCTCCAAAATAAATAATCTCTTTTTCCAATTAAGTAAAACCACTGCTATTGGGGCGGCGCAATGTCTGGCCGAGCGGCCGGCCGTGTCGCCGCACCGCATCACCGACCAAAGTACGCGGCACATCCGACGAGTGCCAACGAGCAATTTTAATTGTAATCCGTTGAAAATTAATAAATTTCTCCATTTGCTCGCCATTCGAAGGACTCCCGGTTGCGTTCGCCAGTCAGCATGCAATCTGCGCATTAATAATTTTCCCTCAAATATATTGCAATGAATGTTGAATTTACTTTATTATCCGCGTGTTTAAATATCCCGTATGCGGAAGGGAGGGAGGGGGAGCTGTGCTGTACGTGTGAGTGGTGGCGACAACAGCAGCAAGCGGTGGCATTGGCGTTGGCGACCCATTGACGTAAATCGATGGTAATTTCAATTCCTGCGGCCAGGCGGGACGGTTTTTGGGGTTAAGTTGAATCGTGACTGACAGTTCATTGGAACTGACAGTGGTTCGTGGTCGGATTGCTGATTGCACGCTTCGAAGAAAGCTGTAACAATGATAATGGGTATGGTATTGGCTGTATTATGTGTTTGCCTCGGCGTGTACGTACGAGTATGCATGTGTCACCCTTGTGATTCCTTTTGTGTGGGATGACATGCCACGAAGGGTGCATTCAGGGACTAGCGCTTCACTACCCGGTGCACAATTGCAGAATGCAATGGCTGGTTGGTGAACAAGAAATCTCGACCACTATGAATTGCAGTGACGATGCTTTGTTGGCGGAGTGGCTTCGTCAAGAAATTACGCCAGTTAAGCGCGCGTCAACATATCAACTGTGTGCATTGCTTTGCTCTGTGACTTGCGTAATCGACTGGAGACCGCAAAGGGGACACTGGGGGAGGTAATGGAGGAGAACGAACTCATGTGTAACTACAAGAGGGGCGCACATAAAGTTAAGCAAACTGGGTGGGTGCGAGTTACACTCAAACAAAGATGGTTTCGTTTTTTCTTTTTACTTTTAAGCCACATTTTCTGAGTTTGTACATATTTCTCATTTATCAAAGAACCCAGTCCCTCTGCTTCTCAACGAATCGTACGTTTTAGCATGAACATTGTCCAGTACGTAGAAACCCAACTAGGACCACTTCTTGCTGTCAAGTATGTTAAATGACACCCGACCGCGTTGGTATGCAATATCGCACGTATCGCTTGGCAATTAGTTTAATGGGACGTGGCATACGGCAATTGACAGCAAACATGAAAGATCGAATTAAACCTGCTCCAGTCACCTACAATAGTTTGCACCAATTATGTAGATTAATTGGAGTGAGACATCCACGAAGTGGAGTTAGAATAAGAAAATGATAAACCATTCACTTAGGATTTTACAGTTGTAAGGTTAATGTTTTGATGTTTTTGGCCAATAAATTAAAAAAAAATCCTTTTTTGTGTTTTTCAATTTTACAGACTGCTACTGTTGGTGTTGGGAATGCAACCACACGCAAATGGGGACTACAGCCTCACTTGATCTACTGACCTGTTGGCATTAGTTGGACTTAATTTACTATACGGTATTGCCATCTAGCGGACCGTCATAGATAAAAGTTTCCTCAGTCGAGTGTAAATGTAACTGAATGCAAAATATTGACAAGTACTCCTTCTGTGACACTGGATATACGTAGTCCTCTTTTTTCCTCTACCAGATTTATTTATTGTACTTTAGACTGAGCTAAGAATCTTGAGAATGTTCAATTTTTAGAAAACACATTCGTCGATCAGTGACGTAAGTGCGCCAACCGATACGGATTTTTCACAGCATCGCCTCCTTCGAGTTGCTGACAACACTCAAAGAGTACTTCTATCAAAAAATTGCATGGCATGAGCAAACAGATATGCGGACATCTTCAGCAACTTCTCTAATAATGATTGGACGTTTCTCCATAACAATTTTCTTCCCTTTCTCCACATTTTCATCGGTTGTTGATGTGCAGGGACGTCCAAGGCGAGAGTCCTCATTCACATCTTCTCGACCTTCTCTTAAAAGATTGTACCACTGCCACTGGCAGTGACAGTGGCATTGTTACAACTGGAGGAATCTGGGGCCGGTGCTCTCGTGGAAGCCGACAGTATTAGACTCACATTGGTCACTATATTGTGAAGAACAGGTGCAAGAAGCGAAGTATTTGCGTCTGCAGTGCTAGCCAAGCTGTGCCTAAGGCCTTATTCAACCCTTCAACCAATTCCAAAATAGTCCTAGAATGCAAGTCCTCCCTTAATGTAGTCGGCAGTCTAAATTCGCTAAAACTTGTTTGTTTGATGTCCCGGAACATCACAAGATCACGGGAAACGAGATTGCTGATGAACCCATCTTGGGATTACCCGCTTTCTTGGTAAGGGCTTTTGTCGACGGTTAGGTGTCCCAACAGCACAACCAGAGGTTGTATGACTCTCCAGGATGTAGGCTGACCAAGTGCACGTCAGCAAGAAATCCTTTTCTGTTATCTCTAGACAGGAAAGACTGCAGACGGCTTGTTGGCATACTAAAGGGATACTTCACCTTCGCTAAGCACCTAACTCAACTTGGGCTTAGTGAAGACACACATTGCAACGCCTGTGAGGAAGGTGAAGACACCTTAGAGCACTTTCTTTGCCTTTGCTCGTATCACGTGGCGGCTGTTTGGCGCTGATATGTTGGGAGCTGAAGACTTAAGCTTTTTATCACAGAAGCGCCTGCTAGTCTTTTTTTGTCGGCACCTGCGGGGTCCCTGACAAAGAGCCAAAAGAAATGAAGGAGGAGAACATTATCGTCATCTATTAAAGTTTGAGGACGATGGATAAGAAATCAGTCCTCCCGACTCCCGAGTTAAACAAAGCTGCTGGGCACAAGCATAAGATCGGAGTCGGAGGATATTGCCCATTGAGTGGAGTCTCAGGACATCTGCCCAGTCTACATAGAAGGAGACTGGTCCAGTTATCGAGGGATCAGTCTTCCTAGCCTCGTTTCATTGTGCCTTGCGCTTTGTCTTATGTGATTAAATCTTCTAGTCAGCGATCTCAAAAATGAGTTTTAGTTTCTTTAAAACCGATTTCTGGTTAAGTTACAGATACCCTACCATTGGACATGATGCAGTGCCTTCCACAGCCCCCGACTGAACTACACATCACCCTCATTGATTGATTATGGCGACACCGGAAGTTGAGTCTTGTGTCGCAATCACATACAAGTCCACTTACTCCAGCTGTGATTTAAAATTGAACAATTATTTGCGTTGTGCACGAGGGCAGCACAACCCATCGGGGCCGCGTTAAAACACGGATGAGGTGAATTGAATGGAGACCAATGAGGAAAAACATTATAAGTCTCACAATGAATTATTTATTGACTCTCGTGTCGAGTGTCGTCCTTGTTTTTCGAATCACAAAAAAAAAACAAAAATCCACTTCTGGACCCTGGTATGGCGGTCCATGAGGCCACTCGTGTGCGTACTGCGTTAACCTCGACCGATACTGTCGGGATACTGTTTATTTATTCACCCCCAACTCCGCAGCGCAGACCCTGTGCACAAAGGCACGCACAATGGCTGAAAGGATACGGAAGTGAGTGACCCATTCTCCATCATCGTCAACGGGTGGCGGCAGGAACGCGGCTCGGTTCTGTGCGCGCGAGTGTGCATCTGTGGTGTCAACAAATCATTTTGGCAATAAAATATTTATAAATTAAGTAAACAGCCTTCTGATATCCCGTGCGAGGCCGGGCCCGCACTCCCGGCGGCCGGGGGCTAGCGAAATGGAATGCAATTGGACGAGGGATAATTGGAAATGGCAGAGAAAGTGGCTCGGGGGCTGCTGCCGGAGGAGGGTTGTCGGTTGTGCCGCTACTGGAAGTGGTGGTGAAAAATCGGTAATTTGTCCTTTTTTGCATATTAAATGTGTATGCAAATTGTTACTCAACTACGGCAGGTTCAGTGGGCATGTGTGGCGCGGTGACTCCTTCTGCTACAGTTTTTGACATAATTTATGACTACTGTTTGCCTGTGCATATCGCTGCTCCTCAACTGACTTTACAGGGCTCGTTAATGCTGGCGGTGATGGACAAGGCCACTTAATGGGAATGGCGAAGTGAAAAGACAATTCCGGGCATTTTAATGAGCGAAGGACGGTGAATGGCTTTAATGGAGAGATCGGCAGCAGCACGCATCGTCGGGCAATTGGGTGCGCGCGAAACACAGTGCTGATTGAGGTAGGACACTGTGTCAAGACTTCCCTAGTTAAGTGGTGTCACAGGATAATTGAAAAAAATATCAATAAAATGAAAACAGAAAAGGGAAAAGCAAAAAACGTCATTCTGGTGGTTTTAATTAAAAGCTTCAGGTTGAGATGCCGTTGTTGTGCCACCTGAGGGATGAAATTAATTGTTGGAGTGGATGAGTGCTGCCAAACCGACTGTGCACTAACTGAAACTTACTTGGCTTTCGCAATGTGCATCGGTTGAGGGGGTACTACGGCTTCGAATCAATATCGGAGCGCGCTTTTATTTATGGTCTGTCGTCTGAGCTGCCTGCAGTGTCTTCAACGTCTGTTGTCGTGGCTGCTTGCGTTTTTTTGATAATTTCAGGCCATCATCAGGTTTCTCGTTTTCTGCCTCATTTCATCAGCGATTTTATTTTAATTTCAAGTCAGATGTTACTTTTCGCAGAAGGACGGAGTTGAAATCTGGCAATGACACCTCTGTACCATCTACTTGTCTGTGCAATTGAATACGTTAAGTGCGCAAGTTTTGGTGTGGTTCCAAGAAATAATGTCTGTCATGTTGTTCAATGTTCAGATCTGGTCAGGATGTCTGTGACGCTCATCACGTTCGTAGAAATAAAGAAAATCTTATTTTGTACGTAACATCGTGATAGCATGAAATAGTAGCACGCACGTAGCGAAATGTGTTAGCCTGAAACGGACTGCGTGGGGTTTTTAGCCGGCAGTATGCCCACATTAACCCTAGAAATGACAGAAGTCTTCATCCGAATCATGGGCGCGGTTAGAGGGACATATCTCACCCTTACTTCTCAGAATAAGGAGTTACAGATCATCTCCATTCAGTTGCCTAGATCCAGAGTGAGCAGTGACTAAAGTGATATCATGTAAATGTTAGGCACGAATTCGTCTGAGGTGTTCCGCTTGAAAGCTTCAATCTTATACGACTCGTTCGACCAAAGCAACTGGAATCTCGCGAACAGCCCTAGAAATGATGGCTAAAAAGCGTCAATCGTAACAAGCTTATGGCTGAAGACCTAGATATTCGCAGAGAAAATAATCCAGTGCTGTGAGATCGCCCTATGTGGACGGCCAATTTAGAAGAGTTGCAAGTTTACGCCGCAAAGCCCAAAAAGATTGACCATTCGGAGGACAACATTCGTCATGTGGTGCATGCATAGAGACGAGCAACACAATGCCATGTCTAGTGTTTACAGGCGCTTATTGCGAGGGAAATGATTTTAGCTCTTGCTATATTTTCCCGTCGATTCAATACTTCCTTCCAGACAAAAATGCTTAAAACTAGTTTGATTTGACTGAACAGCGGCGGTATAATTTACTGACCTTTCGCAGGTGCTATAAGCTAGTCTATGTCGAATGTATTTCATAACTTTTGAGTATAATATATATTGTTTTGTTTATATTAATGTGGTCGCCGTGCCGTAGTGGGTAAGTGCGTCGACCCATACGCAGAAAGTCTAGGTTCGATTCCCGGAATGGACAACTTGCATTTTTTTAGCGCACCACCTCTTTCGAACTGCTGACAACATTCAAAGAATTCTAGTTGTCTATGAAAAGTTTCTCAAATCTCGCCAAAAACTGTAGGTCCCTTCTACTCGTGAGAGAACAGTAGCATGCACAACACGAATAGTTGTGTGTACTACTGGATGTGTTCCAGTGCTTATGAGCGTTTAGAATTAATAGGCCACGATGCTCCTGTTTTTTTGTAGTTTAGTCCTATCTTAACAGCTTAACGTAATGTAAGTTGATCACAATTAAGACAACCTACCGGTGTCACTGAGTTGTGAACATCGACGGAAGATGGTTTTGATGCCGCCAAAAGTAAAAGCTCTCTGGCGAACTGTGCTCTACCTCTACATTCGCTCTACTGAACCGAAGGAAGTACTTGTAGCTACGAGCGACGTCTGTCTCGTATTGGAGTCGCCTGTCCATTGTTCGGTGTACGATATGGAAGATGATAGGACATCCTTCCCTATCCTGAATCAGCCCTAACGAGTCTAAGTAGAAAAATGGTTCGCGAGGTATAATGGTATTTAAACGCACTTTCTCGAGGTATTTTAAGTTGGGGAAGATCAGACTGTTAGACAAAATGTGCCTTCGAGTCAGCTGAATAATAAAATTATCTCTTCTGTTTCGATTTGCCTCGTTGTACAAGACCTCGATGGGATAGAATCTCTTGGAACTGGATTCGGGTGTTCAATACAACCGGAAGCAGTCCCGAAGAGACCGCCTTTCGAAGACTCTCATCTTTTACATCTGGGAAGCCCTCTTCTTCTTCTTCTTCTTCTTCGGATGTAGCGTCCGGGGTGGACCTGGGCCTCAACCAACATGCCTCTCCAGCTAGCACGATCTCTTGCCAGCTGCTTCCAATTACGCACTGCAAGTTGGTTGAGGTCCTTTCCACTTGTGTGCGCCATCTCGGTCTAGGACGTCCTCTGTTGCGTTGTCCCTGTGGTTCGGACTCGATGCACTGGGAAGCACTCAGGATGAACTAAATTGGACAATCTTATGCCATAATTGGCCGTATGAGAGTCATGTAGACAACTACCTTCACTCTGGAATCAGCTTTGCTGCTGTTAAACAACCTACTTGCACAGCAAAGGCCTTCTTAGCTTTTGTCAGAGCTGTAACGTATGCTTACCGCAGCACAGATACTGGTCAAAATACATTTTTCACAGCTAATAGTTGCCCCCGTGGGTCAACTATATCGGGCTTGTGCCAGTTTCTTTTCGTGTATAGCGGGGTTCCTACGGAGAATAGTTTCGGAAGTTGATTTTCAACTTCCAGGTGTCGCAAAATCGCTGAATTTTATCGAAGTCATGCTGCACCAGTTGTTAAGTACTTCGACTCTCGGTTCTGATCTGTGCGCTATCGGATCAACGGCGTAAGCTATTAAGTGCGGCATGATAAGTGAGTATAGCGAATAAAATAGGCGAACCGACCGACCTCTTTTTAATGTGTGGTTGAGATTAACTTGGCATTTTTCACAACGAACTTCCTACTTGTAACAAAATCATATCATAGATCATAGATCAGCAGTGCTTAACCTAGTCTGAAGTCTGACGGTGTCGAACGCCTTCCTCATGTCTATCAGGCATGTACTTGTGCACTGGGGATTCGTTCTAATTCCAATGGATGTCGGAGATCAATTTGGATGCGGCATGCCAACTCACTCAAGGGAGTATTCTGAAGCATTTACTCCTTGTTGTCAGTACTTACTTGTTGTAAGTTGGTTTAGAACTGAAAGCGAGCTTCAGTCATGACTTACCATCTAAATCATTCTGAGCACCCAACCTTCTGCAACGCAAACGCAAATAAATGAAAGACGAAGACATTTTAAATTTTTAAACAAAAGTGATTTCATTTATTAATTATTTTGTAGTCCATTTAGTTTTAATACAATGTTTCGTTCTATTATCTTCTCGCGTTCCACCTTCTCTATCCATCGCGTTGTGAGTAGTACATTTAATTCATTTTCAATTTCTTTTTTCAACTTTCTTATTGTTACAATTTTTTCTTATTACCTCCTGCTCGTTTCTTTTTTAATTTTTATATTTAAAATTAATATTAATATTTTACAGAATAACATAATTACTTTAGTTGCTTTATTTTGTATATATATTTAGTTTATTTATTATTTTATTAGTAAATACTAGATTTTTTTAAATTATTTCTGCTGCAAGTTTTAATTAATTCCTTTGGGTTTATTAATTACAAATAGACTTCTTCTCTGTCACATTTAAATATATAGATATACATATATATATATACTCATTTTTTGCATTTTTAAATTTGTACAAGTAACATTTCATATTTCTCATATCTGCTCATCGAATCAAAAAAATTGTTTTTTTTTGTTTTTTACTTTAACTAACAATTAATTATTAAATCTATATATTTTTATCGATTTATTTATAATATAACAGACAAAATTTTAATATGTTAACCTAGGTATATTTATATCTCTTTTGCTTTGTTAAACAAATTTTTAATACAATGTATTACATTTTCACAAATTTCAGTACAAAACATATCAAAAATGGTTTTATTTTCCTTAGCAATATTAAATATCGGTTAAATTATTTACTCATTTTATATATCGTTTCTTAATTTTATCATAAATCAGAGAAAGTAATTGAAAATTTTAATGTTTTGTTATTAGTTGTGTTTTTATTTTTTTTTTGCTTAGGGGAATATTTAACAATTATTTTTTTAATTTCTGTTTTTTGATGAACAAAAAATGATCTACAGACACTTAGATTTATTTTCTAGTATAGCTCATCACTTGTTTTGATTTTTTTTTGTCAAGAATAAATAGTAAATTTTTGTTTGTAAACATTTATGCGGAATAAATTAATGGAATAAATTAAGTACAAACAAGAAATTAAACACGCTTAAGTTAGCAACTAACAAAATTAAGCATAACCACTCTGAGTAAAGTTAGTGTGGCATTTCAAAAAAATAAATGCAGTTCGTTTGGGTTGTTTGTTTTTTCTTTTTGTTTAGAAAAGTCAAAGTTTGTTAGTTTGGTTTGTAATTTCTCTTTATGGCAGCACAGCAATATTTGTAGAACTTGTTTCTTTTGTAAATTGTTTCAAGTTAGTTATCGTTAGATGAAAAAGTGAAATTTTTTTTGTTACAAAATGATGAAGTGAAAGTGCGAGGGGACACTTGGAAAGCTGTGGTTTTGACAAGGAGTTTTTTTTCTAAGAAAAGAAAAGACTAACAATCTGAAAAATAATAGGATAGTCTGACGATGCATCTTATGGCAGGTATGGACACATGTACATAGTTTCCTTTATTTCTATGTTTAGGGATATTTCAGCAAAGATTGGAGTTATCGAATATTTTGGAGCCAGATCGTTTAAATGAAATGTTTGGCTTCATCGCAAAGTAGGTATAGAGACCATCAACATATATTGTCATATCTGTAAGGAAGGAGGAAAGGCCCAACCACAATCTTTACGCACTGTGCCAAGATGTGGGTGTAGTCTGGAATGCAAAAACATTGGCTTGGCTACATCGAGCGGGTGGGCAACAGACCTCCAGCTAAGAGTGCTTTCGAATAGATAGCCTCTGAGTTCGCGGATGCTTTTGAGTTTGTTCTTGAACACTGCGATATCTACGTTCTGCAGATGTAGTCCAAAAGCCAAAAATCTGACTACTACAATGACTACTACTTCATCGAGCGAATGGATAACAGCGCTTCAGTTAAGATGGTCTTCGAAAAGACAGCCTCTGGGATCGCAAAGATATATAAGTGATCGCTAGTGAGTTTGAGTGAGTGCAGTGAGCTTGACAACTGTGATATCTACATGTTGAACCAAGATGTGCATGTCCACAAGGCAAAAAGCCGAATACTTCAATAGCCCTAATACATCGAGGGAATGAACAGCATGAACAGCAAGAGGGTTTTCAAATCCCAGCTTCTGGGTTCGAGAGGAAAAATAAGTGATTGCGGACGCTAGAGAGTGTGGTCTTGACAACTGAAAACAACATGCCCGGGACCGATACAAATGGAAGGCAGTAATAGCTCAGGCTCAGATTCTTCATGAGTGGCTGCCTTGATGGTACGGATACATTAATGCTGGCAATGTTACGCAACATTCTCAGTTCAATGTTGGAGAGCGTGTGGCGTATTGGATAAGCGAGTCGACTCCCATGCCGGGGGATCTCGATTCGATTCCCAGACAAAATTTACATGTCGGATTTTTTTATGCCACCACCTCCCAAACTCAAAGAATGTCAATTGTGTCTGAAAATCTTCTCAAATTTCACCGTTCGGAGTCGGTAATGAACTGTAGGTAGCACACACGCTGGACTCTGGTCTTATGTTGACTGTGCGTTAAGAACTGTTTATAATTGTATTGTAATTCTTTGGTGTCTTCAGAGTCGGCAAAAAACTGTAGGTCCTTTCTACTCGTGAGAGAACAGTAGCAGGCACAACACGAGTAGTTGCTGTAGAAGCTAGGCTTTGGTCCCTTGTGGGCCATAGTGCCAGGGTCATTATCAACACTGTTCGCAAAGAGCTAACACCGAATAGTATCATCATAAAAAACCAAGTCTCGGATAACTGCAACAAAGAAGTCAGAACGCGGACGATCCAAAGGACCCTAACTAAACATGGATATTTTGCAAGAACACCAAGGAAGAAGCCGTCAATAAGTGCAGCCAACCAGAGGAAACGCATGTACTTTGCAAATTTACACAAATACGATGATATGTCTTTTTGGGACAAAGTGTTGTTCACTGATGAAAGTTAATACAACATTTTCGGCCACGATCTTCCATCGAAAGTATGGCGAAAAAGCGGCACAGCATTGGAAGTAAAAAATCTCCGAAAAACAATTAAACATGGTTGAGGTAGTGTTATGGTGTGGGGGTCCATGGCTTGGTCCGGTGTGGGAATTGCAAATGGATCAGCACATGTACTTGGATATACTGAGGGAGAATTTAGAGTCACCAGTCGAGAAATTGGGTTTAAATCTTGCCTGAATAAATCAGCATTATAATGACCCTAAGTGCACAGCTGAAAAAGTCAAGGAGTGATTATTGTTCTGTGCCCCTAGACAATTGTATTCTATTCCACAGAGTACAGATGTAAACGCCATTGAGCATTTGTGGGACTTACTAGAGGAAGGCACACAATTACTTCAAGGGCTACACTCTAAGAAGAAGTCAAGGAAGTACTTAAGGAACTAACAGAATGGGAGAGGGTACCCAAAGATTTAACCCAGAAGCTGGTTTGTTCAATGGCAAGTGACCAGGGCCTAGCTTCTACAACGACTTCTCGTGTTGTGCGTTCTACTATTCTCTCACGAGCAGAAGGAACCTTCAGTTTTTTGCCGACTCTGAACGGCGATATTTGAGGAGCTTTCCATAGACAGTTGAAACTCTTTGAGTCTTGTCAGCAACTCGAAAGAGGTGGTGGCGTGAAAAAATGCGAGGGAATCGAAACTAGACCTTCTGCGTATTAGTCGACGCATTTACCCATTATGCCACGGACACCATAGCGGGATAGGGTAGCCAAAGATTTAACCCAGAAGCTGGTTTGTTCAATGCCGCGTAGACTACAAGTTGTCCTCAAATCCCTTGGAGATCCAACAAGCTACTAGGAACCGACTGCAGTGTAATAACCCATTTTTGACCAGGAATACGAAGAGTTTTGTCGTGTAAATGAATTGAAAATTTGTTTTTTTTTTAAGGGCAAAAATTGAAAACTGGATTTTTTTCAATAATCTTTGTTTCACATTTCAAGTCTTAAATGCAGTCTATTACTTTACCAAACACGGTTGGTACTGAAAACGAGCATTTTTGAACGCCGTACAATGAATTGTGTCGGCCTGTGTTAGTGTAATTTGAGTTCGTGGTTCAGTCTTTAATCTTGGACTGATGTATGATTATAAGTTCAAGCCAGCTGACGGATCAGTGGTCTTTTGCCTAACATTTGCTTTGTCTCTTTGCGCTCACATTTCAAACTTTTTAAGCACAATTTTTCGTAATTTTCAGATTTTGAAAACTCCTCGGAGTGAACGTTTTACCAATCTGTAATCATTATGGATGCCTTCTGTGGTCTTGCTCCTAACTCCTCCAGCGTTTCCTTATTTCGCAGATTTCCAGATTAATTTTCGAGCCTGTTTTTGACATCTTAAAACTTAAGGGAATTCAGAAAACAAAACTCTTGCGTTCGAAGTGAAACCACGAATTTCGTGATTCCAAAAATTGAATTTTTCATTTCGTTTCGGAGTTAGTAACACATCTCACATTACTTTGGAAGGCATTGCTATTTGTGGTCATTTAAAATTGTCTCTCTCAAACGCGTGCCCTTCAACAAAACTTTAGCTTGAAAATAACGTCTTAAAATCGGACGATATTCACTGTTTGAAGTTGAAGGACGAACGAGACACCATCAAAACATATCCCATCAACTCTGCCCGAGACTGAATAGAATTGTGCTAAATTTTACAAAAAAAAAAGAGAAAAACCATTCTTATCTTAAAGTACATCAAATCTCAGGAACAAATGGCACATTTTATTTCGAAACTGTCATTTGACAGGCACCTCTCCAAGGAGCACACAAACAGATCGGTGGCATCGTGTCAAGTGATGACTTTTGTGAGAACTTAAATTTCCGCCCTATCCAATGGCCTCGGATGAAACGAACACGAGTTTCTTTGTGAGGCGCTTCTTTTGAAATCGCCCTTCTCAAGGCCACCCCTACTCAGTGGCTGGCCGGGACCGCAACCGGTTGTAGTGGTGGAGGAGAAATTCCGGTGATGGTTGAGCTGCTCGGCATCAGCACCACCACTTGACCGCTGATGGTATTTCCTCGCCTGAACCTCGAGGTCATCCAACAATAGTTCGCTCGATGACTTCGACCGTCGCGTGAGGAAGCTCATTTTGTTGTTTTTTATGAAATTTCTCTGCGGCTTTTGGGGTGGGGAAGACGGCATTGATGTCGAGATAGACGGCAGCTGCGGTCGGGGCGGTGGCTGGAGGGAGAAATTCTCCCGAATTATGCCACCTCTGAGGGGGTTTCTGATGAATGACTGACTTATTGTTGTGCCACGGAGAAAGTCATTCGGGCACTCGCCGCCGTCTTCGGTGCCGCTGTGTAGGTCCATTTGGTTGGCGTACTTGTGCAGGACACTTGGCTGCGACTGCGACTCGTCCTTGAGGAGACCTTCTGAAGGTGTCTTTGAGAGGGATCGTTTGGGGTTGGAGTTCTTGATTCGTTCGAAGATATTTGTGAGAGTGGTTGAACGAGCTTTGAATGGCTTCGGGGGTGGGACTGGCTTCGGTGCTGGCGGAGGCTGAGGAGCCGGACCCTTGCGAGATTGTTGACGGTTTCCGGGGAACCCGTCGTCGTCCTCATCCTCGCAGCAGCTGTAGCCGGTGAAGATGTCCTCGAAAGCATCGTTCACAACGCGCTCCTCGAGGTCGGGGTCTTTGTGATCACACGGGTGGGGGATGGTGCCACTTTGTGAGTTAAGGTTGAGGTTATTCCTACTTGACAGGGTTCCGAATTGGCTCTTTCGATAGTCGTCCTTAAAGTTATTGTAAAACGGCGGCAAGTTAGGCGTCGTCTGCGAGCAGTTGTACACGTTCGAGGAGGATACGTGCTCACGCTCCTGACTCATAGTACTGCTGTTGTTGTGGTTGGCAGATTGGTGGTTGGAGATTTTCGGAAAGGAAGCGGACAAGGGTAAATTGTTATTGTAATTGCAATTGGCTAGGGCAAGTTTCTGACGATACTCGTGTGACTTACGCTTCAGTTTGTTGTACTTACTTGTCGAGTTAGTGCTTGCCGCACCGCCCCAATTGTACGAGCGCTTGCTGGGTGTGGCAGTGGCAGGTATAAATTTGTAGTTGAGCCCGTCCACTTGCATTTGCTGCTGCTGTTGCTGTTGACGGCGCAGCATGGCCAGAGTTTCGAATGTGTGCACCACACTGCCGACGTGCGTGTTGATCTCTGGAATACCAAGATCACCAGAGAAGAGATCACGTTGATGCCGTTGACAGGTGTCGAGAAGCTCCCCACCAATGCCACGCTTGTTGATTATTGTCGACTGACGGTAGAGGGTGCCTGCTGACGCAGATGGACGAAGGATGTGTGTGGGGGCGGCGCTAGTTGTGGTCGATTCTTGAAAGAGTTCTTCGCGCCAAATGAGATCGTTTTCGAGTGGTGTTGCTGTTGTTGTCGACTGCACATATACATACACATATTTATTATACAAAAATATTTGTTTGTAAGAAATTTAATTTTAAATAAAAGCAAAATAAAAATAAAATATATTCAAAAGAAAAGTGGGAGAAATAAATTAGGGGGTGGGTGGGGGGGGGGGGTTCATTGGTAGGGCGAGGGCGGTACATAAAAATCTTTCTAGGTTCGGTTACATCAATATTTTCGTTTAACCTTATGGTAAGAGTGACTAAATTTAGTGTTTTTCAAGGTTAGAAACGCTGGTTTTTGAAAAAAACACTCAAGGTTCGATATTTGCATTGGGAAACATGTCTAAATTGAACGGTGATCTTAAGAAGATGGAAAAACCTTAAGTCGGAGAGTAAGTTGGAAAATATTTGAATTGTGGGGGTGTACAGTTAAACTTAAATGAATTGTTTAAAAATTGCAATTTTTGAAACGCTGATTTATTTCGAGTAGGCAAAGAAAAAAACAGCTAAAGTGTTGGCTTGCATTTCCAAAGAAAACACACAGAGCTGGAACTTTTCGTCAATATTCAGTATTCGATGTAGAAGTTTATTGATGTCTCAGCGTTTGTAGGGACAATGAAACATGTTCGTAAAGTTTCGCGTGGCTGTTTAGAATGGAATGAAACTGGCTAATTCATTAAGACATATATTTTTGAAAATGCTTGTAGACAGTGTGTTGCCTAGCTCATCAATTTTGGATCACTAAAGCCTCTTTACGGCGTCCTTTAGGGGATCAGAATTCCTCTGTAGGTGACAGTCATTTAAAAAAATATTGCTGAGAGACTAAGAAAGTTGCTTGAAGGCCAACTAGTTAAAAAAAACGAAGGAGATGACGCATTCTGTAAAACGTTTAACTTTCTCTTTTTAGCGATCAACTAGGACGTTTGTTTGAAGTAAGGAAACACTTGACTGAACACGGCACATACTCAAAATTGGTTCCATTTTCCTAACAGTCAGTAATCTACCTATAATGTAGATTCTGGGTTTTCTGGAGGAAAGCAACAACAACAAGCGTTTCTGTGATATAGAGCATACCACACTAGCAACAAACAGCCGCGACTTGATCGGAGCAATATTGGAATATTGACAGAAAAATTGCTCTGTAGTTGATTTATCTTCTTCGTAGTTATGGCAGAGGGTTTCATCACTTAGTCCAAACACAGTTTAGTACTAAGTGAAAGGGCAGTGTCCCGTTAGTATGCAAACAAGCCGTCTGCAGTCTTTTCTGTCTAGAGACAACAGAAATACCGTGAATTTCTTTCTGACGTTAAGAAGCACTTGGTCGGCCAGCAACCTGAAAAGTCGTGCCATCTTTGGTTGTGCTGTCGAGAGACTCATTTGTTGATGGAGCCCCTTACCATGAACGCGGACAATCCCAAGGTGAATTCGGGACCTATGAACACCTTTTTTGATTTTTCTCTAGTAAGTTCATTGGCAATCTCGTTTCCCATGATCCCGTGGTATCCCGGGGCCCAGACAAGTCTTAATGAATTTATGGGTGACTTAGGGATGACTTGCATTGTTAGAGGCTGGAGTCAAACCTTAAGCTGTCGCTACAAACGCAGATACTTCGCTCCTTCCACTTAAACGTTTAATATCTACACAAAATTAAACAGCACAATGAAGCGTTTAAATTCAATCGAAAATCGCAATCGTATTGCCAACAAAAAGCGAACAAGTACAACAAGTACTCGCATGCCATAAACTAAATCAACCGATTTTCACTTGCAAATCCGGGCGATAATTCATGAGTCACATGCGGGAAAAAAAACTGAAATTAATTCGGATTACGAAAACAGTTCCACCCGAATTAAACAACAAAAAAAAAATCGCATTTTCATTTAATTTGAAGATAACACCGTCAAACCATATTTTCCAACTCACTACCGGGTAATTATCATTGGCGACTTTTCGTTATTTCAATTAAATTCATGGCCGATTTTTCATCTGATAATTAATTATAATTATTATTCCTTCAATGCGAACGGAGGAACCGTCAGCCAAAAAAAATAAACTGCACACGAAATTGCCCGCTTCTGTAATTAACAAAGTAAATTTATGAATCAGGAAAACATGAACAAAAAATATAGCTTTTGCCTGAAATAAAGAAGAATATGCAAATAAACTATATTTACCGAAAACGGCACACGCCGCGCTGTCGTACCCGGTGACATTTCTGGTCAATTTATTTATTTATTTTTTAGAGCCGCGAAAATTGCGAAATTAATTTAATGCGATAATGAATCACAATTTTCATTTAAAATTCATAGATCTTCTTGTGTTTTGTCAATGCGGTTGAACCTTGGTGTCGATATTTGCTTATGAGGAAAAACAGGGTTTCCAGCTGCACTGAATTTTATTCGTTTTGTTTTTTTTTAAATGTTTTCCTCGTAAAAAACAAAAAATTTAATCACTCTTTCGATTTGTTTCAATGGAATCTTCTATGTCGTTTACTTCGTTAATACATATATGTATCTACCAATTTCAAATTTAAATTAATTTCATATTCGTTTCCTATGTAAGCAGCGATATACTATATTTTTCGTTTTTTTTCTTTTTCTTTTTTAGCACACATAAGTATATGAATAGATTTAATTTGTTTCTTCATTGCAAGTGCTACAGATATTTATGTAATTTACTTTTTTTTCTTGTAACATCATATAACAGAAACTTACATTATATTTACATAAATTATTTAAATTTTATTTAATTTACATTTATATGTAAAAGTTTCTGAGTTTTTTGTAGATACTTATGAATCTATTTAAATCACACACACATCACCACCAGAACAACGGGAAAATCAGAAAAATAGCGCCTGCCTAGGAGTGTGTTTGACTTTGATTGGGGAGCTTGGTTGGTGATGAAATGGGGTTGTGGCTTAAATTTGGTGGGAGCGAGTTAAATCTTGTTTCGGGCCTGGTCCATGATTTGGCATCGCAAGAAGTCTTCAACTGATGGACATCTGTCCTGTCCTTGATCTGCTTGGGATTTTCGACCTTAAATAGAATGTATACTTTTTTGGTCGTTTTTCGAATGCTTTTCAGAATTTGTTACATGAGATCTGAGACTTTGGATAAAATGGCAAAAAAGTGAATTTGAATATTTTTCATTTAAGTAAAACCCGAAAATATTCGAAAGACTACATTTTTTATTTCACGGGTAGCGGGATACAAAAGCTGAACGCTAAACGAACCAATAAGGAATATAACCGGGATATATTTTTATTTCAGGGGAACTCTGAGGAAAGTGAACATGATGATCCTTACAAGGATGTGAAAGAAGTTCAACTTCTTGCCATTTTATTCGAGAAGGACACTTAATCTGAATCTGTGACATAAAGATAACGTAATTTATGTGGTTCGGTGTTGATGATTGGTAACAAATCCACAAAACCTGTAGTCCATTGAAAGATGAAGGCATTATGAATAAATTCTATTAAACCATTCGGCACACGACTTTCATTTCTAGGATGGAAGACCGCCGAAGGAAATCTCCTTGATGATACTGGCAAAATAAGCAATAAGTTAGATAGGTGGGCAGATCTTTTTGTTCAAGAGCAGTTAAAAAACATTAACTAGCATCAACAAATCGTAGACATGAAAGGAAATAAGGAAACCTTTAGTAAATTGAAAGGAAGACCGTCATTGAACTAAATACTCAGAACGGATCTTGCAAAAATAAGAAGAAGAAAATTGAGGAATATGAAAGAGCACCGACAAATTTACAGGACTAAGTCATCTCAGTTCAAGCTGAATGGTCTGACTCAGCAGAATTTGGGAGTAAATTATCGGAAGACCCCCTTACCAAAGTGCAGAATTGGATACATGGGCTTTTTTTGTACTTTCTTTTACCATTTGTAATTGCATTCTAAATTTCTAACAAATTTTAAATGTCAATCGAATTTAATGAAGCCTGTGACAGTTTCTATGAAGACGAGCTGCGAAACATAAGAAAACAGGACAGGTTGCTCTATCAACCGAGCAACATGCCGATATTTGGCCATTATGTCGTGAAGAGACAATTAATATCTATGCTACTATGCTAACATAATTTTTCATAAAGATAACCTCCAACTCATGTGTTACAATAAACGGACATTCCTTCCTTCCTTTGCAATTGTTCGTTTGCATCCATGTCATTGACATCATCCGAATGTAAGCCAGAGTCGAGAGAAGACAGCTAAGCTACGATAGTTCTAGAGCTGAGCGAAGGTAAGCCGAAGACCTGGTGCATGATGTCCATGGGCTACGTCGACCATCATCAATGTGAAATAACTTGTTTGTCAGTCCATGTGCGACCAGGGCATAAATTCTGTAACAACCAGAAGTGTCCTGTTTACTATTGTTCTTAGGCATTAGGCTAGCTCCTCTTAAATTAGAGATAGCTGACTTCGCCCATACACTTTCAATCCTTCAAAAAGTTCTTAGAAAATTCAGCTGACAAAGTGTGTCACTGCAATGTAAGTCAAGGCAGGATATTGAACGACGTTTTATTTCATCAATCAATCAATCTGTCTTCTTCATTGCAAAGCAGTTATTTTTGGAGTTTGAGGCTCACCTTGCACGGAGAAACAATATTTATTTTTTTTGTACTAATAAAGCCATACCTCATGGGAAAAATGAATTCGGTTCATCTTACCACTTTTTTGAAGAAACTTGTATTCGGTGCAACCTGTGTGGTGACTATACCATCTGAAGTAATAAAGAGTTGGCTTATCTATTGGTTAATGTAAACTTCAGAATTTAAGAACAATAATTGAGTGGCACTACAGATCATAAGGGACCAGAACCTAGCTTCTACAACAATTACTCGTGTTGTGAGTGCTACTGTTCTCTCACGCGTAAAGTTTTTTTACCGACTTCGAGATTTGAGAAACTTTTCATTGCCAATTAATACTCTTTGAATGTTTTCAGCTATTCGAAAGGGATGGTGCCGCGCGATGTGTTCTGCCCGAGAATCGAACCAACAACTTCGGCGTGTGGGCGATGCGCTTACACACGACCGCTGCTTCAGAACTTACTTCTGCTATTCATTTTACCCTTTTGTGATCCATGCCTGGGTCTTTCAATTTAGAGTAAATTCCAAAGGATTGATCTGTCCAAATGTCCAATGTCCAAATTCCCGGCTTAAGGGATCGTAATCACAAGGCCTTAAAAGACGCTTATCCTTCTATGTCAAACTTTTTGTATAGACTTAACAGATGGACGAAAATTAAAAACACATCTTCCAACCTTTGAAGGAATATTTTCTGTCTCGTTTGTAGGTTCGTCAAAACCAGTTTGCTTAATTGATTTGCAAAAATCTGAACGTTTGCAAGGACTGCAGAAGGGCACTGCAAAAAAAAATATGAAGGCCCGACATAAGTTCTGTAAAGAACACAACAACTGGACTGTAGGTGACTGGAATCGAGGAAATTTTTTGTCGGATGAAACCAAATTCAATATGTTCCAGTCTGATGGAAATCCGTGTTATTGGCAAACGAAACACATCAAAGTTTAAAGGCCCAGTGTTAAGCAAACTGTGGACATGGTGGAGGTAGTTTGCAGCTTTAGGGTGGCTTTACTTGGTCGCACGTCAGTCATTGGGGAACAATTCAGGACTTCTGAGAAGGATAATTTTTCAGACATTTTGTAAACCGATTTGCCGGAGAAAAGTATGCTTATCGCATGGGCGAAATTATTTTCCAGCAGAACTGTCAAAATTTGGTCGGGAAGAAATTCAAGGAATAAAAAAGAACCAGCACTAAGCCCGTATTTAAGTCAGGTAGGAAATTTGTTGGCTTTGTGAAGAGGAAGATGTGTGAGTTGAGGACCAGACATCAAGTTGAATGGTCTGAATTTGGTTGAAACCATGCCAAAGTCATCAGAAGAGCAAAATTGGATACATAGGAAGTGCTTGTTTTTTTTTTTCTCTAAGGCGCTGGTAATTGTACGACTGCATTCGATTAGAAATTTTACAAGGAGACAACTCTCACAATTTTAACCAAATTCGTTATAAGAACAAATTTGTTTTGACGAAAAACACAAAAATTCTGAGACTATGGTTTCTGTTTTGCTCGGCGCTTTATGTTTTCACAACTGAAGGCAAGGTGGCTGACTGTGAAAGGATAAAACCTAGATGTAAGACTTGAAACATATACATATGTGACGCGACTCTTAGTTAGTCGACAGTCGACTTCGTCTGAATTAAATCTCGATCTTCGATTAAAAAATGCACGAGCTTATTGACAACTCCGATAAAATACATCAACCAGACTAGACTTTTAACATTCCTACTGATTCAACAGGAAGATCAATTCAATGGACTGTTATTTCTAGTTTCGTTTTCCAGGTTCAATTGATTTCAATTAAGACTTTGAAGTCAATAGCAAGAACTCCAGAGAAAGCCGAAGTAAATAGTAAGCATTGGGTGTCTGCATATTACACCCAAACACAACTTCTGTTGTTTTGAAAAACAGGGAAAGCGCCTTATGGAATAACTTAAGACATTTAATTGTTTTCGACTTTTCGTTCTGAACATTGGACAGTACTCCACCTTGATGCCTAAATTCATCTCTACAATTAAAGACAAACTTTGAAAAAAAAACACACCCTGAGAACGAAATGAAAATGTTAAGCAATGAAAAACGTCTGGAACTCAAATTAAATTCTCTCCGTACAGATATTGCCTGTCAAATGAATTCCCCACCAAGAATACACTTTTCCTCAGGACGACCACTCACAGGATAACCATGTGTATCCAGGCTGAACAACACAGCCAGCATATTCATGGCTCATCCGTCTTCAGTTGACTTCCATTTGAGCGATGCTGCTAATCACGCGCCATTCCCGGGTATTCAGAACAAAAGCCACATTTATGAATTTAAAAGCCCACCACCTGATGTTCAGATACAGTGTCCCGTTCATTTCGTATCACAGCAGGCGCCCCACATCATTCGCATACACACTCCCGGCTAAATAATAACCACCACTTAATCAAACCCCTGCAATGGCATCGCTGCCAAAAATATATACGTAAACTGTCGCCATTTTGCCATTTTCGTTCGAACACAAAATACAATCCAACAACAAAAACCAACAAAAAAAGAGGAAAAATTAATTAGTTCTTGGATGTTTTTTTTTCTGTTTGCTTCTGTTTTGAAAGCACACCACCGTTTCGTCATTAACACTAATTACTTTCAATTAAACATTAGTATCCTGTTTTGATTAATTATTGATGATACTGTTGTTTCTTGGCATACATACATACATATACATACATCTGATGCCGTCTATCTAGGATCATTATTATTGTTTGTTTGTTTTTGTTTTTTTTTTTTGGTTTCGTTTTGCTTTTGCAGCAGTGTGTGGGGGGTGGTATCCTTGGAATCCTTGGAGTATGGTGTGTCAGTGTTGTGGAGTAGCCGAAATGACGGTGTGCTGGGGGGATAGGATTATGAGGATGTTTGTATGGTTGTGTTATTAATTTCGTTGAAGAACAACAAACACTCACGCACACACAGCAACGAACGGAAACGAAGTGGGCTGGGGGGGGGAGATAGGGGAAATGATGATTTATGCGAATGAATGCGACAACGACATGGATGATGATGATGATGATGATGACGACGCACGACGACGGTGCCACATTTGGTCTCGTTTTCGAGGATTTAATTGAAGTAATCTATTTTTATGGGGCGTCAAAAATGTTTTCCTTCATCGGGTCTTTCGCAGAAACGAACATCACTCTTGCTAAAACGATACTCGCGACAACGCGTGCAGATGCTATTCTCAGCGGGTGATTTATTCCTGAAGGCTATCGTATGGGGAACGGTTTTGACTTAATTATAGCAACGATGAATTTCGATTCAGTAATTAATGCCTTTTCGGGAGAAAAGCGCTGCGTTGATCTGGCATCTAGGGGAAGAGATTTAGTGACGAATTCTGTCGGATGTAGGTGGTAAGCGTTGTATGGGCAACAAGGTTCCAGCGCGAAGAGTCGAATCCGAATTGAGAAAACGCAACCGAGGACATCCTTTTCTAAAATTGCGCACATAGAGACGAACTATACAGTGCCAGGTCTAATTTTTGAGCTCCTACCAACCTTGTCACATTGTGTGGGATGACGATGGAGAACTCTTTCTGCTCTGTCAAGGTCGCTAATGAACTCACCCAGACCTTAAAAGGTCTTAGACATGGCAAGGATAACAGCAGCCCACTGGGGACCAGCGCCTATTTTCTTCATCAACAGACTCATGTTGTACGTGCTAGGGTCCTTTAACCGGTTGAGGAAACTTAGAGTGTATTGTCGACACCAAATGGTGTGATTTGGGAACGTTTTTTATGAACAATTGGTGTTCTTCAGGGCTCTCAGCAACTCAAAAGAGGTGGTGACGCAAAATGAACGCAGTCCCGACATTTTTTCTGTGCCATTCAGCGTGTGGCACTTACCCACTACGCTATGGCGATATGTGGTGGCCTTAAAGCCTTTTAGAGCTCCAGCTGACTGATATCATTGTCGTTCAGTGACAGACTGTCGAAGGAGAATGCCGTCAAATGGGTTCTACTTAAACTAGCTTCACATCCTACACTCTTCTCACTCTCCTCGTTGTCACAGGAGTCGAGCTGGCGAAGGTTAAACTGCTGGTATGCATGCTGGTATTCCGGAACAGAGCCCGATGGTAACACCAACGAATGCTCCAATCGATGTTCTGCCTAGTCTAACTTAACCCGATGAGGGTTCTAAATTTAAATTGCTTTCAAGCCATCTAACATAGAGATTCTGCCTAGTTGAAGATGACGTGCTAAGATGGCGTATGACATGAGAAGGACTGAACCAAAAATTGTGCCGTTTCTGACAAGTTCATTGCTCCTGCAATTTCCCAGAATTTCAAACTACCTCGGTACTCACTTGACGTGATTGGAACGCACCAAGGGTGTGTTTTGTGATTACTCCTTTTCATTATGCACATCATATAGATGCTGCAATGCAGTTGAGGAGAGGACGAGAAAGAGAGCTGCGCGTATCTTAACTTCTTTCTGTGGATTCATTCTCACAAAACGAAGTCAAAGCGAGCTCTAGGCAGTCTTAGGTCTGTATGTGCTGATAGAGGTCAACGTGAACAAATGGTTATTTCTAGAATACATGTCCAACGCACTTCACATGTAAGTGGAGGCCCATAGAAAGGATCCTTTTTACCAAAGATTTGGGTAGTTAAAATAATGCAATCATGGAAGCACAATGCTCACATCTGGTGCTCCCAAGACTTCATTTAACATTATCCCCCCTCATTATTATCCACAGGCATTTAAAACCAATTCCCGCCTCTTATCCTCTTTTCCTCTATACCTTCGGCAGGTATTTTGACTTAATTCCGGTCACTTAAGGATAAAAAATAAGCCCTTTAGCGCGCGCCACACTAGAAGAATTACTCAAGCAGGGGCAAGTTCAAAACAGTTTGGCAGATCTTCAATCTGGAACGCTAAGTTTGGTATCAAAGCCAAGTTGTCTGTGCCCGTTTAGAACTGTGTGCATACAGTTTTGGCAATGTCCGAAAGAATAAGACAACAAATTCAAGGTGCCCTGATGAGATTTCTTCGTCTTCTTGTGGGAGTTACTCGCTGGGAGAGGGTGAAAAACACTGCAATGACAGGACGAAGAAAGATTTCGATTGCATGGCCATATGGCACGAATATCCGCGTCATCAGCTCTTCCGAAACATGGATAAAATATAATGCCATCAGATAAGTCACCACTTTACTGACCCAAGACAAGGTTGTTGAACATGGTCCAAAAACCTACTCGGTTGGCATAAGGCATAACCATAAGTAACTTAGAGTCGATGACGAAGGAACAGGGATCTCACTTCAGTCTCGTCATGAATATCTTACTCGAAGCTTGCTTAATTCCATTTCAAGAGACCGATTGTTCGATTTGCCAAATGTAAAGCAGTTAATTTGGTTGAGAACTCACACCAAATTGCTTAGAATGTGCAGGAAGCAAGTGAAAATTTTCTAATTTTGAGCTGATTTTACGCGTGGTTCCCTAAAAATGTGTAAATTATTGACACCTTTGAAAGTAGAGACAATAAGGACATGCCGCTATGAGATAATCGGTAAAAAATCTCCAAAAAATTTGATGCCTTCTTAAAAATCGAAAATTGCCATTTGATTCCTTCTCATCCCTCAAGTGATTTGTTAGGTGCAAAATATTTCGTTTGAATTGAAAAAACAATTCTACGGAGAGATGAATATCCCACAGATGTCTAAACCCTACGATTAAATACTGATTTGTGTCTCTCGGAATATAGCATCAGTTCGCCATGTACGCCGAAAGAGGAGACATCCTTTCATAGGTAACAGAAGCCATTTGTCATTGCAACATAGCTGAACGTATTGCAAGGCTGCTGAGGTGGATGTTTAAAAGATGAGACGATTCTCATCCCTTTGAGGGGTTCAAAAATGCTAGTCTGAAACTTGCGGCACACATAACGGAGGCAGTGCTAATCACCAGCCGCAAGTAGGTAAATTATGCCAACTTCCTAGTTGGAGAACAGATAATTAGATCCAAGGAGTGCCTGATGTACCCAAGAGTTATGTTTGGACAACAGACTCTCATTTAGGGAACGCGTAAGGTATGCCAGTAAGAAGGCATCATTTTCACAAGGAGCACTTTCTCGAATCCTTTGAAAAATGGATTGGTCCGGATATGCAGGCAGAACCCTACACTCAAACGTTGTCAGTTCAGTTCTCCTGTATGCAGCTTTGATTTGGGCTAGAGCACTCACTTCAGAACGACTGAAACGGATGGTACCGTCAGCGTACAGACTCTGCGAGATTCGGACTGTCAGTGGTTTCGGGACCATTTGTAATGAGGCCGCGTTCTTTATGGTACACATGATACAAATAGATATTCTTGCAAACGAGCTTATGAGGTTGTACTACCGAAGAACTCCAAACCGGCACCAAGTCAAATCAAAGCTAGATGGAGGCATGTGCTTATCCCCGTCAAAGAGGCCTCACAAAGGTAGATAGAGGCATGTGCCCATCCCCGTCATAGAGGCCTCACAAAGGTAAATGGAGGCATTTGCTCATCCCCGTCATAGAGGCCTGGACATCAAGATCCGCAGTGGAGTGCAGCTACCAACACTCTGGACCCTGGTTTGATCACCGCATTTTGCCGCAGTGGAGCCCACAATGTTCAAGCTCCGAAAAGGACGCAGAGCAAGCAGTTTTTCATTGCAGCCGCTTTGCGCAGGAGAGCCGCATGGCAAACCTACCAAGCGTCGACAATATGATCCCCTGCATGAGGAGATCTGTCGAGAACTGGAACAAGGTATGCTCAGTCATTGTGAAAGTTCATTTGAAACTTAGACATGCTGAAGCAGAAAGCGCTTCCTTCCAGAGCAGAGCGTAAGTCGCTAAACAACAGAAAGAAGTAATTCCTAGTGGCAGTGCCGTGGGGTGATTGGTTGAAGTGTACAGGGTGTGGATTAATACTCAAGTATTACAATCGATTCTTTCGGTTTTCGAATCGTGCATGCTAACCGCTCGGACTGCTAGTATCTTCGAAAGGGTACCAGATCCTCGGACGTATTCCAAAAAAAAAAATGTCATGCCATGTTATTCCTAAGAATTCGAACTCTAGGACTTAGGAAAATCTGGTCTTTTTCCCAGAACCCATCCCCCTAAACTCATCGATTCCAATGGCAACAAGCTTCCTGACTATTTTGCATGCCCTAGCCATTTGCGGAACGAATTTGATCAGGCAGTTAGCCGTGATGTTTAGTGACAGCCTTTGGCTCACATTCTAGTTTTTTTGATTTTTAACAAACTCCTGCCAGACACCTGTCACTTGTCATCTTTGTATATCCCTCAAGCTTCATAAATGAGTCATTCTCATTTCACTAAGAACCTGCAATCATCTACACACTTGTTCCTCGAAGCCTTCCTCCCCCGCCCCCACTCCTCAACGCATTGAAGGTTGATTGCTCACAATCGATGCTTAATTATTCGCGGCAAAATTTTGGTTTTAATTACTGCGTGAAACGTGTAATTCTAGGTGACATTGCGAAGAGTTATTACACCTTGTGGTGCCGGTTTATGTTGACGGTTAATGTTTGAGTGCTGAACGCGACACCTGCGTCAAATGAGCTGTTACATTGCAGATTAAGGGTTTACATAAACACTTTGATGAGGTGATTAAGTTTGAAAATGTACACACAAGCCTGTGAACTACTTCAGCAGCGGGTTTGCGGCTGCAGAGAGGCACCCTCGATGAGTGGGATGCGGGTGCCTTCAACAAGCACATTAATCAGGTGAATGGCGTGTTTGTGCTCTTCACTGCCCATCAATTGGGCTGTGTTTGGTTTCATCGGATGCGATGGGAATTGAGTGATTTATTGAACCGAAGAAGTTCGAAATGGATGAAGGTAAGCAAGATTTTTGTGGCATTGGAGAAGAAATCCTTTAGAATGTTCTAAGGAGGATAAGTGATCAATAGGCACAACCCATTCTCTGAAATTCAAATTAGGTGTCAAACATTGGGATACCAGTGCAAGAGGGGAGAGCGTTTATAACGAGGACCTGGGCGATAACCTGCGGTATAGTTCCAAAATGTCATGTAACGTAAGCTGCATGACAACATCTAAAGACTTAATTTTTGAAGGTCCAGCTCAGGCAAATTCCAAACATTGTCGTCCTGTTGAAACAGACCTTGTAAGGATTTTGAGGAATTTGGAAAGATTTGGCCATTCCGATCTATTGATAGTAGCTTATGCAAACCTAGCACTTACTTCGTTGTGATGGACAATAATAGTAAGAAAGCCTTCAAAGCGAACTCGCCTTCTCCCACAAACAAACCTTGTAAGGATCTAGGGGAATTCAGAAAGATTTCGGCCCCTCCCCCTCTTAAAGGGAACTCACGCAAACCACCCATTGAGTATTAATGCCCTCCTGACGTTGCCACAGATACAATTGTGCTCCCCAATCGTCACTTTGCAAATAAGGACCTTTCAGAGGATTTCCGATTTCGACCCAAAGCGGCGATGACAAACCCACGCCGTCGACGTGATTTAACGAAATACGTCCCCAGGCAATGATGATCCTCGACTTGGATTGATTTTGCTGTCGAACGTGATTGAATGGAATCAGTTTCATCCCTCTTCGCACTCCAACACGCCGACATCAATTCGTTTCGAAATTAACCAACAAGGACTCCCCAGCTCCCTGGCCGGGCGCTGTCACAGCTGGTGGTGGTGCTTGAGCACTTCAAGACTCCGACAAATAAGTACATCCATCACGCCAATTTCACTCCAATCATCAATGAGTCCTTTCGAACTTCTTCGCACAACGCACACACAGTTACACGCGGCCGCCAGAAAATCGATATGCACTGACTGAAATCGAATAAAAATTTCCCTTTTAATGTGCTTGTCGCTGTCATTACTGGAATTGTGTGCCGATGTCCCGGGGGAATACTTGTGAATTAAACGCCTGCTGAGAGGAGCAGTGATTAGGAGCGAGTCAATTAAACATCCCCTCCCCCCCTCCCGTCATATGCGGGCCGATAGTTGCAGGCAGGCGCACAGCAGCCCACACATACTCGCCCGGAGCATTTAGAAATTTTAATGGAACCATTCTTAGCATTTGAAGTTTATTGCTTCTGGCTGTGATCCACTTAAGTAGTGCTTAAGTTCAACAACTTTGTACAAGCGTTTTTATGATCGTACGTGAGCAATTAAATTCGCAAGGATGCTGGCTGGCTGGAAGGCTGGATGGCTCTTCAGTGTTGGTTTTGAGAAGATGTCTATGAGTGGGGGGGGGAGCACTTTGGGTTCTACGATACGTGGGGAGGCATTTCTTCACAATTCTTCGTCTTTCTACTTGTTCGACAGTAGGTATCCTTGGAATGTGGATAAACGTCTTGGGGAGGGGGGTGAGTTTCGAGGGAGATAAATGCCGTGACATATCATTCTTGACGATGATAGGTGGGGCGGGACAGCGGGGTGGAAGTCCTTAAATAAATTTAAGATTTCCTGACGTCCCTTGGGAAGGGAATCCCATTTGCCGAGACCATTTGGAGTGCTTGCCTTTCAGTTAATGGACCCGAAGGCATGGGCTGAATGTAAGTACGTTTGGCAATAGAAACGATTGTTTTATTTTCGATGAGGTTACGCATTCGTCAAAGTGTGCGAATCGTGCTATCTCCCTAACGATTGCTGATGCTGTGCATTAGGCGGGGACGTAGGACTGATGTTACTCAGTCCGTGGTGACTGTAATTAGAATTTTTTTTTATTTGTCATTAAAATTGTGTGGGCTCAAGGATGAATTTGAGTCTACAAAGCAGAGGGTTGTATATAGAAGAAATTTTTTTTCTGTCTTGGAGTG
The DNA here is from genome assembly GCA_944738645.1 of Eristalinus sepulchralis. Classification (NCBI taxonomy): domain Eukaryota; kingdom Metazoa; phylum Arthropoda; class Insecta; order Diptera; family Syrphidae; genus Eristalinus; species Eristalinus sepulchralis. The sequence goes on from OX122882.1 coordinate 73,893,337, forward strand.
TCATTTGGCATGTCTAATTGGCATTCAGCCTTATGTAGAAGGAGCATCCCAGATAAACTTAAAGCTGTTATCAAGACATACGTTGGGTCTAAATGTCGCGTTCTGCACAGTGGAAAGTTGTCAGAAGAATTCGAAATCCAAAGTGGTGTCAGGCAAGGTTGCCCCCAAAATTGATTAGCGATGTGCTTAAGTCTGGTCGGTCATAGAGAACATAAGGAATTCAATAGACAGTTTCATTTTACCAAAATCATCTGGACTACTCTGACAACGTGTGCCTGCTTTCAAGCAAAATAAAGGATCTCCACCAAATGGCAAAAAATGTGGAGAGAGAGAGGGGCTAGCGCCATCAAAAACAAAGTTACTGAGCCACTTAAATCAGTATTATGATCAAAAAAGCACTGCTGGACAACTGGTTGAGAAAGTAGAGAGAGTTTCCAAAACTTCGAAAGTATTGTTTTAGTCAAAGGAGGGACCGAAGCAGTGACGCTAGAACAATATCGAAAGCTAAGCTAGCATTCGGAATGTTGTCCATATCGTCCACAATATGCAGAAGCAGTGATATTAGCTTAAACATCAAGCTAAGACTGCTTAGCTCCAGTGTTAAGTTCACGCTGTTATATGGTTGCAACACTTTGAAAGCAACAGTCACTATCACAGGAAGACTGCATACGTTTGTGAACTGGTGTCAACGAAACATACTAAGGATTGTTAGCTTTATTAGAGAACGGGCCAGGAACCCATAGGAAACCTTATTCAACGGCGCAGTCTCAGAGGATTGGTCATACTCTTCGAAAGGGTGCACATTTCACTCCTAAACATGCGATACAGTGGAACCTGCTAGCCAAGGACGTCAGAAGAGCAAGTCAACTAAGAAGTACACAGCGCTCAACAGTTAAAAAGGAGTCTCGACACCTGAAGAAGAGTTAGAGACAGCTGAAACTCATGGCGAGAAACCGATAACGATGGCGTATAGGAATAGTGGAGGCAGTAGGCGCCGCAAGGAGACACAGGAATGAAGAAGAAAAAGAAAGTACTATTAGGATGGTGTTGACATAATTCCCTTTTGGGTGGCCTAAAGATTTTGAAAAATTTGAGCTCAAAATGAGATGAAGCTACTAGGGGGAGAGCATGTAGCCGGACCGGAACGGAAGCAGTCTTGACTTCATGGAAGACATAGACGAAAATGGTTCAAATAGGTGAATCTGCTCAACCGATCGCTCATACTTTTAAAAGGAAAGAGAGAGAGAGAACGCACATTCGGTGATGGTCGTAAAAATACTAACTTATAATGAAGTGAGGGAAATTTAGACTCGAAGAGTGGAAGAGCTGAATCCAAAACCATCAAGGTTAAATCGGAAATCGTGTTAATCTTAAACTTTTCTGAACTGCCATTTCTGCAACATTGAGAAAGTTCCTTTTCTCAAAAACTCGACCTTAGATTTTAGGAAGAGGGATTCAAATCAAGTCTGAGACTTTTGAGAATTTGATTGGTCTTAGAGTTGTTCCAAACGTAAACTCTAGCCATAAGCAAAGCTCCGCAAATTGAGCAACAAAATTAACCTTGCTGGTACAGAAATCACCTTTTGTAGGGACAGACAAGCGGACTTGAGAGCATTCAAATTCCTTCTCATTATCTTGAATTAACTCTAGGTCCGTCGAGGACTGCTTAAAGGGCATTGAAAGTCTCAAATGCTACTAAATTGTCCTCTTCTGGATTTCTGAGCACTTTGACACTAGGTGAGTAGGCAGGGTTTTGGTTAAAGTTCAAGGCTGATTCGACCTCCCATCAGCTACGTAATACAATACAAATGTTATAAATGGGTTTTGAATGCATTTTGATGGACAATTAGAAACCCAGCTTAGTTTCGTTTACCATTAAAAGAGACTACAAATATCTAGCTTAGGTGATTCTGATGCCACTGAGATGTTCTAGCTGCAGTACGAATACATGTGCTTGTTTCGAGCTGTCATGTAGCAATAAACCAGAAGTATGTGCTATAAGTTGAAAGGATAACTTCAAACGATATGAAAAGGAGCACCAAATTAGGTAGCTTAACCTTATGAGTTATAAAGCAACCCAAAGACGAGAGAAAATTTGACATGCCTTAAAAAGTTCAATCGAATAATTCCCATAATTTAAAAATATTAAAATTCTTGTTCTCGCTAAGCCCAATTTCAGGAGACACTGCCCTGGTTATCGAACAAAGCAAAGTCCAAAAGGAATAAAACCATCTGTTCCCATCTTCTTGAAGGTCACAGCTGCCACTCAAAGACCTCAATCAAAGCGCTGTCAATCTCTCAACGAGATGGCCAAGGGTTTGAATGTCCTGCTCATATGGGTGCCGAAATGCAGTGATATCCAGTGAAAGTGCAAAGTCGGTGAACTTGCCAGGTTTCTTATCTCGCAGGAGGGGACATGTCTTTTATTGCTTTCCCTAGAGTAAGACACCTCCTCAATGCGCACACATTGAGCGGACGTAACGAATGTTGGTCGTAAAGTCCCACTTGTCCTACAACTAAGCCTATCTCGCCACAGCTCAATCTCAAACGCTCCCTTAACCTAATCAGGCCAAAATAACCAAAATACTGTTGCAACAATTGACATTCGGCATCCCACACAATGACTCCTACAGGACCTGCAGAGACGGGGAGGAGGTGGAATCTATCACCCATGTCCTCTCTGACTGCCAAGCTCTTGCAAAAAGAAGGAAGTCGCACCTGAAGAAATACTTTTTCGACAACCTAAGTGAACTTAGTGCCATTGGCGTGGCAGCTACATTGCTGGCTCACAATGGTTTGAAAGGACAGCACGGTGTCACAATGGTTGCTTACTGGAAACCTCATATAACCCATCTACACCCAAGTTACCTTTAAACTCCATAAAAAAGTCTTTCCGGAAACATACGCATTTATTTCTAAAAAACTGAAATGAAAGCCTTAAACTGATTCATCAACAATCCCCAAAACTGTACCTCCTTACAATTGAATCTACATAAATCGAAATTCTCGAAGTGCGTGTGTGTACCAAATGCATTTCAAAAGACCTTTCTCCGGGCAACGATTTGTCCAGAAAAGGATTCCATTGCCCGTGTAACTCCACACCTTCCGGGCAGCAAACATCCTGGCGCCCGAGCAACACTGCTACGTGAAAGCTCTACTCAAGTTCTTTAAATCTAAGAAGTTCACATGCTACACATCTATACTCTTAAATACAATTACGAGAAGAAAAAGGAAAGGATTCTCTTTCTAGCTTCGTTTGTTCACTGCCTTGAACCTTCATTGTGTTTCTCTCTAACTCTAACGGTTTTCTTAATAGTAGTTATTATCAAATTGCATGCTATCGCTCGAGCTGTAGTGACTCGCTGTCGTCGAGTTCGTCGTATTGCTATGCTTTCGAATGTGACGCTCGTGCTGCAGCTGTTGCTTTTGTACCTCATCGACGCCGTTGGCCTTGGACTTGGCGGCCTTCTGGCCGTTCTTACCCTTCCCCTTGTTCTTGTTATGCTTCAAGCTGTGATGCTGTTTCGCGCCCGAGTGATGATTGCCCGTTTGATAGTGGTTGCCCACGCCCGCCACCTGGTAGTGGCTCAAATTCGAGTTGGAGTGATATTGGTGCGAGTCATTGCCGCTATTCGATGTCTGATATATTTGATTCTTCGACTGGCTGCGATAGTGCAGGTTGGCGACACTGTAATGATCGATGCTGTCGATCGTCTTAAGGTAGTGTGCGCTTAGCTGCTTGTAATCGCTCGAGTCGAGATCATTGATCAGGGTGCCCGCGTGTCGGTCGAGTGAGTTGAACTTGTGATGGGGATGATAGTGATGGTGTGTGGCGTAGTGTGGCGGTGGATAGTGTTGCTGGGTGTGCTGGTGTGAAGGATTCGTTTCGCTTGCTGACAGTTTACTTAACATATTCTGCTTATGACTATTTTTCAGTGGTAATGGTGGTGGCTGTGGTGATTTATTGTTATTTGTGTTACTGGTGGTGGTGGTGGTGGTGGTGCTTGTATTGGTTGTGATGGTGGTGGTTATGGTTGAGGTGGTGGAATTGGCTGTTGTGATTATTGGTAGTGGTGATGGTGATGGTGGTAGTGGTGGTTGTAGTGAAGGTGGTAGAGGTACAAGCTCCCGCTACGCTACTTGGTGGTTGCCAAATGTACGAAGTACTGGTACACTCTAGAATTCGGAAGAAGACACGTGGGTGAGAAGAAGAGACACACACAAAAAAACATAGTATACATATAAAATGTTCTGTTAAAAATGTTATTAATACAAATAATAGAAAATCAAAAAACGAGAAATATACTTTACGAGTTAACAATTTGAAATGAAATGAGAAACGTGTTGAGGGTCAAAAACTTAGAGTCGGTGTTTCTGGTGGATGTTAAACAAGGATGCCGGGAAGAAGAAAATGTACACTGAAACCAACTAGGACACATAAGGAATTCTGTTGATATCAGCAACAATGGGGAGACGCTATGCGAAACGGAAAAGGACGAGTAGAGAGTTTTCTGAATTGAAGCGGTAGGTTGGGGTTGCATCTGAAATACGAGGCAAGCACTATTTTTCATTCCGATCATGCAATGACACTGTCACCTTTTAAATGCTCTAAAGCTACATATGTACAATTCTGGGACAACTAACATTGGTTCAACTAAGACAGGCCATTTGGCCTCCTTTAAACATGAAAGCTTTCATAAAAAGAGGACAGAAAAGTGAGGGATAGCAAACGATATACTTTCGTCTTTGAGGATGGTCGTCAACATACCCCGCTACGGCAGCTACAATCTACGCAAACCATATGTCAAGCACCATACGATGAAGTTTGTGAACATGGACGTCACTAGGCTGATATCTCAACAAATCCGACGTCGTCTTAGTCATGTCTTCTGATGCCTTTAAAGGTTGTTAAGGAGAATCACGATTAGCATTGGAATGGGTTTAATAACGTCTCCGCAAAACTGATCTCTTATGACATTTGCATGAGCTGCCTAGAAGGATAAGAGCCTTGAGCATCTTCTCTGTCCTTCTAAAGAGGCATTCGTAGGACGCGAACCCACCTTGGAGATCATCCGTCAATGGAAAGACCCACAACAAAACCAGAGATGGTATTACTCTCCAGGATGCAGGCTGACTAAGTGCTACATAAGTCTACTTGGGCTTAGTGAAGACACTCCACACCTCCACACACTCCACGCCTACTCCACAGGCGTCGCAAAGTGTGCCACTTCACCTTCCCTGTCAATGTCCCGCCTTCGCTTGTATAAGGTGGCGGCTGTATGGCGCTGATGTGGTAGAAGCTGAAAAATTAAGCTCTTTATCACAGAAACGCCTGCTGGTCTTTCTTCGGAAAACCAGAAAACTGCAGTAAACAAAGGTTATTGCCTGGTAGTAAAATGGACCAGTTTTTGAGTCTGTGCGCTTCAGTGTAGTGTATCGCAACCTCCGACAAAAAAAAGATCTTCCCTGTCCTACACTTAGAGTGACTTACTACATGTTAGAAGAAGAAGAGTGACTTACTACATGCAAACAATATCAGTAGAACATCGGTCAACTTTTTGATGAACTATGGAGAAGAAACCTGCTGGTTATCATAGCTTTCTCCAGATCCCATTCCCTGTCAACGTGGCACTCGAATAACTCTGCTCTGGTCTAAGTCACTTATGTGAGACACTTTTAGTGCGAAAAGTAAATGTGATTTTTTTCTTTGTCTAGGGTAGGCTTATGTTCTTTATATTCTTTATGTAAGTTGTCATCCGTCCATTTCACTTTCTTCCTCAGCCACCGACTACATTCTATCAACTCACATCGTTGTGAAATGAAATGCAAAATTTGGATTACGACAGGGAAGTGTCTTGTCATCTGAAGCCTACCATCTTATTTATGAATCTGCAGTTGACCACTTTAGAAGCAGAGTCATTTTTTGCCAAAAAGTTAAAGCTTTACTTCAGGACATGTTTTGGGCTTTCCAAAAATTCACCGAAGACTGAAACACTTTCTTATGAAAGAAAGGCAAAATAAAGGAATTTCCAACCATAGTGCTACCTTAATGTCAAGTTTCGTTGCCAAACTTAATTAAAATTTTTTTTGGTTTTATTTTGCTTGCTTGACAAATTCAACCATGGAACGGAGCGTTAAGATTTTCGAGTCCTTTAACGAAAAAGAGTTTTTAAATCAAAATGCACTGGATTGTGATTTCTTGGTCATCATAATCGACCAAATGTGCCCGCAATCGATAGAATTATGCCTAAAATTTCCTTTAACTGGGTCTGTAGGAAATACCTGTGCATGTTTGTTCTGCGGAAAACATTGCTGCTGTTCGCTCTAGTGAGGCAGAAGAGACTTCAACCTCGACTCGCATTTGTGCCCTTAAGAACATCACTGATGTGAAGTTTGAATAAGGATTTGACGCTTGCAAGGTTCAATTCACTTAGAAGCTGAAGCCCACTGACTGTTTCAGGATTCATCCTATACGCCGATTTGTTGTTTGAACAGGCAGCAGTGAATGGTGGTGCCGATGCATCTACAAACACTGACAGTTCGGGGCGGTTTATGGGCTGGTGGGGTCATCGAGTGTACTTCTTCTTAAATGAGGCAATGCAGTTACCGTGAATACTGTTCGAATACAAAAGAGAGATGGCAACGGACTCTTTGTGGCCATAAGTTGGGGATATATATCTGGACGATATGTGCTCCCAACAGGATGGTGGCGCTCGCCAAATAGCCACCGAAGCAATGACTCTTTTGAGGAGAAGTTCAATGGCCGTGTTGTCTGATCATATTGACCACCACATTCATGTGATTTGACACCTTGGAAATTCTTTCTATGGGGGTATTTGAAAAAAAAATGTACGCCAATTAACCCAGAATTATTTAAGGATAAGATTATTGGACACATTAAGGGCATAGATCCTCATTTATGTCTCATTGAGTCATTGAAAAAATATGGATCTTCGGATTGAGATTGGATACCGAAACCATGACAACCATTTGGCCTTTGTTTTGTTTCGTACAAAATTGTCGTAGTGCCTTCTATCATAAAGAACAATTTTTAGATAATCATCTCTTTGTTTCTTTGTCATCGTGCGTTTTCGTTAAACCACTCTATATGACAATTTGGAATTTACACTTATTTTTAAACTTTGCTGAAAAAATGTATTGATTTAACCCCGTTGAGGAACCAGATGACGCTGTTAGGTACAGATGTTCTCTATGATGATGAGCAAGAATTTCCTTCCCCAACCTGGATGAAGTCAGGAAAGCAATGACGAGATTGATGACGAACAAGGCTGCTGAAGCTGACGGACTATTCGACGAACTCTGTATGTCAGCTGGAGATGATCTGGTTTTATGCATGTACCAGCTAATCTGTAAGACATGGTGGGAGATAACCATGTCTGCCGACAATAAAGGAGACCAATACAGCTGCGCCAAGTATCGAGAAATTACTCGCCTTTACATGGCGTACCAGATCCTCTCTGTCTTTTTGTGTGAATATTTTCAGCTATTTGTGAAGAATGGAATATATCCTTATCAATGTTGTTTCAGACCAGACCATCACATATGATATTCTTATACAGCGGCAGATCCTGAATATGATCCAAGAATTACAAATTAACCTCCGCCAACCATTTGTCGAATGTATGACAGAGTGCATAGGGACGACCTATACTGTGCCGTGTTTCATTTTTGCAATCTTACCAAATTCAGATAGTGGAGGATGACGATGGGGACATCTTGCTGTTTCGTCTAAGTCAAGAGACCTTCGGTGGAACTTCCTTTGGAGGAAACGACGTGCTCTCCTGTGGCTTATGTGCTTCCAACGTCATCATTGAGAAGACCTTAAGAGACTTATAAGTCTATGCCAGAGTCACGATCAGTTATGAATGACATTGACATAATTGGATGAACACAATAAGCTGTCAATGAGGCCTGTCAATATCAAATGAGGTTGAAATGGAAGCAAATAAAATGGGTCTGGCGGTAAGTGAGGGAAAAACGAAGTTATCAAGAAAGCACGCACAACATCGACGTCTTGTAAAGAACGTCACAATTGGCACCAACAATCAATCAAGATTGATTTAAGAAATTCGTCTAAGCCTGATCCGTAAATATGGATAAAAACATCAGTACTGGAATGAAGCCGAAAATCGCTGTTTCTTTAGGCTCAAGAGATAATTGAGTAACGAATCCCTCCTTCAAAAGAACAAGTTGGTCATATAATTGCATCTGGCAATACTTGTCTGGTTCGATGGGTGATATGTTTAGCTTCATTCTCAGAAGAAATGTTATTTACGTTAAAAAGAATGAAAGTCCAAACATTATCGTCAGGTTCTGGTTTTTTGTTAAAGAGGAGATTTGCAGAAACAAACTACGAAACTGAAAGTGCTGCCAAACTAATTGTGCTGCCAAACTGAAAGTGCTGCCTGTGAGGAATGAGCAACTTTTTGCAAAAAAGTCACAGTTTCAAGCCAAACCTGTGATATTTAAAATTCCTTTTTCTTGGCTGTAATACCAAAATTTCTTCACTATGAGACAGAGAAAGTTATGGAGCAGTCTTCAATATTGGAGACTTTTGTCGTGATCCTGCCATCATTGACTTCGATTCATCTCAAAATTATTCTCCTGCCTGACCAAACAGATGGAAACTTCTAGTATTTACACAGACATAATTCGAGTGGAGATCCGATGAGTAATCCCTTTAACACGTCGTTTGAAAAACGAAAAAAACCAAGTCTTGAAAGCAAATCTTCGACTAACCTTTCAAGAACTGAATCGTGGTCACAGCCTTCAGACAAAAAAAGGAGAAAAATCGAGAGAAGGAATTTGATGACCAGAAAGCAAGGCTCCAAATTTGCATCGGTCAGGACGGTTAGAGTTCTCAAATTGAATGAGAATTTCCAGTCGACACTAATGAAGTCGCTGTAGCAATTGCTGGTTAATGTCACTCTGAGTCCATTTGAAGGTACAAGAAATCAACAGTTAAGACGCCCTCTATTTCATCTGTGTTCATTTTACTCCCTTCACACTTAGCCTTAGAAGGAGTCATACACAATGAACGTGAACTAACATAAAAACAGAAGAAAAAGGAAACAATTCAAAACTTTCCAACTAAAAAGAAAACTCCCCAAACACGCTTAGTACAGAGAGGAAATCTTTGAAAGAATTTTACAGCATCTTTCACCTCCAAAGTGAAGCCATCAAACTCAACAGCTTCACAAAGAACATTTGTGGCCTCGAAAACGGTCCACTGGCTGCATTTAAAGTGCCCCGCCCCGATTAGGTAATTCCAACTACGACAAAACGAACAAAAACCCAACCAAACTATTCATCTGGGAACGTCCTAATTTCACCCGAATTACCCAAAAGAGAACCGTCATCAAATTTAAGGAGGAACATTTTCCAAACATTCACCCTTTCCTCCTACCGAAAAACCATTTAACTACGAAAAGAACACATTTTCAACACCCACCCGTCGCGCTAAGTTTGAACCCATTCCAAGTCTGAAACTCCGCTTATTATCCCCAAATCAAGAAGCATCAAATCACCGACGGAAACGACGACGACGACGACGACGAGGACGATGAGGACGACTGGCGAAGATGTTGAGACGAAGGCCAACACAGAAAAAGTATGCTAATCGTGACCGTTGAAAATTAAAAGGATTATTAGCTGTGGGAATTCAGAATTACATTGCAAGGCTGTTGCTTCTCGGTTCACCCTTTGCTGAGAGCGAGAGAAAGAGGGAGAGAGGGAGAATTTCATGTCAGACGGAAACTTTTACCTAGAGGGTTGGGTCGGGCCAAAGACAAACCGAGTCACCGAAAACACATGCTAATGCAAACCTTCCGGATCGTGGAATGATGTCTTAAGCTCTTCCACTCGGTCTTCTTTTTTTTTTTCTTCCTTTGGCACCCTCAAGTGTGTACTCCTTGAAAATGAGTTTCAAAAGTTTTCCTCCCCCACCCCCCACCCTCCCGGACTTAGACTCCTTCAAAATTGACAGAAATTATTTTATTTCACCGGATTGGGCGTGTGAGAGGGGGAGAACAGAATAAGGGACAAGTCAAGCGGGAAAAAAAGAACTGGCCTGAAAAACTTTTATGTGGGTTCGTGTACATTTTCTTCCTCCTCGCCGGCAAGAGCTGTGTCTTCAATTTGTAAGACATGGGAAAATTATAAAAGTATGGAATGGAAATTGTTGTCCAAAAAAAGAAGAAGAACCAAAAAGTGAGTAAAAAGTGTGTGAGGGAGAGAGAGAGAGAAAACAAATATTCTTTAAGTTCTTTAAATGGTTTGGAGTTTGTCTATATATTGTCTGTCGTTTTCTGATATACGAGTTGTTTCTTGAGTCTTCTTCTTTTTCATAAATCCTCCTCGTCGAAAGGATTTGCGAACGCAAAAAGAAAAAAAAAATGTATTAAGGGCTTTCTAGATTCGGAGAGGAAATTAAGAGAGCGCAAAAAATTAGGGGAAAAATGTCTTAAAGTCAAATGAAATAAAAAGTTTAAATTGAAAAACATAAAACCTCGAGCTGTTACGGGTTAAGGGGGAAAATTGGGATTCCCGTGCTACTTTTGAGTATTCAGGGGGTAAACATATTTTCTTTCCGGATGGTGTTGAATTTTGTGATAAACGGTCGCCATTTTGTTTGATTTTACATTTTGTACTTAATTTTGAGTAAAACGATTTAGACGATATTTTGTGGTTGACTTAAGTATGTACTTACCTTTCGGGGGGAGTGCTTATCTAATGGATTTGCGGGTGAGTGAATTTTTTCCTTTGTTATGTTGCTTAAGATCTGTAAATGTGGAGCTCTTACCCGTGGTCCTTGTTGTTTGCTGTCCTTGATGATAATGTGACTGTACCACTTACACTTTTAATTTTATAAATTTATTTGTTTGAAGATCTTTGACGATGTTGCTAATTGATGGCCTTTTAAAGGCTTCTTTAAGCAATGCATATTTGTTGCAGATATGTCCTTTAAGGTGTGGCCAGATAAAAGGAACGCTTTTAAGGGAAAGCAGTTATTTACCACACTGATGATACTTATAGACACTTAAGTAAGACTGGTGGATACTTCGAGTCTTTAGAAAGATAAGGTAGGATTGTAGTACTACAAGGGGGTTTAAACAAAATTTCCATCAATACTAACATGTCGTTGCTGATGAGAACTATAATCGCTGACCTGTACGTAATGCCGGGGGCTACTCGTACGGTGGCACCTCCTGTCTCCTCTTCTTTGATGCATGTAAGTCGACTCCTTGCCTTTTGCTCTGAATAGATCAAATACCTACGCCCAGTCTTACTCGGACGATGTAGCCACACTCGTCAACCGACCATGTCTTACTATCGTATGTGCAAGTGGGCAAGCAACTCATGACCGATGGCTGCTGTATTGGGAATGCTCCTCCTAAAACGGAGGTTCTTCTTCTTGTGGCGCTACAGTTCGGGGTGGACCTGGGCCTCAACCAACCTCTCCAGCCAGCACGGTCTTTCGCCAGCTGCCGCCAGTTGCGCACTCCAAGTTGGTTGAGGTCCTTCTCCACTTGTGTGCGCCACCAATGGCTCAGATTCGAAAACTTTTCAGGCCGGAGCAGTTATGTCCCTACGCTCTACATGGCCTAGTCATCTTAAGCGTTGTATCCGGAGACGCTTGACTAGGCGCATGTCGCTGTACAGCCCATAGAGTTCGTCGTTAAATCTTCTCCTCCAGATGTCATCAACGCAAATAAACGATGACAACGAAAAGAGGTTGTCCTCCGTTTGAGGAGAATTGATTGACTGGAGGAAGGAATCTGACTGCTTTGGCTTAACAGTATTTAAAGGTGCCATTGAGACAAAAAACCTCCAAGGCGCTGTCAATTTTCTGGCAGTGTAAGGGAGTTTTTGGTAAAACCTGGGGCCTATCACCAGAAAGATCTATATGGCAATGATAAGACTTCTTCTTTCCTATGCATCAGTCGTTTGGCGGAATAATTCGCAATTCGCACAAGTACGTGACTGCCGCTTTTCCCAAACTTCAAAGAAGTTTCTTAAACTTCTGTCTCGGCTGCAAAGGGGCTTTTCTTAGCAAGCCTGCCTCTGCTCTTGATGGAGTGCGTAGTCTCCCTCCCCTTCATATCCACATTATGGATGCACCATCAAGGCCATCTCCCGACTAAAAAGAAATGGTCTGGTACTGGAGTTTCGAAGACCTCGCGCACCGCACCTCCTATGACACTCGTCTCATGGACATGCCGTCTGATGCGGGGAAACCAACGATCCAGCTGCGTCGTTCATACAAAGTCGGTTTTCACCGTGTCCAAGACTGGCTTTGACCAGAAACTAGACCGGGAAGGGACCTAGATCTAGGAGGATTTTCACGGACGGCTCCAATGCGACCTCGGGCTCTTGTGGAAGATGACAACTTTAGACTTCACATTTTTAAGGTAATATCGCGTCGTCGAAGTAGAAACCTTTGCGATCCTAATGACCATAAGCTACACTGTGAAGAGAAGGTGGAGGAAGTGGTGGTGGACAGCCAAGCTGTACATAAGGCTTTACTCAACTCTCTAACCACTTTCAAGATAGTCCAGGAATGCAAGTCTTCCCTTAACTTGGTCGGCAGACTGAATTCGCTGAGACTTGTCCTGGGAAACCACGGGATTTTGGGAAACGACATTGCCGATGAACTTTGTAGGCAAGGATGAAAAAAGGCATTTGTAGAGCCCGATCCCACCTCGAAACCACCGGCGTCCAGCACAACCAGAGATGGCATGATTCTGTAAAATTCAGTCTGGCCAAGTGTATGCTTCCAAACTTCAGAAAAATGTCCGTGACATTTCTGTTATCTCTAGACAGGAGATACTACAGACGACTTGTTGGTGTTCAAACGACGCACGCTAAGCACGAGACGCTAAGCACTTAAATCTGCGTGGGCTTAGTGATGGCACCCTATGCGACGCCTGTGAAGAAGGTGAAGACACTGCAGAGCAGTTTCTCTGACAATGCCCCGCCTTTGCTCGGACCAGGTGGTGGTTGTTTTGCGCTAACGTGGTGGGAGCTGGAAACCTAGGCTCTCAAACACAGAAGCGTCCTTCTGAAGGCCAAGAAATTACATTAAATGTATGTAACTGCCTGGGAGCACAATTGACAAGTTTTTGAATCTGGGTCTTCCAGTGAAGGTTTCCCAATCTAAAAATACAAGAAACGTTATTGATGACACTTAACCCATGGCAACATACTTTTTAGTATTTCAAGTAGCCATGGGCCTCAACCAACATGCCTCGTTCTCTCTGCTTCCAGCTGCTTTTAGTTGCGCACTCTAAGTAAGTTGCGCCTAAAAAGGTTCGTAAGAGTTTAAAAAGGGGTTTATAAAGTTCTAGATCAGATGAACCACATTGTCATGTCTACATCTCGCTTCTCATGGTCGATTATGAACTCACCATGCCACAAAAGATTTTAGACGTGTAATGTGACTTTTTCATTTGATCTTGAACTAAGACATAGTCACACACAGATGACTTTGGCGTTGATTGAACAAACACGATTCGATCGATTCGTCAATAGGGCATTTTTTGACCCTGAAACGAGGGTGACTAATATGGGTCTGGCTGTAACGAAGGACAGATTAAATTTAAAGAGCACACGATATTGATGGACGTCGAGGACAGAGCGTCAATGGGGTTTAAAATCTTTAAAGTAATTAAGAAATTCGTCTACCTTGGCTCAGAAGAATGGACAACGACAGCAGTACCAAAATCAAGCTTAGAAGCACTCTTACCAATAGCTGGTACTTTGGGCTCTCGCTTGAAGGATCTAGGTGGAGAAACTTGGCCGTTGCAAATGTGGATAAGGAAGGATTTTTTCAAGAACAAACTTCTACGAGCGATGTTTGCGGTGATGGTATCTGGTGGAAACGGTTAAGCGACGAGCTCTATAGGCTTTACTTTGGCATGAGCGTATTTAAAGCTTAAGAGGACTAAGGCATATAGGGCGGATGCAAAACAAAGCTCAAGACCAAATAGTCGGCGCCAGGGTTCTAGTCAGGCGTCTTCGAATAGAACGCATAAGATGACCAGGCTATGAAGAGCGTATGTACACCACTGCTCCGGCCGAAAAGTTTGGACAACGCAAAAGAGAACGTTGTTGGCTAAGATGGCCCACACAAGTGGAGATCCAACTGAGAGTGCACAATTGGAGGCAGGGGGCGAGAGATCCTGCACATGCTGGTTGAGGCCCAGTTTTACTTCTTAGAAAAAGAATGTCCACGCATAATGCACGATGTTAACTGTGAGTCACAGCTTAACGTCTAGTCTTTTACCAAACGTATTTTGACATTTCTTTGTTTTAGGTTTTGCCAAATTCAACAACTAGATAGATACACAAATGTGCAGCGCGTAAAGATTGTTAAAGCCTTTCACGAGAATGGACGTGTTCAAATCAAAATGCATTTCTTGCAGTTCGTGTATTTTTGGTGAACATAATCGTCCAATTGTGTCCACAATCGGACAATAACTAGCAGAATAGCCGCATTTGAGTAAATGAGAATCTTCGAGTGACTGTTGAAATGTCGATGAGTCCACAGAAAGGGACTGTTTGTTGCGATTTATAGGCTGGCGGTGTCATTTTACTTCTTCGAAAATATTGTCGGCCAAGCGGTTATCGAGAATGGTGTTTGGTCTAGCAAGATGATAAAGGACTTCTTGTGGCCAGAAATAGCGGATATAGTCTTGGGCTTCAACAGGATGGTGCCACTTGTCATACAATCCACGAAAAAATGATTCTTTTCCGTGAGGAATTTAACTTCCGTCTTCTCTCACATGCGTCGTGGAGAAGTTAACTGGCCACCACTATGTGACTTGATGCCATTGGACGCCTTTGTAGAAATTTGAAACAAAATATGTAAGTCAATGAAGTAAGAACGATTCAAGAGCTAAAGGATGAGATAATTCGGTACATTAGAGACATTTAACCTCAATTATGTCTCAGAGTCATTGAAAATATGGACCAACGGATAGAGATGTACGACTGAAGCCGTGGCGAACATTTGGCCAATATTTTCAGTCACACACAATTGCCGTAGATATTTTTATCATATTTAACAAATTTAAGATAATTCTCTGAATACTTTTTGTTCTTTTCAAAATTATCATCGTGCGCTTTCGTTGGACAACCAGTACCATCAGTAAATTTGAAAACCAATTTGAAAATAAGGAACCTTAAAGGACTGGGAAAACCTCAACTTGGAAGAAATTTTTCGCCATCACATAAAGTCAAATTAAATTTCCTCTCATATGGTCCTCACCAGCATAACAAAGGACATTGGAAAACTTTGAAATGAGATTCATAAGACTTCAGGTAAATAGAAACCTCAAAAACCAAGGAGGAAAACTTTCATGAAATAAAATCACATCCACGTCGGCCACCAGCAAACTAATGTGGCAAATCTAATTACGAACGCAAGCACACGAAAACAATTTCTTCACTTTCTTTAAAAGTCAAATTCCAAGCATTTGTCACCACTGTCGACCACTGCTTCTGGACATAGTTGAAGCATACGACGACAACCATTCACTCCGCCAGCGAGCAGACACATAATAAATTCAACACGAGAATGCAGACCGTCCCAGCAAGGCGACAGGATATCCCGCCAAGAGACAATGTGCAGCGCTGATGAACAGCAAAATTGCGCCTGACGACCTCTTCACATTTCAAACATGTCGTCCTCAATAAATTATCAAGTCTTCGTCTAGTTTGTTTCTCTTCACTTCTAATTTTGTTAAGATGAGACCGTGTCCGCAGTGTGCACCTTCTGTTCGTTGCTGCTGCTGTTGTGTGGTGGGAAAAGGGTGGCAAGATTTTATTTTGAAAAAAAAAACGAGAAAAATTAATTATCCTCTGAACTCGCCCACACACAAGTGCAGTTCGTCCTTTTGGTGGCGGACGAGTATCCTTAATGACATATTCACATCCTTGTTTTTTTATTTCTTTTTGAGATTTTGTCGGTGTGTCCCTTTGCTTGGTTCTTTTTCACGTTTCGTTTATTTAAGTCGCGTTTACTAAGTGAGTAAGTTTTGTGAGCTTAATTATGCTTTTCACTCCTAATGGTGGCTGTGCTGCGCTCTAAAACCATTTCAAACGAGTTTTTTTCATTACTGACTATAGTCGCGAGTTCGTTTTATTCGTTGCTGGGCATCTTTTGTGTCTGGGATTTTTCTGGCGAAGGGTAAGTTCAAATTGATGAAGATTGGCATGGCTTATGCCGCATTCATTGTGTCAGAACGTTGCCATAGTTGTTTAGTTTCATTTCCCTCGCAAGGAGACAACTTTCGGCTAACTGTTCACTGAATAGAAGACGTCTTATGAATTTTTAATTACTATTCGACAGATATTTCCTGGCCGAAAGGCGAAATTATCCCAAATACTGTCGTAGTGGAGGAACTTTTCGGATTCATAGCTCTCCTATTAATTTAACTGAGGATTGAACTCGAGACCTAGACAGTAAGCTAAGTTATTGAAAATGTACATAAGGAAAGAGTTTCATTGAGAGTTTAAATTTTCTACGCAGAGACTAGCCGTTAATGCAGGAGGTTGAGGGGATGACGGAGTTTGTTTGTCCGTTTTTCTTTTTTTTCGAAAAGCAGACTTATTTGCTCACTAGATTGCGCCAAAGCAGATGCCTTTAGTACTCTCTCTCTCTGTGGCTTAGTTTCTGCTTAGTTGATTGACAACCGATGTCGTTGTAAAGATGACGTTTAATACTAGAAATGCTTCTTTGAAGGATATGCATTTGATTGATTTAGTTTCGTTGGCGCAAGTGTCAAGAATGAACGAAACGAAAAATACGTTACATTTAGCATGCGAAGGCTAAAATGCAAGTCAGGCTGCCGAAAATTTGAGTGGAGTTTATGAAAATGATGCTGATGGTGAGTATAGGTTATTCTTGTTTCGCCGAGGTTACTCATATCGTTGACGAAGTGTGTCCTTAGATGGCTTCATATGAGAGACACTTCCTCCAACTCTGCAACCACTATGGATGACGAAATGGAGAAGACGGAGTCTCAGTGACAAAGTTTCAGCATTCAGTGATGACACCAGTGTTTTAATTGCTGATATGTCAAAGCCAATTAAGCAAAGCGAGTGTCTAAAGTTTAACTTCGGGCTGGTCAGTTTGTTGCCATGACAGGTTGCTCAGTCGGACCGCTTGTGGTCAATGTTATGAATCGTGTCCAGCTGAAAAAGATGAAGGGTGTCCCAACAAGAACGTAAGATTTAAATTTGGCGCCATTCGAATTGTCATTGTTTGACATTTGAACAATAATAATTGTTATAAGGTTTATAAAAATGGAGCGCTACACGAATGAACAACGCAACGCAACAAATTGTTTTACCAAAATGGTGAAAGTTTTGCGGCTTCAGTTCGCAAATTGCGATCAATTTGGGGTTACAATAAGGAGCAACTGTAATGTGATTAATGAAAAAATTTGCTGAAACTGGGTCTGTAACCGACATAAAGACAACAACGCGCCTTCGACCAGGTCGATCGACTGAAAATATCGCAGCAGTACGTGATGATGTCCTTCAAATTGCATCCACCTCAATTCGACACCGAGCTCAGCAAATTGGTGTTTCCAAATTCACTATGCAGCGAATTTTGACGAAAGATTTGCATCTTCATGCATACAAAGTTCAATTGACTCAGGAACTAAAGCCAGCTGACCATGCACAGCGAAGGGAGTTCGTTAATTGGGTATTTGAGAGATAACATGAAAATGCTGATTTTGCCGATAAAATCATCTTTAGTGACGCGGCCCATTGCCATCTTGAAGGCTTCGTCAATAGGCAGAATTGTCGCATTTGGGGCGAGGAAAGTCCTCGAGTGCTTCACGAGAAGCAAATGCATCCTCAACGTATCACTGTGTAGTGTGGATTTTGGGCAGAAGGAATCTTTGGACCTTTTTCTTATGAAAATGAGTCAGGTCAAGCGCAAACAGTCAATGGTGTTCGGTATCGTGAAATGATTACTCGTGCCTAGAATTGAAGAAATTAATGTGGAGGGGATGTGGTTTCAACAAGATGGCGCCACATCTCACACAGCCAGAGAAACAATTCAATTGCTGCATCAGTCATTTCCCGGCCGTGTTATCCAGAATTGGCCGCCTAGATCGTGCGATTTAACACCATTGGACTTTTTTTGGGGTTTTTTGAAGTCGATAGTTTATACGAATAAGCCGACGACGACTCAAGCCTTACAAGAGGAAATTGGACGCTGTATTAATGAACTACCGTAGCATTTATGCAAAACGGTCAATGAAAATTTCATTAAAAGATCGCGTATGTGCCAGCAAGGCCGCTATGGCCATCTGGCCGACGTGTTATTCCACACATAACCTCATCTTGTCTACTTTACGATATAATAAAAAATTCACTATTATTTTAAATATCTGTTTAAATTTTGTGTTCATGTTGGGACACCCTTTATACGTTTCTAAAAGTACTCTTTTTTGACAATCCCAGTGATTGGAGAAGAAAAAAACAAAAATAAAAACGTTCACCGCTTTGGATCATATAGACCTAGAGCAGGGAAACCCATGCGCCTGGATAATGGACCCATGTGGTCAAAGTACACCACTCTTACCTCCCTGAGAGCTTAATTATTTTGTTCAACTGATGCCTCCTCTCCACAAATCCCATTACACTGCCACTCTCTGGTGTCTTCACAACTCCGAGTGGGTTTCTCTCAGTCTCAGATATTGCAATTTTGTTTGTAAATGTAACTGCTTACAAGGCGTCAGAAAAGATGATTTTTCACCCACAATCGTTGTTCAATTGAAGCTGCTCTAAGGCATTAGCTGCTAAGTGACAACGAGGCGGATAGTCAAGCGTCTCCAGTTTCTGAGTCAATTAGAAATTCTCGGAATTTCGAATATTGGGGGGAAAGCTCTTCAAGCTAGCACTCACTTAAATTTGTTGAACTCGTTTCGTGAAGGTTTAGGAGGATACCGTCAGTGAAATAACCTCCGATTAATAAATAACCTCCTATCTGGTCAACCCTGCACTCTTTTGATGGTGCTCCGTAATCCAAGATGCAACTGGACATCATGATTTTAGACTCGAGTACTGACAAGAAGTAAGGTAGTCAAAGTAAATTGTTTCACTGCACTGCAGCTTACAACGAGCTAAGGTCTACCTTCAGCAATTGCTCGTGTTCTACGTGCTGAGAGACCACATGGTACTCCCTAGTGCGCAAGTGATCGAAAAATTTTGTGAAATTGTATCGCTTCGTGAGCAGCGACAAAAAACTGATCTACTAGTGCACACAAGATACCTAGGATGAGTAGGCAAACGTGCTTCGAAGAATATGAAGAGTCTCATATCGTATGGTAAATTGATTCGTCGTTCAGTGGACTACTTGAAGAGGGCCAAACCCGTACCGAGGCCCTATCTACTCTTATTATAGGACCCATTCGAGGCTGATTTGCTTAACAAATTACCTTAAAACTGCACCGGCTAATATACTTCCATCATTAGGGCCAAATTTGCCTACAAACTATGCTCCATCCAGCGTGATATACACATTTGGCCCAGAGTCACTTTCTTTTCTTCCATACTTGAAAAAGTCACTTATGGTGAAATTAGGGAATTTTTGTCACCAGGCAGACCTTCTTTGCGGGTCTTCAGAAAACGTACCTTAAGATGAGGTAAGGTATCGAGTTAAAACAAGACGAATTTGAGAAATAAATCGACACTTTTTCGTTTTTCTTTTATAGACTGTGTACTTATCGAACTGCTTTCAGAGATATGTGAACATCTTTCATTCCGCCTGTGACATTGAAATCAAACAAACATACATATCTCCTGTACTCATGTCGATTTGCCAATTTGTAGCTTCTCATATAAAATTGGAAAGATTTCAATTAAATTTGAATTCGTCAATATGAGGGCTTTGTTCGTAAATTTGAAGAGCCTGCATAAAGACGAGAAAGCAAATAAATATTGGAACAATCATTGTAGCAATAAGATGCTTTAATTGCTCTCCTTGAATTAAAGTCGTAAAGGTACGTAGCTCATGGGTATAAACTATTACAAATTTATCATAGCACGATTAAGTTCTATGCAAAAGCAATGTCTTGTTGGTTATTCGCGACTAAGTTGATGTAATTTTTAATGATCGCAGTGTTAATGTCTTAACTATGTCAACGACGACAATTTAACTAGAAAGTTTCAGTAGGCAATAGCGAAGTGGTTACAAACTTTTAATGTGAACTCTGTTCACGTCTGAAACGAAAATACAAACCACAGAAAAACGTCTATAAAATACAAGCTCAACACCTTTTGAACGACGTCACAATTTTGATTGAAACACTGTGTCAACGATGATCATTGCTAATTTTTATTGCACTGCTTTAGGATCTAACATTAAATTTGTTTTAATAAAGAGGCGATGGTTCAGAAGTACACGTTTCCTTCAAGGCACTTAATTAATTGAAAGTAGGTATCATAAGTAAAGTTTCTTAACAACGCCGTTACTATGCTCTTTCTCGTAAAAAAAAAACTTTGAGACCTTCATCCCAGATAGAGACCATTGGCATGACAAAGTCAATTGGCATGATTTGTTTGATCAACTCTTCTAAGTATCTTTGATCTTCATAGTTACTCCCTGGTAGTAAAAAAGACAGGTAGTAATCTACGTTTAATGTAATGCCTTGGTCTTCCAGAGGCATACTAGTAAGTGTTTCTTTTATAAAGAGACTGGGTTTGCAGCTTCCACAACAAAAGCGCCAAGCAACCGCCTCCTGATCCAAGCAAATGCAGAACATTGACGGTGAAAGTGCTCTGTGTCTTCATTTTCTCCATAGGTGACGCATAGCCTGCTATCACTAAGCCCAAGCAAACTTAAGTGCTTAGCAAAGCTGAAGTGTCCCGTTTGTACGCCAGCAAGTGGTCTGCAGTCTTTCATGTCTAGAGGTAACAGAAAAGCCGCGAATTTCTTGCTGAGGTTTGGAAGAATGCACTTGTTCAGCTGGAGAGTCATCCTATCTCTGTTAAGCTAGAAAATACAACCGTCAGCGGAGGCCCTTATCATGGACGCGGGTGGTCCTAAGGTGGGCTCGAGCCCTTTTGATCCTTGCCTAGGAAGTTCATCGGCAATCTCGTTTACCATGTCTCGTTGTTAATTTAGTACGATGTTAGTTAAGTCTACCAGCTAGAGGACCTCACATAAGCACATACTAATTAACTCCAACCAGACAAATATAAAATTAATTGATTTGATCTCTTAACCTTGCAAGATTTCTCAGCGCTGTGTTCAAGATGAATAATATGCAACTGAATTATGGTACCAGGACAAAGACACTTCAGAAACTGTTGGGTAGGGATCAACAACATCAATATTGCTTCTAGTTTAAGGCTATGATCCTAAAATGCGCAAGACCTAGAAAGGCCAAAATCCCAAAGACCCAAAGTGCCTTATATCCTGTCGTGGCAAAATTTTGGAGAGGTCAAAGTCCTGAATTGTCAAAAACCTAAAGTGCCCAAAATTCCGAAATGTCAAAATAACTAAAAGCTCAAAATTCCGACGCACCTAAAATACCAATTGGCGGGAATTCCGAATTACCCAACAACCCGAATAGATATAATCCTGATTGCCTAAAATCCGAAATGTCCAAAATCCTGAATCGTAAAAAGCACAAAATCCTGAAATGCCTAAGACGCCTAGAAAGGCAAAAATGTATGTATGTGCGCGAAATCCGGGAAGGCCAAAATCTCAAAATGCCCATGAATGTAAAGTGCCAAAAATCTTGAAATGCTAAAATCTTGAGGGGCCCCAAAATCCAGACGTACCTATGATCCTAAATGACAAAAATCCCGAAGAGTGCAAATTCGGACTGTGTCCAAAATACTTAAACGCTAAAATCTAAGTCCCAAAAAGCCAATATCCAAAAATAAAATCTCATGAAGATAAAATTCTCGAAAAGCTTACAATTCCTCGAAAAAGAAATTCGGGAAGAAACATTTTGAAAGAGTAGAAATCAGGGAGAATTTTACTCCCCTCCATGAGGTCGCTGTTGGGTTTGGCGAAGGTGCTCAATTTCAGCCATTTTAATTTTTCGCCAAATTGCCGGGTTTTCATTAATTTGATTTCGTCATTTGGACTTTGCGGGATTTTTCAAAATTTAAGGATTTTAGATAATCGAGACCATTTCAGAATTTTCGCTTTCGGGATTCTGTCTGCTTTCTATTGCCACCACATCGATCTTTTTGCAGGACCATAAATTAATCGGAACGAAACAATGCCTTTGTAAATTAAGTTTGAAGGACAGCTCGACAAAGGTTAACAATTTAATATGATCAACAGGTAAGTCATGCAACACCGCAAACAAGAAAACATTCAGATGTCGTGGTGTAAGATCGAAATCAGGACTATAGTAGGCACCACGACATGCCACTGTACCCTAGGCACACACCAAAAGACTAGATCTTTCTTACAGTGACATCTGCTTGTGACTTCTGTCTGAAGTTGTTTTTATGAAGAAAGGACAATCATGTTCCTCATCTTCTCTGTAACAGCCTCGAAGTTGCGGAGCGTAGGTATAGGTTTCTAAAAAGCACTTTTTTTGGCAGAGTCTGGGAGCAGAGAAGAAAAGTGAAAAACGTTCACCGCTTTGGGTCAAATAGTCATAACATACATAACATAGGATTCATGTGGTCTAGATGCATCACTCTAGCCTTCCTAAGAACTTAAGCATCTTGTTGCAGCCTCAGCAGCATGGAGTCATTGACACAGCCAATAGCGGGGAGGGAGCGTTTAATGTTGCAGCACAAGAACAGCCGAGAATTTAAAATAAAATTCAAATACATTTTCAGGTTCTCACATTTGAAAAAAGACAAAAAAAGTGATGTGACTGTGAAGAATGCCAAACACATTCTTTGGAAAGGGCAGCATGCATCGGTGTGTCACTGAAAATACCGATGAGCCTTACACATCACTTTACGTAATTTTTCTAACCAACAGCTGAAGAAATGGACAGATGGACAAAGAATTTATTTGATCCTTGTACATCCAAATGCGCACAATTATCTAATGCTGCCGAGAGTTCCTTTTCGGGTTTCAATGCAAAAATGTGAACACTGGACACTCGGAGATTTCGTCACAAATAGCCTTCCATTGCATAAGCCAAACAAAAAACAAACTTCATTTTGAAAAGAGCTGACATGCCTCAGCAATCAAGTTCGTATTAGTTCGCCGAAACTACTCCGTCCGGACGGGACGGACAAATCCGAAATAAACGACGCTCCATTCAAATGGCTCTAAGCCGACTTAATTTTTTATTTTGTTGCCATTTGCGAATGAAAAAAAGTTCAATCTCCCCGGCAAGCGTTATTCTCAACCTCCCCTCGCCCCCTCGCATGTCCCGTTCACCCAATGTAATTATTATCCCTTTTAACTGTGTTTTTTTTTCTTACTCTCAGCATGATGACTATCTTCGTCCGTTCGCAAGTTTAACGTTTTTTTCCGCTTTTTGTGTCCATTTCTCCTTTTGGCCCCGATTTTTAGTTCCTTTTGCATTATTTCATCGCCCTTCATGGCGCTTCGCATTACTTTTCGTAACATTTTTCATCCGCAGACTTTGTTTTTGCATTAAATGAGGCCAAAAGGACCGCTCTTCGCGGGCGTCTCTATGCGCCGGCCACCACCCACCACGGAGCAGTGGCGACTTCAAAAGAGAACAAAGTTAACGATTTAACGATGGGGATGAAATATAATTTCGTTATAATATTGTGGGTGATCGCACTCGCTTCCAATGCCCAAACTCCAGACGAACGCGAACGCGGAACGAATCACGAAAGACACAAAATGAAAAAAAGTGCAGACAAAAAAATTCCACTGCTCCCGGAGGTCAGGATGTACATTAAACATACCCGAAAAAGGGATACAAGGCGATAAATTGTTATTTAAATTCTATTTACCGCCAACGAGCAGGGGTGGTTGGGGGGCGGTGGGAAAATGTGTTAATCATTTAATTTGTTGCCCTGCACTGACGCTGGTTACTTTTCGCTCTTTCCGCGCTGGCCGGTCACTGCGTTGCGTGATGTCTTCATTAGTTTCACTTTACTGTTAGAGCGAGCGTTTTATCATCCCGCAGCTGTTAATAGAAGTTAATGAGTTACGAATTTATTGGGAGCCTTGGGATCCTTGCATGGCACGCGGACTGCGGACTGCACGATTAAATTATTAAAGTCATTAAATTGGCGATTTCGGTGCTGGTCGAGGGAATTAGTGTTTTTTTTGGCAGCGGCGGCGGCGGCGCCTCACTCAACCCACCCACCGAAAGGTGACCGTAAAAAAAGGATTCAGAGGGACTTCGACGAGAAAATTTATGACACGGTTAATTGGGCGATTTGGATTAAGTGAAGGAACATAAAGCGCTGACACGACGACGATGGGGGATGGCTTTGCAAATCGGCAAGATCCGCTTGATATTTGTGAGCGATTAATTAAGCTTTTAGACTGCGTTGACGGGGTACGATCTGAATGGCTGGGAGCAGCAGAAGCTAAAACGATTTGAAGGCGATAAAAAGTTAGTGCGGTCAAGTTGGCGTGCGGTCGTTAAATGGAGTGACTTGTGATGGAAAATCTTCGGCATTATATCGGTGATTAAGTTTTAAGTTTTCTTGTGAAACTATTCAGTGTTGGTTGGGGATTTGCTGGGTGGTCTGAGAAGTTTTCGATGCATGACACTTTTTCTTAAAAACTTTTTCTTATTTTTCTTGTCCTTGTAAAAACTTCCCAAATCGAGGCTACCATGACACTAACTCGTTTATATACTGCTTTGCGTTTTTCTCTGCAAATTGCATGTTCACGAAGGGAATGCCGAATCATGTGTTGAAAATTTCTGCCCTTAGGGCTCTGTTTTAGATGAGGGAACATCTTGTGAGTAAGGCTGGTCAAGCAGTTCAAAGTGTTATTCGTGAATTTTCGCGATCGCAGCCGCCGGAAAAACTGTTTTTGCTTTTTACCGGCTCGCCACTGAATCTGTCTTTGTTTTTGTATATCAAAGTTTCTTCTACACTTCTTAATCGGCAACAAAACTAACATTTTTTGCGCCTGAATGCTCCAACATAGCGTTGGAAATGTTCGTTCGAACAGGTTTTTGGTCTAGCGTGAGTAGACGCTGCACCCAATACCCAGGACAGCTCTCTCATGCTTTCGTTTTGACTTAATGTGTATCATACACGTTTGTCGGACAATTTCATTTCCTCGACTGTCTTTCTCACTTTTCTGGTCGTCAGCTACCATTTGGCGGAGTTAAAAAAAAGTTGCAGTTTTTGCTCGTCTCGAACGTTCATCAACTCTCAAACTCGCAAGAATATCTAAGGGAAGCGAAAACTATTGACTGAGTGGCTAGCGCTTCGAGTGGCTAAGCGACGAGCGATTAAGCAACAAGTGACTGAGCTTTAAGGGATTGAGCGACGAGCAACTTAGCCACTAAGTGACGACCGACTCAGAGACGAGCACTCAGAGATCAGCGACTGAACTTTGAGCGATTGAACGGCAAGCAACTAAGTGACGAGCGACTAAACGACGAGCGATTTAGCTACGAGTGACTAAGCGAATAAGCAGCGAGCGACTGAGAGACAAGAACTCAAAGACCAGCTACTTAGCGACGAGTGACTAAGCGACGAGCAATTAAGGAAAGAGCGACTGAGCTTTAGGCGATTGAGCAACAAGCGACTAAGCGACGAGTCGGCATCACTGGTTGCCGACGAAGTTATAGCAAAAAGAGCAATCTTGGCTAGCAAACAATATCAGCGAGATTACCGTCAAGGAGCACTTAACGCCAATAGTGAAATTATCAATCAAAAAAAGTCGCAATCATTTAACACGAAACATGCGTCGCAACAAAATCCTTTCGAAACTATATTCGCATAACCAATTGGAGTCAGTTTTTAAAAGGGGGTCACAAAAAGAAAAATGCAAATCCCTTATTATGTTTCAACAAGTATTGCATAGGTTTAGACAGCTTTTCCTTTTGTTAAAGTTCCGCTGAATATTTTGGGTTGCAACATTCATTCAATTGGATATTCCTTTTAATCGCGACTACACTTTAAAGTGACGAATATTAAAAATCACGATCGTCATAATATCAATCGTGGTAAAATCATATCCCCTTTCTCTCCAAAGCTTTTGGACGTGATGCATGCAATCTGAGACTTCGCCAGAAAACCCAAATATTTCAACCCACAATTTGCTAGGGCCGGCAAAGTAGAGAAATATAAATAGTGAAAAGAACCTGGCCTTAACTCGTATTCATCTCTGTAGTTTTCAAAGTGAAAGCTGTGTAGAACTTCTTTGTAAAAAATGTTAGTTAGCCGATACAAATCGCTGAGACTGATCGGATAAAGCGGTCCCTTGCTAATGAGACTGATATGAGATGCATCATTATGCTCTACCAAGCCTCAAGCCCTATAATAACCCACTAACAAAGATTAGTAGACCTTTTGTATAATATAGGGTTAATAACTTGACAATTGAACTAGCTTAAGGCAGCAACTCAAAATGTTTCTTAGAGATTTTTCTCAAGAGAAATAAGGCAAGTTTGAATTTCGGTCACTGGCAACGCTTTTTTAATTAAGTCACGATGTTTTGCAACTTTCACAAATTTCTCAAAGGCTGCACCGCGATGAAATGTTAATGTACTCGTATGTCGACTTTTACACGAAAGATCCCAAGTTGTAGCTCCCAGCTAAGTCGAGTCTCATTAAACTCAAATTATTGATAAAATACGCCTAAGGCCTCACACACAGAAGATATCACTAAGAGCTTGTGGACATTATTCTCCTCTCAATTATTTGTTAGTTTTAATTCAATATAAGGAACCTATTAACGCATTCCTTATTGCATAGTTTTTCCTTATTGCATAGTCGTATTGTGCTGCACACAATATGCGTAAGGCAAATTTAATAATTCATTGTAACAAATAGTAATGCGAAATTGAGGGACAAACGACTAGAACCAACCCAAACCTTTGCAAGTATGGATTGACACGCGTGGCTTTAGGGCAATATTGATTTCTATGGGAATGGGTCAAACGAACAGGCCTAAGTCGGGCGTATGTGGATCATTTAATGAAAAATTTAAGTGGATGACAAACTTAATGCTGATTGCAAATTTTCTTTAGTGTCAAATACGGTTACAATAGTCGTTTCATCACACTTTGACAACTTCGAAGGTTGTGCATCAGAAATTCCTGCATTTGTATTACCTAAGGGTCCTGCGTTGAAGGCTTGTTAGAGAGTTGCGTTAGTCAGTATAATTTTCTCCTTACACGGTCTTAAAAAGAAAGGTATTCTACTTTTAGAATTGCGAGCTACTGGTTTAAATAGGAATAATTTTTTTTTTATAAATGTTATAAGATTACACATAGATATGTATATGAAAACATCATTATTCCAAGAGATAACGAAGATCGACTATTAAATGGTTAATTTCGATCCTGCGAATAATAAGCGCGTACCATGAAGCACGACAGTTTGATGTTGATGTGCCAATGAAACTTTTTCAAAGAAACTGCATGAAGCAAAATACAGAAGCACACGTATGATACTTGACGGCTCAGCATGGCTACATCAAGATATTTTCGATTTACCGAGGAAAATATGAAAATCACGTTCTCTGTGGGGAAAATCATGGTTCTGTTTGAGCTATGACTCGTGTTGCGATCTGCGTCGATTTGAAGGTCTCTATAATCAAGTTGTTGACGCTGCATGGATACGTCAACAAACAAAACTGACGTATTAAGAGTGTTGCCAGTCTTGAAGAGTATGTTGAGACACCGTTACTACGTTCACAAAAACTGACTTTGTCGTTTGCTATGTCTGGATGCTGACCAGAATGTTGAAGTCAATGGTGACCGCTATACAGCTTTGATTACTTACTTTCTCATTCATCAAACTGAATAACCATGATGTGCAGTAAATTTGGTTTCAACAAAACAGCGCAACATGTGACACAGCTCGCGCTTTAAGTGATTTATTGAAGGAATAGGTTCACATTAAGGACTGTAAGCCAGTTACGATTGACCTTTCGGCTGGTAGCAGAATCGTGTTATTCTCGAGATACCAGTTGCCGCGTTTGAACGAGTCCCCAAAACTGGATCTTCCGAATGGATCACTCCAGGCATAGTCGGGGACAACATTAACATGGTATTAGATTAAAAAAGGAAATGCCATAAATTGTATTTTTATTCGACATTAAAAACTGTAAGTTTACTTTCAAATTTATGGGTTTTATTTTATATTATTATTCAAACATCACGATGAATGGGTTAAATTGACTTCTACGGAAATGAAGAGTTTGCGTCAACTAGTCACGTCGAAATAAATCGGAGCCAGAGTACATTTGTATGCCATGACAGTCCGCAGTTGAATATCATACGCAACAACTTTAGCTTTAACATTAAGATTGACAAGTCAAAGATGAGATCGACTCTCATAAGAACTTTCTAACGCCATCAAGTGGAATATCGCATAGTTGGCCATTTGGAATCTGCATACTACGGTGCATCAGTTTCCCTCTAAAATTAACTCCATTTTTGTTGAATTTCGAATTCAGATTTTTTAAAAAAACTCTAAATTTCTTCTGCTGACTGTATCACCATAAAAGTGAAAGCATCCTCCGTTTTAACGGATCACAACATTCAATTCAGGTGACAAGCGAAAGATTTCATCTTTAACGCAACCATCACAATGGCCAAACCACTTGACGGTGATACTTGTTGATGCAGTCAGCCCTTAACTCATTTACGCCAAGTCAACCCCGCATCAGCATCCCTCATGCCCATCCGGCTTTCAAGGAGCTCGTTCATAACACCAGCGACGGAACTCAATAAGTGTCCCGCTGAGTAAGTTCTTCAAATTTGTCACCAGCACCATTCCCGGCGACACCTCTCAACCACCTCTAAGAATGGCCCATTATTCTGCTTCAACTTTCTAGCAAACTACTTTGCCATTATCTTCGTTTTTTTCGTTTTTTGCATTTTCATTCTCTGCCTCGTCCTGCGAGAGTTTTCTTTCTCATGCTCCTTAATCGTTTCACATACATAGCACGGAGACCACCCACACGAGGCACCTACCTCTGCCTCGTCGACGACCAACAACGATTACCAAGAGGTCCTTAAACCTAACTTCAGCTACCGTCGCGGTTGCTCTGTCCCCGTCGGCAGCGAACTTTGTATATCTTCTCTCCCAATGAAATATGAAATCCGTTAGTGGGTGTAATAACGAGAAGGGAAAACTGAATTTTTTAAAAGAAGAAGCCATGCGACGAACCGTCACAGGACACCCAAAAACGGGCAAAAAAAAAAACGAACAGGAGGAAAAGGGAGAGAAAAAAATGAAAAAAGATCCTTTTAGCGCAAATTTACTTCTCTTATTAATGATTTTCGTCACGAAAGTCGAAAGCAGAAACGGAACAGAAATCTCTGCAGGCTGTGTGGGGGCGTCCGGCGCGTCCTGGGCGTCTCTCTCTCTCCATCCCTGCGCTTCAAAATGCCGTCTATGATGACGAAGTTTGAATAAAATTGACGCAGGAGAGGAGCAACGCGTTGTGATTTTCTGTATTAGTAAACACCGAGCCAGGACCTATGTGTATGCAACGGTTTGTTCATTTTCCCTTAAGTTTCGAGCGTCCCGTGGCTGTTGCAGGCTTTCTATCACCACTTGGTTGGAGTTTGACTTTTGTGAGGAGAAAAAACCCGCGGGGGTATTACGCGAACGAAAGGCGTTGTCCCGCACTCCCGGGCACCTTCAATTTATGACGAGATGAACAAAAATTGTGAAGGAGGAGGCGGCGATGAAGATGGTTGTGCAGTGAAGGCGCAATTGGAGGGGTGATTGGGTACGTGGTGGCGATGGTAAATAATTTCACCATTAAACGCCTCGGATGATGGGTTCGCGTAATTGCACTATTAAAACACAGGACGTGCTTTGGAAGGCTATGTCTACGGACTGAGCGGGCCCGCTTTGCATTTCTGGGTCTCACTTCGTAGCTGGAAGCGCCTGGTGTGCGCTTTGTGCTCGACCGCAGTCGCGTTTTGTTATAATGACGGACGTAGGGGTTACTTTGTTGGTCTTTTTCTGTTTGCCGGCCATTCTGGTCGACATCCGTCATATTTATGGTGGCTAAGGGCCGTTCAACTCCACGGGAGAGGATGCCTCGGCTAGGTGATTGATGATGTCAGAGATTGGATGCTTTATGACAATTTAAAAGGAGAGAGGCAGGGGCCTGATTTTGAGAGATGTGCGAGTGTTTAGATGTAAGGGCGCCATGCTGGCTTTTATGGACATCTTATTATCGTACAGCGAGTTATTTTTTTGACTGCAATATGCCCTGGAGCCAAGTGGTAATTGAGCTATTTAGGCGAATATTAAACATTTGACAAATGATGCTTTTGCCCTGCTGTAGTATGTATGTTGGAAAAGTGTCGATTTTGTGGTACGAAACTAGCGTGGTTGTTTGCCCAGTTGGCATTACACACCACGGATGAGGTATAGGTAACAAATTCGAGTGATGTGATGCAGGTGTGGGACATTCCCCACACCAAGGAGTGGGAGAACAATTTGTCTACTTTTATTTAAAAGGAGTCAAAGATGTGGTAACTCTAGCAACTTGGCTCAGATTTCTTAAGTTACAACATACATGACAAGAGTGGAAGCGCCTTGTAAGTGTAAGCGAGATTTGAAGCAAATTTAAAATGCTTGGGTCGTGGATAACCCGAAAATGGCATTTATCCCTAATTACCTCAAATTAGACCAGAAAATTTATCAAACATGCCGACATGTTTGGGTCTGAGGGTTAATGAGGGCGAAACGAAGTACATTCTGTTATCAAGGAAGGACGCACGACATCGACGTCTGGGACAGAATGTCACAATAGGCAGCAGAAACTTCGAGGTAGTCAAGGACTTCGTCTACCTCGGCTCCGAGGTAAGCAGGGACAATAACACTAGTACCAAAATCAAATGCAGAATTACTCTTGCCAATCGCTGTTTCTTTGGACTCAAGAGGAAGTTGAAGCCCTCTCTCGAAAGACTAAGTTTGCGTTATATAACAGCTTGATGTTCCCAGTCCTACTCCATGGGGCGAAAACCTGGACGCTAGTAAAAACAAATGAGGAAGCCCTTAGTCCTTTGGAGAGATAATTTTTGCGTGCGATTGTTGGTCCTGCTTGCGTTGATGGCATCTGGGGGAGAAGATTTAACAACGAACTCTATTGGCTGTACAGCGACATGCGTCCACTCAAGCGACTCAACGCTAAGGATGGCTCCGGCCCGAAAAGTCTTCGAATCTGAGCCATTGGGACAACGCAACAGACGACGGCCTAGGCTAAGGTGGCGCACACAAGTGAAGAAGGACCTCAACCAATTTGGAATGCGCAACTGGCGGCAGCTGGCGAAAGATCGTGCTGCCTGGAGAGGCACGTTGGTTAAGGCCCGAGTCCACCACGGACTGTAGCGCCACAAGAAGAAGAAAAAGAAATGAAAAGGTGCAAAACTTGATTTTGTTTTCATTCAAGCAAAAATTACTAAATTAATACTTTTGTTCATCAGTGTATATCAGACTTACAATGTATACACCTGCACAAAGTTTGCCCAAACTCCAACCCGAATCCCAATCATCTGATGCAATTAAGACTTCACAGATTCACAGTCTCAGCTATGTCGAATGCTTCTATAACCTAGATTTTATAAAATGGATCCTCAGATGGCATGAAGGGTGTAAGAGACCTGACAGTCAGATCGAAGGTCTAACGCAATAAAACTAAAAAAGGTTTGCTACTGAAAACGAAACCTTAAAAAGAATGTGAGGAAATAGCCCCTACGAACATTCTTTTTAAGGTTTTGTGTTTTGCCTTAGACATGAATAAAATCTGGATTTGTAAAGACTTTTACTACCATTGACGTTGTAATCAAAATGCACTCCTTAATTTTTTTGGCCTGCATAACCAAATCCGTCTCACAATCGGTCTCGAGTTAAGAGTGTTTAAGTAATGATGCATCACCTTTGCTACTTTGAAAGCCATGTCGTCGTCGACCTTAAGGCTTTATTCTTAACCAAAGTGTATCACTAGTAAGCGTTTGTTGAAAAAAAGCAGTGCACATCTCTCAGACTGGACACCACTTACGACACTTTCTAAATTCAAAAATCAATCACAATCAATAAATTTGTCCCCTCCACCACCCTTCCTCACTGTTGCATGCTAAATTGTTCAAAAATGAAAGACCACAGCACAGTCGCTCCATTCCGAAGCTGTTTCCCCTCACCTGCTGCTATTTACTTTTTAAAGTTAAATCCTCTCCTTCCAATCGAAATCCTTTTTTGAATTGTAAATGTATTTTGGAAATTATTTATAACATGCTCCATACGAAATCGCCCGCAAAAGTGCTTCCGTCTCCTGACAACGACCAACTTTTGGCAGCTCCTTCACCAACAACCGCACCCCCTCCCCCTCTAACAGTAGCACCATTTGATGGCGGGGTAAGAAAAATAAGAACAAGAATAGCAAAAAGTTTTCCCTTTGATACCTGCTCACGCAAAGCTGACGAGCGCGAGCGCACGGAGTGAGCGTCCTCAGCCAAATTTAAGGCTCAGCGGAGCAGGAAAACGTGATTTTCGTATTCACTTGGGCGTGTGTGTTCCTTAATGATGGTAAATTAGCTAAGGAAGCACTTAAGTTAGCAAAGAACTCGAAAAAAGCAAACCCCGCCGAGCCGGAGTGTACACATGAAGGTTTCCGCAATCAAATTATCATCTGGACTAAGTTGGAATGCTTCCAAAGGTGACCCGTAATGTAGTTTGTTCTGAATTCTTTTTTTTTCTACTTTTTTTTGAGTCGCTTTGGAGGGCCATAATCGATTTCGAATGTTGCGTGATCCTAGAGACGAGTTAGGCAGGAGTTGGATGGGGGGGGGGACCGGGTCCCTCAATAAATGGTCAATTTGTTGAAGGTGGACGCTTGAGTGGACGGAAACACGTTGCATGCTCTATAGTGATTAAGTTGTAACTTTCCAAAGGGTTTGCGAAAGTGCCAGAGTGTGGGGGGGCCGAAATGGATTTCGTGGGCTTTGTAACCTCGCCCGGACGATGATTTAATCAGGCTTCATTTGAAGGCGTCGCAAATGTGTCCGAAGGTAATTTAATTAAGTGAACGATCCCATAAAATGAAAATTAAATGTGAATCGCTACTCCTAGTCGGGGACTTGAATTAATTTGATTTAGTTTGTGCAAAGTTTGTCTGCATTTTGGCGGAGTTTTCCTCATTAAATGAAATTTAGTGAGACCTCTGCAAAGCGCTTTTGTTCTTGTACGGCCACAAGTACGTGCACTTAATAAAAAAAATGTTTAAATCACAAGCCGACGCGCTGTCATGCGACTTCTTTAACATCATTCTTGAGGGGATTGTGCGTAACTCACACGTCAACATCAGATGCACGATCTTCCACAAGTCCGTTCAACTGCTAGCTTATGCGGATGACATTGACGTGATCGGCCGAACTCAGCGAGCCGTCAATGAGGCGTTTGCTAGCATCGAAGCGGAAGCGGCTAAAGTGGGACTGGTGGTAAACGAGGGCAAAACTAAGTATATGCTGTCATCGAAGAAGGACGCAGAACATCGACGTCTCGGACAGAGCGTCACACTAGGCAGCAGAAACTTCGAGGTAGTCAAGGACTTCGTCTACCACGGCTCAGCGGTAAACAGGGACAATAACAACAGAATCACTCTAACCAATCGCTGCTTCTTTGAGCTCAAGAGGCAATTTAGTGATAGAGCGCTCTCTGGAAGGACTAAGCTTGCGTTATACAACAGCGGTTGGTTAGATGAACGCTACTAAAAGCGGACGAGGAAGTTCTTAGTCTTTTCGAGAGCCCTGTTTGCGTTGATGCCATTTAGAGAAGAAGTTTCAACGACGAACTCTATGGGCGGTGCAGCGACGTGCGCCTAGTCGAGTGTCTTCGGAAACAACGCTTAAGATGGCTAGGCCATGTAGATCGTATGGACATCACTGGTCCGGCCCGAAAAGTCTTCGAATCTGAGCCGTTGTGACAATGCAACAGAGGACGGCCTAGGCTAAGGTGGCGCACACAAGTGGAGAAGGACCTCAACCAACTTGGAGTACACAATTGGAGGCAGCTAGCGAGAGATCGTGGTAGCTGAAGAAATATATTGGGTGAGACCTAGGTCCGCCCCAGACTGTGGCGCGAAGACGAAGAACATAAAATTTATATTTTGGACTTTTGGAACGAAACATCCATATAATTGG
This sequence comes from Eristalinus sepulchralis, assembly GCA_944738645.1. Classification (NCBI taxonomy): domain Eukaryota; kingdom Metazoa; phylum Arthropoda; class Insecta; order Diptera; family Syrphidae; genus Eristalinus; species Eristalinus sepulchralis. Next base: position 73,927,644 of record OX122882.1, read on the forward strand.
TGACACGCAAAAATAATTGGCAACGAAAAAAATATATTTCGTGCATATCTCGCTGATGCGTAATCTGATTAAGTTGCCATAGTGAATCTTTTGAAAATAGAAATGCATCAGCCGGTGTTGTTAGACTAGGTCGTTCCTTCCGCTGATATCTGTAACATTCATTAACAGTCAGCCAGAACCTATTATTTCTTATTTTTTATGGAAAGCTTCCTTGTTTGATACTGAAAAAGGCTTCTATGACCTTTGCTTGGCTAGCATCAAAATGACACCAAACTGTGAAAAGGAAAGAACGGCGAAAGCGGAGGAATTTCGAAGCGTTCGCATAGTTGTGTGTATGATATGAGTCGAGGGCCTGTTTCAATATTAGTTACTGAGTGACACTATAGCCAACAAGGGACCAGGGCCCAACATTCAAAAGATTTACTCGTGTTGTGCCTGCTACTGTTCTCTCACGAAGGGACCTACAGTTTTTTGCCGACTCCGAACAGCGAGATTTGAGAAGCTTTTCATTGTCAGCAACTCGAAAGAGGTGGTGTTGTGAAAAAATGGTGTCCCGTTCGGGAATCGAACTTACCACTACGCCAAGGGGACCTTGAAGTTTTGGTTTGGTTCTGAATCATTCATCACATCATGAGGTACCTTCTTGGCAATTCATCCACATTTCCTCTTTTAGAGAAAAGTCGGTTTTCTTTCATGGAAGGTATTCCCATGTTTAGTGCAACCTTTAATTTTTTTATCCGTATCAACCGCTTCTCATAAAATTTTCCAGTTCATTTTCAGACCATAGATCTCCCGAACGCAATTTAACACGTTAACGCTGAATGAATCGCAAATGCGTCATTAATGTTTTGCCTGCTAGAGCCGGATTTCATTACAATTTATACTCGTAAAGGAAAAGACTATAAATTTGAACTGTTGATAGCATGATATAACAATTCATAGAAAAGAAAAACTGTATTTCAACCACTCAATATTATAAAAGGAAAAAATGACGGTGTGCAACAAAAGATATTTCCTGTGTTACAGCCTAATACGTCTTGTTGGTGCAATTTACTCGCTCAGTGGAGGCATTGAACTTAAATGATCCGTAATTTTGAGTGAGTTTCGTGTTAGAAAGTCGTAGCTACTACGAAAATAAGATTCCGCAACACGCCACGGGTGGAGAGAAATAATGTAATCCTTTCATGCGATTAATTTAAACTAAATATGTTTTTAAGTTGTTCATGCTTTCTGTCACGAGCAGAGGGGACCTACGGTTTATTACTGACTTCGAACGGTGAATTAAAAAACTCGAAAACAGTTCGAAAGAGGTGGAGACGTGAAAAAATCGCCACGATCTTGATGTTAGTAATTTCTCAAAACGTTTAAAGTTAATTTTTCAACACAAAAACCCTTCAACACTTACACATGATGTATATCCACTTGACTCTACTCTGAAAAACGTTTAAAGTTTCAAAATATATCAAATATAGAAAAAAAAGTGATGATTGTCAAAAATAAAAATACTTACATGTTTATTTTGATAAAATGGCGACCGTTTATTTATCACAATTTAGGTCTGAATTAGAAAGAGAATTTCAAACCATTGCATTGGATCAAGGATTCAATTCTAAACCCTCCGTTCGCGGGTTCAAATCAACACTTAGCATATCAGTGGCACGTTAAAATCAAATCAAACTTTCATCTGTTCGAAACTAGAGTTTCATTTTCATAGATTCTTTGCTATAAACATACTCTTATAGTGTTTCAAAAATGAAAAAAACAAAGACGGAACAAAAAAATATGTACGTTCTTGGTGCTAACAACTTTCAATAAAAAAACGTTCAGTGCATGTTGATAGTGAGATTTTCGAAAAAAAACAATAAAACAAAATCATTGTTTTTGTCAAATCAATTAAAACGAAAACTCAAAACAAACAACAAATTCAAAAAACACAAGTGTAAAGAAAACAAATTTAAAGAAAACGAACAAAATCTCGTAAGTGAATTGAAATCAAACATCGAAATCAAAGCGTTAATCAATGTGTACAGTGCAGGTAAGTAAAAATCAAATACTCAGAATATATATAGTTCGCTATTTTAAAATATATTTATTTTGACTGATTTTTTTTTTGGTTTTTTTTGTACTTTCACGCAGGCAATTTATGATTATTCAATGCTAACTTTAAATTAGAAAAAAATAAAAATTTAATTCGGTCGGAAGAGTAAACGGAAAAAGCAGACATCTATAATTATTGTATCTTGAGGTTGTGATGAGTTTTGTATCTTATTCATTTGATTGGAGTGTGTTTTGTTTCGTTTTTGTTTAATGCTGTATTCAATAGTTGACAGTGTTTATGAAGGTATTTTTTTTCTTTTACTAGTTGATTAGATGATATATCTTGGATTTGCTATGGAGGGTGCATTAGGAGTGGGAGTAAAATTATTTATTTTATTAAAATTGTTTCATTTCCACAGACTTTAAAAAATTGTAACATTAATGTTAAACCAACTTTTGAATCATACTTAAAAAAAGAAAGCGGGTGTGCCGGGAAAAGATGCGCGGTGTCCCGTCTGGGAATAAAACCTAGACCTTTTCCATGAAGGTTAAAAAAAATTTCCTTTGTTTTAAAAAAATATATAATACTTTTTATTAATTGAAAGAAAAATAATTAGCAATGACGCCGAAAGGCAAAAATAAATATATCAATAGTTTAGTTTAGAGCGCCCGTATAGAGCCAGTAAGTAGTTATAAGATTTCATTTCAGTCGTACCTAGGTTAAGCGTTTTGTACCTAGTTTTAAAGTTCTATCAGATAAAAAATAAAAAAAAAAACTTTTAAACTAAACTAAACTTTCCCATGAAGGTTGACGCACTTATCCACTAAGCCACGGTGAACGCATTTATTAATTTTTTAACTTTATTTAAAATCTATTACATGCTATTATCTTCATATAAGAAAGTTGCTGAAAGATTGCTAAAAATAGGGCCTGTTACACTCGCACATAAACGGATTCGTTTCTTGTTTTAGCAGCATTAGAAATGTTCCTATTGAAAACTGAAGTTCACCCTCAACCTATTTTTGAGAGCTTAGCATATATCAAGCTCGTTGCTAGGCCAACACCATATAAGTGCGTGTTTACGGGTTCAAATCAATGTAAAAGGCAACAAGTAAATTCGTTTGTTTGAAAATAAGTTGAATGCGCTGAAAGAATAAATCGATACTCAAAATTCGTTAGGAATGGTTTTTTCAATGTTTACCACTCCGGAACGTACTCGTTGAATCTTTTAAGACAGTGCATTTATATTTAAAAAAAAAAAAACGAATTATATTGAAAGTTCCTTTTAAAGGCTTCTTTGAGGATGTCTTTCTTGCTTTACTTTCTGTGTAGAAACTGGGTCAAATTTTGAGCTCTCAGAGTTAATGAAATCAAAATGGTGAAATCCTCAATAATAATAATAATAATTGAGTGGCACTACCTAGCTGCTACGACAACTAACCATGTTGTGCATGCTACTGTTCTCTCACGAGTAGAAGGAACCTTTAATGTTTTGCCGACTCCAGATGGGCGGACGAATTGAGAAGCTTTTTCATAGCCAATTAATACTCTTTGACTGTTGTCAGCAAACTCAAAGAGGTGGTGCCGTAAAAAAATGTGAGGTCTTCCGTCCGGGATTCGAACCTATATCTACGGCGTGTGGGTTAACGCACTTACCCACTATGCCACGGCAACCACATTTGGTGATAAAAAAAAGTGCATCGAATCACCTATTCGCCAGCGCTACGGTCGAGTCAGTCAAATTAGGCTACACTCTGGTAGCTCATGCACCATATTATGCAGTGCTACTTCTTTTGTGGGTCCAAACCTAATAAAAATCACTTGACGGGTTGAAATTTTAGTCGAATGAAGGGTTTTTCATCGCCTGTAGACCTCCAAATGACGTGTTTTTCGTAACGATTAAGGAAGTTGCAGCATTGCTGTATTAAGTGTAGCGATCAGATCAGTAGGTGGTAATTCACTTTTTCAAAAAAGATACATTTTACGACGCTGAACAAGTACTTTAGTTCCGACTTCTTATGCATTTAAGCTTAGAGTTCAAATTGGTGTGGATTTTGATCTGTGTCAGAATTTTCAAAGTGAGGTCGATCCAAGATATATCGCCTAAAAGTGAATCTATGATTATTTCGTGTTACTTTAAAATAAAAGAAAAAAAAACTAAAAAATCATAATGATAATTAAAAAAAACTAAAATTCATATATCTTCTTAGAAAAGGTGCTCTAAATATAAATAAATTCATATATATATATGTATGTAAGTATGTATATTATGCATATCTCATAACGATTTCATATCAAATATTTATATATAATTATATACGCATTTCCTCCATTATATATAATTGAAAAAAAAAGTTAAATAAAACTTCGTTAGGAACAGCTAATTATCGAACAAAACTTCCACTGGCTGACTTTCAGTACAAAAGAATTACAATTAATTAACAACAATTATTAAAATGAATTCGTGATTGTGTCTCTAAATAAAAGAAAAAAAGAAATCCACTTCAATATATCAGTAGTTGGTTGTATAAAAAGAAAAGTTAGATGTTGGTAAGATTCCAAAAGCGTTTTGTAGAAGAAAATAAAAAATCACAAATTAAGAGGAAACAAAAAGAAAAACACACATCGACGTTGATCTGCTTTCAAACGTTCAAATATTTCTTTCCAAAACTTACACGAAAATTAAAAAATCAAAATGTGAACTAAAACAAAAAAGATTGAACAACAAATCTGAACTATTTAAACAATCGCTATATTTGGAATAATCATCTCAAGTTTGCTTATATAAAACGAAATGAAAAAAAAAAAAAATTATAGAACGTTCCCATGTACATATAATATATGTATATATTGATGGCTTGTAACAGTAAACATGACAAAAAAGAATTGTTTATATATGTCATCCTTTATGCAAGACATCATCATCATCATCATCATTGCTCAGACGGAGTTTTTTTTTTTGACAAATAAACTATTTCATTTATGATTGCATATATCTAGAGACTGAGTTTTTTTTCATAAACACTTGTCCGTTTTTTTTTTTTTTAGATATATAAGGAAAAAGTATGTGTATGTTTTTAACCAGCATTTCTATTGAGAAAAAAAACTGAAAAATTAATTTCTGTCAAACAAAAAACTGAAACGAAATACATCTCCATATTCATACCGGGCTAGATGCTTGTACAAGGACAAATAAATTCAAAATTAAAAATGATATACAAGGACACAAATAAGTAAATATTCATATATATATATTGTAACAAACAAACCAAAGGATGGCTCAACACACACAATCCTTCGGAACAGAAATTCTCATGACAACGGTTGTTCTTTATACAAAATAAGGGGTCCATCACTTTTTTTTTTGATTTTTTTAAGATCATATGAACAATACAGCCAAATAAAATAGGAAATTATGAGAACTAAGTAAATAAAAACACACATTCCCAAGTCAATTATAGTAATTATTTTTTTTTTTTTATGTCAAAACTTATATATTATTGATTTTTCATAAACGGTTTCCATCATTTTCATTTATAAATACAAAAAGAGTTCACTAAGTAAATTCCATTTCATTTCTTACACAGTCGAAATTAAAGGAAAACATTAAATTAAAAAAAAATTTAAATATATATATTTATGTATGATTGTAATAAATTTCTTACGAAAGCAAAAATTAAAAAAAAAATACAAGGATTCTTGTCGATATATTATTGAGTAAACAGAAAAAAAAATTCAAGGAATATATATACTTATGTATCGTAACATTCACTTTGGTTTAAAAAGTACAAAAAAACAGAAAATATATATATAGTTTACATATTCATTATGCATGAGCAAAAAGAAGAGAAGACTTGTAGACCAACGCAAGGATAACTTAAGTCCAAACAAAATCATAGAGAATCGAAAATAAAATCGAATAACTTAAGTGGTAATGTTAAGTAAAATAAATAAATACAAACATTCGGTATATTTGGTTGATCTTACATTAATGAGTTGGATTCGATATATATATATATTTTTTTTTTGGCAATAAAAATAAATTTTTTCTTTAACTAAATTTCAGTATTTTTTTTTGTTTTTTTTTCAACCTTTTTTTGATTTTTATTTTGCTTCGTTTTTTTTTGTGCAAAAAATAGTGCAGTCAACAACACAGAAACAGTATTTGATTTTTTTTTTTTGGTTATAAGTTTTTTTTTAATTTTTTTATAAGTAAAACAAGTCATATATCGTTGCAGGGTAACCAAGATGTCCTTGAGTATTATTTTGTATATATGCATATTAAATAAATTGGTTTCACTTACACAATCCATTGTTAGGGTGTTTTTTTTTTGTTAGGAATAAAACGAATTTCAAAACACACACACACACACACAGAAGTAGGGGCTTCTTTTGTTAGGTGTTGTGAGTTGTGTTTTTGTGTGAGAAAAGATAACACAGAGAGTAGTATGCAAAGTGTACGTAGTGACTTGAAAAAAAGGAAAATTTATGATTTGATACCCTTATCCTTTTACCACTTACCACACCCTGGAAAGTTGCTGCTTCAAAAAATAGTACTTAAATGCACTGGATGTTGATTTGCTTTGTGAACAAAAATTGGTTTGCACAAGATAGGGAGTTTCTTCTTGTTTGAATTTCTACAAAAATACTTCAAAAAGCGTTCAAATGACCCTCTTAAGAGGTTGCTTAAGTTGTTAATTTCCTATCCGTATGAACAAATGCATTGCCGGCGGCTTTCACGTAAAAATTTCAACTGCATTCGGGACGCTGAAATGTGGCAGCCTTTTCTTAGACCTCATTCAGATGATGGGAATAAGTTGAATAAAACCGCGGAAATGTCAATATTTGCTGTCTGAAAATTCTGTCTTTCTAAAACTTGTACCAAATTCTATCCCAGAGTCATTCTTGCCACCCGCTTTTTTTTTGGCTGTACAGTGGCAGGGGCCTAGACTCAACGCTAAAGGCAGCTGGTCACGTAGAGCTCTGCACGTTATTCACCCCTGTCCTCCTGTATGGCGCTGAAGCTTTCTCGGATGAGAAAGACCTTTTCGAGGGGAAAGTTCCACATTGGATTTGATGCCCTGTTTGCGTTGATTACTTCTAAGAAAGAAGATTTAAGAAGGACCTCTTGAGGCTGCACAGTGGCAGGGGCCTAGGCTCAACTCTAAAGACAGTTAGATCACATAGAGCTCTGCACGCTATTCACCCCTGTCCTGCTGTAGGGCGCTGAAACATGGACGTGGTTACAAGCAGATGAGAAAGATCCTTTCGAGGGAAAAGTTTCACATGGGACTTGTTGTCCTGGTTGCGTTGATGACTCCTTGAAAAGAAGATTTGAGAAGGAGCTCTGGACGCTGTACAGTGGCAGGGGCCTAGACTCAACGCTAAAGGCAGCTAGGTCACGTAGAGCTCTGCACGCTATTCACCCCTGTCCTGCTGTATGGCGCTGAAACATGGACGTGATTACAAGCAGATGAGAAAGATCCTTTCGAGGGAAAAGTTCCACATGGGATTTGATGTACTGGTTGCCTGTCCAGTGGCAGAGGCCTAGAGCTCCATCCTCCTGTATGGCGCTGAAACTTTGACATTACTACAAGCGGATGAGAAAGACCTTTTAGAGGGAAAGTTCCACATGGGATTTAATGTCCTGGTTGCATTGATGATTTCTGAAGGAGAAGATATAAGAAAAAGCTCCAAAGGTTGTACCAGTCCCTAGATTCAACTCTAAACACAGTTCGGTTACGTAGAGCTCTGGGCACTATTCCCCGAAGTAGAGAAATTTCAATCAGTGGTCAAAATTAAAAGAAGTTTGTCAATTTTTGCAATGAACTGCCATAAAATCAGCTACTTGCTTCATCATTCATAGGACATTGTTTTAAACATTGTCCTTTGAAAAATCTTTCCGCTGGAGTAGAGTTAAGCGTTGTCCTATAAAAAATCAAGCATGTTGCAAATTTTATCTCAGTCATTTCCAAATTTAGAACCTCCTCTTTAGACCCATTTCATTCAAGGACACACAAGAACAAAGAAGTTTACATAGGTCATTTCATCGAAATCGATTTAATGAAAATGTATTCATTCCCTTGTCATTCCACTGACCCATCTATCCACCTGTTTGCCTACAACGGTGCACAAAAGTTTCTCCAGGCAATTCCTAATACACCTTCAATATTCCATCGACAACCATTCTATTTGTCCTCAAAACTTGTGTACCACAAAACTTTTTTTGTTGATCCCTTCAACGCCAATGCCATGGCCTAGACTGGAACACCACTCAAGAGGACTCTTACGGGCACAATACGGTCACAATATTTGAAAACTTTTGTTCAAGTGCATCTCGAATTTGAAGTCCTTGAAGAGCGCAGTCGAACTTAAGGAGTCTTTTTTTTCGAAAGTTTTTTTTTTTTTTTGGTGGAGAAGAATTTAGAACATTGTCCTATATTTCAACATCAATCCCTCCACCAAATGCAGCCCAGTTCACCTTCTAATCCCTTAGCCGGCAATGAACTGCTGCAACTCATTATTTTCCAAAACCGGAAAGAACAATTTTGTGTTGGAAACCCTTTTTTTTGAAAATAAATTGCATTTCACTTTATTTCAAATCTAAAGCTGAAGTGAAACTTATGCCATTCCAGGATGTCTCTCGTCCTATGTGGGAGTGTTTTTTCTTCCAAAAGGGATCTCCCCAAAAAACAAATGATATTGCTTTCCACAAACCCACCCGTTCCCACGTTACGGAAGGGCAAAGTTATTCTCACCCCCGTCATCGTCGTCTCACACTTTTTCATCCACCGAAACGTTTATCGCATCATAATAACTGGGCAATTGTGTGCAAATTGTGTGGTTTTTAGGAAACCCGAAATTTCTAGGACAATGATAGGACCCGTAGAAGGGACGCCCGGAATGTGAGCGAGTCTGTAAGTAAAGCTCTGCACTCTGCCAAACGGTCAGGGTAGAGAGTTCGAAATAAAATAAACCCGAAAATAGTTTACCCCGTCCTCTTTTTTGTTGTGCCCACTCTTACGTGTTCATCCTCTCCTCCCCCCTCCCAGTCACCCCAAAACCACCGCAGAGATGGTCCTAAGTAGAGTGTGTGTTTAAGGCTTAGTGGCTTAAGAGGGGAAATGTGTGGCGCTAGCTGACGAACGAAAAACGAGACAAGAGAGAGAGAGAGATGGTGTTTTGGATTTTTGGGGAAATTCAAAACACCGCAGAGGACTAAGTTTGAATTAAAGCTCGAAACAATGAGTTTTAATAAAAGCTTCTCCCCCTTTTGTTGACTTTAATGAGCACTACGTGGAACCTGGTGTGTTTCGGGTTTAAATTTCTGTTCGAGATTACGGAAAGTCATGTTACAGACGGAATACATGAATTGAACAGATTTTTTTGCTGCTAATTTCGTGGAACTTTCTATGGGTTCTAAACGCTTTGTTTTTCTTGTCCTGGAAAGGATGAAATGAATAGATTTATGAAATTGAATATGCATGTGCTTCTGGGAAGTTTCTTTTGAAAGGAAATGTGTTCAGTCGCTCTCAGTTTTTACATTCGTTAATCTTCTTTGACCATGATGCTGATGTGTGTGTTGAAAAAAAAGTCACATTGAAGTGGGTGTGTATCTTTCGGTATGATCTGTAATTCATGAGATGGACACTGTTAGGGATTAGAGACTTTTTATGACTTAAGAGGAAGCTAACAAGATTTGATTCGCTTATGAAGCCACCATTTGTTGCACGTACTTTACTATTCTGGATCCCCTGTGGTATCATAGCCGTACGTAAATTTGCCACCTACCACCGTTTGTAAGGGTAGACTTCGAAGAACAGCAGAAAAGTGGGCTAAGCGTGGTCAGATCTGCATATGGACCTCTTTTTTGAACATACAATCACTTTGAGCTCCGGTTTTGTGTCACGCGCAAATTCAGCTGCATGTCGTCTCACTCAATAGAATCAACTCCAAAGTGCCTAAAAACACCCTTTCCCCATTCTTAAAAGGGTTGTAGGATCTTTCGTAAAACCTAGAGTGGACACGAAGACCCGCCTAGGACTCCCCAAGCTGCTTTCCCTTTTTCATCATCGCCTTAAAAAAAATTTCATTTCATCATACCCTTCTTACTTGGGTACTGAACTTGTAACTGAAGAAAGTAGTTGATCAAGATTTGTTTAAGCAAGAGTTTAATTTGATGTTTTAACAAGACGCATGAAATTGAACACTGGACTATGCAACTATGTTCGATGATCCATCTCAGATTGACTTTGTTCTACCGCGTTATGACACAGACCCACAGACCACCTAAGTTATGTAAGTATAGGACGCGGTGCCTGTTCCCGGGGCTCAGATGGATCCCACTCAGTCCTCTATTGGACTAAACCCATTTGTCTGTCAGGGAAATTCTTCGTGTTATTTTCGGTCCCATCTGCATAGATGGTGAGTGTAGGAGGAGATATAATGCCGGACTATACAGGCTGTTCAGCGACATCGACCTTAGCCCGAAGTGTGAAGATGCAACGCTTGAGATGGCTAGGTCATGTAGAGCGGATGGAAAACAATGCTCCGATACGAAAAGTCTTCAAATCCACCCCTGAGGGACGGTGCAGTAGAGGAAGACCTCGACTTAGGTGGAGCACGCAAGTTGAAAGGGATTTCAACCAACTATGCGTGAAAAACTGTAGACAACTAGCTAAAGGTCGAGCTGGCTGGAGACACTTGTTGGTTGAGGCCCAGGTCCACCCCGAACTATAGCGCCACCTTAAGCCAACAAGCATTTGTCTGTAATACAAGAACAGACTTTCGTTCATTTGCGTTGGTTTGTACTGTTTTGTGTCGTTTATTTTAAGTACGGGAACACACCTAATGTCAGAAATTGCATTTTCAAAAACGCGAATCTGGGAGAGTTTATGCAGAATGCTTTGAAAATTTCCAGAAATGTTGTCAAAAGTGTATTGCTCAAGTTTTAGAACTATATCTAGGGACATGACACGAATTGCAAAGAACGAAGAAGGATATTTTTATTTGTAAATAAATTTTCGGAGTTTTTTTGTCCAGGAGAAGTTTGTCTTCCAAGTGGAATCATGGTCTAGCTTTGATTTTGTTCTATCAAAACCGTAGGCGACACTCTGTCTAGCCTAGACGGGCGAGCTTAAGAAGACTTTTTTTTAGCGTTTCAAACAAATCCAAATAATTGAAGGGATACGAAAAAAGTTTGAATGATATTGATGCTTTCAAATTGAGATGGAATAGAACCTGGGATGCAGTGTGGCAATTGAAGAAGCAAAACAAGGATGTCATCATATTACCAGGAGTGGTACATGCCTGATTAAGGATCTGTAAGTAGTACTAAACGAAATAAGAGAACCAGTGGCGTGGTTAAAAAACGGTGGTACATTGAATTCATTTAAATATTCACTTTAAAAGTCGGCAGATAGAATTCAAATTACAAAGTAGCTCGAAAGCCAGAGCACCACAAGGTCTTAAGCTGACATTGATTAACTATCAAGTGTACAAGTTCGAAAGAACGTTTTCTGGCAACAGACACCGCTAAAATGTACAATAGGCTAGACCTTAAGGTTTTGTTCTGTCATTACACGTCAATAAGTCCCGGGACATATAGGGGGCGCCACTAACATGAATAATTTTTGTCAGTGGCGTCCTCTCTATGGGGCTTAGTGAGTGATCTGTTATGTCATAAGCATCCATGAAAGTCTGTGCAGTTGTCGTTGTGTTTAATGTGTTGAAATTTGTACCGACTACAGAGCATTTCCGGACTGCATTCATTGTTTTCTTTTGAAGAAAATTGTGGCTGGATCATACTGATTCGAGACTCTCGATGTGACCATGTGCCATCGCTAGACGCATGTAAACGATGGTTTCAACGAATGATGTTTCAGAAGAGGAACGTTGGAAGTCTCCAACCAAATATGAAGATGTGGAATTGCAAGCATTGTTGAACGAAAATGATTGACAAACACGACTACAACTCCACCAGAAATTGGACTCCATTCAAGAGAATTTTTCCAATAGATTTCAGGAGATGGACAAGATTGCAAAGTCCGGTTGATGAATACCACATGAGTTGAATGACAGGCAAACAGAAAAGTGCAAGCACACATCCCAATTTTTTTCTTCCTGTTTTTCACCTTCTTCACAAATGGAAATCCTTCCTGCAACAGATGGGTATGAGTGACAAGTTCAAAAATCGTGGAAAAACTCAGAACCAATCTCCACAGCGCTCAAAGGACTAAAAATCACACCGATCACAGGACTCTTTTGATGAGACCACAGCAGAGTGATATATTACAGATTGTTAAAAATTTAGAACTCATCCTGACCAGACCGACTTGAAATGGTCGCAGCTTGAAGAATTGTTAGAATGTTGATGGCAATGAATAATGAGGCAATGATTGAAATCATCGACAGCTGTGATTGGTCCTGTTTGCGTTGATGGCGTCTGGGGGAGAAGATTTAACGACGTCTATAGGCGGCATGCGCCTGGTCAAGCGTCTCCCGGTACAACTCTTACAACTCAGCTGCTTCAAAATTTAGTTCCCTTCAAACCCCTGTGTACTCCTTAAATTGTCCAATGTTTCCAGAGCATTTTGGCCTCGGAAATTTTTGACAGCGGAAATTAATTTTTTGGTTTACTCAGTGTTTGATGATTTCCATAGTGTAGACTCCGCCACCACCCCAAACTTCACACCACTATTTGTAATTCAATTTTCCTGTTGCTGTAGTTGGATAGTTCGGTTGAGGTACTATTGCAGGAGGAATGACTTAAACTAGAATTTCGAGATTCAAGGCACTCGCAACTGACGTGTTTTTTTGACGGCATTTTATGGTTGATAGCAAGCCCTAAAAATGTCCCTCCGGTAAAACAACGAAATGCAACTTCACACACAACAATTGCAAAACAAGGACACCCGAAACGCGGTCACCCCTTTTTGTGACTCATTGAAACAGACTTTTGTAAATATTTGCAAGCCTTTAACGAAATTGATGTGTTTTCCCCTCGTCAAGTCAACCGAAGTGCCCACCTTAATTACATCCTTCCCACGCGGGTTCACGCGACAACACACAACGTCAATAATTAATGACGGTCAACCTTCCGATATCGGCCGCTCTGACCTCCATCGCAGTGCCTGCGGTAATTTAACATAAAGTGTGATACAACGACAAAGGATCTCAGTCAATGGAGGAGAAAAAAAAACACTGTGAAAAATTGGAAAGGGAAAAGGAGCAGGAGGAGAGCAAAACAGAAAAAAAAAATCACGATGAAACAATAAAGTTCCTTCGCACTTAGTTGCGATTCTATGAACAACTTCCTAACAAATGCCACTTCAATTGAGTGAGTGTCGAGCGCAGGAAGACTGCAAGAGTGCGGGTGGCAGGCTGAAAAAGTTTTTTTTTTCTTTTCAATTTTGAACGATTTCAATGGTGGCGCAGCGACGGCGGCGGTGGCGGTGGCACAGGTGAGAAACTCGTAATTGATTTGCTTTTTCGTCGACTTTGCCTTTGAAGGCAGCTCTGATTAAATCAGAACTTTGCAGACGGACTATACAAATGAGGGGGAAGGATGGTGTTTGTACAGGCGTTAGAAGGCAAACGCTTGACGGTGCAATCGCTTCTATTTGAAGTTTTTCTTTCTCCCCCTCACGACTTTAGTGGGTTGAATGAGTTTCGGAAAAACACTAGGGTTGGCCTTTTTCTGTTTTGGGTGGGTTGATGGGACATGGAAAATTAATTGAAAAGTTGCAGGATAAGTGAGAAAGTTGAACTTTTTTTTTGGCGGTGTGTTCGCAAAAAAGTCTTGGTGTATGTATTTGGGGGGAATTCACTAATTAGGGTCATACGTATGAGGTTTAGTCATTAGTGATGGAAGGGGGTGCTTTTTTGAGCAGGAAGGATGTTGGTTGATATTGTGACATTCTGTTCATTAGGCATTGTGTCGCTGGGACATGAGTTTGAAAATCTCGCCATTTGATGTCAAAATTTTTGGGAATTGATTTAAATTTTCGAAATTTTGTAGGAAACTTCAAAATGTAAAATCTGCGTTTCCTTTGCATATGGACTGAAATCAGAAGTTTAAGGAAACTCTTGCATAGTCGCCAACTATCATCAGGAGGTGGTTGTAAGCACGCCATCTCAACAAACAAAGATCCCCTGAAGATGACAGCATCCCCCGAATTACAGAAACTTCTTTCAGTTGCTCCTTAATGACCAAAACAGCCGACGAGGAATTAGACTCACAGCTGTGACTCTGACTCTGACTCTGTCCCTCATACTATAAGACAGCAACCTACATTTGCTGAAGTTTCGTGGGGTTTTCACAGAAATGCCACCAGTCACTTGTGTGACCCTTCACATTACCACTTACCACAAATATCTGCCAAATAACTGCCAGTTGATCCGTCCAATGACAGGAAGGTATAAGGGAAATACGAAGGCTGAAGTGCCCTCCAGTGTAGTTGTCCTCTTTACAAGCGTTGCAGAGTGTGTCATCGCTTGTCATCGCTTATCCATAGGAACCTTAGGCGTTTGGCGAAAGTGTAGGGGCCCATTTTTATGTCGGTAATTTATCTGCAGACTTTTCGGACAAACATGTGTTTGGTTTGCCTACATCCTGTTTATGTGGGTTGTGCTTCTGGGAGTCCTAAATATTGATGGAACCACTAAACATCGAGAATTGGTAGTCTAGACGTAGATTCAGAACCTCTTGCGTTGTGACTCATCTGATCCTCATTCAGCTAATTCATCGGTGATCTTAATTTCAGTCGAGCCATTGTGACCAGGGCAGCAAACAACCAAACAAGGAATTCGGACTAGCGACAAAACTTTTAAAAGACTTACATTCCTGACCTACGTACACAGCTTGCTCAGTCCCTACAGACCTATGCAAGCCTTAAACCGCAGGTTGCCCGCCGCGAAATACTCCGCTCCTTTCATCCACGTGTTCTTTACAATATACTTCGTAGCCACCAGGGTCGCATAGTTTCAGCTTGGAGAACGAGTGCAAAGTTGCCTAACGCCTCGTTAGTATAGTCAAATGCTTACCGGCATCTGAATAAATACCCAAACAGATGTTCACGGAATCTACAGATAGTGAGCGACATGTTGACAGGAACTACGGAGATTTGGTATTTTCACTTTCCCTTCTTTGGGATATGTATTTATTGACTTTTGCTACAGAGTGAGAATGAATTTTAAGGAATGTGAATGTTGATCGAAAGCGCCCGAATTATCATTCAAACGATTCCATAACGAGTTGATGTCATTTGGATAAGAATCAACAATAAATGAGATGTACGTAAGCAAGCATCGTCGAATCTATGACAAGGCCATGTAGAGAATATGATGAGCACTGTTTTGATGTCAAAGACAAAGACAATCGAAAATCATTTTGATTATGCAGTATGAATTTTCTAACGTTTTGTTCATTATCTATTTCTTCGCATACGAACACAAGTGTTAATAGCCAATCGCGGCTGAAGTCCTTCTGAAGCAAGGTTATGTCACATGAATTCAGCTGCACATTCGACAGATGTATAAGATCTTCCGTTCTTGGGTTTTCCTATCAAATTATTGTGATTTTCATCCTACAACTGATAACTAAACTGTTTGCAGCAATACACCCACACACTTGCTTTAACAATCCCTTGAATCTGGCAAACACTTCGAACTTAATTCTCAACCCCTTCCCTTAGTTCGAGTGCATTAAAACAACAAACCATCAAACATTCAAGTGCATTTATGTAGCATTAATTTTTTGCAGCAACTCTTACCTTCCAGCGGTGTGGTCCTTCAGCTCATGAAAATAAATGGATTAATGAATGGCATGAGGGAAAACAAATCCTTAAACAAAACAAAAGAACAAAAACGCATCAAAAAATCTGAAAACGTGTACAATGTGTGAAGTGGAGTTGTGTATGAATGCGATTTAACACTTAAGGGATATAGTAAGTTTATGTAATATAACCTGCAAAAAGGAACAATACAAATACAACAAACGAGGGATTTATCTCGTGCCCAGCCAAATGCATTTCATATAATCAAAAAGAAAAATTTCTAGACCATTCATTATTACACAAGGATTCCAAGAAACGAACAAAAACTGAACCACAAAAACAAAAAATCTGAAATAACTGAACACAAAATTATGAGAAAAAAAAGGATAACGACACTAATTTCATTTTCTTTTGTATAAAATGTTATGTTAGGTTTTGCTTTCAGTCAACAACAAAAAAAAAACAATCGTTATGAAGGAGACCACAAACTCATGTGCACAAGGATTCCTCATTGGTTCATTCGAATTTACAACAAAGAGAGAATGAAAGGATACAAAAAAAAAAACAAAACAAACAAAAGGAAAATAAATATCTCTTCAAGGATCCTGACACGATTGAAAAAAACAGAAAATTTATTTCAACTGCCATCCCAAATGACATTGATTTACGTTTCCAACTAAGAAAATTAACTCAAACAAAAAACACAAAACAGGAAAAGGGGGAAACAAAAAGAAAAGAAACAAATAAATCGAAATGCACAATGCACCACAAATGTTTGCGTTGTTATCGCAAAATTGAGCGAAAGGAAACAAAAACGAAAAAGAAAAATTGAATGAAATCAAGGATAATCATCAGACTTTTTGGGGGTGGATGTAAGAAAAGGTAGCCTTCCTAAGTGAGAACAGCAGGAAAAACAAATATTTGAAAATCTCAAAAAAAAAAAAAACTTAAAGGATCAAACGAGGTGGGTGGTGTGTGAAGGCGGGAGACGGATGTCTTGTGCTTCAATGGATAAACGACACAAATTAAAGGGAATCACACATTCAGTGATGGTCCAGAACCAGATGAAAGGGCAACAACAAAAAGGGGAAAAAAACTGCCCAAGGAGACAGGAAAAGCAGCCAAGACCCAACGGAAACAGGGGAAAACAAATGATTTAACTCAAACTCAACAGCACAGAAGGGATAAATGCAACATGTCAGTGAAAGGAAGAGAAAATAAATTCATGTCCACTCAGGGTTCCCTCATCGACTGTACCGAAGGGGGACGGGGGTGGGGGGGATGATTAAAGGATTTCCCTTGGCTATTGTTTGCATAGACTCTGATTGTTTTGTTTTGTTTTTCCATTTCATTCGAAATTCGTTGCGTTGGAGAGGAGAGTGAACATGAAATAAATAAAAAAAAAACTGCTCCTGATTGTGCATTTGTACACACCCACTTTGCAGATGCATTTTCTGTGCCGAAGGGAATGGCGAAAGGGGATGAGGATATCTGAAGATTGTTCTTAATCCACAACCTTTTGTTTTCCCTTTGCTGCGATAAAAACTTGTACGGAGGGGGGGAGAGTCTCATTTGCACTGATTGCGCGAGAGTCCCTTTCCTTCTTAGTCAATCCATTGAAACATAAAACAAGGACACCGTGGGGGAGAAAAACTTCTAGAAGTGAGAGGAATAATTCACTTGAATTAACTCCTTGTTACGATGCAACAGGACATCAGGAAAAAAAAACAAGAACACAGATAAAAAAAAACTCATGAAAAGAACTAGCACAGAGTGATGGAAATTAACGGTGTGGGATGGCGCCCATTCGGAGGACGGAGGAAAGAGAGAGGTGAATGGAGGAGCAGTTCTAATGATGCGACGAAAATTCTTTTCATCCTCGCATTCGCCCTGTCTCTCCCTCAGTCAAAGATGAAACTGCTTAAAATTCGCAGCAGTCACAGCAAGTGTTACGCTGACCCACTCGCTTATTTCCTCTCAAAAAGAAGAAGAAGAACTTTTATCCTTAACTTTGTTGAAAAACAAAAAAAAAAATAAATCAGAAACGAAAAACAAACAAAACTAAAGGCAGAGGTGATTAAGAAAACAGAGGGAACACATGAAGAGGAATGCACAAAAGTAACTTAACAGAAAACAACTGCAGGTAAAATGAGCAAGATACAAGTTAGTTCGGGTCCTGATGTTGATCTCGGCTATTACGGTAAGGAATACAAATTCAACTAAAGCACAGAAAAAAAAAAATCCAAAGAAATGAAAGAAAAAAAAAAAACCGAACGAAACCAAGACAAATATTCTATCGCTGAAGTTGTTTTGTTTCGTTCGTTTATAGTTGTAGTCTGCGTCGTCGTCGTCGTCATTGTCCTTGTTAGAGGATCTTTGTTTCAGTATACATTTCGTCTTCATCTATTACATTCTTTTTTTTTTCTTTCAATTTTTTTTTATTCTTATCATTTTTGTTTCTGTGTTGTGCGATAAAGTTTTTCGTCTCGCAGTTAGTTGTTCTAATGAAGTTGAGTTTTAGAGTTACTTGGTCCTTTCCCTACACCGTTTCGTTTCGATCTATTGTTACTGTTTGCGTTTGCCATTGTTTTCGGAGTTTGTTCTTTTAGTTAAATTGAGATGGACTTGCTCTCTTGGCAAATTTATTAGTTTTCGTGTGTAATGTTGATTTTAGAGTTTTGCGCGCAGTGATAGCAGTTGAGATCGTTGAAGGGGTCGGGGTTCATTTGGTATTCAAAGGAGAGTATCTATTTTGTTAATTTGGTGTGTCTTTTGAATTTGTTTTTCCTCTGTGTTCGGCGGTGGTTGGTTGTTATCATTGAAGGAGTTTTGTTTTCTGAGTTTTTACATGACTTTTGAGGAGTTTGTACTTGATGAGCAGTCCTTATTTTAAAGGACACTGCAAGTTATACATTTTTCGCAGTTGAAAGTTGTTTTCAAGCTGAGAAAGGAGCGTATTTTCGTATTTCAAAATCAAAAAAGATATAAGATCGTTAAAAATGTACTAAAATTTAGTACACTTTAGAACTTATGTTTCGAATTTTGAACAAATTTAAATTTTAAAGTACCCTCTGCTCAGATTAAACATATTCTTTTGAAACACGGAATATATGAAAAAAAAAAATCCTACTTCCACTGTTGAAAGTCTTCTGTCCAGAATAGCTAACGAACGAGGATCGACTGCTTAGAGCTTCGTAGAAACTCATCTCAGGAGAAATGCAACATTAAAACTAGAGCTCGTTAGACCACACCCTTCGTAAGCCGTGAACAAACATCGCAAGGATGGCCCTCACTTGGACACCGCAAGGAGTATGGAGTCTGCTTCGACTATACTGAAACTGAAGACGGACCATCGGCATGCCGGCAAATGTTAGACTAAAGTTAAAGGCTGGGCCAAAGACAGAGTCTCGTGGTTTCAGAGGATCCTCCACAGGAAGAAACTATCACTTTATTCAAATAAAATGTGTTAAATGTTGAATTTGTAAATTTTGAAGAAGGACGTGGGCTTGCTCGTTGAACAACTTTCCAAATTACGTATTGGAAACAAATTCCCTATAAACAGGGAAATGCTAAAATCCATTTGAACACATAGGGAAGGAAGGCGAATAGAGGAGAAGACATAACCGCGAAATCTACGAGCTGTACCAGGATGTGGATGTAGTCCGGAAGTCAAAAATCTCTCGACTACACTGGCTCGGCCACATCGAACGTATGGACAGCAACGCTCCAGCGAAGAGGGTCTTCGAATCTGAGCCTCCTGGTTCGAGAAGAAGAGGACGACTGAACCTCCGGTATAGAGACCAAGTCATCGCGGACGTAAGACAGTTTGGCCTTGATGACTGGAAGCAGCGTGCCCAGGACCGTCAGCCATGGAAGGCAGCAATTGCTCAGACTCTGACCATTCATGGGTCGCCGGCCTGATAATTAAGTAAGTATACAATTTTGGGGTCACGCCAAAAGATGCAATATAAACGGTCATTTGTGTACTGGAAACATTTCTCGAAAAAGATCTTTGAGACACCGCATATATACTTTGGAACTTAAAAAGCTATGATATGTGTAGAGTTTTTGGAATTTTGTCTTTGTTTCAACCCTAAGCCCTGCCTGAAAGAGCATATAGACTTGAGTAGATCTGATCTTTTCTGCAGACTTTTAAACGGCGATGACGACCCAAGTCCCGCTGTGACGCAGAATGTTAATCTCAATTTGGACAATGATAGGCAAAAAAGGAAACCCCTTCTCCTCAACATCGCGTACAAGATCCTTTCTGCCGTATTGTGTGAACGCCTGAAACGGATTGAATTGTGGAAAGGCCAATTGAAATTTCGTTTTGCAAAAGAAATCGGTGCGTGATTTGGATGAAGAGATCGCCGGCATGTGGGTAACGACTACTCAAAGCGATTCAAAGAACTGGCTAAAGGGATAACAGTGAGTGGTGCCAAAAATCTTCAGCTCCTGTATCATCAATGCAGTTAATATTTTTGCTAATTAAAATATTAAAAAATTGCCTGCTTTTGACATCGCATAAAATGCATTTAACTGACAACTAACTAACACCGAATTTATGCATAAAAATTACTCTTGTCAACAAAATAGCAAGTTACTTACTGCTCTATGGCTCTTTGGCGCAGCAACTGAAAACGAATGAGGAAAGTCATATCGAGAGAAATGTACTGAATTCAGTTTCTGGTCCTGTCTGCTTTGATGATATGTATCTTCGGGGGAAAATTCAACGTTGAACTTTATAGACACTTCGGAGGCATGAATCTGACGGCTATGGCTTGAAAAGCCAAGTCAAAAACAACCTCCACGAAATGGATGTACAAAATTGCAGGCAATTGGTTAGACATGATGCCATGTTGCTTGAGGAACAGGTTTTCATTTGACTGTAAAGCCAAGCTAACAAGGAGAAGAAAAGCCAGATTTTTTTTAATGAAATAATTTTTTGGCTGACTATCGTTCGCTTCTATTCGTGTTGTGCGTGCTACTGTTCACTCACGAGTAGGGGGGACTTTAAGTTTTTTGCAGGGAATTGAATCGGGACCTTGAGTGTGTGAGTCGACTCACTTAGCCACTTCAGGTTCGTGGATTTGCCAAGATCAATAATATTAAACGCAGAAGTTGTTTTTTCCGTTTTCTGTGTAGCCAATCGTTGCGCACTTAACTTTCTGCATTTCCAGCCTTTTCGAAGAAATTCTTAAATTTTTAATCAAATCGCCTTATTTGTGACTGAAAGTCGGAGATACAGAATCCCTTACACTCTATGTACAGATCTCCAGCAAAAAGGCCATAAAGCAAGTTTCGCCTCTTGCGCCACTCCCAAGAGAATAGACAGCCATCTTTGGGTTGTTGGGTACACTCTTTGAGACAGAAGATGGTGTACTCTGTCTGTATCCAATTCAGAAGAGTCATTCATTTCTCCCATTGTGAATGATTTTAGCGGTTTCCTCATGCTTTGGACGGGAAAGAGTAAAAAAGAAGCCAAAACCAAGCTCTGATATTTTTGTAGCCTCCTTCGGATTTGTGTCCCCATGCTCCTTCAACAAGCAGATCTGGCTGTTCGAAGATCAATTCAAAGTAATGGAAGTACAATCTCTTGGCTTTTTTTCTGAATTTTTCTTTTCAAGCTGTCAAAATGAACAGATGCGTAGAATGAAGTTGTTACATTTTATCGCACAATTTTTTAAATTGGATGCCTTTTTTCTCAATTTTTACCACTTTTTTGACGCTGCAAATAATTGCCACTCCATAAGTCTCAATTTCTGCACTATGCAATTAGCGAGCACTTTCCCCACTCGTCACTGAATTTTAAAGGTCGAAAAGTTAAATAAATTCAATGATAACATCCCGTCAAAAAAAAAAAAACAGTCAAATGAATTCTCCCCCTTTGTTTAAAATAATTTTCCAATTACTCCCCGCTAATTTATTAAACCCCATCCACAATCGATTTCAGTCCACAGTCAAGCACTCCGCAACGCCTGACAAAAAACCTCCCCCGTATATTTAATTTTACAACAATATCTATGAATAAAGAAAAAATAAAAATAAAAAACGCTTAAACCAACATTTCCTGCTTCCCCTTTGAATGGAGCGAATAATTTCAGTATTTTAACACACGATTTGCATAATTGTTGAAAATTTGTGCGCATCATTTTGGACGGAAGTAAAATGAAAAAAAAAAGCACGCAAAGAACAGCACAACAAAAAAATGTATTCTCTTCTCTGCAATTAAGTACGTAAAGGATACATAATTAGTGCGGCATACAAATAGACCCCCCCTCCCGCCGGCACTTTGTGTTGGCCTCGCGGCAAGGATCTATCCTATGACCGTGAGCAAGGGCTCGAAAATAAATGCAATGCGTTCGTAGTCGTGTGTGAGTGTTTTGTGTACAAAAATAAATAAGTCGTATGTACATTAACAATCCTTTTCGGTTTTGTGAGTTTAAAATTTTTTGTTTTGTATACTCTTAAGATTCTTTTGAATTGGAAGCTCAAATTTGATTTTCACCTCAGTTAAATATTTATATATAAATTGCTTAAGCTTATGATAGGTAATTACGTTTTTTTTTCTTTACATTACATTTATCAACAAGTTACTCATAGTTAAATGTATTTTTTTTTTGGTTTGCTTTCTATGGTTTACCTAATTGAATTGATTTTATTGTCAGTGGTTTTCAATGTATCTCGTAGGGTAGTATTGATGTAAAGAACAATTATATTTAATTTTTATTTATTTGATAACGGCTTCTTAAATATTTATTTTCATTCTTCATAACTACAATAATTGATTTAATTACAATTTTTTATTTTATTTTGTTTTCATCTTTTAGATCAGTTTGTATTTTAAGAACTTTTAGTCGAGTTTTAAATTGGATATGTTACAAAAATTGAGTGTTTTTTTGCGATATGCAATAAATGACCTGTGTAGGCAGGATTTGAAGTTACTTAGGTTAGCTTTGTGACGACGAAAGGCGGGGAAAATTTTGCATGAATGTGGTGATGGACTTCTTCCTTTTGGAGCTCTGCAACATTGATTGGCAATTTAGAAGAAAGTTTTTCTGAAGATTCAATGCAGCGCAAAACAGAAAGAAGACTAATAAGACAATAATTTGGATGAAATCTAGACCAGCCCTTAACCATGAAAACAGAAGTTGGACAATGTGAATTGATCAGAAAAACTTTGAACGGTTTGTGGCGAAACTATTCGACGGACCAAGGGAGATGTTTTTTGTTCCCTTCACCCGTGCTCTGCCATCATATCTACCGATCCTCTTTACCTAGGCAGATGTCTTGAATTCAATATTACAGGGTGTCGCATAGTGATAGCATTTTTCTCTTCTTCGGTTTGGGTGCCATTTGCGTTTGTCATTCTGATTTCTCGAACTGAACAAGAAAGGATGACTGTAATGAAGTGTATCATTTAGTACCCTTAAGTGACCTGAATTAAGTCACAGCACGGGCCGAAAGTATAGAGGAAGAGATGGAAAGGAGTAACCGGTGCACATTGATCTTAAATGCCTGTGGATTGTAATGAGGGGGAAAAGCTGAGTTGGGAAGAGCATTACATAATCGTGTTGCGCGAGTTTCTAAACATAACTGCACGTCCAAAGGTTGGCTTAAGTGTGAACGGGTGGACATTCCCAGCGATCCGAGTATTGCGGGTAAATTCTTGAAGGGGAGTTTATCCGAAAATGGTCGAAGAAGACAAGAACAAGATGAAATGCTTGTTTGTGTCTGACGGCAATATAAATAAGTAGAATTGCTTGAGAAATTGGGAACATCGAATGCAGAAATACTCGATGGGATGGAGCGACATCGGGAAAGACATTAGGAGCGAGTCACTGTGTAGTGCACAGTCTGATCAGTTTGCATCGTGTGTCCTTTCATCTTTGAAGAAGACGTTGTAACAAGGGGTGCCAAATATGTTAAATGTGTCGATTTACCTAAGGACATATGCATTTCAGGAGAATTTGCATCCAGATGGATCAACTATAGCCAAACCAGGTTGAGGAACTCAAACTCAAATTTATGGGGTACAGTTTCTGTCGGCTCTTGAAGATCATCTTTGAAGCCCTCAAGGACGTGATAGAATCACCTTTTTGTACGGGACTGCACAATATGGAAAATATATACCTTGCAACTGAGATATATTCTCTTTGTTTTCTTTATTATAATGATCCACAAACTTCTAGGAAGCCTTCGAGAATTTGGTTAGATCACCATAGATGACCTGGGGATTTTTACCAGAGGAAATTTGCGGCAAACAGAGCACACAGAGACTGATTCAAGTTGTTAAATGGTGCATGTATGAAGAATCATCTCACACACCAGTTAGACCATTCATATGCCCTTAACACAGGAAACACAAATTGACATACATCTAGTAACCATGGTGACCAATTATATATGAAGTCAAATATTGGAATTTACATACCACGTCTTCCACAAAGCCCTCCTTTGGTCAGTACAACCACTAAGACCAGAGGTTTCTCTTCAGAAATTCTACATTGCTCGTACACAATGATGATGAGGCACATCTTTTTTGTTGGAGGTTGGAAAACGCTTTATTGGAGCCCTCAGACTCGAAATCTGGTCCATATTACTAGCAGGCAATAACCTTCATTCAATGTTATGTCATGGTCTTCGGGAGGAAAACCAGCCAGCGCTTATATGATAAAGAGCTTAGATTTCCAGCTTCCACCTCATCAGCGCCAAACAGCCACCACCTGGTGAGACACATAAAAGCGGGCATTATTTGTTGGTCGAAATCTCACCAACAAACAATGTCAAAAAACTGCACAAGTAACACAGACTTGTCTGATTTGACTTAACAAAGACCATGTGCACTTGGTCTGCAGGCAGTTCTAGAATCTGTAGTTAGTTCTTACTACCTTGTCAGTGCAGATAGCCACCGAAAACCAGCAGCTAGAATTCAAACTTAAATCGATGTAGTGAGTCACCTCAGGGTACTAAGTCCCAAAAGAAGATATGTATATTCTCTACAATTCTCGAAAATATGGCAAAATTCTTTCAGCAGGTTCTCTGATTTTGAAAAAGGGTATCGTAAAGATTAGTCCTTGCTTTACAGGGGCCACATGCACCTGTCACGCAACAGTTTTAGAAGTTATCGTTAGATATAACTTGTCAATCCTTGACAGGATGATAGCTGGTGTGCTATTAAATTGCAGCTAGAATACAAGTTCAACCCAGGCACAATTTGTTCTCACAATGCTGCGTTACAAAACTGAGTCGTAAGGACTGGTGTTGTGGAATTAGATGCAAGAAAACCTCGTAAGAGTTGAAGCTAGAAAGTATACAGCCATTAAGATCTCTGTCATGTGCATTTTTTTTTTTGTAAAATCCAAGTCATTGAGATCTGTGGAATGGTATGGATTTTCTAAAGTTATAAAGGGGGATAGAAAAAATATCTTGTATGGCTAGGCGGCGCTTAAGCCTTTTGTCGATCATAAAGGACTCCAAGTACGTCTAATGGTTCTAAAGTGTACGGTAATCACTGATCGGAACAAAAATTAAAGGTCACTGCTTCGAATTTTGCGCTGTCCTAAGGCCCTTTGTAAGGTTCGGTAAGAGACAACCACTACAACCTTCATTTAAGAATGAAAAAAAAAAAACATCTTTCACCTTGACCATGAAACCAAACAATTGATCAGCCCACATTCCAAGAAGGTAATCCTCTGCCTAGACAAGAGTGTGTGACGAAACCATTGAAATTTCTGATCACAGAGGTGTGAATTTTCATCTTAACAAAATTAACTTGTCTCAGGATGAGGAATGTGAATGTTAAGTCCAGAAGGGGATGAAACATTTGAACAAATTTCACGTGAATACCCGCCACTCCATCAGACCAAATTTATGAACCAAAAGGGTTTCTTATCAAGAACGTACACCAATTTGCATCAAAAATCAGAACAAATGATTCGAAAAACGTTTCAACAACTTTGCTTATGAGTTCGTTCGTTAGCAGTGAAATGAGGTGTCAACCACTCTTAAGTTTTTTTCGATCACCTTTCACAATCCTAAATGTGGTCAATGACGGTCAAATTTGTTCATCAGAATGTGGCCCTGAATTTGTTGCCTCTTTTCCAGCTCGCGCTGTAGTTCGGTGGACTTGAGCTTCAGCCAACATGCCGCTCCATCTAGGCAAGTCTTGTGCTAGTTCCAGCCATGTACAGTCAACTGCTTGAAATGTCTTTCCAGCTGCGTGCACGACGAAAGTGTGGTCTTTCCCCCTCATGGTAGGAGCCGAAGACTTTCCGGCTGCAGGATTGGTATCCTTTCCGTCTACATGATGGTCATGCAGAGCAAATGTAGAATGAAAGGAAATGAGGAATTTTCAGTCTGTACAGTTCGCCGTTCATTCCTTTCTTCCAAACACCATCAGTTTATTATTGGCTCAAAGTCCGGGTGTGGCTACGTCGTAAATTTCCGCACAAATTAACTCCGTGGATGGGAGAGTCAAATAAGCAGAATGCAGCGAAATCATTGCCGAAACAGCTGTCATGTGTCAAAACTACCATGAGAGTAGTTATCACAGATCCGGGACATCATTTAAGTTCCTTCACGACTTCTTGGGCATTGATTTAGTAGACCAATTGATTCGATCGAATATCTGCTGCAATTTGAAACCACGTCTTGAAGGTAAGCTTGGAGTCCGTGGATAGTCACAAAAGATGATGTAAGAGGATGTTATTTGCTTTTTAGACAACAGCTTTGGCATGTCCATTTCTGGTCATGGAAAGTTGGTGAAGGCTTGATTATTTGGGTCCTAGTGCCTCTACAATGCTTCACTCCGTAGTCTGAGGTTTCTGGAAATATGTCTCAACTGCACCCAAAACTTTTCCAGTTCTTAAATTGGAATGTGTGGCCAATTCTAAAGCAAGCTTATAGAACGCAAGTTGGGTGGATAAAAGCGAAGTGACTTAATGATTTGGGAGATTTTCGATGACGCAAGATGTAGCCTGCTGTCGTAAGCGGCCCGACACTATTATTCCTCTACAACCCTTCAAGCTGAACGTACAAAAAGTTGATGTTCAAATAGGACCATGCCTTAGAACAAGGACCGCATGTCGATTTCTTTCTTAAAACGCCAACAGCACCCTTGCACCATGATCACATGGCGGCTTTTTTTCGAATCACCAACATCAGCGAGCACATCAACTCCTATGCAGGCGATTTTTAACACCGGCATGCACTGAGTTCACAAAGCACATGTCAGGATGGCAATTCTTGTATTCATAAAAAAAAACAAAACCTTCTGCTGTGCCGGCAGGAGAGAGACCCTTTCCAAATCATAATTCCAAACCGAAGGGGGACATTTTCCAAATAAGAATTGATTTCGAAAAAAATGGGCCACCTTGAAGATCTCCAATCCCAAAGTCAGGAAAAGATTTCGAAACCAAAGAAACGCAAATTGAATAACTATGTACACACCACACCCGCGTCTACGCACGCTACGCTCGTCTAGATTCACCAGGGCACGACGACGCTCTGTGCTAACATTCATACTCCAGGATGTAGTTCTCCCTTGGACCCTTAAAGTTTGGACTTAGCTTGCTGCCGCCGGAGCCGGTGGTGTACTGATGGTGTCGGCCCATCGAGCTGACGTACTTCTCTCTCTCGCCAACGAAGTAATTCGCTGCGGTCAACACACTTGAACCGTTCAAATCGCTGCCATGAAGGACACTGCCCGGAATACCGCAACCAACGCCACCGCTGCCGCCGTTCCGCTGCATTGATGACGTGTGATATGAGCGCTTTATGCTGCCCATATCGACGGCCGGGCCATTGGCACTGACGCTACCGCCATTTCGCAGAGCAATAAAACTGTCAAAGTTATCCGACGATGCGTTGGATGCGGTTGAGCTGCGACGAAAGTGTGTCGCTGACTGCTGCCATCCGCCACTGCCCACAGACCCCACGGTGGTGGACTGGGATTGCGGCTGCTTAGAGGAGCCCGGGTGATGTAACTGCTGCTGAAGGGCGAGTATTTTCTGCTGCTGTGACACCGATGACGACGCCGTCGACGATGACGATGACGAGTTTGTCGTCGACGAGTTGAGCGAGGATGGCGGCGGCTGCTGGTGTTGGTAGTATTTGCGAATGTTTTCAAGGATGTATCGGTTCGCTGCCGAGTTCGGCGCCAAAGTGGCCGAGGACAGAGACGAGGGGAGCTTGCTGCCGCCGCCGCCGCTTCCTCCGCCGCCCATGGAGGACGAAGTCGTCGATGACGACGCCGACGTTGATGAGAACGATTTGGATGGTATTCCTTGCGGTGTCGTGGCCACCAGAGTTGATGACCCGAAACCGGGGCCAATTTGCAGTGATGACATATTGTCGTCGTCGTCTGTGCTGTGGAGGGTGTAACGCGCGGGCTTTGTGCTTCGATTTGTTATCATTGACTGGTGTTGATTGCTGACAGCAGCACTGGTGCCAGGATTGGTGGCGGTCGCGTTGCGCTGCGACAGGGCGGGCTGGGCGTAATGTGACTGCTGCTGCTGGCGGTGCTTTTGACGTGCATAGCGGTGTTGTGGCTGCAGTTGGTGTTGCGGCTGCAGTGATGACGAGAGCACGCGGGTGGATGATGTCGCGGATGACACTGGGGGCGCGTTCGGCCCGACTGGGTGGGATTTGGACAGTAACTGCAGGCTATCGCCGTTCATGTCACCGTAGTCGTCGTGGGGGGAGAAGAAGTCTGTTTTACGATTTTGCACGGGAATGTCGATTCCCTCGGAGCTCTTCAGCTTCGACATTGAGTACTCGATGCCGCCGAGGTTTCGGCGAGTGCGGGCGGACCGGTAGTCCTCGGGCGTGTCCGCGGACTTCTTCTTGTGGCGATTGTAATGCTCCAAGTAGTTCTCGTATTTTCCGCTCTTGTTCTCGCCGAAAAAGCCTCGGGAGCCCTCTGGGTAGGGCGAGGTGTCGTAGATCAGAAAGTTTCGGTCGTCGTTCTGTTGCTGGTACCAGCTGCTCGTGTCGACGATGAGGTTGTTGGGGAACTCAAAGTCGTCTACCATCACCTGCAGGGTGCGGTCGTTATCGTCCTCTTCGTCTTCTAGGTAGAACCGCTGCGGGTCGAGGAAGAAGGGATCATTGTCGGTGGCATATGCCGCCAGGTTGTCGTAGAAGAATTCTGATATCTTGGGGTGCTCGTACCGTGTCCCGGGCTCCAGGACCTCAGGCGGCGTTGAGTCGGGCGGCTCACTGAACACCGATGCGTAGTCGCTGCTACTCATCGACTCGGAGTGCTCGTCCACAGTCTTTGGGGCGATTGGCAGGGTTCCAACAGTTTCGTAGCTACTTCCCTGAGGCACGGCAACTTTTCCGCACGATCTGCTCCGCTTGTGAGCCCTGGACTTGGCCTCGTCCTTGTGTCGCAGCAGTCTTGTGCCCGCCGCTCTGCCGACTGAGTGCGAGGCCTTCTTGTAGCCGTTCACATTCTCGTCGTAGTTCTGCTGAAGGTAGGCGTCCAGGTAGTGCAGGTTCTTGGTAAGATCCAGCTCAGACTTGTAGCTCTTGTAGAGGGCCTGCTTGGCGCACTTGGTCTCATAGTTGCTGATCTTGGAGCGGTCGCTGATGAACTTGAAGCTCTCGTCTTTGGAGTCGCGATTACAGTCGTCGGCGGAGTTGTGCTTGAACGTCCGGCATTTTTCCTTGATCCTCTGGAGGCCAAGCTTAGTCTTCAGCTGCAGTCTTTCGAAGTAGGATGACGAGGGCTTCACCTCAGCGCGTATGCTGTGGATGCTCTGTGTCCGGTTGGGGTAGGTAATCTTCAGCTTTTTCAGCTGCGGAGGATTCGGGTTGAGACGGTCTCTCGGCTTGCTTGACTTCTTCAGCGACAAGTGCTTGAGGACAGACCCTTTCCTGGGATCCACCTCCACCTCGGGATACTCCTTCAGGTCCAGCTGCCCCGGGGGCTCTTCGCACAAATATTGATGGCTGCCGTCGGGCGGCCTCAGCGCCCTGCCAGTCTTTGCCTGCACCGTGTTTGCGTCGAAGAATCTGCGGAACGATCGCTCCGATCTGTGCTTCTTGATCGGTTTCACTAGAACCGTCTGCGTCTCCGACGCGTGCCTTCCGCTTCGCCGGTCGTCGAGGTGATTCGAGAACGGATTTGTTATGACCATGCTGTCCCTTTCGAATTTGTTACAACTATCTACTTGCCTACCTGATGCCTTAACTAACTCTGCGGCGAAGTCCTCGTCGACTGCATCCCGCAGGATGTCCGAGTCGGACTTCACCTTCCTAACCACCTTGGGAAAATCAAATTTGAGCTCCCCCTGATTGGAGCGCAGCGAGTGCGACTGCTTCTGAAATCGATAGAACGGGTTGTTTATCGACAGCTTCTGCAAGATACTCTCCTCCGACGCTAGAACCGCCTGCCTAACGTCTGCTGTCACTTTATTGTCTGCCGCGCTACTCTTGTCTGTCGCCAGCTGGGCGAAGCCGAGGATCTTTGTGTTGTCCTCGTCGGAGTGTGGGTCCAGCGGTGCCACAATGGGCGCCTTCTTAGAACTACTCGTACTACTACTACTACTGCTACTGTCACTACTATGCGTACTCTTACTGCTATTCGATCTACTGCTGCCCTCGAGGCAGTGGTTGTTGCCTTTGCTAGGACTATCTTTTGGTTTGTCTGCATTCGCGCGACTCTCCGCGTCGATGTTGTGTGCCTTGTCGGTGGTTGTCGGTGTTGTTTTGGTTGTCGTTGTGTCGGTGCTGTCATGGTCTTTGGTTACTTCATTGCTTTGGTCGTTGTCTGTTTGCGTGTCGGGAGTGGCACTCGTCTCGTTAGGTGAATTATTTAAATTATTTAAGTTACTGTTATTGTTTGAATTATTAATTGCCTGCTAGACCCTAGTTGGGGGTTGTAATATCATTGCAGCCATTCGTACCTTCATTGCTTCGGGGGATCCATGATGGCCCGGGTGTTGCTGATGGTGCTGGAAGCCGGCTGGAGTTGTGTATATGGAGTCACCCTGTGGGCCACTGGTGCTGTCCGAACGTGACTTTAGATCGGCTTTTTCACTGAAAGTACACAGATAATGAAAGGTGAGTAAGTTTTGTATTTTTTTGGTCGATTGGAAAGAGCTCCCTATGTGAACCGTTGGACTGAAGTACATTCAAAGCCATCTTAGGGACAAGGGTCTTGACTTAAATGAGATGGATGGATGCAAGTGACAGATGCATGTGCTAAAGAAATAGAGAGACCATTGTGGGAACAAACCTTAAGTTATGTAAGGTACGCCGACTGTTCTGGGCAAGCGGGAGTTTTCATAACTTCTCACTTTGGCTCAGAAAAGAAAGTTTGGAGCAGCTAGTTAAAGTTTTTCGATTGGGTGGAGCTTCACCTTACGTAGGACCGGGACCTACCATCTTCAGTGTTGCTGTTGCTATTGTTTCTTCCATTAGTAGAGGGGACCGAGAGTTTAACGCCAACTCTGAGCGGCAAAATTGTGAAGCTTAACATAGAATATGAGTACTCCTTGAGAGTTGTCAGTAACCGCAACGAGATGTTGTTGGAATTAACATTCAGTGCCTCTGGCGTATGAGTTGACGCACCCAAAGGGATGCCACTGAAGCGGATATGACAGATTTCATACAGCCCTAAGAGGAAATCCTTGGTTTGACTATCGCTAGGTACAAATAGCCAAACAGAAGGAATACAATAAAAGACGGTGGCTCGCGACCTGCAGGAGCAGCAGAGATGGGAAGCGCACGGGCTTTCCCCCAATTAGGAAAGGTTGAAGCAAGTGGAGCGCCAGATCGAGGCACTTAGTAGGTGATACTGCTGGAAGGGGGTTCTATCCGCAAAAGACAAAAACGAGTCAAAATTGTCAAAGTCGAAACGAAGCCTAGGAGGACAAGGATGAGAAAAAGAATCACATTCGCTGCGGAGACTACGAAAAAATCACTTCTCCAGACTGTATAATGGAGACGGCAACCAAAATTTTGCTGTCAAGCAGAGTCTTCTATTCACACACACAGAGTGATGGACAAGAATTCTGTCCACCTGATGTCAGTGATCTCTAAAATCCAACCTAAGTCCAAACAAGGTGGTTGGCGTAAATGAACTGCCCACTGCCCACATTTTGAAGCAAGCGGGGATAAGTTGGTAGAGTGCATACGAAATGGGTGAGGAGAGCGTGCCTGGTGGAAGGAGTTTCAGAATCGTTTGCTTGATCCGTATAATCCCTCTTAGCTGCCCCAACTAAAGAGGTAAAAATCTTCAAAGCTTCGCAGTTACGGTAGTCCCTTGCACCAACAGCCTCAGTTGCCAATATCAGGGTTGGTTCAGCAAGTCAAGCAATGACCAGACGTTTACACTGCTCCACACAGTTTGCGCAGGACTTCTGGATCGATATTCACCTCCTGTTCATGTGGAGGTGAGGTAACCATGTTGTCTAGTTAAGGGATTCCTTTAAAGCTGGTTCATCCTTAAGTGATAACGACAAAGAACGCCTGTTGCTAGTTTTAGCTAAAACTGCTGCTACGTTAAGATCTCATCTTTGTTGTAGATAGAGGACTTTGGCAAGGTGATGCAATGTAAATCGACTTTTTCAACATAATTCTGGAGAAGATCGTGCGTAAGTCAGAGGTCTGTGTATGTGTTCGCGTATGCCGTTGACAGTGACAAGCTAGCTGTCCCAATGGAACAATTGTGTGAAGGAAGCAGCAATGCGGTAAATGGGGACTCGGCATGTAGCTCCCTACAACACAGAGCCTTCATCAATGATGCCTTCGACAACCGACATTTAAGACCATTAGAACATCTAGTGGAGGGCTTTGTCCTCTTAGAATCCGCTGCAAACTCGAGGAATGACATTATCACAGAGCTGAAGCACAAACCCTTGCCATTCACGGTGTCTTTGAGCTTAGACGGGAATTAACTCTAAATGATGAAGAGGCGTACTCTCATGCATCGACGCCTCACACTACACCTCAGTGGTCCCACATCTGCAGTATGGCGTAGAAGCATGGATAACATGAAAGGCAGACAAAGACGGTCGGGTCTAGTGGAAAATCCTTCAATTTTGTCTGCAAAGGAGCCTAGGCTACTCAAATGTCTCAACTAAGTAGATAAGGTCCTGCAGAGCTAATTAAAGCTACTGCTCCTGCTTGGAGTATTTGATTGGTCTTGGTCTTTGATTCCACCCACGTAAGGCCTAGGTCTAGGACGATTGTGCGGACAACAACCTGACCAGGTTGACAAAGATCTGAGTCGAACACCAA
This sequence comes from Eristalinus sepulchralis, assembly GCA_944738645.1. Lineage (NCBI taxonomy): Eukaryota > Metazoa > Arthropoda > Insecta > Diptera > Syrphidae > Eristalinus > Eristalinus sepulchralis. The sequence goes on from OX122882.1 coordinate 73,960,707, forward strand.
GAAGGTACCAAGTTTAAGAGCGTGCTATCTAGAAAAGTTCAAAGGCATGCCCTGTTTACCACGGATTGTAGTGCCAACTAAGGAGGCAGAACAAGAAAAGTCTTCATCTCACCAATCATGGTATACGACTGCCCTGTGTGGTTAAACGTGAGTCTTTCCCAAATCGAAAGTTGAGTGTGTTAGAATCAAAAAATCAATCCTAACGAGGTTCTGTCCAACAATACAAACTTGATCAGGACAAATAATTTTATTATTAAGTTGATGCGAAGTTACATTGCTTGAGCCATGAGTGCAACCAAGAGTCTGATCATTGGGGCTTACCCCAACGTAATGTTTTGCAAAACGATGCTCGCATTTGGCTTTATTCCGCTGAAAGCTTTCCAATATTTGCACGAAAAAGCACTGATACTGGACAGGGAAGGCTGTTCTATCATCTTTCATGTCACACGTCGAGCAGGAGAAATATGGCACAATTACGTCACTCTCAGCCATGAGGGCATTCTACTGTGCAGTTGATTCATTCCTGCCCACGATACAGAAGTTTCTGATAAAGAACGACTGTTCTACTGGGTGTTACGCGAGAAACAGCTCGTGATGCCGCTTCACTTCAGAAACGATCAACCTACACGCTACAGAGCTGATATATGCTTTATGACGAAAGGAAACAAAATTACCTTGTGGTCGCGTGGCGTAGTGGGTAAGTGCGTCGATTCACAAGCTTAAGGTCTAAGTTCGCTTCCCGGACGCAACACCTTCGAGTTGCTGATAACACTCAAGCAATACTTCTTCTCTATGAAAACATTCTCAAACCTCGCTATTCGGAGTCGGCAAAAAACTGTAGGTCCCTTCTACCCGCGAGAGAACAGTAGCACGCACAACATGAGCAGCGGCTGTAGAAGCTAGGCCTTGGTCCCTTGTGATTATCAAATTGCCTTCACATGTCACGGAGTCTTTGCTCTTTTAAGATATGGAGCTGATTCTGATGCAAATTTCCATGAATCAGCAACTCCTTGACAATCACTCAGTTTCGAGCGATGTCTTCAACAGAAGTTGGCCAATAATTCTACCTTCAAGACCCAGGGGTTTCTAGGGAGGATTCCTCTCAATTCTTATGTAGAGACGAAAAGGAACTTGAATTTACCTCTTTCTGGCAAATGCTTTCCTTATCCAGAAGAAAGACTTGCCTGAGTGTATGCTTTCGCCATGAAGTTTGAAGACCCAAAAAACAAATATTTCCATCGCTTCATTCGAAACTCCGGTTGATAATGGATCAAAAATCAGTTTGGCGTCAGACTTGGGGCATAACTTCTTGTTCCCGAAAACCGGCCAGACAAAAAGAGATAAGTTCTCATTCCCCTTGTATACAGATCGAGGCTATGTTTTGCTAGAGAGCATAGTTGACCCTTACAGACATCTCTCCCTTCCATGAATTTTAAGAACCTACTGTTTATTGGCGATTTTGAGCGACGAGTATTAGAAGCTTTTTTTAGGATGAGACTAAATTAGCCCGAATTTAGTCAGCAATTGGAAAAAATCCGCTTTCTGATAGGTTAAGTTAGAGCGGTGGGTTGTCAAGGGTCGCTCACACTTACGCCGTCGCTGGATCCATTGTTGCCATTGACGCCGAGCGGGAAAGCGCTTTTAGTGACCTTAAAACCTGTGTGAGCTACCTTTATAGCTGTCAATGAGGGAGATTGTAAAAGGCGTTTCATTCTTCTTTTCGCAAGAGCGTTAGGCAGTCGCAGAGGAGTTGAAAAATGGTTTCAACTTCTTTCTCATTTCTGCAGCTCTTGCAGAAGTAATTTTTAGGGATCGGCACCGCAATGGGTGCTACAATTACAGTCAACTATTATGACGCATTTATGGTCTATAGACGAAATTTGTCTAAGCTGACGCGGAAGAGGGAACGTAAGGAATTGCGCTGTGGCCAAATTGCTTTGGTGATAGAATAAATCGGACTCTCGGACTATCATTTGTTGTGTTTGCTCAATATGTGTGCTTTGTGTGTGTCTGTGGCGAAAGGAATGGAAAACATTTCACCTCCGGCCAGGAGTTAGGATCTGGTACAGCTCCTTGCAATTCCTCTGAATTTCACAATTTTCTGGCACCCGTTTCAATTTGATATGAAAGTACTTCTCTATCGCACTAAATAATGGACGGCACTTAAAAGAATGATCATTAAATGCAACTTATGGCCTTCAACCGATTGAATTTCGGCCTGGCTTTCGGCAGAGATGAAATGTAGGTATACTGTAGGGACTCCGAGGATATAGCATTGTTTCTTAGGCACGAGAGTGCCGCTTTGATTGCCATAATCTCCGCTCGAAAGACGCTACAGAGTGAATGTGGGTTGATAAAGCATCTCTGTAGTTTTAGAGTGAGCCAGTCAGTTTTTGTCTTTGGAGTAAACGCCAGCCTCCAGATTGGGTCTTCCAGCGACATGAACCCCAGTTCAGTAAAGTTGGTTAAAAATTTTTTCACAAAGATGAGTTAAGGGAGGGTGAGATCGGTATTCCCCTTAAAGAAGAACACACATTCCTCGTGCATCAGGAAACTGGAGTGACGGTGTTCTAGTTCGGACCATAGTCCAATAGGCCCGATCCTGATTGTCGTGCGGGCTGCAATTTTCTTTCCTATAATAATAATTGCTTGCCTCTACAGCCCGCAAGGGACCAAGCCCTAGCGTCTACAACGACTACTCGTGTTGTGCGTGCTACTGTTCTTTCATGAGTAGAAGGGATCTGTAGTTTTTTGCCGCCTCCGAATGCGAGATTTCAGCGTTTCATAGACAATTGATACTCTTTGAGTATTGTCAGCAACTCGAAAGAGGTGGTGCCGTGAAAAAAATACGAGGTGTTCCGTCCGGGAATCGAACCTAGATCTACGGCGTGTGGGTCGACGCACTTACCCACTTCGCCATGGCGACCTCAAATTACCTTTCCTAGAAGAAGAAAAAACAAACAGGGGGGAGTTCTTTCGGTAACTACAACAAACTGTCACTGACTACATTCCTCGTAGTACCTCACTATTTGTGCACTTAAAGTCCCCCTCAAACCAGACTATTCCCTCTCCTAAATTTGAAATCGTAGCTGTAAGAAAACAATGTCCTCATTAAAATTACAAAGGCATTCAATAATATCGCATCAGTCGACAAGATTCACTTCTGTTCGCCTCAGTAAATTCCTAGACATCCTCCACCAACAAACGTCTCGTCTATTCATTCAACAGCTTGCTGTACACGACACGAGCCCGCCCCTCACTTCAAGCAAAATCAACAACAAGTACAAAATACAAAGCGAAAAATCCGTATTAGATTACAGAGACCCACACACCCTCGTCATCATCCCCCATCATCATCTCAAGGCAAACAAACACTCGTCACCTTCAACAATAAACATTTTTCATTCATTTTTTATTCGCTCCCCACCCAGTGAGGAAGGGAAACGCAAAAAAACATCCTTGATCCTCATGCTCCTATCATCACCCAATCTTCTTGTTGCCAGAAGAGATGAAATCTAAATTTGTGTTCCGTCGCATTTCTTCGCCTCCTTTTGGCCTCCCTAATCGAATTATCGAGTGGGAGGGGCAAGAGAACACAACACAATTTAAATTCCGAAAAAAAAGGATAAAAAATCACAAACACCCCCGGCGTACAACATCTCGAAAACATTTTCAAGACGCTTTGAGTAGAAATTGAGCTGGAAACGGAATCGAATCGATTCGGATCCAATTGAATTGAGTCACAATTCATGTGCAGGTGTTCGTGTGTGCTTAGGGGGGGGGGTGAGAGAGGTGAAACAGGATACCAAATTCGAAGTTCAATTTGAAATTATGACGTGGCGTGCAGAATGAGAAAATCTCACCGGAGCGCGGAATGCAGATTTTTTCCACTTAATTGACACTCCAAAGGATCCCGCCCGTCAGTTCGCGGCGGGCGACTGGCAAATTGATTGTACTTGAGTGGATTAAAAGCGCAGGGCGCATGGAGTAATGGTGAGTAGCTCAAGTGAAAATCATAAATTCTCTAATGTTTGGTGATTTCTTGCATCACTGAGTTTTTTTTCTTCCTGTCCTGGCGACGAATTGGAGTCAATGGATGGCAAGCGGTTTTACTAAGTGTTCCCGATTATCCTTTGAATTGAAGATTTCATTTGTTCGTTTTCTAGACGGGGGTTTGAGGGTTCGAGGGACATTTGTGAACAAAGCATTTTTTGCTGAAAATTTGAAAGGACATTCGAGTTTCAAGGAGCTGAATTGAAAGGATTTGCTTGAAGGTGTGATGCGTGGTCACAAGGATGTGACTGTATAAATCGAACAATCTGTCGATTATTGTATCTGGGGGTTTGGCTAATTGATTTCTTTTAAGGCTTTCACGACACTAAAGGTGAGATTGATGGCGATCTTGACAGGGAAACAAGATGAGCATTATCCTAGACAATGTGACAAGTTTGGTGGGAATACGAATACTTCTTAGGACACCATGCCATACGGTGTCTCTTTTCAACATTCTCTGACGAAGTTGTTTTGACTTCCGTTTGGGCCAACCTTGCAGAAAGACAAAGACAGTTTCGAGGAACTGCCGCAGTGTAAGGTCTACTGCGCTTTCTATCGCGCCTAAATGCACTCCACACTTAAATCGTGTTTGTGTTTGCATTAGCGCAGAATGGCGGATTTAAATTTGGACCTGCAACATGAGCCCCAGTCCGAGCCCAGATCCGAGCCCCAGTCATGAGCATCACAACTACCAATAAGTGAGAATCAAACCGCTTCTACGCAATGCCTTAAAAAAATAATTTTCTCAAAGCTGGGAGAAGCTTCAGGACAGTGGAATGTACGACGCATATCCAAAAGTTTTCAGCAAATTTCAAATCTTCCAAGAGTGGCGACAGTTTTCAACAGCTGTCATTGCCGCTACACGTAATGTTTGTGGAGTGAAGCGGCTTGGTGTGACGGCTGGTGGTGAGAAAAGAGCTGTGTGGTTTCAAGCATCCGGATTCTAAGAAGCCATAAAAGAGAAAAAAAAGAAGACCTACAGAGACTGGATGTCGTTGAGGAACTCTGCTTTTCGTGGCCAGTACAATAAGGCTCAAAGAACTTGCAATTTGGCTGTGGAAGCAGTCAATGCACAGTCTTCAAATAAGTTCGGCGAGAAGTTTGTAAGGAGCTCCGCCAAAGGTGGTTTGGCAAACCATTCCTCGACTCGGAGGAAGGAAGTTTAACATCACTGAAGGAGTCAATTCCAAAGATGGTGTGCTTCTTTCCAAAGACATGCACGTCTTGTGCAGATGGAGCGAGCACTTGTCAGACCCGCTCATTCCCGAATAGGGCACTGAAGATGGCACATCTGCTGTTTTAAGTGGCGCGGAAAATAGTCCGACGGTGGAGCAAGTCTCTAAAGCTATTGAATCGCTAAAATTTGGAAAGTCCTCCTGTGTCTATGAAATCCGGCAAGAAATGCTTATGGCCATGGACAAAGAGCATGTCTTGTGGCTCTCTCGTGTCATTAAGGTGGTTTAGGAATGTAGCGAGACACTTGGCGATTGGGAGGCTGCAGTGATTGTTAATCTATTCTTTTTAGTCTTTAAGTCGGCAAGGTGTACGGTAAGGTGTTGGAGGCCAGTTCTAGACCTATGGTTGAGTTTAGGTTGGGGGATGAACAGGCATTCGTCCCGGCAGAAGTACAACCGACCAGCCTATCACTCTTAGAATGATACTTGAGAACGCTTGGAAGCAGCTTAACTGATCTAAAGTTGCTTTGTAAATTTGCAAAAGGCATTCGACCGAGTCTTTCGAGGAGTGGTCTACAGGAGTATGGCATTGAACAGGGGAACCTGTGAGTACCATTTAATCTGTTTATACCAACTGTAAGTCAATACCATGCATCGTGGACGTTGGGCTTCAAAAACTTCACCGCTCGCTCGATAGGTTTGTAGCCGCATTTGCTGATTCTGGAATAAAGGTGAAGGTGGACAAGTCCTTAGTTATGGTCACTTCCTAAATGCCTGTCAAATGCAGTCTATGAACATCTTAGTAGAGTCCCACTGAAACAGGTGGAGAAGTAAAGGTATCTTGGGGTCTCTTTCACAAGTGATGGGAGGAGCAATACTGATCTTTCTAGTAGGATTGGATCAATTTTTCAGCAGCTTGACAGATTGGTAATTAAGAACGCCGACCTTGGTGTCAGAGCCAAGTTATCGGTTTTCAACTCAGTGTTTGTACCAACTCTCACCTACGGTCATGAAATTTGGGTGATGACCGAAAGAATAAGATCGCGAACCAAGCTACTGAGATAAGATTTCTCCGCATCCTTGCGCAATAGAATTGACGAGTGATGAGAGGAGCTACACTGATATTTCTTGTAGGATTGGCGAAAATGGATCAATTTTGAAGCAGCTTTCAAGATGTGTGTGAATGAAGGCCGAGTTTGGTGTTCAAGTCACGTTACCGGTTTCAACTCAGTATTTGCTCCAACTCTCATCAACGGACATGAAATTTGGCTAATGAACGAAGGAATAAAATCGCGAATTCAAGCTGCCGGAATGCGATTTCTCTGTGCCGTTGCGGGAGTTACTCGCCGGAAAAGGCTGATAAACGCGGCGGTGTGGGGGGGGGGTCGATGGTATTAAATGTCAGGCAGCTGCTTCTTTGGATGGAAAGAGCTTTATTTCGTTGCTTTGGCCACGTTGTACGGATGTCCTCTTCATCACGACTTCCGAAGCGTGCTTTAGATGCAATTCCATCAAGTAGACAAGCGCTCGACAGACCCAGAACGAGGTTAGTCAAGCCCATAAACTCGCCTGGTTGCGCTTAGGAATAGCCCCTAATGAGTTAAAGTCGATGGTAAAGGATCAAGTGGCCTGGGTGTCCTTCAGGCGTGCATTTTCCCCACGACACCTTCATAGGAGCATGCTGGTCAATAAAGATGATGATGGAGATGATATCTTAAAGACAACCCCTTAAAGTCAGCCTTTCGGCTGAATGTTCATGTAAATGTCAAGACAACCACCACTCGACACTTCAACTCACAACGACTTGCCAAAAGCATTAGCATTCCTAATTGTTGAAGACTTAAGCGAAAATAAAAGGCTTCCCGCCCATCAATTTATTCAAAGAACAGTAAGTACATTCATCACCTACATTTGACAGCCAGAGACTAAAACTTCAGCCACAGGTACCGCCATAAACCATGACGTCCTCCCCCCCGCACACAAACCCTACATTCAGTAGCACAGCTTCCTTGGATTCCATAATGAAATTCACAACCAAAAATGTAGAAATTTATTCTAATCCTCGAACCCAGATGAAAATGTATTTCATTTGCATAAAAAAGCCCTTCTTCGCATTAATCAAAAAAAAAAATACGTTCTCTTGGGCTGTTGCTGCCCCATTGCGATGCTCGATCTCCTTCATCGTCCTTGTTCACATAAAAAAAGGGGAAACACTGTTACAAAATTAAAATGTTCACTCACCTGTCTTTGTCTGATGATTTATAACCGGAGCTACCTGGAGCGTGTTCAAGCCAATCCGCCATGTCATACCAGCCGCGAAGGATGCGAAGAGAAAAAAAAAAGAAAAAGGTAAATCGAAATTAGTTTGTTCAAATTTTAAATTGTCAAGTACATAAAGTGAAGATATGCAGAACGTACGGTGTCATCTGTCAAAATTGACATTTCTATAAATACGAAGCACTTACCATCACACAACTGCCACACCAAACAACACCTGGATCGCTTTTCAAATTGACACCATGATTGACATTAATCAAACGGAATGAAAGAGGGAAAGGAAGAAGCTGTCACTCTGATAAGGAAGTCCGTTGTCCTTGTAGCGTTTTGACCCAGTCCCAAACCGAAAAAAAGTTCTCTGGGGCATGAGGAAAGCCATAAATTTTGTGTAACTTGTTGATCGATTGGGTATCGTTGCATTGACAGTTATGGTGTATTTCGCTTTGCTAGGGCGGCACGCGGCACGCAAACACAACCCCACCCGGACAAGCATCCGATTAACAGCACTAATGGAGCGCGTGGAGCGGGGCCACGCGGGTCCTACGACAAGGACGTGCGACTTACGAAGGGTGATATATGCGCCAGGGTGTATTTATGAGTTGATGTGAACGCCAACCATTGATGGTGAAAGTTTTTTTTTTTCCTTTTTGTCTGCTGGATGGGGGGTGGGGGAGAGGCGGGCGGTTTTATTTTATTTATGCGCATTCAAATTGATTTCGTAACGCTTAAAGGATACGATAGTCCTCTTCCCTCTGCGAATGGATTTTCATTTGTGCACCCGCCTCGACTTGTCCCTTTATTTTGTGAAAATTTTCAATTTAATGTCGAGTGAGCGACAGAAGCTTGACGATGATGACGCTGCCATGAGGGGATGACTGCACAAAATATGATGATGATGCAAACATTGAAAAATTACAAATTCATGAATATTTATTTTTCACTCCCACCGCTCCGCATATCCTTTCATTTCTTTCATTTTTCGATGGTATCGACGTTAATTTTTGGAATTTCTTGCCACCCTCCTTGCAGACAGGAGGCCGACAGGTGGTAAGAGGATGATAAGAGAGAGAGAGAGAGGAAGCGCGGTGAAATGTAAAAAAAAATCTCTTGAAGGAGAGACAAAAGGAAATTTCAATTTTTAATTGAACCGCATATTGCAGGCACACACACACACATCTCGACAGCGACGACGACAACACCGGATGCTGTGCCAACGACTTTGCAAATGAGCCTATGTATTCGTAGGAGCCGTGTGTGCGAGAGTCTCTGTCCGGATTGGTGATGGAATTTCCATTTTAAAAGCGGGATTTTCTTATTTCTCCATTCGCAAGCGTGTTTTTTTTTCTTTCTGTTTTAATTGATCGCAAGGACGACATCATCGCGTTGAGGTGCAAATAACTTTTGCAGTGGCATTTCGGGGAGGCATTCTGATGGGACGTTGACGTTCGCCGAGTGGGGGATGATATTATATTGCGATTTTAATAAGCGGAAATTGACTGAAAGACGTGATGCAGGGGGGAGGGAATGCGCATCAGTTGGCCAATGGAGGTAAGACTGAGAAGAGGGATATCCGGGGTGTGTATGTTTCATTGCCAACATTCTTTCCTATGAGAGTATAGTTCTAGGTGGACTTGTGGCTCAATCAAAAGTCTTCTTGCCATTTCTTCCTAATCTCGGACATCAAGTGGTTGCTCTCCACTTTTATGCTCCATCTCCTAAGAGGATGTCCTTTTTTATCCATATGTTGCACATGATTGTGTCGTCTCAAGCATTGTATTTGAAGATGCTTGACAAGGCTCTGACCCTTCTTACTGTCACTCACTTGCGGTTAAATCAGATAAGGAAGGATGTTCCTCTTAATTGATCACCAAGTTAGGAAAGAAATTATTTCTCTTGAATATCTGACTGTGCTGCAATTCTTACAACAACCAGAAACCAAATAAATCAAAAAAGTCCTTAAAGTCAATCTTAAGCTACAAGTACGGAAGTTGAATAAAGTAGCTAGTAGGTATGTCAAAATAGTTTTCAGACAACGCCATGCGCTGTCATGTGACGTTTTGGACATCATTCTAGAGAAGATCGTGCGTAACTCATCAGCCAACACCAGAGGCACGGTCTTCCAAAAGTCCGTTCAACTGCTAGCTTACGCCGACAAAATTGACGTGATTGGACGAACACAGGCAGCAGAAAGTGCGAGATTGACAAGGGGTCTACCTCGGCTCCGCGGTAAATATGGACTACATCACCAGTACCGAGACGCAAAATCACTCTTGCAAATCGCTGCTCCGTTGGGCTCAAGAGGCAATTGAGTAATAGAGCGCTCTCTCGAAGGACAACTTGATCATCCTGGTCTCTATGGCGCGATAAGGTAGCACTTAGTCTTTTTGAGAAGAAAGTTTCACGTGCGATTTTTGGTCGCGTTGACGGCGTTTGGAGGAGAAGATTCAACGATGACTGCTGTTCGGCGGCATGCGCCTGGTCAAGGGTCTTCAGATACAAGGCTTAAAATGGCAAGGCCATGCAGAGCATATGGACACCATCGCTCCGGACCGAAAAGCCTTTGAATCTGATCCATTGTGACAACACAGCAGAGGACGGCCTCGGTTGAGTTGGCGCACACAAGTGGAGAAGGAACTCAAACAACTTGAAGTGCGCAGCTGTAGGCAGCTGGCGAGATATCGTACTAGCTGGAGAGGTGCTGAGGCTCAGGTCCACCCCGGACTGTAGCGCCATTAAAAGAAAGATGAAGAAGATATGAAAAGAATTGTAATTTAGAGTCACTGCCAGAACCATGACTTTTAGAAAAATCATTAAAACAGTCCATTGAACGGCGAACTACACAAACTGTTGTCAGGCAATTTGTTCCACTGCACACACTGGCCGATGATAGAAGATATCTTCGTCCCCCCCATCTAGACGCAGAAAACATATCAAGATTAAAGTCGAATAAAGCCGCTGGTGCCGACATTCTGTCTGCAAAGTTTTTTAAAGCCGCTGGAGCTGAGCATACACCAATTCATTTTTAAAATATAATCGGAGGAGCCCGATCCACAAATAAGAGACCACATCAGCTGTGCCAACTACTGTGGGTTAAGTCTCCTAAGCATCGCATAGAAAATCTTTTCTGCAGTTTGTGTGAGTGTCTGAAGCCATTCGTCAATAACCCGATAGGTCTTTATAAGCGTAATTTCAGGCCGGAAAGATTCACAAATTACCAAATCTTCACACTGTGACCGAACATGGAAAGAAATGGAAGTTGACAATCATGACTTAGTCGTCGATTTCAAAGCCTTATATGACAACATTCGTAGAGACGAGCTATGGAACATCATATTCAGCTTTGATATTTCTGCCAATCCAGTCAGGTTGTGCAGGATGACGATGGAGAATTCCCGCTGCTCCGTGAAGACCGAGATCTTGATTGTCAGAAAAGTTTTAGACAAGGCGACGCTCCATCATGTGACCTTTTTTAACATCGGCCTTGAGAATGTCGTCAACAACTCACTGGCCAAACACAAGAGGCACGATTTTCCAAAAATCCGTACAATTGCTAGAATACGCGGACGACATTGACCTGATGGGTCGAACACTGCGAACTGTCAAAGAAGCAGTGGCATAAAAGGGCTTAACGGCAAACGGGGGCAAACGTCATCCAGAAGGCACTGCCATCAAGAAATGACGTACAAGATTGACAACTCGGCGAGAATAACACATCAGGCAGCTATAACTTCGAGATAAAAAAGGACAGCGTCCACCAGGGCACCAAGGAAAACAGTACGAATAAACGTCATCAGTACCGAGATTCTTTCCCACAGCTGTTTCTTTGGGCTTTTAAGGTACAAAGCCGGCATTTTATAATACCTAGATCATCCCTGTCCCACTCAACGCTCGTATTATGGCGCAGATGCCTGGAGAATCTCAAGAGCAGATGAATAAGTGTTTCCGAGAGAAGTGCTCTTCTTCTTCTTGTGGCTCTACAGTCCGGGGTGGATCTGGGCCTCAACCAACATGCCTCTCCAGCTAGCACGGTCTTTCGCCAGATACCGCGTAGAGCGTATGGACACCACTGCTCCGGCCCGAAAAGTCTTCGAATCTGAGCCATTGGGACAACGCAACAGAGGACGGCCCAGGATAAGGTGGCGCACACAAGTGGAGAAGGAGAGAAGTGTTCTGCGTTTAATTTTTAGCGTCTTTGGATTTTGGACTAGAAGTTTCATCTATTACTGTATTAGCTGCATAGCCACACAAGCCTAGTCGAATTCAATCCATAAAATATAAAATGTGAAGTCCATGTACAGTGCATAGACAGCACTGCTCCAGCCCGGAGAGGCTTTATCATCGAACCAGAAAAACGTAATGAAGGTCGCCCATGAACTCGGTGGCACAAGTTGCGAAGGAAAAATTTGGAGTGCGAAATTGGAAGCAGCTCGCCGGAGATCGAGATTGAGGAGGCTGGAGATTGAGGTCCAGACACAACCCGTGCTGTCCTGACATATGAAAAAGAAGAAGAAAAGGAAGTGGGTAGAACCCTGATGGCTATTTCTGAATCCTGAGTTGCTTGTATGCGAGTTATGACAGTTTGCTTGTGGTCCGAGAGATTTTTTGACAATACGATAAATAATCATTCCAAAAACGAAAGGAAAAAAAAGAAAACACGAAAATTTTTGAAAAGCGCTTCCAAACACAGTCTTCCATTAGGTTAACCTATAGATGCTAAGGTACTAAAGCAATTTGTCTACCTCTGGGCGAATGCTAACTCCACGAATGACATCCTAATGGAAGTCAGATGTAAGATCGCCCTTGTCAATCAAAACTTCTTTGGTTTTTCCAAACAACTGGGCTGAAAACTTCTGACTCAAAGGGTGAAAATGATGCTCTACAATACACTTATTCTACTAGTGCTGCTTTATGGAGCCGAAAGTTGAACGGCAAGTTAATCAGCAGTGCTGATATATAGTCGGATATACAGTCCTGTGAAGAAGATGAATAGAGGAGAAAATACAATCACGAACTCTTCGAATGGGAAAAGTCCCTCGACTCGGTACAACCACGACGAACGCAATGCCCCAGTAAAGACGATCTTCAAATCCAAGCCTTCATTTTCTAAAACGAGAGGAAGACTGAATCTCCGGTATAAAGAGCATGTCGGCGTGGATGTGAGACAGAATGGTCTTGATGCTTGGGAGCAGCGTTCCCTCAACGTCAACGATGGACAGCAATATAATTTTTGAATATTTGTTGAAGGCTTGGCAAGTAAGTAAGTATCGACACTCCGGGTTCTTTAACCAGTTTCAAACTAGGTTTTCTGGGGGTCTGCAATGTAGACCTCCTTGGTGGCGATTTTTTGTAATTGCAGTGCAGGAACGAAATTTTGAGTACTCCTCAGAGATCGAAGTCACAGCACAGGCCGAAGGTATAGAGGAAGAGAGGGAAAGGAGGTACCGCTGCACATTTTTCTTATATGCAAATGGATAGAGTATTCAGTTTTATGTAGTGGATCTAAAGGACCTCTCTCTAAGCTTAACTTAACCTCCCAAAGTGGATTTAAGCTTAGAGTGATGGACAGTCGGACGGGAGCGTGAATTGTGGGTGAAATCTTGGAGGTTGGGAATAAGAGTGCAGGGAGTCATATCAAACTACTTCGTCAGTTTTGTTCAGTATCGTTTGGCAAGTCATCATGGAAAGACTCACACCACAACAGCGTTCAGCTCTAGTACGAAAATCGTTCTGTAAGAAATATTTTTGGTACGATTCGAAGAACCTACGGTGCGCATAATCGACAACTTTTTCTTACACCATACGCAAATTTGAGTCCCAGTTTGAATTAGTGAGTGATACTCGACCGGTTAGACCACACGCAGCAAGTAGTGAGGAGACTATAGTAACAGTAGCTGAGAGTTCGATTCCGATCGTGAGGAATTGCCTCGACATCGTTCTTTGCAGCTTAGTCATGCTGAGGAACTATGTGGTTCCTGAAATTCAAGCACATGGTCTCGGTAAACTCTGGTGTATACCAGATGGCGCCATGAGCCATACAGCGCATGAAGCAATGAAGTTGTTAAGAAATCATTTTGGTGAGCACCTAATTTTACGTTGGCCGCCTACATTGTCCGACATTTCATCCTCATACCATTTTCTCTGAGGATATGTGAGGCCCCAGGTCTTACAGCTACGATTGGCACTTTGGAAGCCAACATTACTTGTGTGTTAAAAGCGAGTGACTGGTCGCTATGCTTGAACGAACCACCCATAATTGGACCTTCCAAATGGAACATCCTATCTGTAGTCGTGGCCAAAATTTATACGACATCATTTTCAAGTAAATGCCATAAATTGCTCTTTTCAACGACAATCAACATCGTAAGGCCAATTTAAAATTTACGTGTTTTATTTTACATTATAAACAGAACCTCCTGATGAATCTCCCGACATATTGTCCGACCCCAACCCTCACCACATACCATTCTGTCCAGACTTACCTTTAAAACAGCACTTCTTTCCTCGTATCGCATATATGCACAAACAGATCAGGATAAGAGCCGCCGCCAGGCAACCACCAGCGATTCCCATTAAATAGCTCATCTCCAGGGGTTCTGCTTCGCATCAGTATCCGAGTGTGTATCCGAGATGTAACCATAGCGACAATTTTTGCGTTCCGACAAAGCCGCCAGCCAAACAGGAAAATCCCCAAAAAAATAAAACGAAAGCAAAAAAAGAAAAAAAAAACGGTCCACACAAAGAAGGTGAAATAAATTATTATTTTCGATATTCGTGTTTTTATCGGCGGATTATATTTTACGGGATATTCTACAAAGAAACACAAAGCAAAAACGAAAAAAACACACACAAAGGATTTTCCCTCCACACACACACATCCGCACTCACTCATCCTCTCGCGAAACCAAAAAACCCGCAGGCTTTGGGTTTCAGCACCAACATAACTTCCCGACGACGCTGCGCTGGGGCGAGATGTGGCTGGCCTCAGAGGTCTAGATTACGCGGTTACGCGGAAAAGGATTAATAATATTATAACTCATGCTTACGTGTTTGTGGTGAAAGAAAAAAAATTAATTTACACTAGTCAACACACTGGGACGCAGGGCGTGCGACATTGGGTGCAAAAGAAAAAAAAACTGTGTTACAGGAAAAGTGTTAAACTTATGGGCGGTTAGTCCTGAGGTCGGCCGGAATCGAAATTTTCCGAGAACCGGTGGACGTGCGTGCGATTAAATTTAATTCAAAAACAGTTATGAAAAATCTGCTGAAAGTCGGTTTATTTTTCTCACAAACACATGCGCTGAGAGAAAATCAACAAAAGATACGGGGAATTCGGGAAAAGGCTTTTCAATTTATTTTGCGGTGTCCTGGGGCGCTGAAGGGAATACATAAAATTAATTGAACCCATAGAGACGTTGGTGAACTATTCATCCAACTAATTTTGTGGATGTGTATGCGAGGATTACAGGATTATGAATATTCTGCGATAAGAATGGTGGAACGAAACTCGTTTGCGATTGAAATTTTAGCGATTTCGAGAAATTTTGATTTAAATTTTTAATCAAATTGTTAATTGACTGATTTGTTGGAAAAATTGCACAAAAATTGAAAATTCTGTTTTTTGACTCTACATGGATTTTGAAGGATTTCGATCATTTTGTAGGTCTGAATGCAAATTTCTGCCACAGGCATGTTTGTGTTCAATGATGACGAATTTCCTAAAGAGACAGATAATGTTAAAGGTAAACAATTTTTTACAACTATTTTCACTCCAATCAGACCTAGTTTCTACAGCTTCACATTTGTTGATTGGTGCAAAAAGCTTAGCTTAATTAACGACTTCAGTAAGAGCCAGGAGAGCCTCTTGGAGTTTCTCTGTACTTATGAAACCCGAGCATCATTCAGAAACAATCGTCTAAAAGCATATTTCTAAAAATATTGGGTCTATAACTTAATTCGTGCGATTTGCTAAGAGATGGCGTAACTTGTATAATTTCATTGGAAAAAGCATTAGAGGAGGGCATGGTCGTGTACACACGAGGCAACGTCGTTGATCGCACTCAACATGGCGAGCTGCCAACACTATCCTCATCCGTGCACAGGTCAAGTTGACATACAGACTCTTCGTGGCGCCCTCTGGATAGCCATCAAAACATCCGTTGTGTGATGAACCACCGTATGCAGCCGAGGGTTAAATAATGGGTCTGACCTACCAGTCTGTAGGTTGTGCGTGAGGCTAATTCGCTCACCCCATAAAAGAACCCAGTTCAGAGACAGCAACATGTCTCGGATATGGACGGATCTAATATTGACGACTCCAGCAAACAACTAAAGGACAACGATTTTCGGTTCCGCACGGGGAATGTGAGGTCCCTTAACAGACCACGTGCAGCCGAACAACTTGCGAAAGCTCTTGAATTGCTACAAGGCAGACATCACCGCCATCCAGGAAGTGCGGTGCGATGGGCCAGACAAAAGGAAGATGAAGAACTGTGACACTTACTACAGCGACTCCTACAGGGAGAGAAGGCAGCGCTGATTCGGATGCGGATTTTTTGTTCGAGGCAGACTTAAACTTAAAAAGTCTTAAGCTACGATTCCGTAAACACACGTCTCATGACAATCCGCATTAAGGCTAAATTTAGGAACATCAGCCTGATTTGCGCTCACGCCCCGACAGGGGAGAAGGATGACAATAGCAAGGACAACTGCCATTGTACCTCACTTCTGTATAAGTCATTCATTTGAAGCGTAAACAACAATACTTTTATTCACATTCAAACATAAATATCTCCCTTCCGTCTTTTTGGCTTTTGAATTTTCCGGCTATGTACAATGCGCTTCAAGGCTCGTATCTCGCAATACTATACATCATTTGAAAGGTCTTGACATAACCTGCAAAACGATGAATGATTAGTTTGGATATTGCGTTCAACAGTTATAGACGTGAAAGTTCACTTACGCCGAAATTAGTGCTTTTTTAAAGCTTTCCTTCGTTAAAGGTAAATCCGCTAGACAAACGTTCCGTGAGATTAATGGTTTTTTTGGGGATGGTACTCTATCACATCGAACCGCGGAGGAATGAAAACGACACCATAGACAAGCCAGTCTGCGGAAGACCTGTGACGACGAATACCGACCGAATCATGGAAATCATCGAGTTAGACCGGCATGTGGCATCTCGTGACATCACCCAGAAGATGGGAGTTAGTCACCAAACCTTTTTAAACCATCTGCAGAAGGCTGGATACAAAAACAAAAGTTTGATGTTTGCGTGCCGCATGACTTAACGCAAAAAAAACCTTCTGGACCGAATCAAAGGCCTGCGATATGCTGCTGAAACGGAACGAACTCGACCCGTTTTTGAAGCGGATGGTGACTGGCGACGAAAAATGGATCACATACGACAATATCAAGCGAAAACGGTCGTGGTTGAAGGCCGGTGAATCGTCCCAAACAGTGGCCAAGCCGGGATTGACGGCCAGGAAGGTTTTGCTGTGTGTTTGGTGAGATTGGAAGGTAATCATTCACTATGAGCTGCTCCCATATGGGCAGACGCTTAATTCTACAATCTACTGCGAAAAACTGGACCGCTTGAAGCTGGCGATCAACCAGAAGCGTCCAGAATTGGCCAACAGGAAGGGTGTAGTGTTCCACCAGGACAACGCCAGACCACACACTTCGTTGATGGCTCGTCAGAAGCTACGGGAGCATCCACCAAAGCAAAGGCGGGACATTGACAGAGAAAGTGACAGAGAAAAGACTCTGTTTATGCGGTCTATGCAATCAACAAAAAATGAAGTTATTCGATGGACTCTCAAATCTCATCTCAAAGGACTCAAGAACTCCGACAGTGTATGACTTCTGTCTGACAGAATAATGGACCTTCGTGACAGCAACGTCGTTGGGCTAAGAATTAACTTGGAATAAATTAAAGTGATGAGTCTAGGATCATCAACTCATATATGGTCTTGGATGTCGTTGTACAAAATCTATGATGAAACTGAACTGGGTATAGTTAACTATGGCATTCTAACCACAGATTTTGCGTTGCCTATCCACTCACCTTTATCTAGTTCAGTTCCACCATCGGCTGAGAAAGTGCTCCCAAGGTATCGAAAACTCTCTACCCTCTGAAGTAAAATCTCCACTTTGGATACCATCAACTGTTTGGCGAAGTAATGTAACTAGCTTCGGCATCAGTCTGAGATGAACCCGTGCTTTTATATGGAAATGGTACCCGGAAGGTTGCCCACTTATGTCATGAGACATTGGGGCTGACGCTTTATCAGGGAGCTAGCTATGAAGCCATAGACAGAACTACCTAACGATGAAATTGGTCCCACTTTTCCAAAGGGTGACATGTCCAAAGCTAGCAAAGCGATGAAGTGGGACCCGCTTAGTTAAGATTGACGGATGCCCGGTGGTTCTAAGAGCACGTGGCACAGAATAGAATGACAACTGGGAAAGAATTGAGTCGATTTGAGGCATATTTCCAGAAACATCAGACGACTGATCGTAAGCATTCTAGAGGCACTAGGACCCACTGGATGTTACAGGCCATAAGTAGATTGATTCCTGAATATTAGATCCAGCGGTTTATGCCCACAAATTCGACACTCTTGTAAGTTTTGGAAGATTCCACAGTTTTTCGTCCACCGCCTAGTTCTATACACTACAAATTATTACATACAACCTACACTCAGTCATCCGTTCATTAATCCACTAAAAAATAAAACATAAAATACCACTGAATGATAGACCAATTTTTCCATTTTTAAAAAAAAACTCTCTCCATGAGCTTAAAATAAAAAAAACTACATGACAACAAATATACTATATACACCAAAATAAAAACAAAAATAAAAAGAAAAAAAACTTCTAACAACTACAATGAGTTTCAAAAAAAAAAACATAGTCCGCTATTTGTTCTTAATTTCATTGAGGATGAGAGAAAAAAAAATTGTTAAGAAAATCAAAAGTTCAATGCACCTGCAAACGTACCCTCCACATTCAAATGAATGGCGTGTCGGTCGGTGCCGCGTTCATTCTCAACCACCAGGTAATAGGGTCGCGAGTCGTGCTCATTGGTCTTGGTAATGTGCAGCGTGGCCAAGTAGCAGTCCTCACGTGAGTCCTGGACAATGTTGTCAGCATGGAATCGGTCTGCTTTGAAGAAGAGAAGAAAAAAGTCCATTAAAAGAAACAACAAAGATATGCAATTATTTTCAATTTGAAAGCAAAACAAAGAAACCAAAAAAAAAGGAATGAAAACGACTTCCTGTTCCGGGTGACAGATTTACAAACTGCTGCTGTGTTGTTACTTTGCTCCCCCGCCGCCCCAAAAATGCCTCTTGTAGGGCTGTCGTGTTCCATTAGGCAATCCCTCTTCCGGATTTGATTTAAGAAGTACCAGGAGGCCATAATTCAGGCAAAACCAGAAAAGTGAAACTTTTTCAATTCATTGGCGGGGCGAGTCCCTCGCCGAAACCGCCGCATTTGACACAACCCAGAGAATAGCTGCGGATTCCGATGGGGAATTTATGTGTATTTTCTTTCATTGTGTCAATATTTATACACCTTTTGTGATATTTACTCTTCTCGATGATAAACTCTGGCGTGGGGACCGTTGGCTTCTGTACACACAAGCGACTGGGGCGCACACTGGGGCTTTGGCGCAAAAAGTTTCATCTTGTGCTGCTTTGTCGTTTCGGTTTTTTGCGGTTTTCTTGACAAATCCACTTTGAAAAATATCCCCTCAACCACCACCACGACCCACACCACCTATACCCCCGCCAACGAAATTCTCCCGAATTACATCATTTTTTCATTTCATTTTTCATTTCATTTATTTATTTTTACGTAAATACTACAAGATATAATATCTTATTTAAGTATTGAGAATAATTTGACAATTTATCATTGAATGACTCATGAACATTAGAAAAAAGCTTAAGATAACATAAATATAATAAATAGCAATAAGTTATAATTCATTAGGTTAAGTTATGTTTGGGTTGACATATGTAAGAGTAGATTCTTCTGAAAAACAGTTGATGAAGTTGTTCTCTGCAATGCGGCTGGTAAATTATTCCACAGCCGTATAGCTGAGACAAGGAAGGAACGCTCTGCTACTGTGTGCATAAAACGAGGAAAGATTAAATATACACCTCTACGACATTGAGCAAAATTAATCATATCCTTGAGGTACAATGGACATTCATGGTATATAATTTTGTGTAACTGTGAGAGAATTCTGAAATCACGGTATTGATTCAACTCTATGCCTAGTAATATAGTTTTAAACTGGCTGACACTAGCGTATCTCGATTTCGAAGGAGTATCACTTCCAAATCCAGATAAATTGCAAGCGGCTGTGGGTGACTGTGGGGCACCAACACTCACACACATACCGCAAAGCAACTTCTAGTCGATTCTTTAAATTCCTTCAGTCAACACATGTGGACGGGAGGAGGCGACGCCATATACAATTGACATCAACTGGAATCGATTACCGACTGGATTGGTATCATCCTCGGAAACCACTAGAACACACGTGATTGACGGGATGGGCGTGCTGTATTCGGCACTTCGAACTTTTCGAATGGCTCTCAATGAGTTCTTACAGATGTGACCGGATGGCATTCGGGTTGTGGTTGGAAGTGAGGCTCAGGGATGTATTTGGAATGGTTACGGCGCTAGATGAGAAAATTCCATTGACCTGAGATTTGCGACTTTAAAGGTATGGAGGGACATGCTGCCCTCATGCTGAATTCGGATAATGTCCACTTTTTCACAGAATTGTTCAGTATTATGATTTTGCGGTTTTGAAATTTCGGAATTTTGAACTTTTCGGAAGTTTGGCCTTTCACGAGCGTGAGCATTTTAGGATTTTTACATTTCGGCATTTTGAAATTTCGGAATTTTGGCTTTTCGGGATTTTTTGAACTTCGTGATTATGGACATTTGTGGATTTTGAATTCCGTCTCTCGTTGTATCAAATCTTTCAGAAAAAAAGTTACACTCACTCATAGATGGTTTCGTTCTCCTCTTCAGTAAAAGCTCAAAAGAAAATCATCAAAGATCCGTTCTAATTAAAAGGTGCACAGGTTTGCACTGCGAAAGTGTAAGACACCAGTAGCATTTTACTTGATTCATTAGTCTCGATGAATATTTGGTGTCTTCAGTGACATAATTGAAAAGTTTCGGTATTGCTCACCTTATTCCATGAGATAATACTTCGACATTAAGTTCTCTTTAAACTTCTCAAGACTTCGTTTTCAGGGCTTAATTTTATTTTTATATTTGAACGATTGCTTTGGGTACATCAGTGTAAAGAACTGAAGATAGGCGATAGACTTTTTTACTTTCGAGTTTAAGATTTCTGTGACGGTACTTTCAACCCAAATTATGAAACCTTTTCCTTCAGTTTGAATGTATTTATCGACTAAAACGCCATGTTTTAGTGTACAAAACAAATTTCACTTGGTATAGGACATAGGACCCAACTCCACTCTTCATATCCCATTCTTTCCATCAAATTGCTGTGTGAAAACCAAACATGGAAGATATCCATGGTGTGGCAAACAGACAGACGGACATACCGAAACTATAAACATTTCATTTTTGAAAACGAGACCATAAAAAATTAAAGGAAGTAGGTTCTGGATGATCTGTCTCCCTTTCAGTCTTCAATCACTAGCTCCTTTTACACACGCAAACCCCTCGAGACTTTCCACATCCTAACGGAGCTCTTACACCTCTGCGTTTCTTTGGGTCGCAGCATGCAGAGACAATGAAACTTCACAGGGATTCGGAGAAGAACCACCAAAACTATCTGAGCAGTGGGGTTGAACATTGTGTGCCTTATCAGTTTGCATGGGACACAAAAGATGGACTTTTGAAGCCAAAACTGCCACGATACTTCCACAAAGTTATCTTAAGCACGGTAAAGTCGAAATAAGGTTTCGAGGGCACCATCCCATCTGAACCTGCAAATTTGTTATTCTCCAGTTTACTCACAGCTATGTCGACTGCTTCAATGCTGGGAATTCGAACTCCTCTGGTCTCCTTCCACTAGCTTCATAGCCCGTTAAGACTTTAATACAACTGCTGCTGAAACACATCTTCAATTCTTTTCCTATGTGTCAGATGATGAGGCTGCTCCCACAATTTTAAAGAGTCTGAATGTATTTCTAGGATCCTGCAGCCATGTACTTGTCCTTCTTATAATCAACAGTCGTTTAAGCTGGATTCTTTGGTATCCGAAAATGGACAGTGAAGGATCCTTCCTTTCAGCTGTAAACGGTTTAGGTACAACTCCGAAAACAAATTTTACGCATTTGCCGTCCAACAGCTATATGGAAACATAATTAGGTTTCAAGGACAAGATCACTAGTAAGCCCAGTGTGGACCCTCGATCGTAACACAGGATAATTGACCTTTGAGTGTAGATTTTGCATGTTTCGTTTCAAAATTGAGGCATCTGCATCTGACGAATTGCTTGTTGTCTTCGAGCCGAAAGTATAGTTTGTCTTTGACACATTTATAGAGAGTTGTTCATCGCGAGGTTTGATTATGAATAGAATTTTTTGGAAAAATCACAAGTGCCTCCTTTTAAATTGCTTTCTGATTTTTGTTAAGTATCATCTGGCAAGTCATTATCGAACGACTCACACCACAACATAGTCTCCTAGTGGTTCAGTTGTATTGGGAAAATCAGTATTCTATGAGAAATGTTTTTCGAACGATTCAAAAAAAGTTATGGTAAGCATTATTGACCTGTTGCAACCAATAATGTCAATACCATTCCCCAATTTGAGCCCCAGTTTGCAGTTGTGAATAATACTTGACCACTTAGATCACGTCCGGCACATAGTGAAGAGACTATAGTAGCTGTAGTTGAGAGTGTACGCGAAGACTCGTTGTCCTTCTCATCAGTTCGGCTTGACGTTTTCGATAGCTTAGCCTATTATAGGTGACATCCGGTGTTTGACGGTGAAATTTTTGCTTAGTGATGAGGCTCTTTTCTGACTCAATAGGTACGCCAAATAATAAAATTGTCATTTTTCGGTCCGATGAGCAACTTGAAGAGTAGGTCTTGATACTCTATCCTTTTTCATCTTCTTCTTTTTCTTGTGGCGCTACAGTCCGGGCTGGACCTGGGCCTCAACCAACATGCCTCTCCAGCCGGCACGATGTTTCACTAGCTACCTCCAGTTGCGCACTTCAAGTTGATTGAGGTCTTTCTCCACTTGTGTGCCCCACCGTAGCCTAGGCCGTCCTTTGTTGCGTTGTCCTAATGGCTCAGATTGGAAGACCTTTCGGGTCGGAGTAGTGGTGTTCATACACTCCACATATCCTAGGCATCTTAAGCGTTGTATCCGAAGGCGCTATGTCGTTGTACAGCTCATAGAATTCGTCGTTAAATCTTCACCTCCAGATGTCATCAAACTAAACAGGACCAAAGATCGCACGCAATTTTTCTTTTTTCTGATGCTCTATTACATACATTAAAAGCGACGTCATGACGGGATTTATGTGCTTTAGGCATCGTTGATCTTTGGTTACCCTCAATGTTAACTGATTTAAAGTTTCGGTCCAGTCTCGGTGAACTCTGGTTTCCAGAAGACAACGCTACGGGCCCCCATACAGCACATGAAATGATGAACTTGTTAACAAATCACGTTGGCGAGCACCTAATTTCACTTTTTGTTTCCATAAATTGACCGCCTGCTTCGTGCAATGTCACACTTTTCGACTACTTTTACAGGAAATATGTAGAGTCTCATGTCATCAGGAATAAGCCAGCTACCATGCACGCTTTGGAAGTCAATATTACACGAGGCATCGGCGAGGTAGGAGTCCCTGTGCTACCTCGAGGTGCACAGAATTGGACTTACCGAATTGACCACCTCAAACACAGTCGTCGTCTAGTTGTGCATGAAATCATTTTAAATGAGAAAATGCCGCGAATTGTTCTGTTACTCTGTAGTAAGAATTCTGAGTTCACTTTCAAAATAACGTGCTTTATTTTGCATTGAACACCAAACCTCTCGATGAATCACCCTCTACTGTGACTTAAGTGGCTCCCGGAAGACCTATGTTACCACCGATGTTTTTTTTTTCGGGCAAGAGCGTCATTTGTAGCTTCACTTGAGCGTTGTCTTTCTTCCGACGAAAGTTTGAGTGCGGCAGCAGTGATTCATTTCGCAGCATAGTTTCATTTTTGAAAGCCCAAGCTCTTTGCCTATCAGTCATCTATTTCGTGGAATCCCTTTTAACGAGCTGAGTTCTACAAACCTTCAGAGAGGCTCAACCAGCAACTTATGTTTATTTAAGTGAAGGCCTCTATAATTGGGTCGACTGAAGCGCAAAAAATGTTTCCTTTCCAACTTCTTTCACTAAATACGAGTACCTGCACCCCGGCCCTGGCCGTGTGGGTACTTAATGGAACTACAACTTACATGCCACACGCCATACCATGCATACAGTGCCATCTCCTCGGCATTCGTTTCCCTTAAACAATTCAAGTGATGCCAAATCGGTGAATTGGTGACTGCTTGGCTATGAAAGTCACCTAGTAATGCGGACGAGATAAGGGATGAGTTTCGGAAATAGCTTTGAACTTTTGTGCCCAACTACTGGCTACTCGAGTGTGAAGTCACTCAGCCCCATTCTCGCCCATTGCTTAACCACGATAAATCCATGCTCTCCTCCAACCCCGTCTCCCGTTTTAGATCCCTGTGTGTGAACAGATTGAAAACTTCGTTCGGTCCAACTTTTAAGCTCTGCAACACTTGTGCTGTGCCCCGCTCTCTCGCTCTCTTGTCGGTCCCAAGACTGCGAGCCCTGGCTGCATGTGTGCGTTTGTAAGTGAGGCAGAGTAATTTATTTTACGTTCCGCAAACGTTGTGTTTCGAGCTTATCCCCGGAAAAGTTAGGGATGCGGAATTGTGGTATTCTTCCACATGGCAGAAGACGAAGGAACTTCCATCCACGGGCATGGCGACGGCTACGACGATGGCGAAGACCGACTGGTTCGTTGAGAATTTAGTGTCGAAATAGCATGAGAGGAGATAAAAACTACCAAGACGAAGGATTGAGTTGTAAAAAAGGATTCACCAGCAGTAGCTTTAACCACAACAGCAGCAGCAGCAACAACAACAGCAGCAGCGGTAGTAACGCCACACTTTGCAGTTTATTCGAAATGGAAGATTCAACATTTGCGCTATCCTTTCCGTTTTGTTTCCCCCGGGGGAACGCACACACGTGTGTGTGTTTGTGTGTGGTGTTTGAACTTACCGACTCCAGCTCCAGCTTCCAACCGAAGAGAGCCCCATTCCCAGGCGACACGGTGCGGTCTCGGGTCGGCACACACGACCAGTGATAGGCTTGCCGATTCGCCTTTTTTCACCGAGACCGAATGCATAGACGGGTTCAGGCGTAGGACCTGAGGTGCTCCTAGAAAGAGAGGTTTTTGTTATGCATTAGTATGTGTGAGTTACATGTGCTTGGTGGTGGGGTGGTTATTTAATTGTTTTACGTTAGGGACCACAAGGTCTCATAAACTTGAAGCGCACACACAAGCTCACAAAAACGGGTGTCGGTGAGTGCGTATTAGTGGTGATTAGTCGGTGTCCCATTTTGAGGCTTCAAATGTGTCACTTGTGGTGTGGAGTTTTCCCGACACGTGCTGAGGTTAGAGTTATTCAATGCGAAAGCCAGGCGGTGAATTAGCTACAGTTGAGGGCCAGTCTGTCGTTTATCTTGGTCAGACGGTGGCTATGAGTGATGTTCGCTGCCGTTGGTGTGCACAACTTTTGATGACAGACGGGATGTGAGGGTAGCAACATCTTTTCAAACAATAAATTACTTTAACATATGTTTCGGGGATGTGTGGTTAGCCTGCGATATTTCTGCGGTTTTCACTTAACTCAGAACGTCCAGGGAAAGCTATAATGAGTCAATTTCAGCAGCATTTCCTCATGTTACTGGTATGGAAAGAAAGGAACTATTCGGTCGAGATCCCAAAACCTGGATCATAAGTAGGTGTAGAGGTGTGAAAAGGTAATGACAAGATTGCGTCTATTGTACTGCCACTTGGGAAAGGGTATGGTAAGATAGCCAGACAGTCTTCCCTAAAAACTCAACGTGTTGCTGAGATTCCTTTCGAGATCATTGTCGTAAAAGGAGGCACCTACTGCCGTCTACAATCTTGGAGCGATAGCGAGACAGTCTCAAAGAAAAGGTTGGATATCTTCCTCCGCGCCTTCATCAAAGCAGCTCCTACTGAAATCATAAGTGAGTAGCCGTTGTAATTTTGCAGGAAGACTTGTAAGACAGTGTGCAACTACTGTGCCTGCTGCTTTTCTTTGATCTCTTTAAAGATATCAGAAAACGTGAACTTTTGAATTGAGTCGAGGCGAGATGCAAGTATTGTCGCTATACGTCTGTAAAAAATTGTACAACGATCAAAATCATATTCCTTTAGAAGGTATCTACATGAGTTCTTAAGTAACAAGCGATACAATCAACCGACAGTCTTGTGGAGCGCTTAGTAAGTATATTGGCTCCGAACTTCCCTTTCTCATGTCGTGACACTCAGCGGAGGCATATTTGGAGTGCAAATGCTTTGCTGTACCAGCATCACCAGCCCATGGTACCATTGTGACAAGGAAAACATTCTTTCCATACCATAGTTTAAAGTTCGTACATAACTTTGTTAGCTTTGGAAGCGGCAGAAGGGCCAATATGGTTCGATGATGGCTGATGCGACGAGGACCGAAGATGGCTATTGGGAGGTCATCCCGCAGGGAAAGAAAAGAAAGGTAGCATGCTGAGTACGACGATGACGATTTTATGAAACTTCTCCTTTGATGTCGGCGGTCTTTGTTTTATATGCTGTAAGCTGGTGGTAAGTTGCCCTCAAAGTGCCTTAAAAACGATCTCGTATATTGACAGACCTCTGATTGAGGATGTAATAGTAGACAATATGTACCTTAAAAGACCGCGTAGCTGGTATGGTGGATGCCGCATTAGCTCGCTCCTAGTGACAAGCTCAACATCGAGATAATTTCAGAGCAGTTTTCGAGGCTTTTTAGAAATAATACTCGTAAAAAGTAGTTTCTTTATCGTTGCGTGATCTTTCTCAAAATATGGATCCACTGGTACACACTTGAGGCCAAGAAACAGCCGCAACAGTGAGCTTCACCTGTCGAACTGGCTCTGAAGCCAGCGGAGAAGGCGAAGCCGCAAAAGTGAGGGCCACTGCTTTGTTAGATTCATAGCGTTTGATCCTCATACGTCGACTATCTGGTGAAGGACCAAATGATCACATACCTCTACTTTGTCGATTTATCGGCCAAATTCGAAGCCGAATTTCTCTAAAAACGGCCCCATTTGCCGAGGGTCTTTACGGACTCTTATCCTCGCTTTTCCATTCATATAAGAAAATCTGCCAAAAACGAGGATTTTGTTTTTTTTCTTTAAGTAGACTATTTGTCTATCACCATAAGCGACTAATGACGCGTGTGTGAAACCTTGTCGCATATGTGCAACCTTAGGGTCATTTCAAACTCTTACGACGTAGTCTGCACCTTTTGGGACAAGAATAGATGTGGAAAATTTTCTTCGTGCGCTCAAGATTAGTCTACTCCTTTGACTGGTGCTACAGCCCTGGGTGCACCTGGGTGTAAGACTATATGCATTTCCATTTAGCCCGGTCGTGTGTTAGTTACTTACAGCTACACACGTTCAACTGACTGATTCCCCCTTCGAGCTACGTGCACCATCGTTGGTGTAGTCTTCCTCTAGAGCATTATTCCATGGCGTTTCAGACGAAGACTTTTCGAGCGTTTTTTGGTGCCCATTCGGTCTACATGATCAAGCCGTTAGAGAAAAGAGATTTGCGTTACATTGATGAGATCTATATGCAGTCAGTAAAGTTCGTCATTCAGTCTGTCCCCTTCAAGCATCGTCATTACATGGGGGACCAAAGATAATCAAAGCAACCAAGTATCTCGTCGTTCGCATTAATTCTAATCAATACTTTTGTGTCATATAGCTAAACTTGGACAAGCAACCTCTTATATAAAGTTGTATTGCTTCTTAGAGAGAGGGCCTTATACCTCAAGGAACTTTCAACCCCAAGAACACAGCAAATGACAAGCGTAATCATTCGTTCCTTTCTAGAAGGACAAACTCTTTCACAATGTCGAAGTTATGACTGGAAATAGTGAACCTTTTCTGTAGACAACACACAGTTTGTCTTACCCGCAAGCCCATCTAAGCCGCTTCCTTGTCAATGCTCTTCTTTCACTCAAAACCCGCTGTGTTCTTCCGATGATGTCACTGACATATGTGATATGCCTTTGGTAGCTTTGGCGTTTACGTTTGAGTTCTACACAATCTTCTCGAGAGTGATGTTAAATAAATCGCATGCCAGTGCGTCGCCCTGTATTAGTCCTTTTTTTACATCAAGGCAAACTCCGTACCGACATGGACGAAGCCACGGGCATTCTCCATCGTCATAGCAAAGAGGGACAAGTTTTGCAAAGATGCCAAGAAGAAACATTGGCCTTATAGTTCGTCTCAATAAATACGGTGATTCGCGGCCTTCTAGTCGATGGAAAGCTGTGTATTGACTTGAAATTTCCGGGTCTTTTATAAAATCTACCGAAATCTAATTATTTGGTCAATAGTGGGTTTCGCTGCCCTGAACCCGAAGTCGCATATTGACCAATCTGGCTGTCGACTTAGGCTTTCAGGTGTTTCGGGTGCTTAAGCGTCTGTCTGGGAAGCGATCGTCTGATACAGACGTCATTCGCGATTTGTCGGCTAAAAATGGCAGTGGCAACATCCAATGGCGTTTGTTTTCCTGAACTGCATCCACCGCTGTTCTTGGGGAAATGTGTTTGTATTGCGGTCTTACAAATTTGGGGCTTAGAGAGGGAGCGAGACAGAGAGAGAATCAGCGGCTAGAAAGGACATAATTTTGAGAGAGAGGGACATAATCCTTGAACCGGCAGTTACCCAACATTTTTCTGTGATTGGGTAACAACTAAAAAGACGAAGGGGTTCCCAGGAAATCTGCGTTGTTGCTCAACACTTTTCTGGAATAAGCATTTTTCAAATATGCAGCAACATGTCACAAGCAGTCCTTCTCCCTAATTGCTCTACGCCAAGATGCGACGCTAAAGCTCGCAAACAATCTTCATGCATTCATGATAACCTATTTACGACAAAAAAAAAGAAATTGCAAACTGAATTCAACGACCTGCATAATTATCGGATAAATTTTCCCTTTCATTTCACCTCAAAGTCAAAGTTATCGCCTTTCACAAAGGAACGCTTGTTTTTCTCTCCCCCCCATTCCGCTGCGCTGTCATCGCAGGTCACGTTCCACTTTGCCACGAATTCAATCGCTCAAGTATCAAAAGTCAAATGACAGCATAAACAATCCGCTGTCACACAATTCGTCTGTAATTTATCACAACCACCCGGGTTGCCCCGTTCCGGCGAATTGTAACGTCAAAACACAACAACCACCGGAATGACTTAAATCTAGATCTCCACAATAAATCCGTTTATTTCCGAAGGTAACCCACAAAAATTCTCTAATCTATAAAAAGCTACGCTATCCGCTGCCGCTGCCGGCGCTAGAAACAAAACTCACCGCAGGGACAGGGAGAGAGCGAAACCCTGCAAAGGAAAACCAGAAAAAGGGGGAGAAACACGAAAACTACACAATGACTTACACCACACGCCAAATGCAAGTGGTTTATGGCTTCGGGACTTGGGCGCACCCCTTTTCGTACATTTGCCCCGCAGAGCGCAGCGAGTTCTTTCAGCACCTTCGGAACGTTCGTTCGGAAATCTTCTGCGGCCCCATGTGTTCTTCATTTTTCGCAAGAACGGGAGAGGATGCCACCACCCTGCCTCCCCATCTCGATATCTGTGTGGGAAATGCCAAATGTGTGCACACCAAAATGGCAAACTTAACCATCGCTTCATATCTCCGCGGCGAGGTACATTCCTAATCCTAGACGGATGTGCGAGTATCTCTCCCGCCCCCAGCTTCGGAAGGGCTGGCCGTAAGGTTTTCACCAGTTCCGTTGCTTTGATTTTTATGTTACAGGGAGAAGGCGTCAGCGGCGTCGGCGGCGGTGGCGTGTGAAGGGAAATTTAATGCGGAACGTTCGTTCCGTTGATTTTGATTTACCTACGACTTGCAGGGATATTGGCTCCGATATCGCCGTCCGTTCCTGGCCGTTGATGTAGCTGGTGGCACGGCACTCGTACTCGCCCTGATAGTCATATGTTACATTGTCGATAACTAGACGGTCTTCATTGCCTCGTTCCAGATATTTCGCGCCGTGTGAGATCCTGCAAAGAAAAATTGGCAAAAATACATGAGTAATGTGAGGACGATGTGTGGCGGTGGTGATGATGCAGTCCTCGCCAAATTGATAGTAGTGGCCGGCCAACCAAATGGAGACTCGATAAGGGGCACAACTTAGACTGCACATCACGTATCGCCGTGGGAGAATGATTGGGAATGGGTGGGAGGGGGAGGAAATTGAGATTTTGTTTGATTTCTTAATTTTTCCTCTTCCATCAGGACGTGGTGGGCGGATGGAATGGGAGTGCACATATGGCTGGCTAAAGGGAATTTGAATCTGCGGCGAGAACTTGATTAATATTCTCCAAGTGCTCCGCAGTTGAATTGTGTTAACTTGATGAATGATACAGAAGCAGTCGTTGCAGGATGTTTCTCCACCACCATGGACTGGGAGGAGTTGGGGTGGAGGAGGAGACTTTTTTTTTTGGTTGAAGGCCACTGACGGAAAATCTGCTGGGGTGTCATTTAAAGAAGATGTCCTGTCATAATGACACACACACACAAGTGACATATCCTGTTTACGAAGTAAACAAAAAAAAGTAGAAAAAACAAAAGAAAAGTGGGTGGGAAAAAAGTACTCAGGAATGGGAGTTGATAAAGGACGACAGCAAAACACAATGTAAATGGAGAAATATTGTTAACACTGAAATCAGATCCTTGTTAGGAGCAAATTGAGACAAAGAACGAGAGAGAGGGGGAGAGAGAGAGAGAGCGCGTTCAAAAGATAGGAAGTTACTTTACGAGTGTGTACCAACTATGGTGGTGTGCTGTCTCTGCCTCTTTAATGTTAAACGAAATATCAGGGCAGATGTCCGTCCGTTTGTGAGGAGATTCACCAGTGAGGAGGTGACAAGAAATCGCCGGAACAAAACTATGCGAACTGTGTTGTGCGACAAATTGGCACCAAGGAGCCATGCCACTTCAACTCGGAAGATAATGGAAGCATTTTTGTTTTGTTTTCTTCGTTTTTTTATGATGAGTACTTCAGCGTTTGTTGGATGATTTTATGTGATTTGATACGAAAAGTAAGTGTTGTTGATTGTGGGAGTTGGAGGGACAGTAAAACAGAGAAGGACTCGGATGTAATTTGATTTATTTCTGCAACTCCCTTGTTGTCTTAATCTGAGTGTGGGAGGGGGATGTTTTCATCATCTTTTCAAGGAAGTGGTGTCTTTTTTTTTTTTGCTGTCGTCCTTGTGTCCTGGAATGAGGATTTAATATTTTAGAAGAACTTTCTCTCTCTCACACACACAAACACACACTGGGACTAGAATTCGAGAAATGTGTATTGACTGGTGTAAGAGGATTTGTCCGAGCGGAGATAGTGAAGTGGAGCAGAAACATAAGAAAAGATTTTATGAACGGAAGCTTGGGTGTTATGTCCAGTAGACTGCCCTGAATGGGTTGCAGAGATATGAATATCCGTCTCCAGATAAGAGTGGACTGTGTTTCTGGTCACTGAGCATGGCTAACTGGATGCCATTTGACGGCGATAAAGAGGATGAACGATGCCATTGAGCGACAGATGGATGACGCCACTTTCAACAGACAATCGGTTGCTGCTTTGACCAGTGTGGGGACCTTCCCTACATGGTGTGCACTTTAAGTGATGTGTGTCGCTATTTTATATTGAGGATGCAAGTGAACTCCTCTTTTTTTAAGAGATGGAGCCACCTGCAAGTTGTGGCTGATCTTGGAGGCGATTACCTACTTCATTGGAAAGATGTGGCATTTGGCAGCAGATAGTGTGCGTCAGCGTCGGTTTTTGACCCTTTGTCCGAAAGTCTGGATGTCGGAATTTGTCTTAAATGAACCGCATTCGCGAGAAGTTTCGAGTTTCTTTTATAATTGAAAGAATTGTGCAGCTGAAGCAGATTGTAGAAACTTATTGGGAATCTACTCCGACAAATAAGTCATATAGAAAATGATTTCGGAGCTTAAAAAATGGTTATTTTGACGTCGAAGGCTTGGCCAGTCTAAGAAGTTTGAAGATGACGACTTGGAGACTTATCTGGATCAAGATCTGTGACAAACGCAAAGTGCAAGTCTTTGGGAGTGACTCAGAAAACCATTTCCGTTTGGTTAAAGAAAATTAAAGAAAATCGTACGAGTGGAAATCGAGAGCTGCTACCTCGGAACTGGTCTTTGAAAGACATCAAAGAAAGGGTTTTTTTGCACCGGATCGTAACTAGAGATGAAAAGTGGATACACAACGGTAATCCCAAAAAGAAAAATATACAAGGCAAGACCTGGTCGCCGTGGCGTAGTGGTAAGTGCATCGACCGCGGCGCAGAAAAGTCTGGGTTCGATTCCCGGCGGGACACCTAGCATTTTTTCACGGCACCACCTCTTTCGAGTTGCTGACAACACTCAAGGAGTATTAATTGTCTATGGAAAGCTTCTCAAATCTCGCCGTTCGGGGTCGGCAAAAAACTGTAGGTCCCTTCTACTCGTGAAGAACAGTAGCATGCACAACACGAGCAGTTGTTGTAGAAGCTAGGCCCTGGTCCGTTGTGGGCTGTAGTGCCACTCAATTATTATTAAGACCTGGAGAACGATGCGATTTGTTGTCCAGTTTGAGTTGATGACGTCTGGAGGAGAAGATTCAACAACGAGCTCTATGAGCTGTACAGCATCATGCGTCTGGTCAAGCGTCTTCGGATACAACGCTTAAGATGGCTAGGCCATGTAAAGCGGATGGACACCACTTCTCCGCCTCGAAAAGTCTTAGAATCCGAGCCATTGACACAACGCAACAGAGGACGGCCTAGGTTGAGACGGCGCATACAAATGGAGAAGGACCTCAACCATCTCGGAGTGTGCAGCTAGAGCCAGTTGAAGAGGCATGTTGGTTGAGGCCCAGGTCCACTCCGGACTGAAATGGCAGTAAAAGAAGAAGAAGAAAGCCTGGTGAACCCGTTCCATCATCGTCTTCATAGACGACAGAGAAAAACGTCTACAATTCGAAAGCTCTGCATATGCTGAGACCAGACGTGTGTGATGTACTATGAGATGCTGAAACCAGGCGAAACCATTGATGGGATGCATTTAAGGCTATCTATTGTATGAAAAAAAGCTAGAAACGACCAAAAGGCATGACAAGATGTTTTCACAAAATGATAACTCTCGGCTTAACGTAGCTGTAGCGGTCGAAAACTACCTAGAAATACTGAAATGGGAGATCTTACCCCACTCGCCGTATTCTCCCTACCTTGCTTCTTACGACTACTGACTTCTTCGACGGATGCAAAAGGGTGAAGCAAGTACAAGTTATATTTCTTAATACAATAATATGAACAATATTAAACTTTTTTCATGATTCAGTATTTTATTTGTAAAAAAACAATAAAATTTATTAAAAATTGTTGCTTAAGCAGCTGACTGGAATTTTTCAAGACCTTGTTGAAGGTTTTGGGCTGTAGCTCAAAAATCACTTTTATAAGATTGCCTTTAAGTGCTTAAATTGTTTTTGGATTGATGACAGAACATCGAACATTGAACATTTTCCGCAAAGAGGTGGGAATTTGACATCGCCAGAACAATATTGACTTGAAATCTTAGTTTCTGCATGAATTGACGTCAAAGAAGATTATATGCTCGACGGGTTTAGAAGTGAATTATCTACTGTGAAACGCGATCTTCTACCGTGCAGATCTAATAATAGTAATAATTGAGTGGCACTACAGTCCACAACGGACCAGGGCCTAGCTTCTACAACAACTACTCGTGTTGTGCGTGCTACTGTTCTCTCACGAGTAGAAGGGACCTACGGTTTTTTGCCGACTCCGATCGGCGAAACTTGAGAAGCATTTCATAGAAAATTGATACTCTTTGAGTATTGTCAGTAGCTCGAAAGAGGTGGTGCCGTGAAAAAATGCGAAGTGTCCCATCCGGGAATCGAACCCAGACTTTATGCGCGGCGATCAACGCACTTACCACTACGCCACGGCGACTACACCGTGCATGTCTACAACTCTTCAGTTGAAGCAATGAAGCAAAAGCGATCAGAATTGACCAGCAGAAAGGGAGTTCACATCTTTTTGATGACTAGAAACACGAAATTGACGGGGCTTGATTAGGAAGCTTTTATGCGTCCATCGTATTTTATAGTTTGGACCTACATACCACTTGTTCACCATTTGGTTCTGTCTCTGCGAAGCCCTCTTAAAAACAGGAAAATTGTCAGACCGAAGTGCCGCTGAAAATCGCTTGACTTGACATTCTCTTATAAATCGCAGAAGGCAAGAGCTTGAAGAAAATAATGTCCGATATAGACCAGATAAAAATGTAATTTTTATCAAAAGCTCACCATATTATACAATCCACAGAACCAAACTTAATCTCTCTTTTTTGTAATTTTTAGTTTAATTTTATCTGCAAGCGACTGTAAGAAAATTGGAATTTGTTGCTTGGTCCTTAAATTATTTCGCCAAGATCTTTTTTGGGCTTAAATTTTTGGAAAAAATTGTTTTGAGGACGTTTAGACAATCCAAGAATTGTTCATCAAGGCATCACCTCCTTCGAGTGGCTGATAATACTCAAGGAGCACTAATTGTCTATGAAAAGCTTCTTAAAACTCGCCGTTTAGAGTTAGAGAAGGAACTTGAAGGCGTCCTCTGTTGAGTAACACAAAAGAAGCTGCTGAAGAATCTAGACCCTGTTCCCTTCTGCTCTGCAGTGCCACTCAAGTCTTTCATTCCCCTTGTTTCTACGCGGATTCTGACAGAGATCAGGTAAAGGTTATTTTTGTGGCGTGGCCTAAAATCTAAAGCTGTAGCTAAGAGTGAACTCGTACGTGAAGACTGTGATAACCCTTCGTTGTTAAGTTGGCTTTCCGCATTTGACAAACTTGGCACATTTTGCATGAGGATCTTGGCCTAAAACCACACAAAATTCAACTTGTGCAAGAATTGCGACCAGACTTCTTGAATATGTTCATGTTTTTAGAGGAAACGGTGTGAAAAGGACTCACTGAGAGTCCGATGTTTTATTATGCAATTTTGTTCAGTGCTGAGTCCCCTTTCGACTTCAATAGTTGCATAAATAAACAACATTGCCAATGACCAACCCGCTGAGCTATCATTACACCCGAAAACAATGATATGGTGTCGTTTATGAGTTGGAGAAATCATTGGTTTACATTTCTTAAAAAAT
This sequence comes from Eristalinus sepulchralis, assembly GCA_944738645.1. Classification (NCBI taxonomy): domain Eukaryota; kingdom Metazoa; phylum Arthropoda; class Insecta; order Diptera; family Syrphidae; genus Eristalinus; species Eristalinus sepulchralis. The sequence goes on from OX122882.1 coordinate 73,995,765, forward strand.
GAGGAATGTCACCATCAATGAAATGTCCTGAAATTCAAGCACATGCTCTCGGTGAGTTCTGGTTTCAACAAGTCAGCACTATAAACCATACAGCCTGTGAAACAATGAACTTATTAGGAAGTAATTTTGGTGAGCACCTAATTTTACGATGGCCGCCTACACGGTCCGATATCATACCCCCAGACCATTTTCTCTGGGGACATGTAATGCCTCAAGTCATAGAGGCTAGGATTGACGCTTTGGAAGCCAACTTTACCCATGTTATACGCGTGACCGGTCGCTATGCCCGCTTATATTATTTGTCGGTGGAGTGAATGAAACAACTTTATTTTGTATTATATTTATTTGTACAAAGTGCCGCTGTATTCAGCTAGGCTGCACATTTTTTTGCCTCTAACAAACAATCCCACCGATTTGATGACATTCAGTTGGTTTTATACTAATAAATTGCTTAGCCTTGCATTTCCAATCAATTTCATTGAATTATTGCTGACCAGCAATTTTCGTTTACATTATACACCTTTTCGCATTTTGCAGCGCAAAAGTGCCATCTTGCAACCACAATTGGACCTTCCAAATGGAACATCATAAAAGATTTCAGAGAAGGCGAAGCTCTATCTTGTAACTTTTTCAACATCATTCTTGAGTCCGTAACTCACAAGTCAACAACAGAGGTACGACCTTCCAAAAGTCAGTTCAATTGCTAGGTTTCGCTGATGACATTGTCGTGGCTGGGCGAACACAGCGAGCCGTCAATAAAGCGTTTGCTTGAATTGAAGTGGAAGCGGCTAAAATGGGTCTAGTGGTTAACGAGGGCAAAACGAAGTACATGCTGTCATGAAGGAAGGATCCACAACACCGACGTCTCGGACAGAGCATCAGACTAGGCAGCAGAAACTCGGCTCCACCGCGGATAGGCATAACAAAACCAGTTCTGAAATCAAGTCCAGAATCACTCTGCTCAGTCGCTGTTTGCAATGAGCAATAAAGCCCTCTCTCGCAGGACTAATCGGCTTTTTATAACCGCTTGATGATCCCAGTCCTTCTTTACGGCGCAGAAATTTGGACGTTACTAAAAGCGGATGAGGAAGCCCTCAGTCGTTTCGTTGCGTTGACGGCATCTGGAAAAGACGAAGCAAAAACAAACTTTATGGGCTGTACAGCGACATGTGCCTGGTTAAGCGTCTTCGGATACAACTCCTAAGATGGCTAGGCCATGGACACCACTATTCCGGCCCGAAAAGCCTTCGAATCTGAGCCATTGGGATAACGCATCAGAGGACGGCCTTGGCTAAGGTGGCGCACACAAGTGGAGACCTCAACCAACTTGGAGTGTGCAATTCGAGGCAGCTGTCGAGAGATCGTGCTAGCTGGAGAGGCATGTTGGTTGAGACCCAGGTCCACCCCGGACTGTAGCGCCATGGAAAGAAGAAGAAAAAGACGCATGCAACATCATAGCTGTAGTCGTGGCCAAAAATGTACATGACGTCATTTTCAAAAAGTAAATGCCATGATTTAGACTTTTAGTTGATTGGTAGAAATTTTGGTACACCTTCCAATTTATTTATTTTATATAACATTGCAAATCAAACTTCACGATGAATAAGCATATTTTGGCAAACGTAATCCAGGTGGTTGAAAATGTAAGTACAGGCTATGATGCCGATAATTTTCCTGTCGTTTCTGGTATGTCCAGCTTTTGGAAGTACAAAGGTCTACGATATCGTCTACACTGACTGCCACTTAATCCCTTGTTGGATTGTTGAAGGACTAAGCAGTGCACAAGTAACAATTTGGAACGATTTGCAGAGGTCTAAATAGAGGAACTCGAAGAAGTTTCGTTCTACGACGGAAAGACATCCCAATTCAGGAGCGTTTGCAGCGAAGAGTTGATTACTTACGAAAACGTCAAGGAAGAACGTTCCTTGTCGTAGTAGCTAATGGTTTTCTGTACTCTGGGGTTAATCTCTAATCAACTGGCGACTACATCTGATGGAAGTTGAAGCATTTGGCCACCGCAGAAAGAGACAAGATGCAGTCATTGAATGGAGGAAATCTGCGCAGCTCGTGTAATTAAAATTTGGTCCAGATTTTACCAAAATAACAAATGAACATACTTTCATCCAGAGCAGTAGAACACATGTGAAGAATCTTTCAAAAACCAAAAATGATGTCCTGCATTCACGGCAAAGTGTAGGTTCTAGAGGAGAAAGTTTCCCACAGTGTCGAGCATTCTTCTCACACTAGAAATGCAAAAGTAGGTGCAATTGAAAGCTTCTACCCGCAGTTGCCATTTTCTCAATCCTGTGCAAACTTTCCCACATCCTGACACACATAACATCACCCCGGCAAAACTTAAGAACCGTGTCGCAACACAATTAAAGTCCCCGCCCTATGAAAGAAAAACTTCACCCAAACTAAGTGCATCTTGCGTCACTTTGTGCCCAGCCATCACCATTAACTCGCAATTTTCTTCGAAAATTCGCCCGTAAGAGCTCCTTAGCGAGCAAAATGCAAAAAAGGACGAAATCTGTTTCCTTCATTTCCCGCGTTCATTGCACACAGAGCCAAACAAAACAACCAACCTGCCAACGGTGCCCGCATCCACGTCCTGAAAGCAGCAGTTTTCCGTTCACGTAATTTAAGCCTCAGCCGCCGACGCTTAGTCGTTGGCGGATACCGTGCTCTTCAGCTCACCGACAACAATTGCTGCAATGAACGCGGAAACTGAGGCAGCAGAGAGTGGTGGCAAAACATGAGAAACAGAAAAACAACAACGTCCAAACAAAGAAAATCTGTGAAACAATTTTCGTTTAATTTCCCTCACTTGCACCCCGCACCGACAGCACACGGCTCGCACCCACAGACGCTCTACTTCTGAGACAGACGGATACCAACGACGGCGCGGGGCGATGCCTACGGCAGGGGAACATCGGGAGGAACGCGAATAAAGAACAATAATGAAGCAAAAGTTTCTTTTCTTAAGTTTCTCGCCTTCAATTGCATCCTTGAGAGGGCAGGTGTTAGAGGGGCGGCGGCGGCGGTGGAGGTGGCGGAGTGAGAAAAAGGAAATTTTGCAAAAAACGAAATACGCATCCCAGTGTCTCATAACAAGTATGTCCTCGATGTAATAATGAACTCTTTGTGGCCGCTCTGCAAGCTCGTCTCAGATACGTACCTCTGAACCCATTTATAGGTTGGCTTCGGGTTGCCGTCGGCCTTGCAGATGAACGCAGCCGGGCTGAAGAGTGGCGCCGTTGTCAGACGATCCGGACCCGCTGTTATGATCTTTGGTGGATCTGAAAAGACACGAGAGTGTGGGACTTCCGGGGGGGACAGGGGGAAAAGTTTTCTTACATTTCACGTCGAGCTGCACGGAAAGTTGCTCCGAGGGGCCAACCGAGTTTTGCGCCTGACAGGTGTACAGACCGGCATCGCGTCTACTCACCGGACGAAGTTGAAGTGTCTCCTGCAACGGAAAAGTTGAAATTAATGCGATGCAAGGAATGCCTCCAGACTGTTCCACTTACCTGCAGACTGGCGATTTCTGAGCGACCCGCTTTCCGCCAGACGATGCTCGCTGGAGGGTTGGCGTCCGCCACGCAACGCATAATCAAGGCGTCTTTGTCCTCCTCCAGGTCGATCTCCGGGGAGCCAATTAGCCGGATTGTCGGCGCGTCTGAGAGGAGACAATACAATTCAGTGTCCATTCAACTTTACCCGGGACAAGTGGCGAGGCCAACTTACACTTGATGTCCATTCTCGCCTCGACGGTGACCGACTGGGCCGAGTAGGACTCGTGGAAGGCGATGCAACGCAGCATCTGGCCGTGGCGCTCACGCATAGCCGACACTTGCACCACCGATGAAGCCGACCACGTCCTTGGATTGTCCGGTTCCGTGGCGTTCACCTGCGGTCCCAGGGGCATCAGCTCCTGATCGCCTGCGAGCGCGGAAGAAAAAATGGATAATTGGCTATTATTCCAGCTCTCATCCTGCGAGAGGACATTCTTTGCAACGGCTTCTCACCTAGATACCACTTAAGCGTCGCCGGCGGGTTGCCGTAATGCGAGACACACTTCACCGTCGCCACAGCGCCCGAGTCAACCGTGATGTTGTGCCCCGGCGGGACATGAGCACCTTCGTGCTCCAGCCGAGGTCGCTGCGGTCCCACTGTCGTGGTGAGAATAGGAAGGAGGCGGGATTAAATTGTAATTTAGATACTTTACCAGCAAGGGTTAGGTGAGTTTAATTAAATTTCATGCGCCCCCCTCACCTCCTCCGTGCAGTGCACACGAGGATGGGGTAATTGTTCCCTGGATAAGGTTACACACACTTCCTTTGGCGCAGGACTCAGTGTTACACTAGGATCAAGGTTTCCAATTTCAATTAGCAGAACCACTTACCTCGCACAACTAATCGCACTGGCTGGCTGGTGAGGGCATCTTGGGTCGTAAAGTCACTTGCCGTCACCTGACACTCCCAGAGGCCGTCGTCAAAGTCTAGTGTAGCCGAGCGTATCCATAGCGAGCAGTCGCCTCCGATATGCGGAGGTGGCTGCAGATCCATGCGCAGGCTGCCGCCCGGCGGGTGGGCCGCCCATTCGTACTTCTTCGGGTAGATGCCGACTGGCTGTGGAATGATAAAACAGAAGAAGAAATTATTATGAGGGTATGCTGGTGCCGGAGGATGCAATTTTTGAAATGGGATCTGCTTTGTTGACTACAAACTGGGGCCGAGGTTACGGAAGCTTATGGATTTGATTGTTTTGATTGCCACCAGGATAGAAGATGCAGTTTAGATGGGAGCCAAGGAGCTAATTAATTTGGGATCTGAGGAAGGACTAATAGAAATCATGTGTGTTTGGTTGGGCGCCACTTTTGGTAATTGGAGTTTGTGGAATGAAGCGTTTGCCGCCTGCAAGGGAATCCGGACTCGTAGTCGTTTGTTTTCATTACGTTTGATGGCTTTAGAGGGTAATGTGGGCAACCTTTGGATTATCGTTATATGGCGGAGAGAGGTAGAGAGGGTCTTGAGCCCGGAACAGATTAAAGTCCAATTTACATGCACGTAGTTGCAAATGAAGTACAAAACATGTAAGGTAAAGCCAAGTGCCGTAATTTGCTTAATTTGCCATTGGGCACTTAAGTTGTACTTAAACATGGCTCCTGGGGGTTACTCATGAACGCGGATTCATATGGAATGGTGACTTTGAACCACCGACACGCAAAATACACCGTGGCCCCCATAAGGGCCACAATCACACTTGTCTCTTGAAGCCCCATTAAATCGTCAGCGGTTAGTGAAAACCCATCAGGACGGCCACAGTCTTCCGTTCCCTAGTAACACAAAGTAGCGGAGTTCCGTCCAATCGATAACGAAACACATTGATATGCGCTTCAATCGACCCGTTTTCACTTTATATGCAAAACCACAAAATTGTTGCCACAAAGTGACAAGCTGCAATGCAATTTTCCAGCTTCTCAGGCATTCCCGCCGCCCAACCCCGGCACGCTGGGAACAACACACACACTCCCTGCGCACATGCCACTAGACAAATTTCACACACGTGCGCAAGCTGCCAACTCGCACCGCCAGCATCCTGATTGATATTTAAATTCGCAACCCCCAACCCCCGCCCAGGCACCCCAAAAAATAATAGGATTACAGAATGTAGGAACATCCTTAACCTCTTGGCAGCCAGCGGCGGTGGGTGTTGGCGGAAAACTTCCAGTCGTGTGCACAGAGCGACTTTCAACCCTTCCGGCGAGGGACTCAAGCGAACCGCCACAGCATCGTGCCGCCACTCACGTGTGATTTAGTAACTAAAATTAACAACAGCTCCCCCCCCCCCCCCTCTACCGGGAGCCAAGCACACCCCGTTGGTTTTATAATTACCTTGTTATCCTTTTGCCATGAGCATGTTCCTCTCTTATCGATTATTTTGCATGTTAATAGTGCGTCCTGGCTGGGATTCACTTCTGTGTACTTTGGCTGCTCGGAGAATCTCTGGAAGCAATCAATTCCTGCAAAAAAAAGACACATAGAGAATGCATGAGTGGTGGAATATGATGAAAATTCAAAATTCAAGAAATTGCAAAGGACGACGGGGGAGGGCGCCAATGGGAGGCGGAAATGCAAGCGAAATGGTGCATTGTGCGATGTGAGAACGACGTCATGCATCCAAATTAAAGAAGCGGGTCATTATCCGACGGATACAGGAAGTCAGACATGATGAGATGCAGGATACGTTGCTGCTGTGGAAATTGGGAATGTAAAGCAAGATACACTGCATCGCTTGAATAAATCAGAGACGGCGGGGGTGGTGTAAGATGTTCAGAGGAAATTTGAAGACCTGCACCTGGAAATCGTTTGGCCGGGGAAGAAGATGGATGGATGAGATGGATGGTAAGTTTGAAGAATTAAATGAGATTCTTGGAATTTTGAGGAACAAATTGCAGTTTTTATTTCATCACGTCCCGATACGGTCTATGTGAGGATCCGGCTTCAAGACTGACTGAAGATTCTAATTTCTGGATTCATGGAAGCAGACAAGATCAAGGGCGGACTAAGGTGGAATGCCACCCACGGCAGTAAACCTACATCTTTCGAGCTTTTACTGTAAGGACTTAGTGCTATGTTTTCAAATGAAAATCCTTGACATTATGAAAACCCTGGAATACCGGGAGGAGGAGTGAGTTTTTCGAAAATCAAAAGACTCCCGGGTGAATGTTGTCAGCCGATGAAGCATTACTTTGCCCACGCACAGACCGCGGACTCTATAGAAAAAGTACTAAATCTGCTTACTTGCGCAAAAAGTTGATACAATTGAGATGTTCCTATGAACAATCCTGGCTTCGGTGGGTGCTGACATTTATAGACGGGATTGAGACATTTTTCGTATGTCAGACTAAGTCTTCATTGGCTCCCGGGATGAAGTTTACCACGACAAGTGGTCACTTTTGGAAATCTCGACGTCACTCCGGATTTCTTAGCCTCTGTGAGGTTTTCCTGGCTTTCTCGGGACTCCAAAAATAGTCAGCGCGTCTTCCTGAACAACCGCATCATCCAATGGTTGGATGTAACTCGAAATGCAAAAACACTCCGATGGCGATTCAGTGCACATCAACAGGATCAGTCCACTTGGATTTCTTCCACCAGGGGAAACGATAAAAGCAGCCAAAGATTGTGAGGAGATCGAGATGGTTAAGAAATTGGGTTCAAAGCAGCATGCGTTGGTAAGGCATAATTCAATTGTATGACAAGTCTAGAACCAATATCCAACAAACTCCGGCTTGATATTATGATCCTTGCAATAATTTCGTCGTCAGAACTGGTTCCGGTGTAGTTTAGACGCCAAAGAAGCTTGGAACTACGGAAAAAGGGTGATAATGGTTCATACTTTGACCAAAATGGGACATTTGAAGTCTTCTTCTTCTCATTATGGTGCTACAGTCAGTGGTGGGCCTAAACCAACATGCCTCTCCAGTCAGTACGATCTTTTGCCAGCTGCCGCCAGTTTCGCACTTTAAGTTGATTGAGGTCCTTCTTCACTTATGTGCGCCACCTTAGCCTAGGTTGTCCTCTGTTGCGTCATGCCAATAAACCAGATTCGAAGTCATTTCGGGACGGAGCAGCAGTGTCCACACGCTCTACATGGCCTAGCCATTTTTCTCTCGAAAAGACTAAGGCCTTCCTCGTCAGCTTTTAAAAGCGTCCAAGTTTCTGTGCCGTAAAGAAGGACTGGGACGATCAAACTGTTATATAAAGCAAGCTTAGTCCTTCGAGAGAGGGCCCTTTTAGTCAAATGTCTCTTGAAACCAAAGAAGTAGCGATTGGCAAGAGTGATTCTGCGTTTGATTTCCGTACTGATGTTGTTGTCCCTATTTACCGCGGAGCCGAGGTGGACGAAGTCCTTGACTACCTCGAAATTGCTGCCTCCTAGTGGTATACTCTGTTCGAGACGTTGATCTTGTGTGTCCTTCCACGATGACAGCATGTACTTCGGTTTGCCTTTATCAGCCATCAGATCCAGCCAGCAAACGCCTCATTGAGGGCTTACTGTGTTCGTCCAATCACATTAGTGTCATCTGCGTAAGCTAGCAGTTGAACGGACTTTTGCAAGATCGTGCCTCTGGTGTTGACTTGTGAGTTATGCACGATTTTCTCAAGGATGATGTTGAAGAAGTCACATGACAGCGAGTGGCCTTGTCTAAAACCTTTTTTTTGACATTGAATGTATCGGTTATATTTCATGTGATCAGTAGACTTATTCATGTACGCAGTCAAGAAGAACTGCATCAGAAATATTACGTCACATAACTGTTGCACTGGGCATGCCTTAGGACTAAAAAGAACATGATATGACTTAAGTTCACATTTGAGTAAATTATTGCCATGTTTGCGTTAGTTTAGGTGAGGTTGGAGTGACTGGTGGTCAATATGCACCCACAGTTAGACCGCTTTTGGGCATCTTATGACGTGTCGCGAAAAGTGTTCCTTTATATCCTTAAGACCAATTTGACTTAATTATGCGGCTATTGAATTGTCTGACACGGTGAGTGCGGTTAGGCTGCCAAAGAAGTACTTCCCCAGCTATTTCTCTCTTCTTTTTGTGGTGAAAAATGATTTCAAACTCTTCCTCTTTCCTACGATCCTCTTCTGGCGATCGACCAGAAGCGTCCAGAATTGGCCAACGGGAAGGGTATAGTATTCCACCAGGACAACGGCAGACCACACACTTCGTTGATGAATCGTCAGAAGCTACGGGAGCTCGGTTGAGAGGTTTTATCTCATCCACCATGTAGCCCGGCCATAGCGCCAAGTGATTACCACCTATTTCTGTCCATGGCGAACGCCCTTTAAATCCAAGTCTACCAAGTGCTCCCGTAATCCCTTCTGATTCAATATAATTGAAGGCTCCTGCAATATCCAGGAATGGGGTGAGAATTCTTTGCATTTAAGCGCTTGTTCGATGGTTCGGTTTGATTTTCGATATCTGGGCTGCATGTTGGGCTGCCGACAGCTATGAGGAAGGCATTTGTAGACTGATGAGTTACTCGACCAACTTCTCCAGTATTGTAAGAACAAACAAATACAGACTTTGTGGCCATTTGGTGTTAATGACTTCCCTTGATACCAATCCAATGCAATTAAGTGTCTTGACTACCACAAGCCAATCTGCAGACACACCGGATGTATGAGCCTTCGGAAGTTTGTCGGCTACCGGCCACTTGGCAGGTGCTCCTCAACGTAAAGAACTTGCCACAGAAGTACCCCTCTTTGTTTTCTCAACAGAGTACCTCTCCATTCATGGACACATTCCAAAGCAAGAGCCCCCCTTATTCATGCCGCACATTCCAGTAAATGTCAAAACGCAGATGGGCATAGTACTTTGGAGTTGACAATTATTGCAGTCCAATTGGCAAGTCATTAAAAAACTGAGAGGACAATCCCTTAAAGAGAAACATATCCCAAAGCGAGGTGCAACAATTTCCTCTTCTCTGCTAGCGAGCTCAACAATTGTCTCCCCCCTCTCTCCCGTTATTATGCACTCATCTCAACGGGCGCTGAGAACACCCAGGACAAAGGAGTCACTATCAAGGCGAAGACAAAGAGAAGAGACACGAAATTTAAAACGTGGAAGAGCCACAAAACAATGGCCTACTTACAATCTCAAAGACCCGCCACCAGGGAGAGGACACACGCCCGGCGGAGGATCCTCCTCTCCCAGGGCCCAGCACCACTCACCAACAGTAATGTAGTGCCAAAGTAAAGGTACTTAAGCACAACAATGCCGAGCGGTGCCACACTGCAGAGTACATCAACATCTCGTCGTCGTCGTCATCCTTATTCGGCGTAATTATTATTATCGTTATCCTTGGCGCGAATGCCCGGGCACGTATTGGGCTGCCGGCAACAGCGCTGGAGATGGGATAATAAGGATGCCACTGCCACAGTACTCATCTGCTATGCACGGCTGCGGCAGCCGTATGCACATCCGTCCGTGACAACGACGCTGCCAGCGCATGGGGCACACCACCCCCCCTCGCACAGAAGTCCCAGTGCATTCATGCAGCGGAGTGAAGGAGTAATTGAGACGTGACGTGACGCTTTGGAGTCGCTGTCACTGGTAATCGCAGCTGCCGGGGTACGTAATTCATTCATTGAGCTGAGATGCGGTAATGTTTCGGTGGCTGGAAGCAACGCATACACCACTCGAGACGGGGTTACCATGTAAATGGCTTCAAGCGGTTCTCATTTCGCACAAACCACCAGATATTCGTCCCTCCTCATGAGGTACTTGCCCTGCCCACAGGGGCACACTGAGGAGAACCACATGGAGTTGTGTGCCAGTGGGAAGTTTAGCCAGTTTGTGACGTAAGAGATGTCAATCAACTCGGTAGGAGTTGCGTTTAGAGGCGACTTTTCAGTTAGGCCACGAGACATGAGTGAAAATCAAGAAGTTTCGCCACGTTAGGGGCGTCAACTAGTCGGGCTGGGAGCCAATGTCAATGAACACTGAAGCGTGATGTAAGCAGTCAGTGTGAGAGGGTTCCGAGTTAAGACGGAGGGGTTTCTTTAAATCTGGTGTAGTGCAGAAGTGAATGGGGTGGTAGGTGCAAGGACCACGGTGCGTGAATGGAGAGGAGCATACATGTGAACTTCAGTGTGAAGCCGTGTAAATGGAAATGACAAGCAGGAGCGGGGAGGTAGAATGTCAAAGGAAGACATTTGTGAGCTTACTCCCGGATGCCAAACATGGCCGACCACTTCAAACTTAAGCCGAGCTTCTTTTTCGCACCATCTGAACGTTTCCGAACAAATTCTATTGAAAAAGAAACGATGGACCATAAGGTCCATAAGTCCGTAAAATTTAAAAATAGGAAACCTCATCAATTGAACGAAGGAAACAGTCGGCGCTCAACTTTCGCAAAGTCGAAGAACAATAAAAACAAACCGAATGCCGGCAGTTAAAAATAGGTTTCACTGGAAAAAAGAAAATCAGCAGACGTTCCTTTCGGCGCAGGAAGCAGCGCCAGCTAGAGCTGATTTTTCACATCCATGGCTACGGCAACGTTTCGTTCGTTTGCTCGTTTGTTCGTTCGGAGTTTCTCAGAAAACCTGGTTGCTTTAAAATGTCTTGAATATTCTGCGAGGGCCATGTTCCTTCCGGTGCGAGACGTGTGTACGTGTGAAATAGCATCCTGTTCACTGATGAATAAAAGGACAACATTTACAAACGAAGCACAAACCGTAACGACGAAGTTGCCGACTGCCAACTGCCAACTGGCAACTGCCGGCAGAGGAAGGAAAATGTAAACATCCCTGCGCCATAGAAACGACAATCAGAATCGGAATCGAAATCAGAATAAGGAAGCAAATTTGTTCTCCATTCCACCTACACCTAGCCCCCCCCCCCCCCCACCCTCTCATCTTTTTTTTTTTGTGTTGCCTTCCAAGACATTGATTGTCAAAAGAAAAATGGAAAACTAATGAGGTGGGACGGGATGAATGCGGGCCAACGATGAATGGGGCGGTGGGCGGAGTGAGCTGTTAAATGTTTGGCACATCAAAGACTGGTGTGTGTGTGTGTGTGTGTTGAGCGCGCCTAGAGAAGCATGAAAGTGAAAAGGAACTTGCTTTTCGAAAGGGAAATTACATTGGCACAACTGTGGTCGGGGGGGGCTCTATTGTTTTCCATTGGTTTCCTTAAGACTGCTCCGCAGACAGTGGCGGGACAATTTAGCGGAAATGTTCTGTGACAAGTAGGGACAAACAATCTGAGATACTTTGCGAAATGACTTCAAATGAAAATACGCCCAGACTGAGGGGTAGTTCTGGCTTCGAGTCATTTTGGGTGAGGTATTCCGAATGGTAGATGCGGTTATTTATGGGCAATTCTTAACGGGGGGGAGGACTTTGGTGAAGTTATTTCACCCTCAGTCCGCTTCACTTGATCGGCTTTTCATTTGAAGGAGGGAACAGTGCTTTGGGTTTAATTACATATCGGTCTGTTGGAAATTTAATTTCGGTGTCATTTAGATTGGTGAGTGTGGTCTATGCCATTGACTGGCAAATATTGGAGAAGAGGGGGGGTTTTGAAGAAGCCATCGGTTCTTACATCACACAATATGGCCCCACAGAGGGAACTTATTCTGAATGTTTCTACTTAGTTTAGTCAATGCGATGGCAGTGAAAAACGGGTCAAAGCTGAGTGGGGTGCCAGAACATGAGAACCACGAAGGGAACGCTAAGATAGATACTCTAGCAAAGAGGTGGCACTGAGTTGACTAGCTCTCTTTCCCCCCTTGTTACATTGATATGGACCAACATTAACAGATGCCGCATTCAAATATGAAACCATTAGGAGCTAGTCGCACACTCCAAGACGTGCATGAGGGTCCACCCCTCAAAGGAGGCTCTAAATCTAAACAGGCTTGGCCTTAGGATTCTGGCAGCTTACTATGCAACTAAGGAGTGTCATTTTTAGAGGTATAGACAATTAAGTTGGCGACACCACTTTAACTGACGACCATTTTGACGTCTGTCATCTGATTAAGTTGTAGCTTGGCTTGGCATTACAACATGAATTGACAGACGCCTGAACAACGCCTCCAAATTGTGCAAACTTAGCCCACAATAAAGATTGCTTTGGATCCCTATTTTCTGAAGCGAATTTTGTTTAGGGATGAAGCTGAAAAGGGTGATAATCCTCAAGTGTACGTTGAGACACTGTAAATCCACTAAAACTTACAGTTTGATGTGCTTAATGGGTTGGTAGCCTAATTGGTCCGTATTTCTTTAAAAAAGGATGTTGGCCAGAACGTTACAGTCATTGTTGACCATTACAGAGCCATGATTACTGACAACGACCAGGATGTGCAGAAGCAGTGGTTTCAAAAAGACAGCGCAACGTGTCACTTGGCTGGTCCCACAATTGATTATCTGAAGGAAATGTTTGATAACCGGTTAAATTAATGTTACGGAGAACTCAAGATCGTATGACTCCTTTCTGTCACGATATGTAAAGTATCTAGTCTACCTCAATAAGCCGACGAAATAAAGCCCTTTCCGTTCGAAGAAGTAGCTGCTCAACATTGAGTTCCCCTCACACTGTCGTGTTTCTCAGCCTATTCCGGCGAATAACTCTCTCAAATCTCATCTCAGTAGCTTGCATTCGCGATCTTATTCATTCGGCCATTGCCCAAATTTCATGACCATAGGTGAGAGTTGGAACAAACACTGAGTTAAAAACCGATGTCTTGGCTTTGACACTAAGCTCGGCCTTTCTTATAGCTGGCCTTACAAGCTGACTGAAAATTGATTCAGATTGGCCAATCCTACAAGAAGGCTCAGCGTTGCTCCTCCAATTACTTGTGAGAAAAACCCCGAGGAACTTAAACTTCTCCAGTTGCGTATATGACTATTCCGATAAGCCCAAAGCGATAGACCACTTGCAGGACAACATTCACCGCGTTATGCCTATAAATCGCCGTGGGGTAGTGAGTAAGTGCGTTGACCCACCCTTCGAAGGGGTAGGTTCGATTCCCGGAACCTTACACTTTTTCACGGCACCACCTCTTTCGAGTTGCTAACAATTGTCTATGAAAAGCTTTTCAAATCTCGGCTTTCGGAGTCGATACTCCTTCTACTCGTGTGAGAACAGTAGAATAGCACGTACAGCACGAGTTGTTGTTGTAGAAGCAGGCCATGGTCCCTTGTGCCATTCAAAGTCAATCAAGACAAATCATATTTGACAGACAGCCATTGTGTACAAGCAAAGGAGACCATGAAACGTTTTCTTGTCGGGTGTCCAAATCGAATTGCAATCATTTGCAAAACAACCAGTGGAATCATAACAGCGCCAGCACGACATCCCAGCGAAAAAGATTTTAATCCTCCTTAAGATAGGTCTGAAGTCCTAAGCAAAGTAAGTAGGTAAGTAGGTAGACTTTCGGCGAGTGAGTCAACGCACTAACCCACTGCGCCACACCGACCACAGTCGATTTAGTTGGTTTAACAATTAATGGTGCTACAGTTCGGGATGGACCTGGTCCTTAACCAATAATGTCTCTCCAGCTGGCAAAATCTTACGCCAGCTGCTTCCAGTTGCGCATTTAAAATTGGTTGAGGTCCTGTGTGCGCCATCTCAACTTAGTTCGTTCTCTATCACGTTGTTCCAATCAGCTCGGATTCGAAAACTTTTCAGGCCGGAGCAGTGGTGTCCATACGCTCTATATGGCCTAGCCATCTTAAGCGTTGAATCCGAAGACGCATACCACCGTACAGTCCATAAGCCCCATTGTGGCTTCGTCTCTTCCACCTTGAATCGCGAAATCTTATGTTGAGCAGTGTACGACGTTCGCAACAATATATCCACCGGTGAGCTGATTTCTTACCGAAAAGTGAAACCACTCAAGATTGTTGCGCTTCACAAAGTCAGAAGTAAGGCTCTTTTGTCGAAGATGCCTGCTTCTTACATCGATGTGTCTCTTCTCTTATGGATTAGAAGTTTCCTTTCGAAGCTTTTGATGCAAATGTTTTTGGAGTCTGATATCCCCCATGCAAATGCTGAAATTCCGAAGGATTCAATTTTGCCTCTCATGTCCTTTCTCTTGTTTAGAGATGATCCGTTATCGCCTCTAACTTATCAGGAGCTATTCCCAAGAACAACCATGCGAATTAATGAACTTGATCAAATCACCTCGCTTGGTGTCTGCCTAGAGGTCCCCTGCCTCATGCCTATCCGACGAATAACTCCCGCAATGACACGGAAAAATCGCATTCCGGCGGCTTGAATTCGCGAACTTATTCTCTCGTACATTACCCAAATTTCATGCCCGTTGATGAGAATTTGGGCAAACACTGAGCTAAAACCGGTAACGTGACGTTAACACCGAGCTCGGCCTTCCTTCATACCTATGTTCTAAGCTGATTCAAAATTGATCCAGTTTCGCCAATCCAGTGTTGGAAGATCAGTGTTGCTCTCCTCATATCACTCGCCATTCTATCAGGACGAGTAACTTGCGGACACGGAGAAATCTCATCTCAGCAGCCTGTGTTCGCGATGTCATTCTTTCGATGGTTACTTAAATTTCATGACCATACGTGAGAGTTGAAATTATCGAGGGATCAGCCTTCTTAACATCGCCTATAATATTCTCTCGGCCGTATTGTGTGAACGCATGAAACTGTTTGTTAACAATGTGTTAGCTCCTTGCCGGTGTGCTTTCAGACCACGGACATCTACAATAGGCCATAACTTCACTTTACGGCAGCCCCTGGAAAATACGCAAGGAGACTCTGATCGACACTAACCACCTGCTCGTCAATTTTAAAGCCACATATGACAGCGTGCATAGAGACGAGCTATACAGTGCCGTGCATAGATTAGGCATCCCTACCAAACGAGTCAGATTGTGTAGACTACCGATGGAGAACTCTCGCTACTCCGTCAAGGTCGGGAATGAATTTACCAAGGTCTTCAATGTGGAAAAGGGTTTTAGACAAGGCGACGCACTGTCATATGACTTCTCTAACATCATTAATGAAAAGATCGTGCAGTACTCACAAGTCAACACCAGAGGCAGGATCTTCCGAAAATCCGTTCAACTGCTAGCTTACGCTGACATTGACGTGTCTGGGCGAACAGAGCGAGCCGTCAATTAAGCGTTTGCTGGCATTGAAGAGGAAACAGCGAAAATTGGTCTGGTGGTTAATGAGGGCAAAACGAAGAACATGCTGTCATCAAGGAAGAACATACAACATCGACGTCTCGGACAGAGCTTTACACTAGGCAACAGAAACTTCGAGGTGGTCAAGGACTTCGTCTACCTTGGCTCCGTGGTAAACAGGAACAGCAACACCAGTGCCGAAATAAAACGCAGAATCACTCTTGCCTTACTCGCTGCTTTTTTGGGCTCAAGAGGCAATTGAGTAATAAAGCCCTCTCTCGAAGGACTAAACTGTCGCTGTACAACAGCCTGATCATCCCAGTCCTCTTTAATGGCGCTGAAACTTGGACTTTACTAAAAGTGGATAAGGGAGCCATTAGAGAAAAGTTATGTGCGCTATTTTTGGTCCTGTTTCCGTTGATAGTTGTCTGGGGGAGAAGATTCAACGACGAAGTCTTTAGGCTATACAGCTGCATGCCGCTGGTCAAGCGTCTTCGGATACAACACTAAAAATGGCTAGGCCATGTAGAGACAAGTTGGTTGAGGTCCACCCCGGACTGTAGCGCCACAAGAAGAACGTGAAAGTTGAAACAAACACTGAGTTAAAAAGCGTAAACTTGACTTTGAAACCCAGCTCGGCTTTTCTTTTATCTGACCCCCGCAGCTGCTTCAAAATTCATCCAGGTTGACCAATCCTACAAGAGAGCTCAGTGTTGCTCCTTCCATCACTCGTGAGAAAAACCCCGAGATACTTAAACTTCTTCACTTGTTGAAATGGGACTCTTCTAATATGTAGCGTGCATTTGAAAGTCGTTTTGAAAATTACCATTACTTCGGACCTGTTCATGTTCAAAGATATATTTCCTGTGTACGACCTAAATGCTTCTATCTGGCCTGGCGCACCTTACTCCACCCACTGGACACCTATCTACCGAGGCGAGTGAACTCAGTGGGTACAGGAACTCAGTGGGTAGGACCACCGACGAAATGTCTCGTCTGAAGATGCACAAATGACAAAGCCAGTTGAATTCCTTCGCTCGGAATGCCCAGCAGTTAATCCTTCGGCCCACTTTCGGACGTACAGTCAAGTTTAGCGACTCTCTGTCCCACCCCCCCATGACAATCCAGAGAGTACCGATGCACTTTGAGTCAAATGTACATCGATACCCCCACTCTCTCTCCCTCTTTCTATACTTATTCGGCCCGTGGTGTGACTTGAGTGACTTAAGGTTTTTTTCAAACACTACCTTTCCTCATGAATTGTCCGAATTACCAAAAATTGATTTCACCATCAAAATCGTGACATCCTCCCTCGTGGACAAGCGGCACTCATCATCGGGCCCCTTGATGCGGCTAAGGAGTCCTCTGCATTTTTAGAAACTGACACCAAGAATGGTATAAGAGTTTTCAAATTCCATCTCAGCTGAAGCCGCCTCCTCAAAGACTGCCAACTGGCAATGTTTAACGAAACCCAACACTTTATGCTAAGCGACGCCGTCAAGGGTTCGTTAAGAGCTGCAACATGAACGGACGGAAAAGTGAATGCAAAGAATATGCCTGTCGCCTGGCAACGTCTCACCAGACTTCAGATCGGGCACAATGCAGCCACCGCCCGTCGCCCGTCTCTCAAACTTTCTTCAGACTCCTCCAGTGACAGGCTGGTCCCTGAAACTGTTTGCCTCATGAATTCATCTCCGTGAGATGTCATGCCCGTTAATGGGATATGCAAAGGAGTTCTTCGACCTGATTTCAGCTCTTCGTCGTCCTCGCTGATGACGCAGGCGAGCCGCGGAGCGGAGGACGATGAAGACGGCGAAGACGATGAAGACGACGAGCACAAGCCAAACGGCAGGGCAGAGAATGTAAAATTCTCGAATAAATTCAGGGCGACCGGGATGACACATCTGTCGCACGTGTGTGCGTGCTTTTGTGTGTTTGTGCTTCGCTCTCCTCCGGATGTCATTGTGTAATCGAAGAACGTTGATGGAAGGATTCAAGATTCAGGGGGCTTACCCCTGGCTCTGTCTCCCGTGGCACTCAGCAAGCCGTCAACATCCAATTTCACGTCTTCTTCTTGCTGGTGCTGGTGCTTCTGAGATTCTCCTTGGTCACATCACTCTATTATGTAAGCACTTGTGCAGAGGAGCAGAGCACATGTTGTCCTACTTCCGTTACAACTCCCATGCCAATCGCAGGATGTGTGCATGTGTCCTTGGTGCCGCCGCTGCCGCTACCGCGCCGCAGTCGTCGACGGCATTGGCGATGCTGACAGCTCTGCCTGGTGTCATTGGCGGCTTTGCTTCTTCGATGATGTACGAGCACACCCACCAACCCAACCCAGCCGCGCTCCCATTCGGCTTCTCTCTCCCTGGAGAAGCTCGAATGCAATGACTGGGAAAATGTACAATTTGTCACTTGTCAATGGTGATTACCTCTCGAGGGGGGTTCTCAAGGAGCGCACACATTTCCGTCGTCGTCGTCGTCGTCGTCGCCGCTAATGGGGTTCATCATCGGTCCTGCGAAGGGGTGCGCGGGTTGAAGGAAAATATTTTTTTGCTGATTCTCAAGTGATTTACAAGCGCACACATGCACGCCACGCGTTCGCGAGCCGAGTGCAGTGTAACCAGCTAATAATGATGACACAATGCGATTCGCGCGTGTTGGAGGATACATTAGATCCTTGGCGCCCGTGGCTGGCGGGGGATTCCGGCAATTGGATCAAGACGCTTAAGTGACTCGTGGCGCATGATTAATTCATGCCAGAAGAGGTAATGTATTGAGAGGGTGGTGGGCGGGTTGGGGGGTTGGTGAATTCGATCTGAAGGAGACTATCGTCTGCAGTGGCGGCCCTCGTTGCTCAAGGATCATTATTTTTCATTAAGGCATTGCACAGCTTCCGGGATGAATTCACAATATTGAAGCCATTGTTTGCAGCTTGGTTAGGACTGATTGCAGGGAGAGGGAGAGAGTCTTCTAGTCAAGGCGTTGAAATTAGATTTGAACGTGATCTGTGATACGAACGGATGTCGCGGTAAGAGTGTATGCATTGGTTTGACGTGCTTTTAATGAGATGACAGAAGAGGGTGAGCGAAGGGTAGAGGTAAGAGGGTGTTTTTGAGGCGTTGGAAATGTTTCCGTGGAGCGTTGGGAAACGCGAAGTAAATTCGCTATTTGAAAATGTTGGCAGAGATTGACTGATGAATGATTTCTTAATTTCGTGACAAGTCACCTGTACTTCACTCAATCGGCAGGTTTGTGATTCAGTTTTGAACGGAAGCCCAAAAGAAAAGTGAAAATCTTTTCAAAATCGTTTTTCTAAGTCTCTTTAAGGGCATGAAAAGCATGAAAGGATGCATGAAAACAAGCTGCACAGGGTCCAGTTCTGACGTTTCTATGCAATGGAAGACTTAGTTCTTTGGACGTTTTGAACTCTTCGAAACCATTAGTTTCAAAAAGAGCTATTTAAACAAGCCCACGCCCTGTTATGCAATTTCGGCATCATCCCCGAGAAAATTGTGGGGAACTCATTGTCGGTGCATAAGCGAAGGATTTTCTTAAAGTGCGTCAGATGGGATCCTGTTAAATATTTCTGTCCGACACGCACCATCTTCGTATGGTATTACCATCTGTAGTGGAGTTGGATGTTAACCACCATGCCTCTCTAGCTGCCACGGTCTTGGGCCAGCTGCTTCCAATTTTAAACACAAATTCCTGAAAGCCCTCTTCCACTTGTTTACTCTGTCTTTAGCGAGGATGTGCGCTTTTGCGTTGTCACAGTGGCTTCGATACAAACAGTCTTTCGTCCAGAGCTGTCTTATAGATTTGCTCTATATGGACTAGCCATCTTAAGCTTTGTATTAGGGGACGCTTAACGCCGTCTTAGATGGATTGGAGTGGCTTCTGGTCAATAGGCAATCACACTTAGGTTGTAATTTGGCCCATTTTGACGCCACTCAGGTAGTCTTTCTTAGCAGCCGTAAGACCAGTGTGAGATAGCCATCTACCTACCATTAAAGATTTCTCTCTAATGTCGCTGAGTACCTTGGGTACGTTGCCAAGGAAGTACTTTTTTATTTGTTTCTTTCGCATAGGAAGTGTGAAATGGTTTCAACTTCTTTATGCTTGCTACAGCTCCTGCTGATGTCATTTTGAGTGATGCCGGAGGATGTGTACATCAATAGCACCTTGGGATGTCATAGCACATTTTCAATGTAAAAAATTGTAAATGCAGAATTTAGTGTAATAAGGCTTGCGCTTCACTACTTTGTGGGGGTGAATCCTTTGTTTTCGGTTCGGGGCTCAAATATGTTGTCCAGGGATCAGATGATACCAACATTTGATGAATAACATCTTCATTCGTCGCCGAATGAGAAAATTAACCCGGGAGTTCCCCTAATGGTAATGGGGAAATCGTGGAAAAATTAAAAAAAATTCCAAAAAATTTCCAAATTTCCCCACGTAAACGACTCGTTCAAAAAAGTGCAATTTTATTTTTGCACCATCTATAGAGAGTATTTCAAGTATTTTAAGAAAAATGTGGTCTACCATTGAAGCCTCTTGGAGCACTTTTGTAATGCTCCACCAAACATAGAACTTCTTCCCGCTTAAAATGGCCTTAATATAGAGCCTGGTCTAGAAAATTAGTCTTCCAAAAGAAAAAAAAACTGTTGTTGCAGTTCGAAGGCTAAATGTACGCCCTTTCAAATAATTATAACATCCGGTTCCAAGGTGGTTTGTTTTTAAAAATATGTAACAGCAAATTTTTTTGAAAAAAAACGTCACTTTTTTAAAATTCCAAAGTCCCAACTTTGTGCTAGTCATACACTAAAACGGCTCAAAAGATATTTGGCTTACTAGGTTTTCAAATACAAAGAATTGAACAACCAATACCACTTGGCTGAGAAAATTATTTTATTTTACATATTTCTTTCCGTTGTGACACCACTGTGCGACGTGATCGTCATGGCGTAGTGGTTAAATAAGTTGACTCAAACGCCGAAGGTCTAGGTTCGATTCCCGGACGGGGCACCTCGAATTTTTTCACGGCACCACCTCTTTTGAGTTGCTAACTACACCCAAAAGGCACCAATTGTCTATGAAAAGCTTCTCAAATCTCGTCGTTCGGAGTCGGCAGAAACCTGTAGGTCCCTTCTACTCGTAAGAGAACAGCAGCACGCACAACATGAGTAGTTGCTGTAGAAGCTAAGCCCTGGTCCCTTGTGAACTGTAGTGCCACTCAATTATTATTATTACGCATTCAATAAAAATTATTTTATTTTAAACTCAGACAGCTATTTGCTCACACATACGCCCAATTGGAATGACGAGAGATTTCACTTGTTCTGAGGGCTGATAAAAATATTCATCGCATTAAAAACGAAACTTTTATGTGCGAGTGGAGCTCGCACTTGTCCAGGTTTTTACATTCGGTATATGTAGCTACTGAAATTGATTTCAACACATTTGTCTGTTTCCGATTAAGAATTGGTAAAATGTTTACCCATGGGTTCGATGGAATTTGTCCAAGGTCTCAATTTGACTGACTTGCGACACGAACCCTATGTTTGTCATTTGATTAAGAGATACAACTAAACATGCAAAAATCCGCTGGCACTGATTGTATACCCCCTGGTCTTCTGAAGAGGTGTTCTTTTACGCTGACAAGACCACTGCGTAAACTTTTTCATCTGTCCCTCTCTGTAGGGCTCTTCCCGAGTAAGTGGAAAAAAGGCATTTATCCAGCCCGTCCCCTAAAATGGCGAATCATCACCACCCACCTCGTACCGACTCATAGCACTTACGTTCCTACTTTTTCATTTTTCTAAGGTCACGGAAACGCTGATAAACTTATGAAATATCTTAAAACCCGGAAGCTTCTTCTTGCAAGGCTAAGCACTTCTGGGCTTACTATTACAATCAGTTTATTTCAAAGACATTTGACAGAGTCTGGCATCAGACTCACTTGCCGAAAATGCGTGCATATGGTGTCGAGGAATCTCTTCTTCAATGAATTAGAAATTACCTTACGAACCGTTCAATACAAGTCGTATTGTATGGGTTCAAGTTTAACGCTTGCCAATCGCTGTGCTTTTTGGGCTTGAAGGTCCCTGTAGAAAAAAACACTCTAGAGAGAGAACCAAGTTATCCCAACAAAAGACTCAAATCTGCTATATGGCCTAGAAGCATGGACACTTGCTAAAGGGGACGAGGTGATTTTCGTTCGAATTATTATATACGAACGATGAATAGAAGAGGAAACTGAACTAAATGCTATACAGCGACATTGATCTACTCAATCGAGTTTGAGCCTTTCGCCTCAGAAAGCAGACAGCATAATCGCTTTGGGTACAAGAAATATTGCTTCCAAAACTCAGTGCTGTCATCTGTCACTCAAGCGTTCCCAAATAACCAGCCGTTATCCAAGGACGGCACCTGCGTTGTTGAAACCGAAAAACTTTCCATCCTCGGTATGTGTATCAACTCAACACTTAGTTGGAACGATCACATACTTGAGGTCGCCAAAAATGCTGCGAAATGTCTAGGTTTCCTAAAACGATGCAAAAAATATTTTACCCCCTCTGATCTGTCTAAAATTTACAAGGCCTACATCCGCCCGAAGCTCGAGTATAACGCTCCTATCTTGTCTGGAGTTTCTAAGACCTCCCTCCACCTACTAGATTGAATTTAACAGCGAGCTACAAAATTTGCTGGTAATACCTTTTTCAGCCGCATATCTCCTTTCCCTCTCTCCCTCTGAACCTTCAGCCCGTGCTATGACTTAATGCCGGTCACTTAAGGGTACTAAACAATGCTTTTAGCGCGCCAATTTAAAAAAAAGACACAACTCTTTCAATTTATGGATTAAATCATCTTTTGAAGTAGGCACACCAACTCCCCACGCTTTGACGATGTTCAGTGTAGGTGGGAACAAGTCTAAAGTCTAAACCCTTCCCTCTCACCCCTTCGGGACTTTGCGCATTAAATTAAAGGACTTCTCATCCATCTTCAAATTACTGAATAATCTGCATCCTTCAGACGTGTTGATTCTATACAAATTTCATGCTCAGCAAACAATCCAATCTAATCCTTGTGTTCTCGAGAAGGGCAACTTTTAATGTCAATCCCCTGAAAACCGACCTCTAATCCAAGGGACTGCATCCGACACACGTCCAGAAAGTGCTATTTGCATGACTCCTAGCCAAACAACTAACTTATCCTATCAACATCCTTTAAAAGCAAACATTGACACATGTCACAAAGTCTCGTCCGTCCTGGCGGCCTGTCAGTGTGTTGTGTCGTACAACAAACACGCCTCACGCCTCACGCTTCCCGATTTTGAATCAAAGTGAAATCCGTCTTTAAGACCAAAAACCACATCACACCCGAATATCAACTGATGTGCAAAACTTCAATCTCCGGAACAGTTTGTAATCCCACCAACATCCTTCAAGGATGCAATTTTCTAATCCTCACTTCCTGGAATGTTGTCGTTGTCGTTGTCTACACTGCCACTGCCACTGCCACCGCCACTCCAGTACCTTTCGTGAAACTCAAGAAAACTTGTCCAATGACCGGGCAAAAGGAAATACCCAATCATCTGCTTGAGAACGTTCTCATGTTTCCCTCGCCACCCGTTCGACCAATTCGTCTGAGTTCGCCCTTAGTCTGGGGGGGTGGAGGGGGGCGATGTTTACACAGTCCGGAGAAGGAAAGTTTGAACTGAGATGCCCATCAAGAAGGAACTTGCTGGAGTTAGGTTCCCATTTCACCAGCAATCGGAACAATGGGGAGATGTACATTTTTGGTACCGAAAGGGATAAGCCGAGATAATAAGGCGAGCAGAAGGTGGACAAAGTTTACTCTGCGCGCCAAAGGACACCCGAGACTGTTGGCAGAGCGGATACTGAAAGAACGGAAGGATATGTTTTAAAATGACGTAATTGCAAGGAACTGCACATAGCCACACTCCGGAGCACTGCGACAGGACGAAATGGGGAAATGATCAGGGAGACGCAGACAGAGTTCCATGTGCACAGGAGTAGCTGTTGCAATCCAATTGTAATCCATCCTCTGTTTGATTGTGCATCTCCCCATCATTCGTCCACTAGCCGCCGAGCTGTGCCGCGCCGTCTCATCTCTCGTGAATGTGCTTGCCTCGGCTGAAATGCCTTTAAGGACGTTTCCAGTTATTTAAAGTGCAGTTATTTACTTTCCCATTTGGAAAATGGTGTTTCAGTGGTTTTCGGTGTTCTTTCCACCCCCCCCCCCTTCCCCCCTCCCGCAACCCATGTCCTGAGGTGGTGGGTGGTGGAAACAAGCTCCTTTCGCATTTTGATCATAGTTTGCCTAAGGATAATGGTACAATCACCTCACAGTGATGATGGCTATGTTTGTGCTGGCCCTGCAGGATAACCATTTAGGCGAAGTCCTTCTGCGCCCATGCATTCCTGCCCGTCGTCGTCTTCATTCTCGTGCAAAGAGAACAACGGAAAAAAGAAGGGAAACGAAAACGAGTGAACAAGGAGCGGATGTGCGAATTGACGGAGTGGAAAATTGCACACTTAATCCGGGTGCCTATCGTCGCACAACCAAAGGCAGGCGCTCACACACACACACATAGAGGAAATGAAACAAGGATAAAGTGCGGAAGAGGGACACGGTGAGTGGTTGTTGTGTGCAATTGAAATTTGTGTAGTTAACCGTGTGTTTAAAGTTCTGTCGGAGATTGAAGATAAAGGAGACCATGCCACGCCAGGATCTTAAAGAAGATTCATGCTCGTGGGCACACAAGCAAATGGAATTTGAATTGGCTGCGAGACGCTGACACTAGCAAATTAATAGACTTGGCGTGGGAAGGGAGTGTACACTCCGTACCCGTCGAACGAACACCTGCACTCGGAAGTGGGACGAGAGGTGCTTGCGAATCGATATTCTGGAAATTATGACTAAAAGCATGTCTTATGACTTAAGAGCTCATTCCTGGGAATCGAAATGGGTGTTTATCACGTCAGCGGGAATGAGTAGACAGGTGCGTGCGTGGGTGCTGGCAATTAGTCATATTACTGCGCAGCTGCCTTTGTTGGGAATAAGTGAATTTTGACTTATGCGTGTACAGTTATAGAATTGTGGGAATTCCAGTCTGATTTGAAGGTCGTTTAAAGCGCGATGAACTTTTCTAAAGCCCCCTGCGCTGGAGAATAAGGACTAAGGTCAGGCTGTCAGTCTGCTGGCAATCGGCCATTGCATCAAATGATCCTTTCCTTCATCGGTGATTGTGGTGAAGTCCAGGGAGGGGCACCAAGCCCCTCATTTAAATTCACAGAGAGACCTAAAATTGTCGATTTGACGGTTTACAGGACGAACGAATTGGAGCCGTACCTTACTTTCCTTAAGAAATCGAAGATATATGCGCAATGTTGTTCTGTCTCCTAGGAACAAATTCTAATCCACCTTCTATGAGGCTGTTTTCATTTCCTTGCCCCATCCATGCAGTTTCTGCAGTGTGTTTAGTATTTTGCCCATCCACCAGACGAATGCCCGGTCTGTTCAACACACTTAACATGTTGGGTGAGGTCCTTTCGTACGCAGTATCCAAGCCCTAGATGATTTCGCTTCCAAAAAAACTACAATCGGATGATGTTGTTCCCTAGACGCTTCTACATGGGGACTAATTGAAAGTTTGCGTCCAATTTGACTGAAAATTGGAAAATTTACGGTTTCTGTCTGCGTCATCGCAGTATTACACTCTTGCGATAGTGGACCTGGGCCTCAACCAACATGCCTTTCCAGCTAGCACAATCTCTTGTCATCTGCTTCCAATTGCGCACTCCAAGTTGGTTGAGGTCCTTTGCCACGTGTGTGCGCCATCTCAGTCTGGGACGTCCTCTGTTGCGTTGTCCCTATGGTTCGGACTCGAAGACTCTTCGGGCCGGAGCAGTGTTGTCCATCCGCCCTACATGGCCTAGCCACCTTAAGCGTTGTATCCGTAGACGCTTGACTAGGCTCATGCTCCCTTACAGCCCATACAGTTCGTAGTTGAATCTTATTCTCCAGATGCCATCAACGCAAATAGGACCAAAAATCGCACGCAGAACTTTTATCTCGAAGAGACCAAGGGCTTCATCATCCCCTTTTAGTAGCGTGCAGGTTTCTGCGCCGTAAGGCAGGACAGAGATGATCATGGTGTTGTACAAAGTCACTTTGGTCGGTCGGGAGCTGGCTTTATTACTCAATTGCCTCTTAAGCCCAAAGAAACAGCGATTGACAAGAGTGACTCTGCGCTTGATTTCGGTACTGATGTTGTTGTCCCTATTCGCCGCGGAGCCGAGGTAGACGAAGTCCTTGACTACCTCGAAACGTCTGCTGCCCATAGTGACGCTCTGTCCGAGACGTCGATGTTCTTCTTCCTTCTTCGATGACAGCATATACTTCGTTTTGCCCTCGTTTACCACCAGTCCCACTTTAGCCGCTTCCGCTTCGATGCTAGCAAACGCCTCATTGATGGCTCGCTGAGTTCGGCCGATCATGTCAATGTCATCCGCATAAGCTAGCAGTTGAACGGACTTGTGGGAGATCGTGCCTCTGATGTTGACTTGTGAGTTACACACGATCCCCTCAAGAATGATGTTAAGGAAGTCGCGAGTCATCACTGCCATGACGAATTTTACAAGAATATTGATTATTACCTAATGTCGATCCTACAGACTTTAAGGCAAAAAAGATTGCACTGCTCCACATTGTATCTCCATCATCTTCCCATATCAAGCATCACTTCATTATTAAGATCGTCTGTGGTGGAAAGAGAAACCTGATTGGTCTGAATCGACCAGTACTTAAAGGTGTCATCATTCCATTTTCCAATGAAGCGAAATACCTAATTGTTATCCTGGATAAAAAACTCCTCTAAAAAAAAAACATTGACACGAAAACCTCCTAGGTGCCGTCCGTTTTCTGGCAGTGGAAAGGAGTTTTTGGAAAAACCTGGGCCTTATCACCAAGAAGATCTGTGTGGATCTATACGGCAATGACAAGACCTCTTCTCTCATATGCTTCAGTTGTTTGGTGGAACAAGTTTTCGCGCAAGTACGTGACTGCTGCTTTAACCAATTTTCAAATAACGGTCTTGTCTCGAATGTACGGGGGCCTTCCCCAGCACGCCTGGCTCTGCTCTTGATGCATTGCTAAATCTCCCTCCCCTTGACATCCACATCATGGGCTGTACAATCAAGGCCATCTCCTGACTAAAAAGGAATGGTCTTTGGTTCAACTCTAGAGTTTTGATGACCTCGCGCACAGCAGCTCCGATGACACAAGTCGCGTTACTTTTACAAAGTCGACTTTCCCTGAGTCTGGTTCTGGCCAGAAACTGAAACGGAAAGGGATGGTTGTCAGATTTTCGCTGACGGCTCCAAGACGGTGCGGTCGGTGCTTTCGTGGAAGATGACAACCTTAGACTTCACATCTCTTTAGGTAATTTCGCATCGGTCTTCCATGCAGAAACGTTTGCGATCCTAATGACCACCACCTATGTTGGGAAGAATAGATGGGTGAAGTATCTGCGTCTGCAGCGACAGCCAAGCTGTTCTTAAGGCCTTACTCAACCCTTTAACCACTTCCAAGATGGTCCTGGAATGCAATTTTTCCCTTAATTTGGTCGGTGGCCTGAATTCGCTAAGCCTTGTCTGGGTCCCGGGACATCACGGGATCATGGGAAACGAGATTGCCGATGAACTAGCTAGGCAAGGTTCTAAAGAGGCATTCGTTGGGCCGGAACCCATTTTGAGAATACCCGCTTCCTTGGTTAAGGCTTCCGTCGACGGTTGCACACCCAGAGATGACACGACCCTCCAGGATGCAGGCTGACCAAGTGCATGCCCCCGAACGACAGCAAGAAATCCGCGGTTTTTCTGTTATCTGTGGACAGAAAAGAGTCCAGAAAACTTGTCAGCGTGCAAACGGGACACTTCATCTTCCCTTAGCACTTTATTCTGCTTGGGATTAGCAATGGCACCCCTTGCGACGGCTGTAGAGAAGGTGAAGACACTTCAGAGCACTTTTTCTCTCAATGTCTTACCTTTGCTCGTATCAGGTGGCGGCTGTTTGGCGCTGATTTGGTGGGAGCTGAAAACTTAAGCTCTTTATCCCAGAAGCGCCTGCTAGTCTTTCCCCGAAAAACCAGGAAACGAGAGTAAATGAAGGTTTCTGCCTGTTAGTAGAATGGACCGGTTTTTGAGTCTGTGCAGTGTTTCCTAACCTCAAAAAAAAAGCAAAGAACGTCTGTGTATCATCTAGCAAAGCTCGTCATTTTATGACCGTCACGAGATCTCAGCCGATATCAACTACCCCCCCCATGGGGCGGACAAGGACACTTTCATAATTTGAGTTCTACCGCCTTTTCATCGATATCGAGCCAGGTATTTATTTCGGTTGCAGCCGGGTGGGGATAAATGAAAAACTGAATGCTACATCCAGAAGAAAGTAGCTGTGTGCAAGGATATCCTCATTCTTGGATCCCCCTTGGATATCTGTGAGATGTCTGTTAAGCTTAGCGTCCACTAAACTGGTTATCGTTTTCCAGTTTGCTCACCTTTAGCTTCTACACACGCGAAACCCCATCAAATGAGTGACAAAACTCTACATTCCATCTAACCCCCTAATCCCCCTTTACAAATCCAAATGACATAATCCGTTTCCTCGTCATCAGAAAAGAAACCAAAACATTCTCAATTTACAACCCTATCATGCCGATATCAACCAGCATGAAAGCACCTCCCTCCCAATGCCACCGTCACCACCACGACCACCCCACATCCGCTGTCTTACTTGACGTCAATGCCAAGTGACCTTTCACTCAATGAAAATCATTATCCAGGATGATTAAGATAGCAAACAATAAACGAACTCCAAAGCGAATCTTATCCTTATCCAAATCTTGCAGTCGATTACTATGTTCAACACCCCGATGCCCGGCGCCCACCGCCAGACCCACACTCACTCTCATTAAATTGATTTATGCTCCGCAATCAAAGGGCCAGGGACACGAAGTGTGGCCAAACGGAAAACAAAGCAAACAAAAAAACAATTCTCCACTCGAGGCCAGGACATGACTGCTGTCCCGATATAATTCCATTTTCATTTACAGTTATTAATTATCTATTTCAGTTTTGCCACCCCTTGTGCACGCCCCTCCCGACGGAGGTGGGGCGCCTGCCATTTGGCCCTACGCACTAATCGATTACATTAATCAGACCCGCATTACAATAGAGCCACAGAGCTGTTCCGTCAGACGCCCCCGCGTCCCCCGCGGGTTGGTTTGGCACACTTAGGTGGGCTCTTTGGGGTGCGAGCGACACTTAAAATTAATTGTTATTACAAGGAATTACTCAGTTCATTTGTGCTCACGTGAGTTTGTGTGGTTTCGGGAGAGGGGACAAGCAACATCCTGCCGGCCGCCGTCGCGCCGTCATCCGTCGTCCGGGAGCCCTTGTGCGTCCAATCAGATGACAACCACAAGCCAACCGCACACACAATTCATTCAGACGTGCCTTTTCACCGAAAAACCCAGGCGGCCCAACTCAACCCTTCATTCCTGTCATCCTTCAGGGACGCGACGCTAACCAGTGCCTCTCTCGCACGTCAGCCCTTCCGCCCGCCGAGTGGCTTAATAGAAAGAGTATCAAAGTACTGGGTAATGAATTACCATGTTGTTGATTAAATACCGTAATATTTCATTCAGCGCAAAGTAGGCGATGGCAGCGGCGGCAGTGTTGGCGAACGCCCCTATTTGTTCGGTCCTTCTTCCATGCCGATGACTTGGGCCCCGTCGCCGAGCAGAGAAGCAGCCCAAACGAGGATGTCCCTCCCATTAGGGACGAAAATGGAAAATTATTTCAAGCGGCGCACATTTATTTATGGTGACGCTTTTTCCGTAAGCACATCCGGTGACCCGTAGGCGGTGCTGGCTGCTGGTGCGTCCCTCTGAGCCTTTATTTTATTCAAATTTAATACCGTGCGTAGGGAAATGAGGGAATTTATAGAGAATCGATTGAGTGCGGGGCATTTTCGTTTCCTCAACTACCCCAAGGTGTATGGGGATCCAACCCTTGCCCATGGGCGTTGGCCGTGCGGAAATGAAGAGTCGACGTTATTAAGCACTTGACAAGTGCCTTAAAATATTAAATAGACAATGCTCCATAAGTGGTTTACCCACTGGCCGATGGGGATGGTGGTGGTAGGGGGGGGGGTGTCAATTCTCAAGTTACCATACGTGATGTGTGTGCGGATGGTACGTGGAGTTGTTTCAATGCGGTTTCAAGCGGTTTGTAAGTCAAACACGTCAAGATGAGCCTTGCGGCAGACGTGATGAAAATCGCGCTACACCCTTGGGGGTAACATTACACAAGGCATTAAATATTTGTGGCGTTTATACTGTGGGAACATTTCGCAGCCAAAGCATGTGGGAAGTTCGCCTAAATTGAAGTAATTGCTTTCTGTTGATGGGGGGGGGGGGATCCGAGCATAATTCAATAATGTTTTTTGGATTGAATTCGACGATTGGTAATGACAGGAACAGTGTGCCTTTGCTGTGACATATGATGTCAGATTGCACGACATTCGGTGAAACATTCAACCCTCCTGCCACTGGTCGGTTCATTAAGTCACTAGAGGGAGAGGGAGTGGTGGAGTGGTGTTTCAAACATTTAAAGGCAGACAAAAAAATTGAGAGGAAGTCATACGTTGTGAAGGGATAGTGAAGCGGAAAACAGATAGTGTCGAGAGAAAAGAAAGATTGAAGTTACTCGAACTGTCTAGCCCACTATGGGTCAATCTTCTCATTCCACGACAATCTGATGGCTATGGGTGTGAGGTGTTATACGTGACAGTAGCGTCAACATCATCATCATCATCTTAAGCCCGCATTTTCCACTAAAGGGATTGCAGGGGCAATGCACGCACGAAAAACCATCGATTCTAACTCATCAAGAATTACTCTCAGGCGCAACCAGGCGAGCTTATGGACTTTTCCAACCACCTCGTTCTGGGTCTGTCGAGCGGTCACCTACCTGATGGAATCGCAACCAAGGCAAGTCGTGATACAGAGGACTTCGGCACCATGTGGCCAAACCAAAGAAATAAAACCCTTTTCGTTCAGAGATGAAGCTGCTCAACATTGAGTTCACCACGCATCTTTGAGTTTCTTAGATTTTCGCCGCAAGTATATCCCGCAACAGTACGAAGAACTCTTGCCTCGGCAGTCTGTCATTACCCGAATTCCACGAACATAGGTGAGAAAAGCCGATAATTTAGCTTCGACACCAAGCTCGGACGTCCTTTTGACTGATCCTTGGAGCTGATTCAATTTTACAGAGAGCTCAGTGTTGCTTCTTTCTTCACTCGTGAAAGAAATACTTAAGGTTATTAACCCTTTTTCAGTGGAACTCTACTAAGATGTAGATTGCATTAGACAAATGTTTTCGAAATGATAATGACAAGACGCACTCTTGGCGAAGGCGTGTGAACTCAATGAATTACAATAAGCAATAAATTCAATCACGGCACTCTCATGCAAAATACCTGCTTATTTTAACAGTTGATCTCATGAATTGCACAAAATCTATATTGGGTTGATCAAACACACGTTTTCTTTTCCTAAGGTTTAGTTTAGCCGGGCTGTAGCTGACGAGATTATTGGTAAAACATTGCTCCTACGAAGTCTGCCATAAAAAATAAAGCTTTGCCGCGGCCAACTGATATCGCTGCTGATAACGCATTTTGGAAATTTAGTATGGAGTGTGTACATAAATCAGATATGGCCCATATCCATGCGTCGTTAAACATGACTCCTTATTTCTAGCCTCAAAACATTGCACCAAACTGTCACTCTCTGTGGATGTGGAATGTGTGGGTTTTGCGAAGCCCAGATGCAGTAATATTGTTGCCTCTTCAAAAGTATGATTTTTCGTCCAAACTCGTTTTCCAATTTAAGGTCTTTGGGCCTGTGAAAGGATAACAACGCGCCATCAATTGCTAAGTCAACTGAAACTTGCAGGCGAATAATATTAGATTCTAATTCTAAATCTGATCACACTTGTGGGGTGCTGGGTTGTTAAGATAGTTGGCAAGCTGGTGCTTGTAGATTGAGTCCCATAAGCTCGGCCACATTCTTATCTATTCGCACCACACAACCACGAGGGCCATTCATTTCTATAAAAATTTCATTGCAAAGTGGGCTACAGACTTTGGATATAGGTTTTGCTGTGACTAATTTCGCTCTGTCCAATTGTGACACAGGCTTTCTGTCAAGAGGTCCTGTGATGAAAAAAGAAACGCCAATGACAGTGAATTCTGCCTTAAGTAGACAGTAAAGGCACCGGTTCTCAGTAGGGGACTGACACACAGATCCTGGAAAAGACCCAAGAAGTACAGATCGAAACGCACCATCTATTGGTCGCTTTTAAGACCGCCAATGACAGTGTGCATATTGACGAGCTATACAGTGCAATGTCAAGTTTTGGCATTCCTACCAAACTCGTCAGATTGAGTAGGAGGACGATGGGGAGCCAAGACCTTCAATATCAAAAAAAAGGTTTTAGACAAGGCCAAGCGCTGTCATGTGACCTTTTCAACATCATTCTTGAGAAGATTATGCGTAATTCACCAGCCAACACCAGAGGCATGATATTTCAAAAGTCCGTTCAACTGCTACCTTACGCCGGCAACCGCGACCATTGATGAAACGTTTGCTGATATTGAAACGAAGTATATGCTGTTCCGAATATCACGGCAGAACACACAACATCGACGTCTCGGACAGAGCGTCACACTATGCAGCAGAAACTTTGAGGTAGTTAAGGAAATTCGGCTCTAAATAATGACAACAACATCAGTACGGAAATGTAATACACAGAATAACTCTTGCCAATCGCTGCTTCTTTGGGCTCAAGAGGCTATTGAGAAGCAGAGCTCTCTCTGGAAGGTTTTGTGTAACAGATTGATCATCCCAGTCCTCCTTTTCGGCGCAGAAACTTGGACGCTACTATGAGCCGATGAGGTTACTCTTAATCTTTTAAAGAAAAAAGTTCTGGCGTCTGGAGGAGAAGATTCAACAACGAAGACGACAAGCGTCAATGCGGGTGACAGACAGATCAATGCACAATCAAGAGAGCTTCTAACATGGAGACATTATCCTCCAAAAGTCCTCTTGAGATATGAGTGAACACAGGACCCGTTCATAGAACGTTCCCTGGCATAGAAATGGAGGCGACCATAAACAGTTTAGCAGCAAGGATGGGTTTAACGATGTACAGACATGAACTATTGTCCTGCTCAATGGTTTAAGACGAATGGACGCTTTTAGAAGTTCTTGAGGATGCTCCTGATTTGGAAAAGAGTATTCAGCCACGAACCTTATAAACATATCGGCATGCACCTTGTTAAGTGGCAACGGGTCAACGCTGTTGGACACCAATGCTCCGCCTCAAAGTGTCTTCGATTTAAAGCCCCTACTGACAATGCAACAGAAGACGTCCTTACTTAAGCTGGCTTCGAAGGAGGTTCTTCTGCCGGCTTCTATCTTGGTGTCTTTAATTGAAAACCACTTCTGTAAGACATGCATGTTGTTGCAGGCCCCGGCTCCAATCTGGACATCCTTGACATTTGTCACACCCAAGCCACCAACCAATGAAATGTCATTTGCCCCTATGACACTCATAATTTCCGCAATCTTTCAAAAGGAAAATCTGTCGTCTTCCCCATCACTGTCTCACTATCAAGGACAATCTCAGCAAACTGACACCGTAAACATCTTAGGTCATTAATCTTCGCACCTCGAGTGCACATCCTTAATGTGCCCACATCCGAATTAATGCAAACGAAAGCCCATCATCGCCGGGTGCGGCAGACGGACGGACATCCCTCCCCCCCACCCCACGACAACCGTTATCCAGGTCAAAGCCTCAGCGTAAATAACTTCAACAGCTGCCACTGATAACGTTATAACTTTATGACTCCATTAGCCGCAAGTAACCAACTGAAACACTGCATGCGGTGATAAGCCCGTCCGCCGCGCTACGAATAGTCCTTGACTCCGTCTGACCTCATTTGCCTCTGAGCGGCATGAAGCCCACGCACCATGACACCGCCCTGGCAATGCACAATAAATCACTCTAAGTGAGAAAACATTAAAATCTAATGTCTGGCAATTCTCCTTTGATTTGCGAAACGGAAATTGCTTTTGTTACGCTTCTCGCCACCATGAACGGGGTGCGAAGGGAACACATGTGCTCGTCGGTGGCGGCGGACGGCCTCCAGTGTGTGTGTAGAGTGCGCTCAGTGTACGCTTAGCCTTCGGATGTGAGGAAGAAGAATGAAGACACCGTCACCGTTGTCGTCCGCGCCATATTTGCTTTTATTTTTATTCATTCCGGTAAGTAGCTGTACTGCGACCAAAGAAACAGCGTGTATTCTTTGGATCATAACGGTCTAGTGTGTTTGCTTGTCGCTTCTCTCTTTAAGGTTATGGCTGATCCCTCGTATACCTGCAATCAACATAAAATGCACGCCCTGGTGAGTTGTGATATGATTTAGTGAAGTTTCTTGTATAACGGTAATTAAGGATTAAAGAGATAAGAGTTTAGTGGACATCATATTTTAAGGGATATGTGTGATTTGTTGTGGTGACTTTGTTGTGCAGTCGACGGAAATTGTAACGAATTCGGAAGAAGGACAGGACTGCTTTAGTGTTCTCATAGGAGGAAGACCGCTTTGATGGGGTTTGCTTGGGTAGAGATAATTGGAGAGGGGGAATGTAAGCGCAGTGACAGGTCATTGGGATATACATGTATTTAGCGTTGATTGCTGGACTGGTTTTGGTGGAATTTAAGAATGGTGATGTTGATTATCCACATCGATCTGACTGTGACTGACTGATTTCCTTGACTGTGCTCAACTACAGAGCAACCATCTGTAAACATCCACATAACAAGGTCTCTCACGTCGTCAACAAGCTTTGCCGTCCTCATCAGAGCGGTTTCAGGACGTGAAAGTCCACCAAATTTTAACATCAGATGCCAAAGATGCAGATCGACCCATTCGTCAATTTAAAGGACTCATATGACAGTATGCAGAGATGAGCTATACAACGCCGTGTTTCGGATTGACATTCCCGCAAAACTTCTCAAGTTATGCGGGATGACGATACAGAAAACACGCTGCTCCATCGGCTGTTCCACCAGGTCGGTAACGAACTAATTGACACATTCAGCGTCAAAAAAGATCTAAGACAAGTCGACGCCGTCATTGGAAAGCCCGCGCAAAACTGACTCACCAACACCAGAGGCACTACTTTTCAAAGGGCTGTTTATTGAAGTCAGCGATAAAGCAGACGTTCATTTATCTCTGATTGTCGAGGTTGGTCAATGAAGCATTTGCTGGTGTTCCAACAGAGGCGGCGAAGTTAGGTTTTGAGCTGAACGAGGATGTATGGAGTGCATGCTGTCATTGAAATAGGACGGACAACATCATTGGCTCAGCCAGAAAGGCAATCTAGACAGCTAAAACTTTGAGGTTATGAAGGACCTCCTTTGATTCAGACGATATGTTGCTGCATAAGATATACTCACGAAAGATGTCACACCTTCAAAAACTTCCGAGGATTTTGCTCAAACTTACCTGAAATTAAAGAAAAATGGAAAAATATTACTAGTTGTTAGACACGGAGAAAAATAAGGAAAAAGGAGCATATATGCTACAGACACAGAACCCCCGGAACCGACATTAAAGGTGCATGCCGACAACCGAAGTCGATTTCAAAGCCACATGTGACACCATTACAGTGTAAACAGTGATTCAACGCAAGGTTTGGTTTTTAATTTTGAACAAAATACAAAAATTTGAAAGTGAACTTAAAATTTGCATTATCGGCTAAAAGAACAATGTATGGAATTTTTTTTTCGGGAATGAAATTATGTAAATGTTCGTTCACGACGAAGTCCAATCAGAAGGTTCAATTTTCGCTGACTCGTTCGAGCATAACCAACTGGTATCTCGCGGATAACAATGGTAAAGTTAACTTCCAATATGTCAATCGTATCTGGCTTGTTCCTAAAGACCTGAAACATGTCCCCGGGAAATATAGTCCGAAGTGGTGATTTGGAACGATGTGGGCAGCCAGTTCAGTTCAGCGAAACGTAAAGTATTCACCAACATCATTTCTCAGAAAGTTCGTTGCTCCGCTCACTGCATGTCTCGTAGAGCCATCTTGTTGAAAACGGAGATCATGGAGACCCTATGCTTGAGTTTCAAGACATTTCGTTGACTATTACATTCTGATTTGCCTCATTTTTGATGGAATGTGGAACATGGTCAAGATAGAAAAATCGATACTGAAGTCGAAAAAAGCTTCTAGAAAAGACGGACTCTCCGCAGAATAGCTTGACATTACTTGACTTAAGCAGCTGGACAGAGCAGCTGGACATGACTTCGCTTGACCCCATGAGTGGAGCGGGGAGCAGTTCATTTGAAAGGTATGGTTGGAGGAAGGCATGTCCGAT
Source organism: Eristalinus sepulchralis (assembly GCA_944738645.1). Lineage (NCBI taxonomy): Eukaryota > Metazoa > Arthropoda > Insecta > Diptera > Syrphidae > Eristalinus > Eristalinus sepulchralis. The sequence goes on from OX122882.1 coordinate 74,031,990, forward strand.
GATTGGAATCTCAGTGTCGCTCGCCCGGTCCACAAGTAAGGAGACCTCCATCTTCGACTGCAGATAAGAAGACCCCATCGACAAAAATCACCTCTGGCGTATTGGGTGACCGCCTGAAACCGTTCATCAAGAATGTGTTAGGTCCTTGTCAGTGTGGTTTCAGACCAGGGACGTCCACAATAGGGCAGATGTTCACTTTACGACAGAACCTGGGTAAGACCCATAGGGACCCAGATCGGCAATCATGCTCCACGATCTTAGACGCTATTAAAAGCGGATGAGAAAGCCCTTAGTCTTTCTGAGAGAAAACTTCTGCGTTAGATTTTTGGTTCTGTTGATGGCTTTTGGACGAGATTCAACGACGAACTTTACAGGCTGTACGGCGGCATGCGCCTGATCAAGCGACTTCGGTTACAACGCTTTAGATGGCTAGGCCGTGTTCTGCTGCTCCGTCCAAAAAGTCTTTGAATCCGAGCTATTGGCAAAACGCAACAGAGAACGGCCTAGGCTAAGGTGGCGCACACAAGTGAAGAAGGACCTCAATCAACTTGGAGTGCGCAAGTGGAGGCAGCTGGCGATAGATCACGGTAGCTGGAGGGGCATGTTGGCTGAGGCCCAAGTCCACTGTAGCGCCAGTAAAAGAAGAAGAAGAAGAAATGACAGCGTGCATAGAGATGAGATAAACAGTGCCATGTCCAGTTTTAGCATTCTTACCAAACTCGTCAGATTGTGTTGGATGACGATGGAGAACACTCCCTTTTCTGTCAAGGTCGGTAGTGAACTCACCGAGACTTGGGAAGAGGAAAGAGGTGTAAGGCAAGACGACGCGTTATCATGTGACTTCGGCAACATCATTCTTGAGAAAAACGTGCGTAACTCATAAGTCAACACCAGAGGCACGATCTTCCCAAAGTCCGTTTAACTGCCAGTTTACGCTGATGACATTGACGTTGTTGGACAAACACAGCGAGCTGTCAACGAGGCGTTTACTGACATCAAGGCGGGAGCGGCAATGAGAGCAATATGAAGTCTATGCTGTCATCACGGAAGGACATACAACATACATTCTGTTGACGGCCCAAGCTGGCAGCTGAAAACGACAGTGGATCGATTTATTTCAGTCTTCGTGTACACTTTCAACTACAGCTGCTACAGTCGCTTCACAACGTGCTGGGTGTGAACTTGCCGGACGGTTATTATTCACCAATATAAACTGGGACTCAAATTTGGGAATGATATTGCAGCAGTGATTTCAGTATGTCGATGACATGCACCGTATATTCCTCACAGACCGCTGGATTTCGTACCACAGCTGAAGAATTTAGAGACCTTGTTGAGGAGTCTTTCGTTGAAGACCAGGCAGTTTGATAGCACTAGCGTGTGATCTGTCAAGAGCAGCTTATTGAAAATCGAACCTCACGATGAATCAACCTTTGTCTCCGTGCTATAATAATAATTAAGTGGCACTACAGCCCACAAGGGACCAGAGCCAAGTTTCTACAGCATCTACTAGTATTGTGCGTGCTATTCTTCTTTCACGAGTAGAAGGGACCTACCGTTTTTTGCCGACTCCGTGAGTGTTGTCAGCAACTTGAAAGAGGTGGTGCCGTGAAAAAATGCTAGGTGTCCCGTCCGGGAATTGAACCCAGACTTTCTGCGCGGCGGTCGACTCACTTACTATTACGCCACGGCGACCACTCGGTGCTATATGATATTTAAATTGACCGCCATGTTTTCGTGGGGAAGTGGGTCGGCTTTGCAGGGGGATCTGGGTTCAATTCTAGGACTGAACATTTATCCCTCAGTTTTTCAAGTTGCTGACAACACTCAAAGAGTATAAATTGTCTATGAAGAGCTTCAAAAATGTCACCTTTTGGAGTCATCAATATTCCCTCAAGTCGCTTGTACTCGTATAATCATGCGATCTTATGACTAAATGTGATCTTTGACAAAAGGCTTATAAAGACGGTCCCAAAAAACTGTATGGACCCAAAAAAATAATTCAAAGTTAGTTCTTTTTTGACTACACGAGCTAGATCCCAGATTCTAGGTGATTTTTAGACCCTAATTTTTCTTAAACTTCTTCTTCAAAATAATTAAAATAGCTCCGTGATGTATGTTTTTTTTTTTTCTAATTTCAAAAAACAATTCAGTACTATGCCACCCGTTGTTGTGAAATGACACAACCGTCGGCTAATAAAGAATTTCAGGATTGTCATGCAAAATTTTTAAAAATGTCCGGAAAATCTAATGAAAAACTGACATCCCCAGAGAGGATTGCCATAAACATTGTAAGTTGTCAAGTGGAGGAACGGTGCAGACTCAACATTAACATTGCATGTTTATTTCAAACCTCGTTAAGTGTGCACACGAATGCAGTCTAAGGAAAAAGAAGTTCCTGAAGGAGGACAATCCACAGGTGTTCGATAATGATGCCATCGAGGACTACTACAAGCGGAAGTATGGGAAAAAAGTGGACTTTTCAACGTATATGGAGGCGATTTTCGATAAATGTATTCAATTTGGTAAGTTTGTTCTTTTTCGTTGATATTTGTGTTACATCTGACAGTTGGCTGATGTGTCATTGTGGACCTTGACATTACATCTTATCGATGTCCATACTGTCACTAAAAGGTCGAATTGAGAGTTGTCACAACTAGAAGATGTTAACCTTGACAAATGGATAAATCACAAGATGGCGTTGTTAGGAGATGGGCAAATAGACACATGTCAATATTTCAAGATGTAAGAGATGACAGAAATTACGACCAAAAAGTATCATAAGAAACAGATGACACATATGAATGTGTACCCTGATGGATAGAACTAATAGATGTAGCTACTGACTGCGAGGTGTCCTAACTGACAGATGTCACAAATTGCAGGGTCACAGGGAACAGATGTAGTAAGTGGCCATAGCTGAAAATAAAATTCACTGACAGATGACTTAAGTGAAAGATGTCTTAACTGACAAGTGTTTTAGCTTCGAAATGTCTTAACTGACAGACGTCATAAATAGTAGATGTCATAACTGACAAATATCACAACTGAAAGATATCACAACTGACGTGGATCACAATTGATTCGTGTCAACAAACAACAGACAGGGCACTAAACTGGAGTATGACACTGACAGATATTACAATTGACACATTCCACAACTGTCAAAATACAACTTTCTTAACTAAAAGGTCTCTAGGCTGACAAATGTATTGACTACCGTATATCGTTGGCCTAATTGACAGATGCTACAAAAGGAAGGCCTCACAAATGACGGAGATAATTAGTGTCATCTGACAGAGTTCACATTTCATTTGTCACAGGGAACAACTGACACATAACGCATTTGTAAGTGTCTTAACTGGTAGATGTCTCAATTAACAAATGTCACAAATGATAAACGTCACTGACGGATGTCGTGACTTGTAGGTGTCTTAACTGACAGATTTCTTAACTAACAAATGTCTTAATTGACAGATGTCTTAATTTACAAATATTTTAACTAACAGAAATCCTTGCTGACAATTGACTTAATTGACAGATATCACAAATGCAAAATCTCACAAGTGACAGAGATAATAAGTGTCATCTGACAGAGTTCACAATTGATAGAGGGGACAACTGACAGATGTCAGAACTGACAGATATCGCAGTTGTCTCAACTGGTAGATGTCATTATTGACAAATGTCACAAATGATAAACCTCACTAACATATATAGTGACTGACAAATGTTTTAACTGACAAATGTGTAAATGGTAGATGTCATAACTAACAGGAGTAATGACTAACAGATATCGAAACGGACGTATCAGGTGGACCAGCATTAACTGATACATGATAGAGGGCACAGCTGAATTATGGTAAAATTGAGTAATTTCGTAACTGACAGACTGACAGATTGACAGTTTTTGCAACTGTCAAAATGCAATTGTTTCAACAAAAATGCCTCTTAGATGGCAATAGTCTTAACCGTCAGATATCGTAAATGGCAAGTGCCTCAACCGAGATGTGCTACGAATAAAAGATGTCACAACTGACAAAGCTCACAACTGGTTTATGTCACAATTGACAGAATGCACAACTAGCTATGACAGAAACTGAAGTTATGACAACAATCACTATTGACAGAGGTAAAAACAAAGCATGTCACAAATAACAGATAGAACAATTGGCTGATGCCACAACTGACAGATGTCACAACAATAGATAGACGCTGGATTAGTGTAGACAATCAAATCAATTTCCATCTTCATTTCAGACAGTACCGGCCAAGTGAACATCAAATACCCAAAAGTCGATTTCATCGAGCAGGACTGCGATCCTCTGGCCGCAAGGATAATGATGTGCATCCAGATAAGAGCGATGCAAACTTGCCCAAAAAGTGCATTTGACACTAACACACTCGACTGCATGGCATCCAAGGTGTACTTCCAAGAGTGTGTCGGATCCATTGAAAAGGTGCTCCGAAATTTGTGATGTAAATAAATTCACAATTCACTCCCGCCATGTGCGTGTGTGTGGTGTGTGTGTTTCAATTTACTGCAACATTAGCCGTGAAAGCACATCTCATTACCCAGAGTCGGTAGGTTTGTGCCTAATTTTGGATAGAGCCCATCGCTCCATGTGCGGCAGGTTGTGTTGCGGTTAGCCTCTGCGCGAATGCCAAAATAATTGAACATCACTACTCATGGGGTTAATAATTAGGGTGATGTAAAAGGGGCGTGTATCCTTTGTGTGGTTGCGCTGCCAATGGTTTGGCGTGCGGCGGCTTGGGTATGTTTTGTATATCACGGCACTGGGAGGGAGGGGGTTGGTTGCTGTGGCATGAAATTGGGGGAGATCCCTGGGCATGCAAGACAAATTAAAATTATTCATTCGCCATCATCCGACAATCCCAACGGTGGGTGGTTGGGGGGTTGGGGAGGAATGGCATCTATTGTGTGTGAGTGTGTGTTGACAGAGAATGGCGTGCTCTAAAAATAGGTCATGGAGTGCTTTTAAAAGAGTTCCTTTTTTGCTACCCCCCCGTGGCCACAAGTATGGAGAGACAAATTTCGCCTCGAGCGAACTGTAATTTACGAGAGACGTGTAAAAGGCGCGTCAGCTTCGTGCTATTTCCAGGAATTTTCAAACACGTGATAGTCGTCAAGGTGTCTCAAGATGTGCGTGTAATTGCTCCTCAATCGGCTTTGGATGCCATTGAATTTGAGTTGAAAACCTCAAGCCACGTGATAGGTGGTAATATGAGAGTTCACTTCACTCGCTCTCTCTCTCCGTACTCTTCGGGGGAATTTATCTCATGCCGTCAAAAGGAATTTTCCTCAATCTCACCCGCCTCCCCCGACAGGATTGCTAAGGATTCTTGTTGCGAAAGTTAATTAAAATCGTTATATCTCCTCATTTGTGGGTGTGCCTGAGGGATGAAGGGAGGGTGAGAGAGAGGGAGTGAAGCGGAGGTATCTTCTTAGTGGTGTGTGGAATTTGGAAGAAAAATACCAAATTCTCCTGGATGAATTTTGTACGTTCGATCCTAAGCGGATACGAAGAGTGGAGTGCAACCTCGTGAAGAGGGTGGAGCAGAAGCAGTGCTTGGATGGATTAAAAAAGAGCCACTCACTGAGTTGAGGAGATTTTTTTTATTAATAAATGCATTCTCAGGGTTTCTCTGTAATCTGTCGGATACTTTGAGTGACAGAGGTCGACTGACCGGTGTACGAATGAAGGGAGTGGAATGGGAGTGGGGTGGGGAATTGTCACGTATTCAGTTTTGAGGGGTTTCAAGCTTTCGTTGGTTGCTTATTTTTTGTCGCCTCCTTAAAATCCATAAATACATGGAGTCCGGGGGAAATACTTTCCCAACGATGAAATTATTCAGTCTGTGATCTCATTGGGGATCGGTTTCAGTTTCAAATCCGGATATTCTTTGCGCTCTACACTTCATTCAAGTTGGGGAAACTGATTTTTGTGTTGTTTCAGAATGTGATCCTTGTAAGGATTATATAATTGGACATTTTGCGAATGGTTAAACTTTAGAGGAAAGAGATATGACAAATGATGTTACATCACTCAATAAGTCATAAGTCCTGGGACTGTCAAATAGGGGGCGCCACTAACAAAAAGTCCAAATTGTTTGTAGGAAGAACAATCATTCAGGATACCTGTTACAAGTGTAGGCAGATCAACTGAAAAGTTAAGCGGCCAAGCAGATGAAACTGAAGATAACGAAGAACACCCATCTATATATATCTAGGAGTCAGTCAAACTGTTCAGAGGAAGATCAACTGAACGAGGAGCTGCCAAAATTGCAAATTGAAAAGATTGCAAAGCTAAAGCGGCAACTTCAAGAACTCCAAATGGAGGAAACACTGCCCAGTTCTAAGTCTACAGCTCTATGCATTCTTAAGGACATAGGCGACTCTTTGACTGCTTTCAATGGAGACGATAACTATTCGGTCGAACGATGGATTCGATCAGTTTGAGGAAAGTTCCGAGCTTCAACCGCTAGACTGCAGAGCTAAATTTATCTACTGTAAGCGGCTTTTAACTGAAACAACCAAGCTATACATCAATTATTAGATCATGATTTAATCTGAATTTAATCCAAGATGACCAGAGATGGCTAAGCCATCAGAATAAAAACTACTAGTAATGATCGCAGCATTCACCTATTATAAAAAAAATACTCCAAAAGATGTTATTTGTTATAGGTGCGGGAAACATGGGCACATCCCAACCCAAGTGGCCCTAAAATTTCAGTTATAACTCTAGACCAAAACAAATGTGATCTCAAAAAGTGGGAGAAAAACCAATCGATCTGTTAAATGACAACTCACCAAAAGGAGATCAGTCTGAATTCGAGTGCACAGTTTGTTTTCATTTAAGTTTTAATCAGCCAAAAACTTCAATTTCGTTTTTAGCGCTATGCGACTCGAAAGTGGTGCAAGTGCTTTAAGTGGGCTTACCGATGGGAAAAATACCGTGCAAAATGAGCAATGGGTTGAAAATTGTTACAGGAACTGTGCTCCTTCAAAATCATTTGCGACGTGTACTGAGGTAATGTGTCGACTACAGGCCAATGCCAAATTTGGTTTCCAAAATTTCGTTTCGGCAATTTCGCTCTTAACAACAACATCAGTACCGAAATCAAGTGCAGAATCACTCTTGAGGCAATTGAGTAATAAAGCCAGCTCCCGAACGACCAAAGTGACTTTGTTCAACAACTTGATCATCCCAGTCCTGGTTTACGCCGCAGAAACCTGGACGCTACTAATAGCGGATGAGGAAGCCCTTGGTCTCCTCGAGCGAAAAGTTCTGCATGCGATTTTTGGTCCTGTTTGCGTTTGGTGGCATCTGGAGGAGAAGATTCAACCACGAACTGTATGGGCTGTACGGCGGCATGAGCCTAGTCAAGCGTCTACTGATACAACGCTTAAGGTGGCTAGGCCATGTAGAGCGGATGGACATGGAATCCGAATCACAGGGACAACGCAATAGAGGACGTCCTAGACTGAGATGGCGCACACAAGTGGAAAATGGCCCTCAACCAACTTGGAGTGCGCAATTGGAAGCAGCTGGGAAAAGATCGTTCTAGCTGGAGAGGCATGCTGGTCGAGGCCCAGGTCCACCCCGGACTGAAGCGCCATCCGAAGAAGAAGAAGAAGAATTTCGCTCTTAAGGATGTACCACGTTCTGGAAGGCGTCTTGAAGACGATATGACACATGGGTTCCTCTTGCTCCTAAAAATAATAATAATAATAATTGAGAGGCACCACACAAGCCCACAAGGGACAAGGGCCTAGCTTCTACAACTATTCGTGTTGTGCGTGCTTCTGTTTTCTCACAAGTAGAAGGGACCACCATTTTTTTGCTTGTCTCCGAATGGCGAGATTTGAGAAGCTTGTCATAGACTTACTCGTAGTACTCTTTGAATGTTGTCAGCAACTCGAAAGGGGTGGTGCCATGAAAAAATGTGAGGCGTTCCGTCCGGGAATCGAACCTAAACATTCGGCGTGTCTGTCGACGCATTTACTCACTACGCCACTACGACCTCTTGTTCTTAGAGAACGAAATTTGATTAAAGCGACATGTCATACAAGTTTGATGAGCCTCCAAAGATTTTTGCAGCATGAATGTGATGTGCTACCACACCCACTATATTCTCTAGAATTGACACCTTTGGACTATTACTTGTTACGGTCACTACATAATTTTTTGATTGAAGAACCTTTACCTCATATCAGAAGAAGGAACTGGAGAAGTTCCTTTTTTCGAGTTCCCCACGAAATAGGGAAATTCCCATCTTGCAGCTTTTCTGCCAAATACGAATCATTTCCCGTTTTAAATGCTCTTGCGTTAGACAGATTGTTTTAAGGACGTATAGGAATTGTTCATCAAGGCACCCGCTCTTTCGAGAGGCTGATTACAATCACGGGGCACTAATTGTCTATGAAAGGCTTAAAAGTTGCCGTTTGCAGTTACAAGCAACTTAAAGGTGTCCTCTACATGTGAGGGATGAGTAACTCAAAAGGAGTTGTTGAAGAATTTGGACCCTGGTCCCATCTTCTTGTCTGCAGTGTCACTCAAGTTTTTCCTTCTCCTTGTAACGACACGGATTCTGACAGAGATCAGGTAAAGGACATTTTTGTGGTGTGGCCTAAAATCTAAAACGAGCTCTTCAACCAAAAATTAACACTTACTGCCCTACTCTCTCACTTATCAAAAACCCTCGCAAAGCTAGGTTTGTCTGGATGTGTCTGTATTTTGGACACAGTTGAAATTGTTTGTTTATGAAACAGAGAGGCTTTGAAGGACTTAGGAGCTTTGCTTTCAGTTGCAATGTAAGTCACCTCAAGTTTGTTTTCCATCACCAACCTTATTAGCTTCACGAATGTCCAAATCGTTTAAATTTTCCAAATTGTATGATCGGGGTGAGGCCTAAATCCATTCCCCATAAAGGGAAACAAAGTGAACTCATGTATTGTCACATGAAGACTTTAAGAGACACGAAGACGATTTTCCACTTCAACTGCGCACAGTTTCCCGCCCTAATTAACTCGTCTTAAGTTCAGGCAGCATTTATCGCCGAATCCCACGCCTCGTTGAATCCGCTACAAGATCATCAGGCAATTCCTCGATCCAGTGTTCAACCCAAATGTCTACCCAAAGTTTGCCCATCGGCCCGTGGCTTGTCCACACACTAGCCTCCCAGTAATCTATTTCAATTTAAAAGACTTTCAAGTCTCCCATCGGTGCCCTTTTACCCCTGCTAGTGGGCGGATGCATTCTGTCTGCAATTTAAAGCAACAAAATCGAGGCCATTGTCCCCTTACTCTAGATGCAAGTCAAAATAATTGAAAAATTAAACTTCGTGTCACTGGCGGTAGACACACTTGAGATGCCGAGACCGTGGCTTATGAACTCATTTTCTCCAATTAAATTCTAAAGTCAAGGAGGAGAAAATTTTCCCAAGCCGCGCTCCTCCTCCAACCCACCCCCCCCCCCCTCCCGCACAAGAAGAGCTTAGTACACATGCGGCTGTCAGCAAAAGACCATCGGGGGGAATGTAAACGTATGACAAACAACGAGACGTGTCTATGAATAATGCGAGCTCTCTAAGCGGTCTCTTGGCTTCCCTCGAGCAGACAAAGACGATTTCTCCGCTCCCCCTCCCGCCAGTTCGCAGTTAATAAGTTCGCCCGCCGGAACAATGTGCATCGAGCCAAGAACAAGAGCCACAGTCTTGGCCTCGCTTGTGGGCGTGCAGTCACATCTAAAGCAGCAGCCGGCAGAGATATCTAATTATGAACTTTCGCGATTCTGCCGATTTTTGTGTTTTTTTTTCATTTTTTTCATGAGTTTCCCCCCGTCTAAGGCAGGGCTTGTATCTTCACAGAATTCAGATACAAAATCCGTAACGTTAAGGCCCATTATTTCCGATCCGGTGAAGAACGTTTCATTTCGAAGTTAAGGTTCTGGTTTTGAGCACACGACAAAGGAATCACGCCAAACAGCCGAATAGCTCAACGGACCGTGAAGTTGATTGGTTGGCATGGCAGCGGTGGCGTTATGTGGCGTGGATGGCAGTCAATGGCTTGGTCAGAGCGGTACGGCCGGAGGAATTATTGTACGAGGGAGCAATTAGATTTTTGATTGTTTCTGCGTTTCGTGTGTTTTTTTTTTAATTTTTTTTTTGTTTTGTGACGAAGAGTGGAAATTGAAATGTACTCTCGGTGTTGTGGGGTTTTTTTTTATTGTAAACGAGTGAATTTTTTTGTGTGGTTTCTCTTTCCTGGCGCGAGGTGATTGATATCCAATTGAAGACGGTAGGAATGTTCTGGACGGGAATGATGATGTTTTATGAGGGTAACCCACCTCAGAGGTTGGTTTGGATAAGTAACAGCGTGGCAAAGAGATTCATGAGTTGAAAAGAATGCCACTTTCGGAGGAAAGTAAGATATTATAGCGCGTGGGTCTCTTAATAAGCACGCTTCGACATATTTGTTTGAAACACGCACACACAACTAAGGTAAGAGGTGAGGACTGAGATGTGTCGTTCCGTGGCCAGTAGGGGACCAAAGGATTCTCACAGACAAATCGTCGAAGCATGAAGTATCGATTATTTGGGTCACTTGAAGAAATGTCACAAAGAATGGGAGTCGGAGGGTGCGTCATTAACTATGAAAGAAGAGCAACTGTATTCTGTTGGATGGGGGTAACGACCCCATTTCTCTAGCCTTAATCAAGCCACAGCTAAAACTTAAGACTAGAAAGGATATATTTGTAGTAAAAATGTCAACGCTCACACAGTTGTTTGCCGAATGAAGCATTCAAGAGAGTGGTCCATTGAAGCCCTAGTTAGATCTATGAAGTTTGATACAGAAAAGCGGGAATATTTGAAGATATCGCGGGTGGGTGGGACTATCGATATTACCACAAAGAATGTAATGAACGAAAACGAAACGCAGTAAGGACGTAGTGCAAAAGAGTTCGTATGTAATAATTTCAAATGGGTCGTCTCAAAGGAGACCTAGTAGAATGAAACGGATGAATCTCCGTTGAGCCGCTTTAATCCGTGGTACAATGTTAAGGCAAAGATGCCAACCAGACGAATCACATTCCACTGCTCTAACGTCAGACACATGCTGCTGACTACATGTCTACAGACAAAACAGGGAGATGAAGTGCGCCTCACGACGCGACGTTCGACGCGTACTGACCTCCGTGATGTAATGAGACTCTAGGTGCAGTTGTCTGACTGGCAGCAGGGCAGAGATATATATATTTTTTTTTTTTGGAAACCGTGGCATAACCTCCCAGAAATAATTTGGTCGCCATGGCGTTGTTTATACGTGCGTCAGATTGGATTCCAGAACCAAACACCTCGCATTTATCATCGCACTACGTCTATCGAGTTGCAGACAACACTCAAAGAGTGCTAATTTCAAATCTCATCGTTTGGAGTCAACAAAAAGGTCCCCTCTACTTGTGACAGGTCAGGAATAGCACGCAGAACACAAGTTATTGCTGACGATGTTCGACTTTGTTAACGAATTTAGTTTTTTAATAAGGCGCCTAACGTAACTGATTGAAAGAATGAAAATTAAGCAATCTTTTGGAATACCGTAGGAAGCAGTAAAAGGGGAAGAGCTCATAATCTCGACGACTCAGAGATGATTGAAAACATGTCTGGTTGAAACTTGAGCGAATGCAATTTAAGAACATTGAGATGGTGGGAGACAAGGTCCTCATTAACGTCCTCCAAAGCACGTAGAGCACACGAAACAAATTCAGTAACGTGGTTGCGAAAATAGTGAACAAAACGCAACCATATGGGTCATCCGAATAGGGAAGGAAATGTGATCGGATTTTCACGGACGGCTTCAAAACGACGAAGGGATATGGGGCTGGGGCTATCGTGGAAGACGACAACATTAGACATCTCACTTCTTTAGGTAATTTAACATCGGTCTTCCAGGCGGAATCTTTTGCGATCCTAATGGCCACCAACCATATTGAGAAGAATAGGTGGACGAGGTGAAGTATCTGCGTCTGCAGCGACAGCCAAGCTGTGCTTAAAACTTTGCTCAACCCTTTAACCACTTCCAAGATAGTCCAGGAATGCAAGTTTTCCCTTAATTTGGTCGGCAGATTGAATTCTCTAAGACTTGTCTGGGTCCGAGAACATCACGGGAACACGGGATACGAGATTGTCGATGAACTAGGTAGGCGAGGTTCTAAAGAGGCATTGGTTGGGCCCGAACCCACCTTGGGACTACCCGCTTCCTTGGTTAGGGCTTCCGTCGGCGGTTGAAAGGTAGCATGTGGTCCGCTATCTCCCGACAGCACTTCCAAAAATGGCATGACTTTCCAGGATGCATGCTGGGCAAGTGCATGCTCCCGAACGTCAGCAAGAAATCCGCGGCTTTTGTGTTATCTCTAGACAGAAAAGAGTGCAGAAAAACTTGTTGGAGAAGGTGAAGACACTTCCGAGCACATTCTCTGTCAACGTCCCGCCTATGCTCGTATCAGGTTGCGCCTGTTTGGCGCTGATGTGGTGGGAGCTGAAAATTTAAGCTGTTTATCGCAGAAGTGCCTGCTGGTCTTTCTTCGAAAAAGCAGGAAACTACAGTAAATGAAGGTTTCTGCCTGATAGTACACTGGAGAAGGAGGAGCTCAGGGAGGCCAAAATAGGCGACACCAGTGGCCGTCGGAATTTGTTCAATAATTCGGTAATGAACTACAACGTGATCTGAGTGGACCTACAGAGAAAATATTTTGGTCAAGTTTAATGAGGAGAGGGCTCATAGCTCAAGCTAGACTTGGAGCACTGAAGACAGTATTAAATCTGGAATTTCTTTATAGGTCAGAAAACGCCCATTGTTCTGGGCAGACATTGCATATATTTCCATTTAAGAACGCCTTACACTACAGACTTAAGAGCATCCTAATCGAACTCAGGACATGTGGGTCCATGTTGTTTTTTTTTTTTTTTGACGGATTACAGTTTAGTCTGCAAGGTGGAGGTGGGAGGATTCTTGTTTGAAGAAAACAATAGGAACAAATTAGATCTGCGATCAATTAGCTAATGCCCCCTGAAACTGAAGGTGCAATGGCGAGGGGATGCTTTTCTGCAGATGGACTGGTCCTAAATGTCTGTTGATCGTAATGAGAGGGGAATATTGAGCTGGGAAGAGCGTTCCATATTCGTGTGGTGCGGCTAAAGAACGAGTCTCTAAACTTTACTGTACGTCCGAAGGTGGACTTAAGAGTGAACTGACGATTCCTAGCGAGGCGTGTATTGCGGGTGAATTCTTGAAGGGGGGGAATGCAGCTGGCTTATTCGTCTGAGCATTTCTTGTTGAAATAGCGTTAAAACAGTGACAGAGACGCGACATTACGTTGGTGTTCCAACGAGTCAATCGACTTCGCAATGCTGTTATCTCCTACAAGTTTTATCGCTCGCTTTTGGATTCTATCCAGTAAGTGCAGAGAGGTCTTGGGAGCAACAGACCAGCTAGGCGCGTTATACTCGAGCTTAGGGCGGATGCAGGATCTGGATGTAGCCAGATCAGAGGGGATAAAGTATTTTTTGCATCGTTTTAGGAAACCTAGACATTTCACAGCATTTTTGGCGACCTCAAGTATGTGATCATTCCAACTAAGTGTTGAGTTGATACACACACCGAGGATGGAAAGTTTTTCGGTTTCAACAACGCAGGTGTCGTCCATGGATAACGGCTGGTTATTTCGGGAATGCTTGAGTGACAGATGACAGCATTGAGTTTTGGAAACATTAAATTCCACTCTAAATTCACTCTATGCTGTCTGCTATCTGAGACGAGAGGTTCAAACTCTCAAACTCAAACTTGAGTAGATCAATGTCACTGTATAGCATTTACAGCCCATCGTTCGTACATACGGAATGAAAGATAATTCAAAGCGACAAAGAGTCACCTCGTCCCCTTTAGTAAGTGTTCATATAGCAGGATATCTTGGTTCATCGAGAGAGCGTTTTTTTTTTCCTCAAGAGTCCTTCAAGCTCAAAAAGCACAGCGATCAGCAAGCTTGATCGTACGTCTTATCTTGGCGATGGCGGCGTTCATTGCGTTGGAGCCTAGCTAGACACAATCTTCCACAGGTTTTGTCCCAGACATCGCTATTGGACGGAGGTCGCCGTGGCGTAGTGGGTTAGTGCGTCGACTCACACGACGAAAGTCTAGATTCGATTCCCAGACGGAACACCTCGCATTTTTTTTTTTTTTTCATGGCACCACCTATTTCGATCAGCTGGCAACATTCAAAGAGTACTAATTGTCTATGAAAACCTTCTCAAATCGCGCCGTTCATAGTCGGCAAAAAACTGTAGGTCCCTTCCATTCGTGGGAGAACAGAAGCACGCGCAACACGAGCAGTGGTTGTAGAAGCTAGGCCCTGGTCTCCTGTGGACTGTTGTGTATCTCTATCTATCGGTATTGGACAGCATATACTTTGCCTTCCCCTCATTGACCGCAATACCCATTCTAGCCGCTTCCTTATCGCTGCTCACAAACGCCTCTGGAACACTAATTGCCGAATTGTCAGACTATAGGATATCTGTCAAATTTCTTGGGGATTCGTGTTGCATGCGGTCAACATATCTCTTATAAAGATAATCACAGTGGAGAGGAAGCAGAGTGGGAACCCTGTAACCAGAGCTAAAGTTCAAGCAAAATTGACACGCTAGAGCTTATTTATAAAATTTTGAAATGAGCAAATATGTTAAGTGACGCACGGATGAGATGAGTAAGAGCCTCTCGTGAGGCAAAAACGGAACAGAGAGTGAGTAGGAAAAGGTTATCATGGTCCTCAATAATACCCCCAACTAAAAGTCAACTTAATACCCGACGTTGCCAAGACCGTAAAACGAAAAGCAGAGACAGAGAAAAGAGAAACCATCTTGCATATGAACCGAAAAAAAAACAGCTGCGTCATTCTCGTCATAACTCCATCGTTATCATCAGAGCCCTTCTCAGAAGCCCCAACTATCTACTGAAAGTCCAAGCTGGATCATGTCCAAACTGTCCATATTTATGGCGTCCCCCCTTGTCAATAATTAACCTCAATACACGCTCGGCTACACGCAGAGTCCGCAGTCACTCCGCCTCCAGCTCCGGCGAAATAGGCCATCTCATTTGAATTTATGTAAAACAAGGGAACATCAGAGAGTGCTTCCGGTCCGATGTCATCCAGGAACACCGAACACATGTCAAGGCTTCCACAGTCCTTGGCAGCGCCATCACATGTGCGACATCTGCAGAAAGAAAAAAAAAATTCCTATTCCCGCCCCCTCCCCACACACACCCGAGGAGCGAACTCAACTCATTCCCTATTACGACTTCAATGATGATTGCCAACAAATGTTTTTGCAACCGAAAACTGAGAGAGCCTTTGCCAAAGGATTCCCCCCCCCCCTTTGAATTGCTTCATTTGCCTCCTCTTTTGTCTTAATAAATTTAATGGATACACGAATCCTTTTTCAATCCGGCGGACTACGCCCACCCCTTGCATGCCCAGCGACGACGACGACGACGACGACGACGTATGTCATGTGTCGGCTTAAGAAGGCGATATGACTGATGGGGATCACTTGCGGGGGCGGGTGTGGGGAGAGGCGCGGGGAAATGTAATGAATTTGTTTTTGAAATTGAAAATTTTATGCGAATTCGTTCATCATGCCCGTTCGCTCTATATCTCTAGCTGCTCAAGGATTCATGCTAGAAGCCAGTGTTTGTCTGCGGGAAGGGGACTGTGTGTGTGTGTGTGTGTGGAGAGGTTACACTTGATGGCAACATGAAGGACGAACATGATTTGAATAATTCATTTGTTTATGTTGCAGGAACTGAATTTCTCTACCCTTCGTCTCCGCTTGGCTTTGTTTTCGTTGCGAGAACGCCTGCCATGATAGGCAAAGTGTGCGAGTGTGTGTGTGTGTTTGTGTGCGGAGACAGAAAAAAACGGATTTATGCTTTTATTTGTGTTGTTCTTCGTTGTGATGTTTGCTCTTGACAAACTCACGTGCATCTGACAACTTGGCTGAGATTTTACTCGCTGGAGTATAAAAAAAAAGAGAGAAATGGGTGGAATGGGAAAGTAAAACACACCCGGCCGCACATGTGTTTGCACAGGCCGCCACAGGATGGGGGTTGACAAATGCGTCTCGACATGACTCCCTTCAAATTGGCACTTAAATTAGACAATATAAATGAACCCGATGATTAGGGGGTTGGTTGATGAATTTTTGGGGGGGCGCAATAGTTGCGACAATTGTCACACTTGACAATGGGGGGGGGGGGGTACTTTTGTTTAAGGAGTATCTGTTTCAGTAGGGGGTATGTCTAAAGAAAATGGATATCCGCTCGGTTCCTGTGCGGATGTAGGCAACGAGAGACAATTGGAAGTGAAGCTCACTTCAAAATTTATAATACGAACTCATAAAGGAACAACATGGTCTAATCAAACAGTGTAAGCGAATCTCCAGCCGATGGTTGGTGCCATCAGAGCACCATCGGTTTGAAAATCTTTTAAGCCTGCCCTTCAAATCAATGACACTTGCAGCATGCGGAGTTCTGCAGCCAATGATGTGCATAACTTTAAGGTTGTCAATGCTTTATAAAAAGTGTTACAGTGATCGAATTTAGTTCAAATATGCGCCGTTTTGTTCGATAATCTGTTTCCCTCTAGACGGAAACTTCATAATACCCCCCTCGTAGAAGGCCCCCTCCTTATTTGCGAAGAACTCGGACAGCCACTTTTCACAAGCCTCTTTTGGGTTCAACTTCACACCACCAAGGGCGTTCGCCATGGAGAGGAACAGGTGGTAATCACTTGGCGCTATGTCCGGGCTATATGGCGGATGCGATAAAGTCTCCCATCCGAGCTCCCGTAACTTCTGACGAGTCATCAACGAAGTGTGTGGTCTGGCGTTGTCCAGGTGGAACATTACACCCTTCCTGTTGGCCAATTCTGGACGCTTCTGGTCAATCGCCTGCTTCAAGCGGTTCATTTGTTCGCAGTACATGATAGAATTAAGCGTCTGGCTTTATGGGAACAGCTCTTAGTGGATGATTCCCTTCCAATCCCACCAAACACACAGCAAACCCCTCCTGGCCATCAATTACGGCTTGGACACTGTTTGCGACGATTCACCGGCCTTAAACCACGACCGTTTTCACTTGATATTGTCGTATGTGATCCATTTTTCGTCGCCAGTCACCATCCGCTTCAGAAATGGGTCGAATTCGTTCCGTTTCAGCAGCATATCGCAGGCGTTGATTCGGTCCAGAAGGTTTTTGTGCGTCAAATCATGCGGCACCCAAACCTCAATTTATATACAGCCTTCTGCAGATGGTTTAAAATGGTTTGGGACTAACTCTTATCACCTGGGCGATGTGACAAGATGCCACATGACAGTCTTACTCAATGCTTTCTATGATTCGATCGGTATTTTTAGGATATATTTAGGAAACCTGTTGGAATGGGTGGACCATGATACTTATGTTGCATCTCAGTTCACAAAAGCAGTCAGAATGTTCTGAAGCAAGTCTTTATAGTTTGAAGCCTTCTTGTTGTCAAGAAAGTGTCAACACCTTTGTTTTCCTGTGATCTTATTTACCTCTTCTATACTAAAGACTCAAGAAGACTCATAGTACTCTTTGAGTGCTATCAGCAACTCAAATGAGGTGGTGTCGTGAAAAAACTGCGAAGCATTCCGTCCGGAAATCGAACCTAGACCTCTTTGGCGTGTGAGTCAACGCACTTACACACCACCCCACTGCGACCACGATCCCAATTTGTTACCATTGTGCGATCTGGTCTCTTACGAAAAATGGGTATGACACGAGATATTCATTTCGAGAAAAGAACTCTGATTCCCTTCTACGATACAACATCACTGTTGCTCCTTTATCAAGCAGATCTTTTTTTCTTTTAGCCGGAATGCCAATAGCACAGGTCTCATCAGGGATTATAAATTCTCAACATAATCAGAAGATAGTATCCCTGATGAGATCACTTCACTCACTTTGTTCAAATATCGTTGGCAGTTTGACATATTCTTCATATTGACTGTCATCATCTGTGTAGAAGTGGGGTATTTCATGCTCCGAAATATAAAGTAGATTATAAAATGTTGGCATTTTCATTGGCATGATGGATGGGCAGTTGAACAAAGTCTTGTTTCAGTTTCTGCTGCTGATGCCTCTGATGTTCACTGGCAGAACTTACAGTCGTCATAGTGATGTTTTGAGTCTTTCCAAGCCAACAGTACTAAAGCTGAGTTTTCCACAACGAGTTTCTTAGGCACAAATACTAAATCTTAAAGAATTCTTAGGCACTCCTAGAGGTAAATGCAAGTATTCGTAATTTAAACAATTTAATGGATACAGGGCAGGCAGTGGTCGCCGTGGCGTAATGATAAGTGCCTCGACCGCCACGCTAAAAGTTTAGGTTCGATGCCCGAATGGGACACCTCGCATTGTTTTCACGGTACCACCTCTTTCGAGTTGCTGACAACACTTACAGAGTACCCATTGCCTTTGAAAAACTTCTCAAATCTTGCCATTCGGAGTCGGCAAAAAACTGTACGTCCCTTCTACTCGTGAGGGAACAGTAGCACGCGCAACATAAGTAGTTGTTGTAGAAGCTAGGCCCTGGTCCCTTGTGGACTGTAGTGCCACTTAATTATTATTATTTATACAGGTCAGGGCATGATACAGTACCTGTCGCGTCAAACGCGAACCCCTGACATACAGTAGAACGAGGCTAAAATTTGATGCATCGGCGGCTGCCTCATTGACTTAGAAAAGACAGTCAATACCGTCTGACTAGAAAGCATATTCTTTAAGTTGACAAGGTTTTTCTTCTTCTTCTTCTTTTTCCTCTTCTTCTTCTTCTTCTTCTACTTCTTCTTCTTGAAGCGCTATAGTCCGGAGTGGACCTGGGCCTCAACCAACATGCCTCTCCAGCCAGCACGGTCTTTCGCCAGCTGCCGCCAGTTGCGCACTCCAAGTTGGTAAAGGTCCTTCTCCACTTGTGTGCGCCACCTTAGCCTGGGCCGTTCTCTGTTGCGTTCTCCCAACGTCTCAGATTCGAAGACTTTTGGGGCTGGAACAGTGGTTTCCATACGCTCTACATGGCATAGCCAAGTGAGTGCTATGACTACCAAATAGTGCGATTTTTTTTGTCAAAAAAAGCATTGGCCTAATATTCAGCACCCACATCGACAGCTGTGCACAAGTTTATGCAAAAATTTCGACAGACTGTTGCGATAGAAGACGGCAGTCATGGTTCACACCGTCTGGTGGTGCGCACCAGAATATGCCTACTGTGACCGAAAGTGTGAGACTGGGTCCACGAACACCAATTCAACATCTGATTCAGTAGGCTAAGGAGACTTCCTTTTAAAGATCAAGGCCTAGCCATCTTAAGCGTTGTATCCGGAGAATCTTGACTAGGCGTATGTCGCTGTACAGCCCATAGAGTTCGTCGTTTAATCTTCCCCTTCAGATAAGATCAACGCAAACAGGACTAAAAAACGCACGCAAAACTTTTCTCTCGAAAAGACTAAGGGCCTCCCCATCCGCTTTTAGTAATGTCCAGTTGACGAGGTTAGACATACGCAAATCACAGCCTTACGTGATCTACAAATTGGTAGCAAGTGGAGAGCTTGTTGGTTAAAGTGGCAACGAGGTCTCTACTAATGTCTTCAAAATTAAGAATATGCTCCAGTAGGGTGCGGTAGAGTCGCCAATTTTTCTTACTATCTCCACCAATTGGCATTGATTGGCTAAATTCGGTACTTGCTCATGTAAGCGGATGATCGGTTTAGGGACAGGATAGTGTCAGAGATCAGATTGCAGCGTGACTTTGAGAAAGTTAGGCGATTTCACGACGACTTTAATTCAGAAAACCAATAATGAAGAGTGTGAAATCATCCCGCTTCGAGCTCTGTTGTCTAGGACTTTAAGGGATAGGACTTAAACCGATAGGACTTTAAGGTAAAGGGCTTTAGAGGATAGGGCTTTAAGGGATAGGCCTTTAAGGAATATATTTGAAAACTGCTGTATGTTCGGAATATTGAACTAACATGGGCCTATTTTCTGTGGGGAATGTAGGCTATTCAAACTAATCATAATAGATGAACTAAGAGTACAAAGCTAACAAAGGATCTATGCCACATTTGCTGCGGAAGTCAATAACGTGGTTTGTGCTACAAGGGTCCGAAGAAATTTATGAGGAAGGATAGCTTTTAAATCGATGAAAGTGTTCGCCTTCAGTTTCAAGACCCTTTCAAAAGAGATGTTAGGAAACATCCTCTGGAGGGATGAAACAGAAATTAATTTTTGCGGCTCTGACAGTTGTCGAAATGTTAGGCGGACTCAGGGAAAAGTGCTTCTCTTGCGTTAAAAAAAAAAACACAAAAATACTGGTTTAGCGTTACAATCGACCCATTTTCTAAGCAAAACATTCCATGCGAGGGACCTTAAGATGACACATTCGACATCATAACGATCTCAAGCAATTAAAGAAATTAGTAAGTGCTTGGTTAAGGGACCATCAATAGCCTGTCTTCCTCGTCCTACAATCTCATTCCGATCGATTGGTACGTTGGCGGATCTGAAACAAAGTCATTGGCCGCACGAACGTTCCAAAAGCAAACTCAGATGTGGAGCTCAATTCGAGAACATTGTTGTAACGCCCTTCCTATGAGAGGGTGTCAGAAACCGATTGAGTCCTCGCTTTTTTATCTTGAACAGCTCCAGTACAGTAGTTCTACGATTGTTTAAATGGCCACGATGGCGAAAGCAACAAATTCCTCGCTTCATTTGAAGCTCCGGTTTCGTTCCTTGCCACCCATTTTTTATGATTATTTCCACATCGCCCATCCAGTGCACTCTACCAGCAAGTGAAGACCCACGCACTGTGACATGGTTTCGTCAAATGAAGGGAATATCCATGACTTCAGGGACCGTTTGTGATTCTGTTTCTTTCAGGTTACCGATCGCCTGGCAAACCTAGGATGTCGGTACGCACAAGACAACTTTGATCTTAAAGGCCCTGGACGTTGATTTAGAACGCCTTTTGAACTAGGCTGAAAATGAATTCCGATTCTAATACAAATCATGCTCCAAGATTAGGTCTCCTTAAGCAAATGCAAAGATATCACCTGTAGCCCTCCCCAACGCAGTACAACAAAATAATTCCTCCGCCAAAGGGCCAAAACGAACTTCCAAAAATGGCTCTTCTGCCTCTTAAAACAGTTTCCCTCCAGCAACGACTTATAAGATGCTTTCCACATGTGTGTACATGACCTTTAGGCTACACCCCACAATCAGCTTACGTTTGAGATTGAGATCCGGCACAGTTGAGCAAACAACACCGATTTCTTGCAAACCGCACCCACAGAGCCACCTTCAACAGGACAAATGAGCCGTAGGCTCAAACCGAAAATTTCATCTGAAATTGAGATAAATAATTCAAATCCTTGAGCCGGAGATAAACATTTTCAGGACATTTCCCAAATTCCTAATTCAAATCGTCCATCTCTGCCAGCCGCACCGGAATACCAAGCCAACCAGTCCATCAACCCCACCCTCCCAACGCCGCCACCGTCGCCAACGTCGCTCCAGTCTGCAGCTCCCGTTTTCAAGTGTAAACTTTGAATATTAAATAATTTGTTTAGAGTCGCTCAACTGAAACGCAAATATTCATCACTCAGCCTGATTGTAAGAGGATACAAATCCGTGCCTCCACCCAACGGGAGGACCGAGCAAAGCCGAGTAGAGAACGAGAGACGAACTAGAGGAAGCAGCAGCGGTTCCTGTCATCAATTCAATTCCATTAATGTACTCAATTTAGTAAAGACTATGGCGGAACTGATGGGTGTTGAAGGGCGGCATGCCTCCCCCCGGATTTTCATTGATGGAGTCAAGTGGTAAATTAAAGCAAATATTTGCGCTGGGGATTGAAAATCTCTCTCTTTGTCTCGCTCTCTCTGTCTCACTCTCCCTCTGCGGAGAGAAGGCACGCAAATGGATACAAAACTCGAAGTTCGATTTAAATTATTCCCTCGAAGCCCCCGAAAACCCTTTCTGGCACACACTCACACACCAACGCACACACACGCCCACTCGGCTCGCCCCCGCTCTGTTGACGTTGTATTCTAGGCCATTGTGTTTACTTGTTTGCCTTGAACATCGATCCCAGCGCCCGTTCAGCGTCCCCGCTGGATTCTGGCAAGAGTCTTCGCCGCTCTGCTCCGACGAGTGTGCGTTGGCATACGCGTGTATTTGTTTTGAAAAGTTTCAATTTCTTCGAAAAATAATAGAAAATCGATGATACTCGCATAATTTGCACCATATTGCGGGCAATCCTTGCCAAAAGGGGGGCGCACACTGCCCGAAGTCAAGCAACCGTGATGGTGGCAGTGGTGGTGGTGGTGGTGGTGGCTGAGAAAGTTTATTAAATACCGGCTGGCCGGGATCTGAATCACCGCTATCGGGGATTTACTTCACTGGCACAGAGTGGGGTTTTTTTTGGCCGGGGATGGGGGTGTTGGCTCAAATTTGATTTAGGCACTTTGACTCTGTTTGAAGTGAGGCACTGAATTTGTCAGTGCTGGCGGGTGAAAATTTCGCGAAAAGTTTTATTCAGTTTTCAGCCAAGATTACTAATTAACACGTTTTCGGGAAATAGCTGAAAAGTTTGGCCCGATAAAAGGGATTCAATGGATTTTGGATGTCTGAGCCAGGCTATAGAGTGTGTCGAGGATTTAGGCGGATGTCTGGCGCAAGATGCAGACATTCAGATTAAAAGATCAAAGGGTTTTGAAATGGAAAATAAAACTAGAAGTAAAAGGATTCTAGGATGTGGATGTGTTCAAGCAGCACTTTCAACAACTGCTTAACGGGCCTGACCAGGAGAGAGTGGTAGGGAATCAGGAAATCCCAATTTTAGTCGATGAAATAGTCCTCCCACCTAGCTTTGAGGAAGTCGGCAAAGCCATTAAAAGGCTGAAGAACAACAAAGCCGCAGGCTCAGATGGCTAACCATCGGAGCTCTTCAAGGCTGGTGGCAATGGTCTGGTAGGGAGCATGCACCAGATCATCTGCCGAATGTAGGAAGACGAAAGCATGCCCAACAACTGGAATATCAGCTCCATATGCCCCATCCACAAATCGGCGATCCTACCTCATGCAACAACTACAGATGTAGTCGCTGCTGCTCAACGTCGCCTACAAGATCCTATTCAGCGTACTATGTGAACGCCTAAAGCCGTTTTGAACCGCACTAATCGGCACGTACCAGTGCGGCTTTCGGTCCGGCAAATCGACTATAGACCAAATATTCACGCTGAGGCAAATCCTGGAGAAGACCAGCGATACGCACCATCTGTTTATCGATTTCAAAACCGCATACGACAGCATTCATCGCAACGAACATTTCGAGGCGATGGCCGAATTCAGGATCCTGGGAAAATTGATCCGGTTGTGTCGCACCACGCTAACAAATACGCGATGCACCGTGCAGTTCGGCTCGAGGACATCTGAGCCGTTTGAAACCTGCAACGGATATCGGCAAGGAGATGCGTTGTCGTGTGACTTCTTCAATTTGGTACTGGAGAAATTGGTGCGGCGGGCCAAGGTAAATACGGAAGGCACTATCTTCTACAAAACAGTCCAGCTGTTGGGATATGCGGACGACATCGCTATCGTCGCGCGTTCCCAACGTGCCGTAGCGGAGTCTTTTGCGGCAATTGAAGAGAGGCGAAACGAGCTGGTCTTAAGATCCAGACTAAGAAACGTTCCGTCACACACCACCTAGGACAAAATGTAACAATCGACAATTATAATTTTGAGGTAGTAAAGGAGTTTGTCTACCTCGGGGCAAACGTTAACTCCACAAATGACATCACAGTGGAGATCCGACGTAGAACCACCCTTGGCAACCGATGTTACTTCGGTTTGTCGAAGCAACTAGGATCAAAACTCCTGACTCGAAGGACAAAAGCCATGCTCTACAAGACCCAGACTGTCAGTCCTGCTTTATGGAGCTGAAAGCTGGACGATAAGCAAATCTGCAGAGCTGACTCTTGGTGCCTTCGAAAGAAAAATTCTACTTCGGATATATGGTCCCGTTTGCGAGGAAGGTTAATGGAGGAGAAGACA
Source organism: Eristalinus sepulchralis (assembly GCA_944738645.1). NCBI lineage: Eukaryota > Metazoa > Arthropoda > Insecta > Diptera > Syrphidae > Eristalinus > Eristalinus sepulchralis. The sequence continues at coordinate 74,056,195 of OX122882.1, forward strand.
TTACCGCGAATTCTACGAGCTGTACCAGGATGTGGATGTAGTCCGGAATGCAAAAATTCGTCGACTACACTGGCTCGGCCACATCGAACGCATGGACAGCAACGCTCCAGCGAAGAGGGTCTTTGAATCTGAGCCTCCTGATTCGAGAAGAAGAGGACGACCGAACCTCCGGTATAGAGACCAAGTCATCGCGGACGTAAGACAGCTTGGCCTTGATGACTGGAAGCAGCGTGCCCAGGACCGTCAGTGATGGAAGGCAGCAATTGCTTAGGCTCTGACCTTTCATGGGTCGCCGGTCTGATAAGTAAGTAAAAGGATTATGACAGAACGGAAATACCTAAAAGATTTGGCCACGTGGTATGTATATCCCCTTCACCAAACTTTAGAGGTGTACCAAAGAAACGAAACCTAGGCGCTTGGGAAAAGCTCAAACTGCAGAAACAGGCATGAACGTTTCTCAGAAACGTGGATATCAATCTGTTATCTGGGTTTCATAAATCCTCCCATTTAGTTATGGTTAACAAGGTATTCAGAGGGACGAAAGTATGAAGCATGTAAAAAGGATTTTCCTTTTCGATATTTGAAATAGGAATATTCACTCATCAAAACCCACACAACAAAGACGGTAAATGGCGTCAAATTAGTTCATCACAAGAGTCCTTTAGTAATGTAATTGCGAAGAATACAGAAAATGCTTGAATTTTGACTATGTCAGATTAAATTCAATAGAAACGAAATAAAACCCTCGACAAATCCCAATAAGACAGACTGAAGGAAATTCGTACGCCTCACCTCCAAGGAATTGCAACCTTTGAGTGAGATTTTTAATATGGTAGAGGCAAGTGAAGCAGTCGATCCTATGACAAAGGTTAATGGCCTTGAGCGCTGTGCAATCGTAAAGAGACCAACCAAGTCGGTGGAGGTAAGTCCTTCTACGTTTGAGAAGAGTCGACCATTTAACAAGGTTAACTCCATAAAAACGGAAGATTAGCCAGCTTCTGGGAGTCCAAACAACAAATAAGGGCAAATTAAAAAGAATCTATCATCTCAAGCAACTTTCTCGAATTTCCAAAGCACAAAAAGTTACATTCGCTTATAGGAAGAAAACATTAATTGGACGATGATGAAGCGAAGCAATCACATACAGTGGCTCACCACTTATTCGACCCACCCCTTATTTATAAATTCAAAGTAGTATGACTTCTAAACAAAAACAATTATCAACAAAATAAAAAAGTAGAATGTTTAATTAAGATTTAAACTTAAACAAAAAAGCTTCATTTAAAAATTGTATCTAAAAATAACATACAACAATTCCCGAAGTATGTTTCTGGTCATTGTCTTGGTAAACCTGGAAAGTGTCCTTTATTCCAAATTGCCCTGCACTTGAAGCAAGTTGTCCTTAAGTATGTTAAGATAGACCATTTTATCCATTGTGCTTTCAATAAATTGTAACTTTCCGACTCCCGTTGCTGACATACAGGCCCAAACCATGACATGACCACCTCCATGGATGACTGTTGGTTTTAAATGTTTATCCTACAACTCTGCATTTGGCTTACGCCATACATAAGATCATCATAATCAATTTTGACTCATCCGCAAATATGACTTGCCCCCAGAATCTTGAATCCTTCGTAATGTGCTCCTTTGCAAATTTAAAACCACAATCCTGATTTCTCTTGTTAATGAAAGGCTTCTTTCGTGCGACTTTTACGTTTAAATCGTTATTTCTCAGAACACGTTGGATGGTTTCTACAGAACAAAACTTTCCTATCATATTCTCCATCTCACTAGCTAGTTTTAGTGCCGATAATTTGGGGTTTTGCTCTTCCGAAGCACCAAAAATTTTATTTGGAGCATTTCTCCCTTTATTTTCCACACAATTTTGAACAAAAAAACCGGTGGATTATACCCTTAACTGTGCCATCGGGTATATTAACAATTCCAGCAATTTTCCTACGAAAACACCCTCTCTTATAGTGATGGAGGACCATCTCGCGCTGCTCAATTGTGGTGCGCTTTCCCGTCGTCGTAACATGTGTTTCCTTGATGCAAACTCAGTAACAATTTGCGAATTGTGACCACAAAGAGAAAGACGCAACAATCATCTACAAGGATAACGACAAGGACCTTTTCCTCAATTTCGTGAGTCACTATACCCTTGAAAACAAAGTCTCCAGGCTTTGGTAAACCATGTGTAGAACCTTGTGATGCGAGTACAGCTCTCAACTAGGATAAACTGACGACAATCAACAACTGTATACGAGAAGAGAAGTTAGCTTAGACTTTTGAATGCCTCCACCCCCTCAAATCTGGGCAGCCTGCCATGCTACAAGACAGTCTGTGTGTCAGGTTAATTAAATTTCGGCGTGATTACCGATCATTTGTGGAGCTAATATCAATATATGACCTTGGACGACATACATGTGTGGTTTCAACAGGCTGCCACACGTTACAATCGATTTATTGAAGAGTGAGCGTGTTACCTCAAGAAATGGGCCAGCCGATTGGCCGCCTCTTTTGTGCCATCTTACGCCGCGTGACTATTATCTGTACGCTACGATGAGTCATTGGCTTATGCCAACAAGCCGATGACGTTGGAAGAGCTCAGAGCCAACATTAAACACACAAAAAACGGCCGTTTTGGCCAAAATATGTGTCCAAGTCTTTGAAAATTGGGTCAAATGCAATGATCGCTGCAACGCTTCGCCACGACACTCCCTCATCCGGGTTCTCAAAATGGACTGGTCGTCTATGAAGGGCTTTCCCAAATTTCGCCTTTCGGAGTCAACTATAGTTGGTCTCTATTCCGGAGAAAAGTTGCACTCAGACTACGCGTAGTTGCTTATTCACATTCAAATAATTTGAAATCCTCAAGCAACAATTGACGTCACAGTACATTCTAGATTGCAAACAGCGCCTAAGACGACCTTTGTGATCTTCTTTCCATTTTCTGCTGATATCCATGGTATCCATTTGAATAATAAATCTACAAACACGTCCATCTAAATCAACCAGTTCTCAAAACAGTGTGGGTTTCCAAAACAAACAGCTTCCAACGTCCACCCTCCAGCTCACCTTTGAGCCAGCATGTTCTCATAGACTATCACAACTCAGCAATCCGATGGACAAATGATGAACACCGTCTAGATCCCAAATCCCTGCTGACCTCGACCCACCCACCACCATCTGTGTCGAGAATCAACTGAACTGCCCCAGAATTGTTTTCCCCCGCCACAAATCCATCCAACACAGTGCCTAATCTTGGCTCAATAAATGCAAATTTTACATTTTGTCTCGTAAATCTTGGCCATCCTTTCGCCATCCGTCAGCTGGACACAGTAGACCCGAAAGAGACCCTTAATTGAATTAAATGAAAAATCACCCACTGCCAGAGGCAGCTTTACGGCCATCCCACATCACACTTCGCCCTCGACCACATAAATCACCCTGACCGAGAGAAACAATCAAATCAATGGATTTAATCAAATTTAAATGTCAGCCATGTATTCAGTGTCATCAAGTCGTTCCCAGAGAACTATTCTCAGACTCGGCATCGAATCACTCGGAACCCCCTTAAATTCCCGATAATCACCAGACCCAAAGTGTGTCGTTCGAATGCTCTAAGTCAATTTGTTACCTTGTGCGAGGGTGGGTGGCGGATCGGCAGAAACCCATTGCACAACCCACACAGAAGCAGTTTCATCTCTGATGATTTATACGTTCAGCAGAACAGTCAGTCGCACGCTTGGCTGGCTGTAATCTTCTTCTCCCTGCGACTCTTTGCCAAATGGTGCCCAAATTGCAAAACATTCAATAGACACAGAGATAGATGACTGAATGGTTTTTCTGCTTCGACGTTGTCGTTGTTGTTATTACCCCCCCCCCCCACCCAACACTGTCAACAGGGGAACGATTCGTCCGGCACAGTAATCACTTCCTTCATTCATTCGTTCACCTTCGATTCGATTCGGGACGTTTCGACACACAAGCTCTCGATTAATGAGCCGAAGAGTTATCTTCCGTGGTGTGTGCATGTGCATGTGTGTGTGTGTGTGTGACGCCAAATCTTTATCAATCCCCGCTTCTTGGCGGTGAATTCACAGGCTAAAGAAAGAAAGAAAAAAAGGTAAAGCTCCAACCCACTCCCCCGCCACCATCCCCCGTTGGCATTGAATGGGGTGATGGCTGCTCATGTGCGACGCCTGGTAAATGAACCAATTTCGCTATCGATTCCCACAGCCAGCAGCGATGACGACGCTCCACGTAACGACACCACGACGACGACGACGACGACGACGACGTGCTCCGGCATCCGTTGTCAAATGGCAAAACAGGAAGTCGTCTATGTTTAAACGGTGAACCGGCGGTAGCGTTGCCCACATCTGTGTGGGAGGGTATCTGCCGTCATTTGCCTGGCGAGGAATTGTATTTCCGAATATTAGCAGCAATAATCTGAAGTGGAGCGTGTAACCGAGGCGATTAGTGAATTGCCGCTGCCGTAGTTCGAAACGGCCATACAAAAGTTTCGCAGGCGTAAAGCGTCACTTGCGGGGATCTTAGAGTCTACTTAGTGCTTTTGAAGATTTCCCCCCGGGGAGTGGTGGATTTTATGATTTCCCTCTTAATGATTAAGGTCGCTCTGGGTGGATGCTTACCCGGTCACCAGTGCAGCGGAGTGATGGCGGGAGCGCGTCCATTATTGAAAGTTTATTACTCTCGTGTGTATCTTTTACACAGCGAATGCATACACCAGCCGAGGATGGCTGAAAGCATTAAGTAGCCGATGGCGGGGTGATGTGTCGCCTTTCGCCACCCACGACCACTCGAGAAAGAGGTGTTCTTCGTTCCTCCACTCCTCCGCTCCCGAAGCACTCATCTAGCGGGGAGAGTGTAATTAATCCAACGGAATAAAACGCTGACGCAGAACTCAACACCAGTCACTGTCCACCCGCTCATGCTTGCCCCCCTCCCACACACTCTCTCTCTCTCCCCCCGGGCTTGATCTGGTGTTGGACTAATTGCGCTTACTTGTTGCTGAATTGTAGCCGCCCCCCCCCCCCCCCATCGGGTTTATGTGTTTTTTTTCGCAGTGTTGTGATGCGATTCGTAATGGAAGTCAAAGATACATCGGGTGTACATCGGTCTGACACAATGGCGGGAGTGAAATATCAGACCGTGAAGATGACAGAGCGTGAAGGAGTAACAGTGATGAGTTTCGTGCTACTAATTTTTCGCTGATTGTTGATGTTGTTTCGGTTGTGCTGCGTTTGTCGTTAATGGGGTTCGGTGTTTGAATGCGAATTGGCCAACGCGGGAGTGCACTGCACTGGAGATGAGACTGTTGCCTAATAGATGGCTATTAGAGGCAGAGTGTGAAATGAGAGCGGCTCTGGAACGTTGCTCAAGTGCGGCCGTTGGAAATGATGAGCTTTAGTTTTGTTGGTGCTCGGATGAGGAAAATTTGTCTGTTCAGCAGAGTTTTTGAAACGAACTCGAAATTGGAGCGGGGTGCAGGTGAACAAGAGGCCATAGACTCTTGAATTTGATGGCAAATGCAATTCGAAGACCTGACTGAGATACAAGTGGTTCGTTGGAGGGCTGTATGCAGTTTAAACGTATTGAAGGAGATTGTCATTCCGTTGCCTTCGAAATGTTCCTCTAGATGATGACATTCAGCAGATTTCACAGGAAGTTCTAGCTTTCAAAAATTAAGATGTGAGCTGAAAAGTTGAAGTCTGAGAGGATCGCTTAACAATTGGTTAAGTCAGTTCCCTTAGGTTCACACAAAGTGACAGGGAACTGCGTGCTTAGGTCTGACTCTCCAAGGACAACAATGACTTCCTCTTCAAGCACTACTTCAAACAAAGCGTGCGGTGAGTGTAAAAGTCCTTTCAGAAATCACACCTAGTCCGTTTCAGTTGTCTCGAACTATTCTCCGCTGTGACACCAGAAAATCGGCAAATGTTTGATCTTCTGAGCAAATGTGTCAAAAGTGGTCAACTTAATACAAATACCCGGCATGAGTATCCTTGAACTCGTCTTCGATCAATTTATCGCGTAGAATGGGGAGTGTCTACATTGTCATCAGGCTTAGCGGATGTAACATTTCCCAGTGCTACAATGACTCTACACCCGTGCCTGGGAAATATACAGTGAGAGGTGAAATTTGGGGCTGTGCAATTGCAACCGCACTTTGGTCAAATTCGGCTCCTTGTAATGCCAGGCCTATCGAGGATTGCCTGTCTTTTAGCATGAAACTTGTTTAAGTCTCTAATGAGCATTCATCTTCTTTTCGCAGATGACTCAGTTGTTCTTACATCCTCCCAGACAGGACCGTCTGGGTAGGATGTAAGAACATAGCCGTTTCTGCTGATGCTGAAATGAAGGTGAATGTGGACAAGTCAGAAGTTAGGTCTTTTTTTTACACTCTACTCTCTACTTTCTTGTCTCTCTACCCTTTTTCACTGGATTCCCATTAGAGATGTTTCAATACCTCGGGGCAGGTGATGGGAGGGACAACAGTGTGCCTTCTTGGATTGGCCAAGCTGGGTCAAATTTAGCTTTGAATGTAAGTACTAAGGAAAGCGGAGTGTGGGGTTACAGCTAAGTTTTAACTCAGCATTTGTTCCAAATCTCACCGATGTTCATGAAATCTGGGCAAGGACGGAAAGAATACGATGCCCAGATGAGGTTTCTTCGTGTTTTTCGGACAGATTGAAAAACGCGACTGTACGGGGAAAACTCAAAGTTGAGCAACTGCTTCTACGGACAGAAAGGGCTATGTTTCCTTGGTTTAGGCATATGGTATGGCAGTCCCCTTTATCACGGCTTTCGAGGCGTGCTTTGAGTTAAATGCCATCCGGTTTGCGACAGCTCAGCAGTTCCAGGGCTAGGCAGCAGTCCAACAACTCGGTGAATTGCGCTAGGAAACACCTCCTAATAAACTAATGTTGATGGCGGAAAATCGAGCGGCTTGGAGGTCTATCATGCGTGCACTGACCGCACCACGTCTTAAGTGGAACTTGCAGGTCAAGGAAAATTATGGTGAGGATGAGTATAGGTGAGGCTTGTTACGCTGAGTTTACTTCGATCGTTGATGAAGTTGTCTTTAGATGGGTCTTTCTTCGTCCAGAGATTGCTTCACATGAGAGACTTTTCTTCAACTCTGCAACCCCTACAGAAGACGATATGAGGATGGCAGAGTCTGCCTTCATATATGACAGGGTTGCAGCACCTAGTTATGATACCAGTAAGTGTTTTTATCGTTGATATGTCAAAGTCAATTAAGCATAACGAGTATCTAAAGTTTGACTTAGACCAGATCAGTTAGCTGTTATGACAGGTGCTCAGTCAATCGTGACCAGCTGAAGAAGATACTTAGCTGAAGCATAAGGCTTGAAACGTGAAATTTTCAGAGGACTTAACACGAAGGTAGATGATTTAGCAAAGTTTCTCGACATTGAAATTCCTTGGAATGTCAAGGTGTGCTGGTAACTATAGCCCACAAGGGACTACAGCCTAGCTTCTACAACAACTACTAGTGTTGTGCGCGCCACTGTTCTCTCAGGAGTAGAAGGGACCTACAGTTTGTTTTCAACTCCGAAAGGCTAGATTTGAGAAGCTTTTCATAGGCAATAGGTACTCTGTGAGCATTGTCAGCAACTCGAAACACGTGGTACCGTGAAAAAATTTGAGGTGTCCCGTCCGGGAATCGAACCTAGACCTTCTGCGTGGGGGTCGACGCACTTACGCAATCAAACTTAAAATCTTGTAAAAAGTTTTCAGCTATTATCTTTTTGGCAACACTGGTTTAAACAGCTGACGCACGTTTCGTGTTTTGTTTCACTGTCAAACATCTTCAGTTTGGTTTCTAATTTGACTATGAATCGTCTTACAAACGAACAACGCTTGAAAATCATTGAATTTTCTTATCAAAATGCGTACTCTGTGAAGAAAATTCATCGCGCGCTTCTTTCCTTTTATGGTCAGTTAAGTTGACCCACTGAAGCGGCTATTCTGGCTATTGTGACTTAATTTCGCACCAAATTTACATTGCTGGACATTGAACCATCAACACGCTTACGTAGAGTGCGAACTACACAAAATATCGTGGCTAGTGTTACTGATAACCATCAATTATCGATTCGTGGCCGTTCGCAGCAATTGGGCGTCTGCAACTCAACAACGAGGAAAATTTTGCGGATGGTTTTAGGTGTGATGCCTTTCAAAGTTCAGCTGAATTGAATGCAAGAATTGAAGCCGAACGACCTACTGCACCGTAAAATTTTTGCTGAATGGGCAGAATTGTCGATTTTGGTGTGAATATCAGCCAGAAGCATTGCAAGAGCTACCAATGCATCCAGAAAAAGTCACAGTTTGGTGCGGTTTATGGGCTGGCGGCATCATTGGATCGTACTTCTTCAAAGATGATACGAATCGTAACGTAACTTTGAATGGTGAGTGCTACCGTGAGATGATGGCCAACTTTTTTTTGACTTGCATGACATGTGGTTTCAACAAGACGGTGCCACATGCCACACAGCACGCGTAACAATGGACTTGTTGAGAGGCGAGCTCGGTGAACATTTTATTTCACGTTCGGGACCGGTCAATTGGACGCCTAGATCGTGCAATTTAACGCCTTTAGACTATTTTTGTGGGGCTAAGTTTGAGCCCATGTCTATACAGACAAGCTCGCTTCAATTGACGCATTGGAAGACAACATTGAAGCATTTATTCGTGAGATACCGGCCGAAATGTTGGAAAGAGTATGCCAAATTTGGACTAAGCGGATGAACCATTTGAGGCGCAGTCGATGTCAACATTTGCATGAAATAATCTTCAAACATTAGATTATATGGACCGTACTATCGATTCAAATAAAGATTTCATGCATTTTTCAGAACTTTATGTGTTCTATTACAGTCGCCTCTGACCACATCAGCGGTAAATATCTGCCAAAAGCGAACAAAGGTGTGACAGGAGGGAGGAATTTCTCTTTTCAAAGTTGCTGTAGAGGGTTTTAAAGCGTATCCATTGAACACTAAAGGGTTTTGAAAATGTCTAATGCCCCAACAATGCGCCGGTTCTCAGTCTTATCTCTCAAGGGATGTGAAGAAAAAGCCACGAATTTCATACGAGTGCATGGTTTGCCTACATCCTGAAGAGTTGCGCTAACTGCGATTGTGCTCTCAGAAGCTCATTCATCGATGGGAGCTCTAGAAAATCGTTCCGGGCAGGTACATAGTTCCAAGGTTCCGTCTGTAGACAGTGGTAGGTGCAATGGCATGCTTGAGATGGGAACTACAGACATGCTAGTCACTAGTGCATTAGTGTGGCTAGTGATAGCGGCTAAAAAACTGCGAAGATCGACCGATTTGTTCAAATTTGAGTTGACAGTTTGGGTACCTGTGTGGAAATGTACCCAAAAATTTTTCTTGTATGCTGAGCTCTGCCAGTTTCTTGCAGAAGAAAGAGCTCTTCGAGAGTGTAAGACATTTTCTTTGTCTACTATTTTCAGGTGTGCTCTTTGGCAAAGTTTTTGTCTTCTTTCATATGATTTGTGCGATTTTTGAAACAATTTACCTGTTCCTTAAAAAAAATGAATTTTGATTTGTTGTTGGCGTCCAGGTTACTTAACTCTGTGTATTCATATAGAGACATCCACTGAGCTTCGCTACACATGTGTCCTAGGAAGAGGCAACATTTGGTATAGGACCAGTGAGATCTTTCAATCTGAACCAGTAAGAAAATGCAAGAGGAGCACCTTCTCGTTGGAATTGGTGTGGAAAACACTTCAACTATGTGTGAGACAGTTTAAACAGCATTTTTCTTGACGCTCGTCATCTGCCCGAACTGAGACTTGAAACAAGGAAGGAATACGTGCTCAATCCCTTTCTCTTTGCTTTCATTTCCTTCCTGGCACTATTCATCACTAACGAAACGATTGGAACAACTTCCGACATAGTCACTCCGAAACCACCAAGTCCTAGTTTAGCAATCGTGCGGAACATCTTTCAATCCTTTCTATCGCCTGCAATTGCAATTTTTCAATTCATCAATTTTAAGTGTATCCCAGCCACCTCCTCAGTCCAAAGGGAACACAAAAAACCCCTCCACTTAAATTACTCAACCAAAACCACATATTGACAAAATTTTAAGCTAAATCAAATTTCAAGCCTCGTTGTACTCACACAGAAGCCAAATGACTTCAATCAAGGATGAAGACATTTCCTCCTTGCGGCTGAGAATCTCAAATACAATCCAAGTCAACTCGAGCCTTGACTTCGAGCACAACCCCTGCGATGGCGACGTAAGAAAGTAATTTCAGGCATCCCAAGGCGATTCAATATGCTTGTCCCTTCAGCTATGGAAATCCTTCTACACGAAGTACGAATATTGTCAAGACCATGTCCATTCCATTACACAGCCACCTTGTCATCATCTTAATTGCGTGTCTCGCCCTCTGCCCGCCTTTTAGGGGTCCTTTGTGGCAACGGAGCCTTTCACAATGATTACATTCGGACAAAAGGCAGTTACAATTACAGCAACAACAATGACCGCAAATACAAATGCTCAATCATCCAAGCCTCGAGCGGAGCACAAGCATCCCCCCCCCCCCACCACCCAACCATCGACCACGGCACTGATCCAAGCCACAATTGTGCACGACTGCAGATATGAGGATCTCATCTTAGATTCTGGCAAAGGATCTTGTGCCCATCTTGGCGTCCTCCCCCCGCCCCCGCCCTCTTCCCCCATCGTCACACAGCAATGCATCAAAGAAATTAAAATAAATGTTTCGTCTACCAAAAAGAAGCAAAGCGGCGACTCCATCTTCTCGCTCGCTTGTCTTAGCACAGCTCTTCCACGGTGGCATTGTTCCATCGAACATCCTCTCCGGTGTCCTTTGAATTACCCGACCATCTCGGTCTACTCGCATGCCAGATAAAAATGAAAAGCAGAAAAGAAAACCTCGTAGAAAATCTCAGTTATTATCCTTTCACCGCCACTCACTATCACATTGCGGTCGGGCGACACTGCAGCAGCAGCCTCCGACCCCTCCAGTCATTGAACATCAACGTTATTATCCTATACAGCGCTCAGCGCTGCATCGATGCGAAATGAGCCACAATCAGCAGAAAAGGGGGGAGGGGGAGGCGAAGCGACGGGCGCGCCCCATTCAAGACGAAAGGAAGTTTCTCGCTCCTTGATTACTTCTGATTGTGGAAATTCTGTGGCTCCTGCTGGCAACGCTCCTGGGTAGCGAGCACAAAAGGATCTGTAATCATTTCTATTCCATCTTACTGAGCCCGTCCCCCTACCCCCTCCCTCCTCATCGTACGGCTAGAACATTGAGTGGGTGGCAAACGGATGATGGCTCCTTTTGTTCACTGTATCATCGCCACCTTTGACTGTAGCCTGGGTCGGGTGTCTTCTTATCCGCATTTTTCGACAACAGAACGCTTCATTAAGCCGTTACCAGAGAGGAACTGCACGAAAATGAAATGATTATGAAATGAATGGCTTCTGTGGGGGTGTGCATGGAATGGCAAACGGATGGTATTCGTTTATGCGATGTCATGGCGGTAGGAGTGTCGATGGTCAGTCAGAATTCTTTCGTTTTTCGTTTTGTTCCTGCTTTTGGGAAATATCGACCACTCGCAGAGTGGACCCAATTACCACAAAATTGGATTATTAGCTGAAGGCAAGCAGGAGAGCGTTCGTTCAACTGTGGAAGGAATCGCATTTATCTATTAAGTGGATTGCGCAAACGACAACATAAAACCGATTCTTTATAACGCAGTTATGTAAGACTGCAGGGGGGGGTTGGGTGGCATTTGCGGTTCACTTGCATTGACCTCGGATGGAGATGTGTCTGCCATAGGGGCAGGACGTAACGTTACCGAACCGAGGGGAGGTAGGGGCAAAGGATCGATGGGAGTTATCACTTTTCAGTGTTTATTTGAAATGTGTGGTGCTTTTATAACTTCTGGGACGGGGGTGTGTGGGTGCAGCCCCCGACTGAGAATAAATTCTTATGAGGTGTGAGCTGACAGGGGGAGCAGATGCTGCAAGGTTCACGGCTTGACTGCTTGCAGTTTTTTGCGAGTTTCTTTACAGCTGAAGTAGGTGCGTAATGAAATGATTTAGCCCAGAGGATATGGGTCCCTCCAGTCAATAAGAGCCATAGAGGTGACAAATTCAACTAAAAGAACCCTATGCACGCTGGACATGCTTTCGTTGCAGAGGTATGCAAAACACTTAGGTGACAGAAATGAAAAGAGGCCAAGAGAGACTATAAGGGGAAGATGATCAGGATCAGTTTAGACCAAACATCGATGCCAACCGTTTTTAAAATCTCACTTATTCGACTGTTTCACAAAAGCGACTCACAAGTGCTACAGAATAACTTCAATCAATCCTAAAAGATTTCAACAAATTTTTAGAGAAGTCCTTTGCCGGAAGGCTCAATAAATTTGTTCTGGTCTTCCATGTTCAGATAGTTGTTCATCGTTCAACCTTTGGTCCCGTTTACGTTGGAGGAGAAGGTTCAATGACGAACTAAGCTGTTATGTCGGCTTGAGCTTAGACAAGCGACTATGGGTACAGCGGGTAGAACAGATGGATAATACTGTTCCAACCCGAAAAGTCTGCGTGTCTCAACTATTGGGATAACACATCAGAGGACGGACCACGTTTGAGATGGCGCCGACAAATGGAGAAGGATCTCAACCAATTAGGAGAGTAAATTTGGAGGCAGCTGACATGTCTTGTTAACTGAAGAGGCATGTTATTTGAGGCCCAGGTCCACCCTGGACTGCAAGGCCACTTAAAGGAGAAGATATGTTGTGGCCCCATTAGTACGTACAAACTTTCCCATTTAGTATTAAATGCTTAGTACTTTGAGTGGTTTGCTCAGCTGGCATCGTAGTTATGCACTCTCTTACTCCAAACCCCCAACAAATTTTGTTGTCAGCAACTCGAAAGAGGTGGTGCCGTGAAAAATGCGAGGTGTCCCGTCCGAGAATCGAACCTAGACTTTCTGCGCGGCGGTCGACGCACTTACCACTATGCCACGGCGACCACCTTTCAAAAGCTGATGCCACCTGCAATTTGTGGCTGATCTTTGAAGTGATTCCCTGCTTCATTGGAATGGTGCGACATATCAGTAATAATGAGTCTGAATCAGCGTCTTTCTTAGACCTCTTCGAAAATGCCCGAACTTGTCTTAAATAAACAGAATCTTCAGAAAGTTCTGACTTTCTTTTTCATTCAAAGGAAAGGAAGGAAAGTGCAGATGAAGCCCATCGAATTAGTGTTGAAGATTATGGTGAATGCGCTCCGATCTTCAAATCATGCAGAGAGTGGGTACAACGCTGGGTGATTTCAGCGTCAAATGTGAAGAGGCAGGTCAGCCTACAAATCTTGAAAATGAGGAATTAGAGTTTTTACTGGATCAGGATCCGTTTCAAATGCTAAGTGAAGTGAGCAGAATCATTGGAGTGACTTAGTAAACAGTTTCCGTTGGGTTAAGGAAATTTGGCTTTATTTAGAAGCAAAGGCATCGGGTGTCGTACGACTTGAAATCGAGAATTGTCCACCTCGGAACTGACTCTTGAAAGACATCAAAGGAAGAGATTTCTACATTGGATCGTAACTGAAGATCCGATGAACGAGATGAAGTCGACGAAATTGAATAGTGGATGCAATACGATAGCCACAAGAAGAAGATAGAATAATTTAGGTAAAGCCTGGTGAAACTGATCCATTATCGTATACATTAATGCCAAAGAATAGCCAAAATGATCCAAAGGTCGTGGTCGGCATATGGTGGGACCAGACGGATGGGGTATACTATGAGCTGCTAGAAGTAAGCGAAACTACGAGTATTGATGGGAAATGTCAACAAATGGGTTTAAAGCGGGCATTGTGTGAAAACGGTCATAACAACCGAAAAAATAAGGTAATTTTGGAACATGATAACGCTCAGCCCCCCTTACATGGCCTTAGCGGTCAAATACTACCTGGAAACGCTGAAATGGAAGATCTTACCCCACGCCCCGTATTCTCCAGACCTTGCTAATTCTGACTAAAGACTTTTTCGATAGATTCAAAATGGAATTTTGATTATGGCAGCAGGCCTAAGAATTCAACTACTCTACGAGTGAATTTCTTAGTTGGCAACCCAATATTTCACTTTCTTATAAACTTAAGGATGTCGATGGATTACTGTCAGTATTAAGGTTCAGAATGGACGGTACTGCGATATTAATGAAAACAACAAATTCTTCCAGTGAAATGTCGGTGCACAGTGAGGGAAAGTTTTTTTTTTTTTTTTTTTTTTTATTTTTTTTTTTATTTTTTTTTTATTTTACTTTAGTTTCTTTACTTGAACATACATAAAAAAAAAAAAAACACCAGCCGAAAGGCAATTATAAAAACTCATAGATTAACTCAGAGTGCTCGCATGGAGCCAGTAAGATAGTTTTTAATTAAAATAAAAGTTTTTGTAACTAGTTTAAGTATTTTATATCTAGATTTAAGAAAAATGAAACTCAAAAATAAAAAAATACATTTTTAAAAAAATAAAAAAAAAAAAAACAGTGAGGGAAAGTCTTGATTTAGAGGTGAACATGATGAGGAATCATTCTTCAAGAAATTTTCCACGGCAGCTCTAACTTTGGGGGGTTTTGCACCTGAGTTGCAAACCACTACAATAAGTGGTGCATAGTAAATCGCTTCGAAAAATATAGATAATATAGAAACATAGAATTTCACAAGTGTAATAATAAGACCTCTCCTCTCCTATAAAACAGTCGTTTGGTTGAATAAGCTTTCGCAAAAATACGTGACTGTTGCTTTAACTAAGTTTCAAAAAACGGTTTGCTTGGCTGCACAGGGGCTTTCCCTAGCACCTCTGGCTCTGCTCTTGATGCATTGCTTAATCTCCCTAGCCTTGATATTCACATCATGAGATGCACAATCATGGCTATCTTCCGACTACAAAGAAGTGGTCTTTGGTTCAACTTGCATTGGAGCTTTGACGATCGCGCACATCGCGTATAGTATCATCGATATGTCGTCTGATGCGAGGACAGCAACAGTGCAGCTGTATCGCTTTTTCACAATCGACTCTCCGTGTGTCCAAGATTGGCTCTGGCCTGAAACTGAGCCAGGAAGCGAATGTACTCGAATTTTCACTTCAAGATGATGGAGGGATCTGGAGCTAGAAACTTAGAAACAAACCAATAGGTCTCTCTAATCGGCCAGAAGTACAAAATTTAGAAACAGGTACAGTTGTCAGGAGTGCCAAGGCTTTGGGCTAAGAAAAAGACGTATTTGTCTTGAAACTTGCTCAAGACTCAGACGATTAACCCTCTTATGCTGAATTTGTCTGTGTAGCCCTGCTAACCTGCCCGATTGATTTTTGATATTGATTGCAGTTTCTTCTTCTTCTATTTCTCCTTCTTCCTCTACTTCTTCTTCTTCTTTATTGTGCTACAGTCCATGGTAGACTTGGTCATCAACCAAGAAGTCCCACCCTCTGGCACAACCTTTAACTTGCTGCCTCCAATTTTGCACGCCAAAGTGATTGAGGTCCGTGGGCATTCTGTATTGCGTTGTCACTCGGATTTGAAGACTCTTCATGATCTTTCCTTCTTCCTTCTTCTTTCCTTGTATCTCTAGAAGTTTGACTTGGCGCATGCTGGCGAACAGCCTAAAGAGTTCATCGTTAAATCGTCAAGAGGCCATCAACGCAACTCCAATCAAATATTGAACGCAGAGCTTTTCTCTGGATATGACTTCTCTTCTTATCTGCTTTAAGAATGTTCGTGCACTCGCGGTATGAAACTGAACAGGGATGATTAAGCTTTAGGCGTTAATCAACAAGGGAGGGCTCTACTACTTAGTCCTAAATAGACAACAGTTGGCCAGACATACTCTGCGTACAATATTTTTCGGAGCCGAGGTAGACAGTCCTTCATTCACTTGAAGGTAAAGCTGACTGTGGTGGCGTTCTGGACGAGCCATTGACTCAGTGCCAGAACTTCGTTATTTTTCAATAATTTGTGGAACGGGCCCCGAGGAGATGGCAGGCCTTTTCTTGAATATTATCCCACCTAAGTGTCATTGGGTTCAAAAGCTCCTAAAACAAAACACGAAGAGCTACCAGTCATCATATAGTATGGCATCACAACATTCCACAAATGGATGAAATATTTCGATATAAAGAGAAGGTGCCACTCAAACTCTTTGCCCCCCAAATTGTGAATTACCAAAGTTGAGAGAATCAATTACTCCTTTCTCTGCCACAAAGAAAATTCACAATTCATTTCAGTTTTCCTCGTGCTTTGCAATATTCGTAATCAATAATCAAATATTGATAAACGAAAGTCTTAACAGTAGACAAAGAGTCCCTGTGGTCCGGATTAATGTTCTTAGTTATTCATCCTGTCCAGGCTTGGAAGGATATCGCAACAATGTGCATTTCAATCTCCAAGTAACCTCAGTTTATTCTGAATTTTCATTCTGAATAATTGGAAGTGCTGCTTTTGTTGCATTTCATATTCTAAGGTCCGACAGACAATACCTTTTCGATTGTATGCACTTTGTTCGGATGTCAATTCAATTAAATCTGATGAACTGAAATAAATTCAGAACCAAAGAACGCCTGCAGCTTGAGGTTAAATATTGAAATGCATGTGGCGTTCATTTTGGATAATTTAATTTCATTGCATCCTGTGTATACCGGGTGGTGCAAGGAGAAGTTTCTTTTTTCAAAGTACAATAAAATAAGAAAAATTAAATTTTCGTCATGTGTTGTGACTTGATTAGTGAGTTAGGGAATTGCCATTCATTATGATATACAGTGTCGTCCTGGTGGCTGCTTCGGCTAGCTTCACAGGAGCACATTCTTGATTGACAATTTTTCACGGCCTTGTTGATGATTTCTGGCCGAAGCTCTCACAATAGTAGCTCTTAAGTATTTAAATAGTTTCCGTATGGTTGGCAAAACATCAGTTCTTCACAGTTCTCCTCAAAAAACACTCTCTAAAGGAGTCAAATAGCATTTCCGACTCCTACCGTTTTACATCGCGAAGAAAGCTCACAACACACTTGGTGTGGAAAAAAAAAATCGATAGTGGTACGAACTGTGTAGTATGGCGACCCACCCTGCATGAGCCAGAGGTCACTCAAATCAATGTCTATAATTGTAATGAAAACAATGTCGGTAAACATAGCTGGGAGGGCCTTACACCCACCCTTGACCGAAATGTTATTCCCAGTCTCATGTCCGAGGAAAAAATGGTCAAATGATGCCACCACCGTACCATTCTCACCGAAGTCCTAGTCTCTGTGGATGCATTTGCCGCTCGACACTGACGTCTGGAAATCCCACAAGGGAAAATTCTGTTAGTGTATGCAGCCGCCGAGCAGAAGATGCGCCTCGTCAGGAAATAATCAGTTTTTGCCTGAAATCATCATTTAATCAAGCCTCATGAGGAAGTCCAAAGAGGTCGCGAAGCTTTAGCACCTTTGCTAGAAAAATATATAAACAGCTGTCTAGGAATGAGGAAGGTAATGAAGAATAATGAAGAAATTCTATAAAAATTCAGCCCATAGGAACCTCAAAAGGGGCATGGGCAGGTAACTGCGCTGATCGCACTCAAGACTTCGTTAAACGTTTTCAAGATGATCGAGCACTATCCTCACTTGTGTATAGGTCAAGTTGACATACAGTCTTCTCAACTAGGCGTCACAAGAGCGAACATACAACGAGATTGCCGATAACTCCCAAGGAAAGGATCAAAAGAGGCATTCATAGGACCTGAACTCATCTTAGGAATGCCCGCGTCCGGGGTCTCTCGACAGCACAACCAGAGACAGCATGACTCTCCCAGATGCAGGCTGACAATGTGCGTGCTCTCAAACGTCAGCAAGAAATCCTCGGATTTTCTTTTATCTTTAGATAGGAAAGACTGCTTAAGACTACGACTACTTGGGGTACAAAGGGGATACTTCACCTTCGCTAAGCAGCTAGGTGTGTTTGAGCTCAGTGACGAAATCTTCTGCGACGCATGTAGGGGAGGACACTGTAGAGCTCTTCCTCTATCAATGTCCCACCATTGTGGGACTATAAACCCAGATCTTCGAAAGGAGGTCTCCTTAGCCTAGTCAGTCAGATGTTGAGTTGGTGCTCGTGAACGGAGTCTCAAACTATTTGTCACAGCAGACACATTCTCCTCTGTGCGCAACACGATGAAAACCATGCAAGCCGTCTTCTAGTGCACCAGTCTCTAGAACGATTTGCACAAACTTGTGTACTGCTATCATAATGGGTTTTGAAAAAAAAAACGCAATGTTTGGGCGGCATAGCACTCATTTGGCTAGGCCATGTAGAGCGTATGGACACCACTGCTCTAGCCCGAAAAGCCTTCGAATCTGTGCCATTGGGACATTGCCACAGAGGACGGCCTAGGCTAAGGTGGCGCACAAAAGTGGAGAGGGACCTCAACCAACTTTGAGTGCGCAACTGTCGGCAGCTGGCGAAAGACCGTGCTGGCTGCAGAGGCATGTTGATTGAGGCCCAGGTTCACCCCGGACTGTAGCCCCACAAGAAGATGAAGAAGAAGAAGCACTCGCTTTGGATGCAATTTTTCAATACCTCTCAATGCTGCTCAACCGTAAAGTGACTCATTTCATTCCGCGGCAATATGTGCACAGTATGGTACTTTCTGCGAGCTTCTCACTTTCAATCTTAAAAATGTGGGAAGCTGCTGGTAGTGTTTTCTCCGTCTTGGCGACTCTAAACGGCAAAAATTTGATCAGCTTCACATAGACAACTAGAAACCTTTGAGTGGTGGCAGCAATTCGAACGCGGAGGTGTCGTAAAGGAATACGATGTGGTCAGTCCTGGATTCAAACCTGGAACCGTAGGTGTGCAACCCACTATGCGAAGGCAACGTCCACCGCTGTCTTTGAAAGGGAAAGAAGTTGAGAGCTTCACAATAGAATGTGCCATATGTTCGTCGCATCGACTTAGATGAGCGCCTTGACGCCACACAAATGTCTCTTCCTGTATCTACCCAAACATTTTTTATGAGGTCTTGAGCATAGAGAGCTCTGAAATTCCTATAAAATGCCCTCCAGGCGAGAAAGAGGCATTCTGGAAGGAGCTAAGCTCCATTAGTTTCCTGTCCATTGTATCTAGCCTCCAGTGAAAATAATCCACCAGAAGTAAATGTTTCCACAGGACAAATGTTTTCATTGAACACAATTTCTTAGTCGAATTCAAGTGCCTGCCTGGAAGGATTTGAAATAAAATGTAAATCAAAAATTCCCTCCGGCCGATGATAGGAGCAGAGATGGCTCCAATGATCTGCTCGACTCATTTATTCGAACCCAGTCCACGTGATAAAGTTCCATCATCATTTCCCAATGAATTTGTATTTCCATAGAATATCCATCCGCCTACTTCTGTCGCCTGTCCACAGATAAATCCATCTCCAGAAAACAAAAGATTGAAAAACTCATGACTTAACACAAATCTATGATACAAGACAAAAGCCGTTTCAAACCCAACAACTACAGCGAAGGGGAGTGAAAAATACAAAAAAAAAAGAGAAAACAGCAAAAAAATATGAAGAAAAATGTTGAAACCCAATTTGCTGCCACAAAGGATTCAGATCGGGAACAGAAGGATGTACATGGTGTCTCTTGTTCCCTTTTCAAATACATCACGCACAACACACACACACATTGGGAGCACCAGTGCCACAGCAAAACACAGAAACGACGACAGACGTATGTACAAATGTACATTACACTTTGACACAATTTCAGTTCGCACAGGATCTCGCCTCTGTATGATGTATCAGCGCTCTCGCCGTCGTCCATCCCCAGGGCAAGGATGAGCATTTTTCTGACTTTGTTCTATTTTTCTTGTGCTGGGTGTTGTTTTTGTTTTATCCTGAAAGTCACAGCTTTTTGCTGTCCCAGTGCCACATAATCCGCAAAAAAAGGGGGAGGTACAAAGTTAGAGGAGGCGGCGGGCCCTCGAGGAACAACGAGAGGGGCCAAAAGAGAAAATAAGTCGTAATCGACTGACCAATTTATTGGCAGGATTCGCAATAAAGCACCAGACACACACACATACATCAGCGATGGCTGGCAAGAGAGACCAGTCTCAAAGTCAAACTTAGTCACGGGGCCAATGGGTTTGCCGGGCGGCAGAAACAAAACGCCACGCACACACATTCACACATAACTAGCGCCCCCCCTCCCCCATTTTAGGACACTCGATGACTGGGTACACACATGCAGTGACCGCTGTCGGTGGCATTGCATAACTTTCGCCTCAAATCGTTGTCTGTGGCCGGTGGGGGTGGGGGCGGTGATCCCGCAAAATGGAGGATTGATGAGGACTGGGAATGCCTTTCGCTTTTCTTTTTTTCATTACTCAAATCCAAAAAGGGATAGGAGGTGCGCGGCACAGGACCTAGTCGAAAATCGAAACATTTTTGGGCCATTTTCGATTTTCATGTGGGTGAGTGTGTTGATTTTGTGAGGCGGCATCCCCACGTCCGCGTATGATGTACTACGTATGAGGCCATGGATCATGATGACTCAGGCGAATGTGTTTTTGTGTATCCTGTCGAAGGACGAGCAACTTTTTCCATTTTCAGACATCACTATGAAGTCGCAAAAAAATATTGAAAACTTTTCCATTTCACTGAGTTAGGTGCTGTGCTGCGTGAGTCGGGGGGGAGTTTGGATCTTCTTGAGGTTCTGCGTCATCAAGCACATGGGTGGAGTTGTGTGCTTTGAGGAGGATGAAAATTTATCACTTTTGTTACGGTCGGTGGCTAGTATCGCAATTTTGGGGATGACCAAAGAGTAGTTTGTTTGGACTTGGCTGGTGGGACCGGCGCGGTGTGACGTAAAATTTGAATTGGTTGCTGAGTTGATGTATGTTTGAAGGAAAGTTGCAACGAGTTGGAAGAATATATTTGATTCAAGCGATTTGTTGCTGAATAAGGTCTACTTACGAAGGACGTCGCTTCTGTAACAACTTGCGAGAACTTTGCTCAAACTTACCTGAAATAAAAGAAAAAAAGGAAAAATATTACTAGGTGTTAAACACGAAGAGAAATTAGGAAAAAGGATGAAAGGCAGGATGCGACAGACACAGAACCCCCGAAACCGACATTAAAGGTGCAAGCCGACAACCACTGTCGATTTCAAAGCCACATGTATCACCGTCACATGGTAAACGTTGATTCATCGCAAGGTTTCATTTTTAATGTTACACAATATACAAAAATTTAAAAGTGAACTTAAAACTTGCATCCTCGGCTAAAAGAACAATTCATGCCATTTTCTTTTTGAGAATGAAATCATGAAAATGTTTGTCCACGACTATGTCGGAAGTGGTCCATTCAAAAGGTCCAATTTTGGCCGACTCGTTCGAGCATAGCGACTGATATCTCGCAGATTGCACATGTAAAGCTCGTTGCCAAAGCCTAAGACTTTACATATCCCCAGAAAATATAGTTCAAAAGTGTGATTTTGTAGCCAGGATGTAGGTGGTCAGTTAACCTCAGCGAAACGTAAAGTCCTCACCAAAACGATGTCTCAGCAAGTTCATTGTTTCACGCGCTGTATGCCTCGTGCAGCCATCTTGTTGAACTTGAGCTTCAGGCGTCTGAAGGAGAAAATTCAACGTCGAACTCAACTACTGTACAGCGACATGAGCCTGGTCAAGCGTCTTCGGATCCAACGCTTAAGATGGCAAGGCCATGTAGGATGTATGGACACCAGTCTTCGAATTTGAGCCATTGGGACAACGCAATAGAGGACGGCCCAGGATAAGGTGGCGCACACAAGTGGAGAAAGACCTCAACCAACATTGAGTCTGTAACTGTAGGCAGCTGGCGAAAGAGGCTGAGGCATACATGGAGAGGCATGTTGGTTGAGGCCCAGGTCTACACCGGACTGAAGCCATGATCATGTTCATCATCAACTTCTTTAACCCGACTGTTCCACTAAAGGCGTCGAAGTGACCACAAACGCACGAGAGACCTCCATGCCGCTTAATACTATCCCGTCGACTCTAACTCATCAGGAGTTATTACCACGTACAAGCTGGCTAGTTCATGGACTTGATTCACCTCATACTGGGACGGCTTACTTGTCGCCTACCTGATGGAATCACATCTAAGGCACTCATTGGAAGTCGCGATGAAGGCGATATCTGACCGATATATGACCAAACCAACAAAGCATAGCCCTTTCGATCTGAAGAAGTAAGACAGCACCCTTTTATAAAAAAAATGTGACTTAGCAAACATGCTTCTGATAAAGAAAAGGACGCTATAAGCAGGATAACGATTGATATACGTACCGCAATAAACCGATAACTCGAGATGCTCTTTAGGTATGGCAAAAACTGCGGTTAAAATAAAACCAAAAGAAGGAACCAGCAAGAAAATTGACTAGTCAATAGTGTAAGAAGCAAAAAGAGACAATTGTATTCCTATTCCAATTGTATTAGGGATGCTACTAAGCTTGACATCAGCCCTAGAGCTATCAGAAACAAGTTTGTGGAGCCCAGTCTTTCATACTGATCACAAAGGAATGTTTCAATGCTTAGTTAAAAATAATACTCAGCGTAGTCAGAGCATAAAATGTGGTCCGCCGATCAGTTAAATGGCGAAATGTTCTTTAGACTGATGAGTGCAAACGCAATTTGTTCGGCTCTGAAAGCAGACACGATGTAAGACGTTTACCCAACACGGAAGTCAATTCAAGGTAGACAAAAACCGCAAACTTGGAGGAAGTAGCATAATGACTGGAACATGTTTCATTTGGTATGGAGTTGGTTCCATACATCTTATAAAGGGTGTCCCAAAAAGAACGCAAGATTTGAATTTGGCGCCATTCGAATTGTCATTGTTTCACATTTGAACAATTATTATTGTTTGTCCCATCCAACTCAATCCGACACCGATCTCAGCAAACTGGTGTTTCCAAATCCACTATGCAGCGAATTTTGACGAAAGATTTGCATCTTCATGCATACAAAGTTCAATTGACTCAGGAACTGAAGCCAGCTGACTATGCACAGCGAAGGGAGTCCGTTAATTGGGTATTGGAGAGACAACATGAGAGAGACAAATCATGTTTAGTGACGAGGCCCATTTCCATCTTGATGGCTTCGTCAGTAGGCAGAATTTTCGAATTTGGGGCAAGGAAAATCCTCGAGTGATTCAAGAGAAGCAAATGCATCCTCAACCTGTCACTGTGTGGTGTGGATTTTGAGCTGAATGAAGGTTTGTCGTATTTAGCCCATACCTCCTCTGCCATGTGTAACATGTCAGCAGCCAACTTGACGCCAAAGTGAAGCGAATCTGTTGCACGGCCAGTGACAGTGGACACGCGATTGTTGTACGATGCCAACGTCGCAAGAGTTAGTCGGGATGCTCTCCGGTTCAGCACATCCACCTCCATTCGTGATAGGATGTACACGGATAAGGACCGGGGGTTCTACTGGTTGTTAGAGCCACACCAGGAACCCCAGCTGTCGTCAGCCTGGTAGGTTAGGGTTGGTCCCCCGCGGACAATTCACATTTATATAAGTTAGGTTATGTTATTAATTAAGATTAAATTTAAACTGTAAAGGCAAGACAATAAAAACAAAAAAAACCAAAAAGCAACAAACCCAAAAAAAAACACATAATGAAATCAAAAAATTCAAAAAAAGGTTAGTCGTAAGTATATTTAAGTTAGAACAGGATTTATTAAGGTAGATATTTTTTAGAAAATTCAATACATAACTAAGTTTTTTTAAAAAAAAAAATTTTAGTTTTAATAATAAATAAGTGTTTTTATTAATTTTAACTAAATAAATTATCAATGACGACGAAAGGAAAAAATATATGAATAGTTTAGCTTAGAGCGTCCGCATAGAGCCAGAAAGTAGTTATACGTTTTCATTTTAGTCGTACCTAGGTTAAGCGTTTTGTACCTAGTTTTAAAATACTATTAGATAAGAAAAAAAAATGTGTAATATGTTGTGAAATAAAACAAGAGTTTGAACCTCTTCAAAAGCCTCAAAATCCTTTGCGGACAAGCCGCATAAAATCGATGGTCAAAATACTTCAACTTCTGTTTTTGCGTCCTCTCATGCATTCCCTTCGGCAGCGGCCCATCCGTTCATAAATTTGATATTCCTTTGAGCAAAGCGGATCTCAACCAAGACCATTCTCAGAGTCAGCAAATCTCCGCAACATTTTCAAGTGCTTACCAAAAACACTTTACCCAATCCCCGCCCTGACTCTCGCTCTCTCTCTCTCTCTCTCTGTGTTGAGTGTTTTGCCATCGCTTTTTCTTCTAATTAAATAAACTTGAGTTCATTTTAATGGCGCAGAGTCCATTTATCCACCCACTCGCTGACAGATTGCAATATGATTCCTTATCCGCCGCACAAAGAGAGGTTTCCGGTTTCAAAAAGGCTTCCTGTACCATTCCACCCACTGCCCCCCCCCAAGAGATAGAATTCATTAATCTGACCTCCTTTTGCACACAGTCATGCACAGAAGAGGGTGGGCAGGCAAATCTCAAACACAACCCACAACAAGTCTCCTCGCAGGCGAAACAGAGAGAAAAAAAACAACACAAACGAAGAAGCGCCAGAAACTGAAAACGAACTGAAAAAGCGTAACGAAACATAAAACAAACAGCGAAACTTTCCAAATAGAATCTAACCCAATTTGCATTCAACTATTTATCCTTTCTCTAACCGCCAAAAACACACAGACCGAACCAGACCGCCAAACGGACACACTCAGACTCACTCTCAGGGAGACGAACAAAATTTTGTTGATACGGCCAAAAGTTGAAACTAACATTTCTGACCGAAACTGAAATGAACACAAGAGATAATGAGAATCCTTTCTGTATCGTCACGGCGTGACAGAAGTCTTCCCCACCCTCCTTTGGCTTTAGTATTCCCTCGTTCGCATAATTAAATAAATAGAAATGATATCCATCCAGGGGTTGTCCACCTCCCACTAGGATCCGCATAAACATTCATGGTTTATTGAAATACGCCAGATTGTGTGCGAAAAAGGATAACTTGCTGCACTCTCAACTGGTGGGGAGGGGAGTGTGAGAAGTGTGCTTGTAATGGGCACTGCATTAAAATAACTTGAAAATCCTTGCGCTTAGTTTTTACAACATTTTTCGTCGCCCCCACCCGCCCCCCATTGACATTATCGCTTTCGTTGATCCCTTGTACACGGTGCTTACATTCCAGACCAAGTTACAGTGCACACCCGACACGACGACTTTCAGTTGCTGTGGCTGTGTCCTTAAAGTTCACAAAATGAACACAACCACTGGAGAAATTGGGCTAACAAACCATCTCCCTGCACTTCTGTTGATCAACACAGAATGAGGTTGTTTTTGTTGGTTTTCATCTACCCCCCGCCCACTTGCCCGCTGAGAACAGAACAGACAATTGCAAGGACACATGCATACATGCAACACCTACCAACACAGAAAACTGTGAAACTGGAAAAAATCCAGCAAAACCCATTAAAAAGGACGAACAATGGCGCGGAGTAAGAGAAATCGACCCCAATAAAATTTTAATATGTCCCCACGAACGGATTCAGCATCCATTCAACTGCTCCAATTTTTATTGGTCTTGTAATGTTTGTTATCCTGTTTCTTGGACGTCCCCCCCACCCCCCTCCATGCCCTCCATTAATCCAGTGAAGGCACAAAAAAAACACAAAAGGGCTGAAGAAGAAATAAAAAACAAAAAAACGGGAAAAGAAAATCATGATAATTCCAAGGATTTCTGATATGGACTCCGAACATTTCCTCATTTTTATTCGAATGCATTTTCTGGTGCTGCTGTGTACAATGCTCAAGGATGCAATAAACTTTTATGGATTAAACACTGCAAGCTCCCACTCGTCGGTGCCACCGCCCAACTGTCGCGCTGCCTACTGAACAGTTTGCAGGACTTTCCCGAGTGAGGGGCTGGGTATACACGAATGTGTTGAGAATAACGACATCGTGTATTTTTTTGCCTTTCTCTCGAAAATCTTTATTGTGGACAAAGTGGACAACGCACCATCCTCACCGCTCACTGCAGCAACGGCAGCAGCACGTCCTTCTGTAATTGCATTACGAAGTGAGAGTATCGCATCAACGTGCTCTTTGATATTCTACTTTGCCGTATAAGCTGCAAGGTATTCCTTTTGATGCAGTCGGTCTTTCGTTTTCTGGCTTTTATGGATTTATGTTAATCCTATGCGCGAGGAATTCGCGATAAAGTCCTTTGAACGGGGTGGAATTTATAATGGCAACGTTACATTCTTTTGCATTTCGTATGCATGCGAGGCGGAGTTTTGTCTTTATTTGGGTCATCATGGGGGAAAAGTAGGCACATCGGGGGTTAAGGATACTTATCGCTTGCAAAATCGAATACTTCTCGATGCATTCATTTGGTGGACGGGAGTGCTTGGAAGTGCATTTATGAGAGAGGCTTCTGCGAGATGGGAGCATTTGCATATCAAGGAGGAAGCGAAGATAAATCCCTGGATGAGATTGACACTTACTTGCGATCATGACTGGCAGCTTGTTAAGGATACTTGAAACTTGATTGCAACTGGAATTCAGAGGAGTTCTTTATGCAACGCGAGGGCAGGTGTCTTCCAAGATCTGCTTGGGCGAGGGATAAATGCTGCATTGAGATCTTAACCTAATATCGGGTGATTCATTGTGAGGTTTGATTTTCAACAGGCTTTTTCTGACAGATCTCACTAGAATCCTATCAAACTATCTTTTCATATTTTGTCTGTATCATCTGGCAAATCATCGGAGAGACACTCACATCACAACAACGTCTTCCAGCTTTATTACGAAAAACGGAATATACGGTGCGAATGATCGACCTACTGAAACTACTGCTGCCATTCGCAAACACTGGGGAATAATACCCGACCGAATGTAATGAAGAGACTATAACAGCTGTAGTTGAAAGTGCACGCGAAGATTGAAATAATCGAATAGTAGTCGTTTTCAGCAGCCAGCTTAGTCCTTTGAGAGAGCGCTCAATTACTGAATTACTTTGAATCCAAGAAAGCAACTATTGGTAAGAATGCTTCATCTCCTTCGTTTGATTTCGGCACTGTTGTTGTTGTCCCTATTTACCGCGCAGCCGAGGTAGACGAAGTTTTTGACTGCCTCGAAGTTTCTGCTGCCTAGTGTGACGCTCTGCTCGAGGTGCCGATGTTGTGCGTCCGTTTTAATAGCTTCTGCTTCAATGCCGGCAAACGCGTCATTGACGGCTCGTTGTGTTCGTCCAAGCACGTCAATGTTGTCGGCGTAAGCTAACAATTGAGCTGACTTTTGGAAGATCGTGCCTCTGGTGTTGACCTGTGAGTTACGCACGATCTTCTCCAGGATGATGTTAAAAAAGTCACATGACAGTGCGTCGCCTTGTCTAAATCCTTTTTTGACATTGAAGGTCTCGGTGAGTTCGTTCCCGACCTTGACGGAGCAGCGAGAGTTCTCCATCGTCATCCTACACAATCTGACGAGTTTGGTAGGAATGTCAAAACTAGACATGGCACTGTATTGCTCGTCTCTATGCACACTGTCATACGCGACCTTAAAACCGACCAATACGTAGTGAGTGTCGTTTTGCACTTCTTGGGTCTTTTCCAGGAACTGCCGTAGTGTAAAGATTTGGTCAATGGTGGACTTCCCTGGCCTGAAACCTATCCGGTTGCTGACGAACGGTTTTAGGCGTTCAAACAATATCGCAGAGAGGATCTTGTACGCGATGTTAATGAGACTAATCCCTAGATAGTCGACAGACGATGCTGAAATTCCACTCATCGGGCATGCTTTCCTCCGACCATATCTTACAGATGAGCTGGTGCATGCGCCCAACCAGGTCATCTCCAGCTGCTTAAAACCGTTCTGCAGACAGTCCATCCGCTCCAGCAGCTTTCTTCGACTTCGGTCTCGATATTGCTATTTTGACTTCGTCTAAGGCAGGGGGATGGAATTCTTGTCTATCATCGTCCAAATTGAGTGAAACAGTCTGTCTAACAGCGGGATTTTGGCCGTCATCGCCGTTTAGGAGTCTGCAGAAATGATCATTTCAGATTCTCGGCATCAATTGCAACTCTACTACTAGTTCTTCGTTTTGGTCCGGGCGGGCTTTAGTCCGAACCCTATATCCACCGGATAGGTGTTTCACCTTTCGGTAGAACTTTCGAACTTAATTATTGCCATAACACCTCCCCATCTCTTCGACCGCGAGCTTCTCATGTTTTCTCCTTCTGAGAAGCCGGTTCTCTTTCCTTCTTTTCTGTTCGTAGAGCTCACGAACAGCTCTCGTTGTCCGGTGCAGCGTTGCCTTGTAGGCCTCCTGTTTGGCTGCATGTGCCTGCCTGCACTCGTCGTCAAACCATGGGTTCCTTCTGGGTGGTGGCTTGAAATCTAGCACTTCAGTGGCAGCTTCCTTGATGGCTTTTTGACAACGTTTCCATTTGTCTTCTATTGTTTGTGCAGGCAGCGTTGAACTTTGAGACAGTTTCAGGGAGAATCGATCGGTAAAGGCTCCAGCGACCTGTTGCGATTGTAGCTTTCCGACGTCAAACCGTTTTGGCCTGTCTCGACTCCGTTGCTTTCTCGATATCCGGACTCTTACCTTGGCTACAACAAGGTGATGATCCGAGTCGATGCTGGCGCCTCGGAATGTACGGACATCGAGAATACTGGAGGAGTGTCTGAAGTCGATCGCAACGTGATCAATCTGCTTGATGGTTGATTGATCAGGGGATCGCCAGGTTCCTTTATGGATGTTGCGATGTGGGAACCGCGTACTGCTCACAGAGAGGTTCCGCCCCGCGGCGAAGTCCAGCAGCCTGAGTCCGTTTCCGGAGGTCGTGTCATGCAGGCTGTGTTTCCCGATGACGCCAGCAAAGATGTCCTCTTTCCCCAGCTGCGCATTGAAATCTCCTAAAATGATTTGGGGCGTCGATCGTATGTTCTTTCTAAGAGATCATAGAACTCATCCTTGCTGTTGTCATCCTTCTCCTCTATCGGGGCGTGAAATCAGGCTAATGTTCCCGAATTTAGCCTTAATGCGGATTGTCATGAGGCGTTCGCTTACGGGATCGTAGCTTAAGACTTCTTGCCTAAGTCTGCCTCGAACAACAAATTCGCACCTGAATAAGCGCTGCCTTCTCTCCCTGTAGCAGTCGCTGTAGTATATGTCGCAGTTCTTCATCTTCTTTCTGCCCGGTCCATCCCACCGCACTTCTTGGATGGCGGTGATATCTGCTTTGTTGCAGTCAAGGGCCTCCGCAAGTTGTTGGGCTGCACGTGGTCTGTCAAGGGACCTCACATTCCACGTGCAGAACCGAAAATCGTTGTCCTTTGTACGTTTGCTGGGGTCGTCAACATTGGATCCGTCCATATCCGAGGCATGTTCTCGTTTCTGAAGTCGATTCTTTTTTGTGGGGAGGGGACAAGGGACAACCGGAGAGAATAAATGTTTCATTGTTTGATAACCAAGAGATGTCATACACGTCGAAAGGGAATACATTCCACATGAGAGAAAACAAGTTCCTCATCGAGATTGCGCACTTCAACATGTCACTGAACAAAAATTCCGATTGACTTTCCCCAACTTCAAGAATTGGACAAGGAATATTCACAAATCAACTCGACACTCCACAGAATCCAATTCTGTATACAACTCGTCAAGTTGACACAGTTAACCTTTTGTTTGGCGATGGGCGAGATAATCAACGAACCCATTTGTCGCTGTCAAGGCTCATTCGTACTCCGATTCACAAAACGTTGTCTAGACAACGACAAGCAACCATGGCTGCCCCCCACCACATTCGCTCTCTGGATTATCCACTTAAATCGTAGTCATGGCCACGGTTAATCTGCGTCATAACCCATTCGCTCAACATCAAAAGTCACGCTCTTCAGCTTATTGCCGAACACCTCCTGAGTAATCGGCCCTAAGCTGCGTCTATTCAAATGTCAGTTTAATTAATTTTCAAAAGTCCTTTCGCTCGGGCACAAACAGCACGTGCTGTGTAATCCCTTTTTCCATAAAACCTTGTGACTAATTAAACCTGACATCGTCCACCAAACCTAAGCCACCATCCACCCCTTCGGGGGGTTGGTGTGCTCTTTTTCATGGTCACTGTGATCCACCTATCATGTTGTTACATCAAGGATTTGAGCTTTTTAAGTATGTAACTCAGATATCCATTAAATAGCCCTTAAGGACAATTAAGAACCGAAAATAAAAGGCTCCTGACTGGAGTCCATTTTTAGCTTTGCCCCTTTTTTTGTGTGTGTGTTCGCCCTGCCACTTGCGAAGGCCACTCACGTTCGAAGACCGACGGATAATCCTGTCCAAGAGGGATTCTATCAACATCCATTTTATGGCTAAAATTGAATCCTAGTCCAGCCGGCCGACGGACGACGGGTTGACTCCTGCAACCGGTTTCATTTATCAAGGACGAAAGGATTTTATTTTATATCCTTTTTCACGCCACCGTCACTCCCCCGAGCTAGGGGAACCAAAAAATAAAAGTGACTGTATGTGTGTGTGTGTGTGTATCTCCTGAATCCTCTTTAAAGTCATCACATGTCATTAACTTCTAATCAAAGCTCCAGCAGGAAGGATTTATGCATGCAGTGGAGTCGTGCACAGTGAGACCTTGGGTTTTTTTTTCTCCGCCTGATCCATCCCAAGGATAATCATCTGTTAGTGTAAACAAAAAGGATTGAGCTGCCTGGAGACATTCATTGGGAACTTTGTCTATTCACGGCGAAGAGTAAATTTTGATCGATAGACCGACGATGGATGGAGGGGTTGTTGCCCCCCCACCCCCTGTGCGGAGACGCGGACATTCGCTTCCTTAAATTGTTATTTTCCATTTAATTTCTCATTGGAATTGGTATTTCAGCCCAAGGATCCGCTCCGTTTGGGTGGAAGGCGAAGGTAGCACAGCAGAAGGATATTTCAATTGTGAGCAGTTATTTTTCCACTCTGCAGCCCTCAATTCCCCAAATTGGAATGAAGATTGTTTTCTTTTCGTTCGTTTCGCTGTGTTTTGTTCGTTTTCGTGTCTGGCGGGCGTATTGAGGAGAATCGCTGGTATCCTGGTGCAAACATCTCCCACTTCGGCACTCACACACGTCTATGGGATCAATTGAAATCCTCCTGGCCGAGGTGGGGAAATATCTGCGGAAGGATGTTCAGCAGCGGTAGAGCGATGATAGTGATGGTGGTGGGGGTGGTGTAGGTGAAGGGGGGAAATAAAAATAGACACTGCCTGGGGCGGGTAGTTTCCTGGAATTGATTCAAATCGTTCCGAGGAGAGATCATCAAGTCGAATACGTTCCGATGTTAACGGTGGGTGCGCCCCTTGTGGGCTGCTTTGTACTGCAGTGTGGATGGAAATTTGTTTCGATATGCAGCCGAATGCATAAATATTTAAGGAGATTCCTTTTTTCCAATTGCCGCATAAAGCATCGCCTTCTGGCACTCCGGCTCCACTGCGGATGGGTATTCGGATGTTTGATCTGGATCAGAGGGAATTCCAACTTGGCATACCTATCCTTTTATTTTTAGCTTTCATTTTGTGTTTTTTTCCTTCACTTTTATGAAGTGAACGGGATGGGTTTGGATGTGAAAATTTCCGATGAAGTACCTCGGATAACTCTCTCATTTGCGCACGTCAAGCAGGAGCGTCACATATGTACATACGAGTATATGAAGACCTGACAACACTTTGGAAACGAGTCTTTCATTGACGCTGGGAAAGCTTCAGTTTCAGGTATTTCATTCGAGCTGAAGGAAAAAATTGCTCAATGCTGGGATGAATGGAAAAAGTTTTAATTCAATTTAAGAGACTGCAGGAAGTACTTAGAGTCCATGCGGGGGGATTGTTCTCGTGCTACTGCTTCACCTTCATCGAAATATTTTTGTAATATCTACTATTCCAGTGACGCGAAGAAGTAAAACAATCCGTAAGTTACGCATTCCTTCTCCGAGGTTACTTTTAGCATTGTTTACCAGCAAGAGAGCTTTGCAAAGGCCGTTAAAAATAGTCTGGTCTAAGCGATAATAATAATTGAGTGACACTACAGCCCACAAAGGCCCAAGGCTTAGTTCTACAACAACTTCTCGTATTATGCGAAGCATTGGTCTCTCACGAGTAGAAGGGACCTATAGTTTTTTTCCGGCTCCGAACGGCGAGGTTTGAGAAGCTCTTCATAGACAATTGGTATTTTTTGTGCTTAGTTAGTGTAGTGAGCGACTCGAAAGACGTGTTTCCGTGAAAAAATGCGAGGTCTTCCGTCCGGGAATCGAAGTCAGACTTCCGGTGTGTGAGTCGAAGCACTTACCCACAACGCTACGGCGACCACAATGGATGCATCAAAACTTCCCACACCAGACCCCATCAATCTATTCCGGGCCACCATAACTGACACCCTATCTGTAAGCGATTTGTGGTCACTTTTCCTTGAAAGCTTCATGCAAATGGTCGAAACGTGTACATCTAAGGGTAGAATTGGGTTCACACGACAAGCGAGACGGGGCCTTCGAAAGAAAACAAAAACCCAACGGATGACTGGCTTTGTGGGCACATGAAGTGTAAGAAAAAACTTCGAAACCTGCAGAAGACAAAATGCTGTGGTCTGCTTATGGCTCATCTAAGAGGTTCTTCGGATTCCCAGCAGCTCGAGAATGAGAATAAGACCAAAGGTCCATGTGGATGCAGACTCTTTGGCGTAGACATTTAAAAGCAACGTGCCCGGGATCGTACGTGATGGACGGTAGCTCGTTAGCTCCGGATCTGAGTTTCATGTGTATGGGAATATTTACAAAAAAAATTGTTTCATAATAGTCGCCTAGAAATGAAACTTGCTCTTCATGGAATACGACTTGCCGTAAAGCAAAATCCTCCTTGCGTTTGAAATCTATGCATTTGCAGATCTGCAATTGTTGGTAAGACTTACAATCTTGCAAGTGTCACATTATTTCGGCACAAACTAAGGCCAACAGGAGAGGAAGTTAATCGCATGTTCCATCATCATTTTCTTTAAATCGCACGTTTCACAAAAGGGATCGCAAGGGTAATTCACGCACGAGACACCTCAAGCCCACTCGATCTTCCACCATCGACTGTAACTCATGAGCAACTATTCCCATGCGCATCCATGCGAGCTTATGGATTTGATTCAAACCTCTCGTCCTGGGTCTGCCGAGAGGTTGCCTGCCTGATGGAGTCGCATCTAAGGTAAGCCTCGGAAGTCGTGACCATATCTCCAAAACACAAAAGTAAAGCCCTTTCCGTTGAAAGCAATAGCTGCTCAATATTGAATTCCCCCAAACTGTCACTTCTCTCAACCCATCTGGAAGAGTAACACCCGCTACAGCACTGAGTAATCTTATCTCTACAGCTTGTATTCGCGATCTTGTTCTTTCGGTCATTAAGTAAATTTCAGGACCATAGGCGAGGTGAAACAAATGTTACAAAAACCTATAAATAGGCTTTAACACCACACTCGCCCTTATTTTTGTGCAAGTTGGGATACAATGCACTGGAGCGCACAGACTCAAAAACTGGTCCATTCTACTATCAGGCAGAAACCTTAATTTACTGTAGTTTCCTGGTTTTCGTCCTTTCGTCTTACTGAACTACCAAGCTGCTTCAAAAATGATGGCCAATCCTATAAGAAAGCTCAGTGTTGCTCCTTCCATCACTCGTGAAAAAGATCTGTGGAATATACTCCTTCAAAAATTGCTATTCTGACACACTAAATAAGCCAAGTTGACATGTGGCGACATGTGCTTCCATCTGAATGGTGCCACTGATCACACAGCCAACTAAGCAACGATTTTGCGCGAGAAATTTAATGGCCGTGTTATCTGATGTTGTTGCGATGCTTAATGGCCGCCACGATCATTCGGTTTGACACCGTTGGACTTCTTTCTTTGGAAACTTTCAAATTAAAAGTAAACCTCAAGAAGCCGAAAACAAATCAAGATCTAAAACATGAGATAAGTCGATTGATCATCAATACTGTCTTAAAGCCATAGACAATATGGACCATCGGATAGAGGTACGCCTAGGAAGCCTTCGAACATATAAGGAGATCCTTCTGAAAACTTTTTGCAAAAATATGTTAACTGACAAAAAATATCGAAGTCGAAATGTCTAATCTCTAAAACCAGCGATCCAAAGTTATTAGAAAAAAACTGATGATTGGGTAAAGTAGTGACTAGTTGCACGTAGCATGCAACTTGATGCCACTTTATCGTATGCTTTGTGACTAGGCAGAGGCTCAGTATACACTTTCAAGCACGCCACTTTTAACGAGTTTAAGTTCAAAATGCGGAACGAGCCTGTGAGCCTGTTGTTGTTTTCGAGTTGCCCTAAAGTTATGTCTAAATAGATTTTTAGCCTATAAGAGGGGATGGCAATTTCCTGCTTTAAAGACGCCATTCACCCACAAAGCCAAAATACCTCTGAGATAGAATAAATCTGAATAAGCAGCAAGTGACAACAAACTTAACAAATTTGACGGCCAAAGAAAACCAATTTGAGCCGTTCAGAACACCCCATGCCAGTCCCCACCACCCATTTCAACCAACCAAACTATCAGCTCCCTCTCCGAAGGAGTGACATCCAAAGACAACTGAATTCAGAAAATCCCAATCAGTCCGGCACTTGTCGCACGTTCCAATCAAACGCCTTCCACTTCATTCGCCCCGCTCAAAGCGAATCTAACGATCTGTGAACTCCATCAAAGCGTCCCCGCGCACAAAGTATATGTACACATCGCTTCATCCGATTGTCATAAAGTATCGTGTTTACCCAACCAACACCCGCTCACACACGCACACACCCCCACCTCTCAGCAGCGCCTCACACAGCCATTCAACTTTAATCAAACGGCATCAACTTCTCGATATCATTATCGATTGATTGCCATCGGTGACAATCCTTGCAGATACAAACAAATCAGCGGGGAGACGGCGACTGATGAAAAAGTTCTGCGGTGAGAAATGAAATCACTCGAAACTTCCTCCGCAGCGCAGCGTGAACCCCACCCACTCCACCCACTGCCACAGAAGGATACGAAAACATGATCAATAATTCAGGACTTCGATTTAATTATTATTTCAATATGGATGAAGTTTTGAAATCGAGAACCGACAGGCAACTTGTACCGTCTGTCGGCTTTGAAGGGTTGTCACGGGAGGGGCGGACGGGGGCGTGTGCATGAATGTGCAGTGTAAATTGAAAACGACAAAGTTCGTCGGTATCGGATGTAGATTGCCTAGCAGGTGGGCGGCCCCAGCCCAGCGCATCGTTGCGCCAGCATGAGCTTGAACTCGGTTTGATTAGATAGCGGCGGAGGTGACAGGTTTGGGGCGGTGGACGGAAACTTCAGTTGGAAGAGGATTGCAATCTAAAGTGGCTTCAATTGATTACTCCATCGATTTTAAATCGTCTGAACG
This sequence comes from Eristalinus sepulchralis, assembly GCA_944738645.1. Lineage (NCBI taxonomy): Eukaryota > Metazoa > Arthropoda > Insecta > Diptera > Syrphidae > Eristalinus > Eristalinus sepulchralis. The sequence continues at coordinate 74,091,797 of OX122882.1, forward strand.
GAATGTTATTCACACTTAAATGCCGTGTTCCAAGCCTCCCCCCCCTGGCGGAGGCTGTGGCGGCAGAGATGCCTTAAGAGGATTTGATTATGGACCCAATCACTTGGGCGTTGGTGAAAGTTTCAAGGGGAAGATTTTGTGTTGCAAATGGGAGCGGCGGCGATTCAGTGGAATGCGGCGTGCCGAAATGTGAAAAGTTTTTGAAAATTTTTAATTCGCCTTGGAGTTAAGAGCCCAGCTGGGCTTCGGAGGGCTTGTTGTGTGATTGAAACCGATGAGTTGGCAAAGAGTTGCCAACCAAAGTGCTGGTCAGCCCAAAAGTTCTTGGCAATCGGGTGGAGTTGCATTTTTTGTTCATCGAGTTTGAAACGGAAAGGTTTTGAGAATTCGCAAATTGAAGAGATGACGGTGTTGATTGGCAGGACTAATATTTCTGAGGGGTTTTAGCGGGGCTTAGTGGGAGAGGAACATTGCCTTTTTGAAATGGAATCTTTGACACTTTGGGTCTGTCAGACGAAAGTCATCTTTTGAAGACGGAAAATCTGTGGGTGGGGCAAATACAAGTTTCTTTTCTAAAATCGACTTTGCGTTCCATTTCCTGCAGGTTTGAGAGGTGGTCTTCCTTTTCGGTAATAATGTGTTTTTCTCTAACGCCCATTGAAGCGTTGTCACAAGCCTCATTTTCGAAGAGTAACTGCCAAAGATGTCACTGCTCCACTGTCTCAGTTCTACAATCCCCACCAAGTCGTCAATATCTGGATAACTTGGCCTTTCGACAAAAGCGTGCGGTCTGTCTGAATTACTGATCTGACCAAATTGCCCGTGAACGTATCTGCCGAGATGAAAATGCGCCTCGTTAGCAAATAAAAGCTTTTGCCAAAAATCGTTACCCAATTCAAACTGTCAAACTGTCAAGTGGGCAGCAATTGCTGAGTATCTAAGATCTTTATACAGAAGTCGTCACAGGCTAATGCGTGGAATGTTGATCTGTTAAGATCGATAGTGCGTTGATTTCTATGATTTGAGTGTCGAACACAGCAGCCGCATACTCACTTTACCGAAACGGATAAGATGCGTGTTCTTCATTAGCACACCAGCCAAATGGCCTTGTTCCCAAACTTGGGTATAGCAGTTACCAAACCTTAATTTCAAGTAACGCATTGCTTGTGCACTCAAAAAGTTTTCAAAATTTCTCAATGCTGTTCAAGCGTACCTCCGACGTTTCACGGAGGTATGACACAAACTTTCTCTTAGTGATCTGGGCCTGGGACTTTTGTGTGAAGACGACAACTTTACACTTCACACCTCTTTAAGTAATTTTGCATCGGCCTTCCATGCGGAAAACTTTGCGATCCTAATGGCCACCAACTGTATTGGTATGAATAAGTGGAAGGGGCGAAGTATCTGCGTCTGCAGCGACAGCCAAGCTGTGCTTAAGGTCTTACTCATCTCTTTAACCACTTCGAATTGCCCAGAAATGCAATTCCTCCCTTGCTTTGGTCGGCAGACTGAATTCCCTAAGACTTGTCTGGGTCACGGGATATCACGGTATCACGGGAAACGAGATTACTGATGAAGTAGCTAGGCAAGGTTCTAAAGAGGCATTCGTTGGGCTCGCTTCCGCTTCCTTGGTTAGGGCTTCCGTTGACGGTTGGGTCTCCCAACGGCACAACCAGGGATGGCATGACTCTCCAGAATGCAGACTGATAAAGTGAATGCTCCCGAACGTCAGCAAGAAATACGCGGCTTTTCTATTATCTCTAGACAGAAAAGAGTGCATAACTTGTCGGCGTACAAACGGGATACTTTACCTTTGCTAAGCACCTAAGTCTGCTTTTAGTGAAGACACCCTTTGCAACACTTGTGAAGAAGGTGAGTCAGGAGTAATTTTTCTTCCACTTCAATGTTCAATGAACCATTTCTGTCGATGTTGCTAATACAATTTTTTCCAACGCAGCTGAGACGGAAATCGTTTAGGAGCCTTGTAAGCAATATAATGATCTGTCATATGTCAGAATTTGTTGCTCTCTCTGAACTATATATTCGTGGTGAGGAAGTGAACCTTACGCAGTGCTGCTTGGAGAGACATGTTGGTTGGGGCCCAGGTCTACCTCGGACTGTAACGCCACAAAAAGAAGGAGAAGTGGTAAAATTTGACTTCACTGTCATGAAGGGTTTGAAAATTATATCAGACTGAAGCAGGCCGTTCGAACCTTCGCCATCGATTCTAACTCATCAGGAGCTATCCCCAAGTGCAACAAAGCGAGCTCTTAGAGTGGATCCAATCAGCTCGCCCTTGGTAAGAGTGAGAAGCCGATTTGGTGCTGAATATGTCCAGATGCTGATTGTGCACTTTGGCCGTCACCTTTGCATAACACTTAATTTGTTAAGTGATCTGCTTTTCATGACTGATGTGTAATGGGTGTTCATCTGCATTGCCTATGGGGCGACGAAAGCGGGTGGTTTCTATGATTGGTGGGCAATCTATGCTTCTGGGGTAACAGAGAAGGAGTCGGATGTTGTAACTCGCACGAAGGAAATATAAGGATGTCAAATATTCGTTTTTTTGTCTTTTGAATTTTCCAGCTACGTACAAAGCGCTACAGAGCTCGTATCTGGCAATACTACATGACATAACCTACAAGACGACGCTGCGATGCATGATTAGTTGGATATTGCGTTCAACAGTTATAGACGTGTAAACATGGAGTTCACTAGCGCTGTTAAGGTTTTCCTTCGTTAAAGGCAAATCCGCTAAAGAGACTTTTCGTGAGATTAATGGTTTTTTTTGGGGGATGGAACTCTATTACCTCGAATCGCGGAGGAATGGTTTCGACGATTCAGAGCTGGTGGAAACGACATCATGGATAAGCCAGCAGGCGGAAGACCAGTGACGACGAATACTGATCGAATCATGGAAATCATCGAGTAAGACCGGCATGTGGCATCTCGTCACACCGCCCAGGAGATGGGAGTTAGTCACCAAACCATTTGAAACCATCTGCAGAAAGCTTGATGTTTGGGTGCCGCATGATTTGACGCAAAAAAACCTTCTGGACTCAATCAACGCCTGCGATATGCTGCTGAAACGGAACGAACTCGACCCATTTTTAAAGTGGATGGTGACTAGCGACGAAGAATGGATCACATACGACAATATCAAGTGAAAACGGTGGTGGTTGAAAGCCGGTGAATTGTCCCGAACAGTGGCCAAGTCGGGATTGACTGCCAGGAAGGGTTTCCACTATGAGCTGCTCTCATATGGCCAGACGCTTAATTCTACCATCTTCTGCGAACAACTGGACCGCTTGAAGCAGGCGATCGACCAGAAGCGTCCAGAATTGGCCAACAGGAAGGGTGTAGTGTTCCACCAGGACAACGCCAGACCACACACTTCGTTGATGACTCGTCAGAAGCTACGGGAGCTCGGATGGGAGGTTTTATCGCATCCGCCATGTAGCCTGGACATAGCGCCAAGTGATTACCACCTGTTCCTGTCCATGGCAAACGCCCTTGGTGGTATGAAGTTGAACTCAAAAGAGGCTTGTGAAAAGTGGCTGTACGAGTTCTTCGCAAATAAGGAAGGGGGCTTCTACCAGGGGCGTATTATGAAGTTGCCTTCTAGATGGAAACAGATTATCGAACAAAACGGCGCATATTTGAACTAAATCCGACATTTTTTTTGAAACATAGAATGAAGAGCAAAAGAGCGGAAAGGAGATATTTGACAACCTTATATAGTCACTGTCCCACAAAGCGTACACAAACTAGCAGCATACAGGGTGAAACATTAGAACCAAATTTAAAGCATCGTATGTAGGTATCGCCTCTGAAAAACAAAGAATAGTTTCGACTCAAAGCCTACTGTGTGGGGACAAGCAGGATCATGGACATGCTCAACTCCACCATACTCGATACCAATCGGACATTTATGTTCATTGCGTTTTTGCCACCCGATTGCAGACGGCATAAATGTCTGTCTCGATACATTGTTTGACGAAGCATAATCAAGTTGAGTGAAGATTTGCCAGTCAACACTGTGTCCCACAAATGGATCGAATTGCCGCAACAGCACACTCTCCACATATAATGCTCATAACTCACAATAATCTCCTTTCTCTGGGATTACCCCGCCCCAGTGCTGTCCTCATCAAAAACACCGCCCGTACGCATACCGACCGAGCTCACGTATCAATGATCTGAATTACCACTTAACAAACGATAAACACCACAAAGTCGCCTCTAATGGAATGGAATGTTACTTCAGTTAATTATCCTTCGTCCTTTTATTTTCATTCATCCGCCTGCGATCCCAGCGCACAGCACCCAAACCTCTTTGTGACCTGTCCCCTGTGTGTGCTGGGGAATGACACCGTGGATCAGTATTGTACGTAATTCGCTTTAGAAGTGAAAATATGTGTCCTCTGCGGCCGTGTATCCTGGTGGTGTGGCATATTTACGAGTCAGGTTTTTGGTGACTTATTCTCATTTATCTCTGCCGTCGTTCCTTCAGCTCCCATTTACTCAGACTCGGTCGTTTCTTTTTATTATAATTCCGAAAGGAATTCACCGCCTCTCCATGTAGGACACGTCCATCCCTGGCAGTCCCCCCCCCCCCCCGCCCGGATGGACAGCAGCGAATCGTATTAGTCGTTTCAATGTGCTGACAAACAATCCGACAGACATCCTGCTTCTATGATAATTAAAGGTGTCAGGATAATGCACGTTGGGCTGGGTGAATGTACGGATGTGTAGCCGCAGGGGGGGGTTGGCTGCAAATTAATGACACACACACGCACACATGCACACACACGTCCGGGAAGAAGTTAGCAGCAGGAGCAGGAGCCGCCCGCATGGACAAACAACAAGAAGTGAAATTGCGAACAATTTATGAGGTCGTTTTGGGGAAGGATAAACTATTGTAACTATGACAGGACAAATGAGAGATTTTCTCTTGGCCGGGCCTGTGTGAGTGTGGGGGGAGGGGAGGGGATGGGACGATGGGTAGATGGTGTTAAATTGGATTTTATTGCGAAAGTGCTTTGTAGGGATTTGTTTATCTTGATGTGGATGAACTGAGAAGCATGCGAGTGTGTCCTGGATTCCGCAAGCACGGATAATTGATTTCGAAACGATGTGCAAGGCTTTTTTGATGCTCCACCCCGGCATCCGGTTTGATGTGTACACCTCTTGCTCTTGAACGGAACGCGGTACTGGGCGAAAGGGGGAAGAATACTTGAAGCATCGGAATGAAATGGATTTCCCATTTAATTAGCGCACTGATTGGAAATTGATCAAATGATACGTATGTGTGTGTGTGTTTGTCTGTTTCTCGGATGGATACTTGCGGGGGGAGGAAGTGCTCGGAATCGATTAGGTGATTAAGATCTTTTGTTGACCTAAATAATGATGATGACTACGGTGGGTGAGTGATGGGGAGGGTGGGCTCTGATGTGTTTGCAAATGCGTGGCTATAATGACTCTTGTTTTGTGGCTTTAGACGTCATTAGTGTGGCCTTGAAGAGGAATGCAATACCAAAGTGTAGGAAAGAAATGTGGTATAAAAGGGGTTGACGGCCGCGAACCAACACATCATTGTGGGGTTCATCCCGACCAGTGAATCAATACTAGCGGTCTAAAATCTCTTCTACATAAAAAGGGGAACATATTTAATAATCTAGCAGGATGTCAGTTGTTGGAAAAGGGTTAAAGCTCCTCGAAGGAGAATTGACAGAAGACTTTCCAGGATCGTCATTCATCAGTGAGCACATCCGCCCAATGGATTGCCTTCATCGTTCCCTGTCTGGTTGAGGGTTCAAGTAATGGATCTGTTTAAAGACCTTGAGGTTGTGCATGACGTTATTACAACAACCCTCAAATATGGAGCAAATTACTGTTGACGAACCTACTAAATGAACAAAGGACTATTTTTTGGGGGAAATGTGAGGTCCATGTGCACCCGATGAACTAACGCAGGCCCTGGAAGCCTCCAGAGATCACATCCATTCATCAAAAACGATACAAAGGGCCAATCTTAAAGGAGGAAGGACAAGTTCGACTTCTACTGCGCGGTCTGCTGCTGCAGAGAGGGAATGTAGTGCTCATTCGGCTGTGGATTTGTTATTTGAAGCAGACCTATAATTCTTCAGAATTCAAGACTTCCGCAAACGGATGTCGAATGGTAACAACAACCGGACACCCCCACATAGGAGAAGGCTGCCTTTTACGAATGACTAGAATGAATAATGTTAGCTGGGAGATCTCAAAAAGAATGTTTCAGCTGAAGCGTCTTGCTGGTTGTTGCAGACGTTCAAACCATTTGTAGCGCCAACCTAAGCAGAAATTACTTTTTCAAAATGACGCTCAAAATGTGCACGCACAAGGATTGTACTTGAAAAACAGGCACATCTTGCGCTTTTATTTCCCCTTGTGCAATCCAGCTCTGTGGCTACGACTTCAAGACTTGTGCAGATCCGATGGTTGGAGTCAATCCTTTATGAAAGATCGTACGTCCTATGTGACGCACTTTCTTTCATAAAGGATTTGTGTAAGGAAAATGCGTGAAGGGCATTCACGTGAAATGTGTGCGAATGTTTCGTCCTGTGTCCTTGGCTTGACATAGGAATGTTCGTTTGCTTCTTTGAGCTTTCCTTGCCTTAAAGAGCGTCAATTTGCTTTCTTAAGGTTTTTTAAGCTGAGTTCTGATTGATCGTTTGGATTTCTTAAGACTCGGCCCACTGCCCTCTGGTCTGTTGTATCTTCGCCCAGATGATGTGACTGGATTTATGAAACATTTGATTCAAAACCACATCCGTCACACTATCATTAGTGTCACAAATTCACTGGTGGAACGAAAGTCTATTTTGTGGCGAAATGATGGCTACCAGACTCAGGTATTGCGGGAGCCTGACTGGTAATAGCTTAACCAGAGGCTATATTCTGGTGTCACGGGAGGTAAGAAGCCCGGTTTCGGTTTCAGCCTCACCGTGTGGTAGGCCCCGTTGTGGAAGTTTCGTGGCGGCTGTGGCTTAAGACCCAATATTCGAGGTTAGTGTACAGTGCTGACTTGTCTGAATTAGGATGTGCACCCCACTGATTCAGGACCGGCTCAGTGCCGCCTCAGTGTGGAGATTCCTTCTCAACTGTTTGCTGCGACGCAGAGAGCGACAGAGGCTTAAAAACGGCTTCGCTCCAAACCAGGTTGGGGTGATTGTCCCTCAGGCATAATTTTAATTGGTACTAGTGCAACTAAGGCATATAGTCTTGCATTATTGACGACTCTTAGGAAAATAGACATTGTGAAATAAGCCGTGAAAGTTGGTGATCACGTAAAACTAGCTTTGTCCAAGTTGACACTACAGTAAGGCTTAGAATGTAAGGAACCAGCCTTTGTGCGTTCGCCTACGTATTCATTGCCTGCAATTCCACTGTGTCCAGATACGCTGCCGAGTTTGACTTTATCGTGTTTGCAGTTCATCGTAACAACACTTCACGGTTCTGGGGCAATAAGGCCAAGAACCAAGGGTATCTCTTGTATTCGAAAAGGCTCGACGACGTGGATTTGAGTTAAGAAAAGAAAAACAAAACTTCTGGATATTATTTAATCATCAGAGAAGTTCTGTGAACTCTAGCTAAAAAAAAAATTAATTAAACTACTTAAGCCTAGCTTAGAGTAATACAAGCCAGACTGTAAACAGCATCAAAACGAAACAATCACGGAAGTGGATCCTTTCGTAAGATATGAAAATGATTACCCGAAAATTAAAGCAGTTTGCGATGGAATGCCACAAGGAAGTGCTCTTGGACCACTTCTGAATCTTTTGAATACACGCCGTAAACCGAAAGAAGGCGACTATGATACACGTCTTTAACCAAGTATTTAATTGGTTTCAGGCCAGGGAACTCAACCATCGATCAAATCCTCACACCACGGCAGATCCTGAAAAGACCCAAGAGATGCGGGTCGATTCTCAGAACCTATTCCTCGATTGCAAGGCTGCATATGACAGCGGGAATAAAGACGATTTGTACAATGCCATGTCTAGTTTTGACATTCATGCTCAACTCCTCAGGTTATGCAGGACGACGGTGGACACCACACGTTCCTCCATTAAGGTGGGTAACGAACTTACTGAGACCTTTCAGACAAGGCGACACGTTGTCATGTGAACGAGTTGTCAATGAGTGAATTTCTTGCATTGAAGCGGAGGTGACTGAAATGTGTATCGCGGTGAATGAGGCAACATAGAGTCTCATGTATGCATGTCATCAGGAAAGGACGCACAACATCGACGTCTGGAATGGAACGGCATAATGGGCACCAGAAGGGATTTCGTCTACTTCGGCCCTGAAACTAGAAGGGACTATAATGCTAGCACCGAGATCAAGACGCAATTGAGTGATAGAGCCATGCCTCGAAGAACCAAGTGGACTTTACATAACACTGTGGTCATATCCGTCCTGCTCTAGGGCGAAGAGACTCTATTGAAATTCGATGAAGGACACCTCAGCCATTTAGAGTGAAGCGATCTGCGTGCAATTTTTGGTGCGGTTCGTCTCAACCACGAACAGTACGGCACCTACATGGACAAGCATCTTCGGATTCAACTCTAGGCGTTGCATAGGTCACGTAGAGAGAATGGACGCCACAGCATCGACACTAAGAGCCATAATAGACGACGTCCTTGAACAAAATGGCAAAAGATCTTGCTGGCTTAAGAAACTTGTTGGTTGAAGCTCAGGTTTACAGTTGACCGTAACACCAAACAAAGGCGAACTGCTTCTGTAGACGTGTGTAGACGTTCGGATATCCGTGATTTCGGCTACAAAGAAATAAACCCTTTGAGCTGGCCAGGAAGTACACCGCCTCCACGTCGCAGAATCCTTCAATTGGAAAGTAATCTGCCAAAAATCGTATGACAGAATAATTGCTCGCAAAGATAATGCAAAGGTCCTAGTTGCAGTATTTACAATAACTAATCGTGTCTTGAGAGTAGTTAGTTTTTAGTGAATAAAAATCGGCCACTACTATGGACGTGGGTTTCTAATTCACATATCGCCTTTTTGAAGACCATTTCACCAACCGGTGGGAAAGAAAAAAGTTTAGTGGCCTGAGATTACCCAATAGATCAGCGGGTTTGAACTTAAATTTAAGCTGCAGTTCAATGGCATACCTTGCCGGGTATAAGACCGGCAATAGCTTCAAGAGCTTGCAAAGTACCTATTACGCCGACACAGGCTACTGTTTGTAGCTTTAGCCCCTTACTTGTCGTTGTGCATTGAATTGTGTTTGGCGCTCAAACTACGTTGTTATGGGTCTCAACAGAATTGTGTATAACTTTGAGAGAAGGATACAAAGCTAGACCGTCACTGGCTCATATTGCTCTGGTAACACGTTCCATAACAGTCTAGATATGTGGATTCCAGTTGAGTTGCTTGTTCGGGACTTCTTTGGAATACACACACGTTTCCATTCTTACCTGTTTCGAGGGCATAAAATCTCTTCTCAAATCACCGTAACTTTGCCTTGTTGCTAAGCTGTCATCTGGATGTCTCCTTGCACACTTCCAATGCAGCGCTAGACATCAAGTGACTAACTCTTTATCAAGTTGCTACAAAGTGAATGTGACCCATGGCGACAATTGTTAGGATTCTGATGCACGGAGTCCATCTTTTGTTGAAGATGGGCACCACAAAGCCTTTGTAATGAGTTCACCTCAGTAAAATGTAGTCGAGGCCTCAGTACTCGAATCGGATGCAGCAGACTTCCACCACTGTGCTCATCTTTTGTATACTCCGAAGGAGACTTCGGTTGAAATAGGATTCCCTCAGTTGATGGTTAAACGACACTCTAAGACAGTCTCTCCTCTCCCCTCGCTCCTAGCAACGATTCAAATTTTTCAAAAAACTCCAGATTTTCCCTTCACCATTAACATCTCGGATTCCACCTCCGGTTCAGTTCAACTGACACTCTTCAAAGGCTGCCTGGTGCACTGGATCGCTTTGAATTTGAATTGCCTGTGTGTCACTTTTAATTCTGACTCATCTGTAACCTGAAGTCTCCTCTGTGCACCCTTCCGACGGTGACGGTGACAACTGTATTCCCTTTCACAGCAAAGCCTAAGCCGGCTTTATCTCATTCATTACGCATGCAACCCCATTCCCGGGCACACTTCCTCTCCATTTCATCTCCTAATCCATTTCCTAATCAAATCAAAGTCGATTCTCCGGGACAACACATGCACACACATCTCCCTCCACCTACACCAGGGGGTGAACGAAATAATTCCATTCATCTCTTATCACTCGGGCGCACTCACACTCTGTTCACTAGCAATTAGTCGGCTTGCCTATCAGAGGCATAGAGCCGGTGCCGTCGAGGGTATCGGATGCAGGGGGAACACGTATCCCAACAGGGAATATCCAAGTGGATTCAGTGAAAACTGAAAAACTGAAAGCGACATCCTGCCAGGAGGTGTTTGAGTGTTTTCGAGTATGACTCAACGGTATCGCCTTTGGCACGTAAGAAATTTTAATCTTTCTCTCTCTCACTCTCTCCCGTCTACCTGGATCTTTTCAGTCCAAACATAAGATCCCCACAGGGAGTCGACAGTAAATTTTCTTTGCCACCGTACACCCGCTCTGGTGCGACGTGTACATCGCCTCCGTGCAATCATTTTTCAATCAAATGTACCTGCTCCCTGGGCTTGGTGTCCTCATCCTCCTGCTCATCCTTGCGCGTTTTCAATTCAAAAAGGATCTCAATCATTATATTGAGCGTAGTGAGGGAGACGGGCGGCAACAAGGATATCCCTTGGGCATACGCCCATTGCTTTTGTCAAACCACTTTACAGGCGGTAGCAGTTCTCTTTTGGAATTATTAATGAATTGTTCCGTTCGAATTAAAATCTGACGTTCTTTGCCGGGTGTCACGTCCTGGTTGTGAGAATTTCCGCACAAGACAATCGATGAGGAAAATAGGTGGCTCGGTAGCAGAAGACGCTCTGCTTTGAGGAGGTGAATCTCCGAATCGCCCTCGGCATCACGTAGTTTACCAATTAAACGGAAGAGATTGGAAAAAGGACATTTAATGCGATAATCGGATGAGGGGAACCGCTAGCACCGTTTCACCCGGAGGCGGTTTGTGTGATTTGCTTGGGAATGATTATGACAAAGGGAGTTCCATCCGAGAGGACACTTTGATAAGTCCGGTGCTCTTTGTGAATCGAACCTACTGGGATAGTTGTGCTTAACCGATGAACGCCTGGGGGAGGGAATGAAATGCTCTGGACTGCTCAATGAAGGTGCTTCAGACTTTCTGGTGCCAGGTTGGTTGAGAGAAAATTGCTTTCCCTGTGATGTAGCAACGCCTTGCACTGACAATCATCGTGTGGGTCATAAAAAGGGAAAATCTTTGCTCAGCATGAACTTTGAAAAAGGAGCAACTTTCTGTCGAGTGCCCGTTTTTAAGGAGGAAGCGACACAAATGATGCTTGATTTGGATCAACTGTAGCCAGTTCCAAAGGAATTTCGTTTGATTTAAAATCACCCGAAAATTCATTCAATTCTCTTGACGGCGTTGGACACGACAAGTCATCCAAGGAATTGCGGGCAAAATGAGAGCAAGACGAAATAAACTCTGTCATCAAGACGGAACAGTATCCATCCTACAGAGAGAGATACACTCGCATCAGCTGCAACTTTGTGGGTTTAACGAACTTCCACTGGCTCATTAAAGTAGGCAAAGGATCAGTTAAGCATTGATGCCGGAGTACTCCTGTCACCAGGCTTCCAGTGGCGTAGTTTGTAGGTGTGTCGACTCCAACGGCACACATCCTAGGGTCCGATTCCGTCATCTCGTAATTTTCACAGCCCCGCTTTTTCAAACTGCTGACCACACTCCGAGAGTACAAGATGACTATGACCAGCTTCAAAATACGCCGATCGACAACATTAATGAATTCTGAGTCCCTTCTACTTGTGACAGCACGCAGCTGAATGTTTTACCCATCGCTCAATAGACGAAGTTGGCTGTAAACATTGGAAAAGAATGAAGAATTACTTCGTGCTTTCCAGAATTCTGCAGTTATTCCTTTTTCGCCTTCATTGAGTGTGGAAGAGATGGAACAATAACAAGCACGTGTACGTCGACATGCTGTCATCGAAGCAGGACGCAGAGCATCGACGTCTCGGACAGAGCATCACTATGAGAAGCAGACATTTCGAGGTAGTACCGAAATCAAGCGCAGAATCACTCTTGCCAATCGTTGTTTCCTTGGGCTTGAGAGGCAATTGAGTAATAAAGCCAGCTCCCGAACGACCAAAGTGACTTTGTACAACACATTGATCATCCCAGTCCTGCTCTACGGCGCAGAGACCTGGACGCTTCTAAAAGCGAATGAGGAAGCCCTAGAGAAAAGTTCTGCGTGCGTTTTTTGATCCTGTTTGCATTGATGGCAATTGGAGGAGAAGATTCAACTACGAGCTGTATGGGCTGTACGGCGGCATGAGCCTAGTCAAGCGTCTCCTGATACAGCGCTTAAGATGGCTAGGCCATATAGAGCGTATGGACGCCACTGCTCCGGCCCGAAAAGTTTCCGTATCTAAGCCATTGGGCCAACGCAACAGAGGATGGCCTGGACTTAGGTAGCGCGCACAACTGGAGAACGCCCTCAACTGACTTGGAGTGCGCAACTGGAAGCAGCTGGCAAGAGATCGTGCTAGCTGTAGAGGCATGTTGGTTGAAGCCCAGGTCCACCCCGGACATGAGCAACATACCTTCCACTTCTTCTTCATTTCCTTTTTCGGGTTGCATTTAAGTCCTCGTTGGAATTGGGTCTCCACCACTGTGCCTCTTCAACCGGTCTCACGTGGCCCGATAGTTACATCCAATTTCTCACCCCAAGTCGATTTAGGCCCTTCTCCACTTGAGTACACCACATCGGCCGAAGACGAAAACTGTGCTACGTTGGCTCAATGGCTCGGATTCAAGGACTCTTCGGGTTGGTGGTGTGGTATAAACCTCCTTTTAATGATTCACGCCTCTTAAGCATTGAATCTGGAGGTGCTTGTTCAGGTGCTTGGCTAGGCGCTTGAATAGGTGCATGCCGCCGCAGAGCCTTCAGATTTCTTCGTTGAATTTTCTCTCTAAGATGTCATCAACGCAGACATGACCATAAATCTAACGCAGACGTTTCTTCCCTGCCATTCTAGTGGAGCTCCATTAAAGCAGGCGGAGAAGTGGAGTAATGGGATGAGTAAGCGTATATGTGCCCATCATCGATCAAGCTGTGTAACTTTTGGAATAGCTTTTAAGATCTTTAATCAAGTAGGGCGAACTTTGGCTCAAGACCAAGTTAGCGGCTTCCAACTCAGTATTTTCTCCAACGCTCATTAATCATTACGAAGTTTGGGTAAGAATCCAAAGAAAAAAATCGTCAATGCATGCTGTCGAGATGTTCGAGGTACTTGCAGGGATTGATCGAGAAACTTGGAAGCCCGCGAGGGACCAAATCCCGAGTGGTTTCTTTTTCAAATTTAGAAACCTAAACTTTGATGCTTTGGTCCCGTAACATAACACAAGTGTCCCCAACGTCACAACTTCTTAGTCGTGCCTTAAATTCGACTTTGACAGGCAGGCGTCCACTGAGAAGCCTTAGGATGAGGTGTTTGAACAAAACAAATTGTCGATGGCGGAGATCTAAGTGAGCTAGCCGAACATACAAACACGCAGAACTCTAATGACGATGATGATGAAGAACAGAAGGACGATAGGATGACCAGAGCAGATGAAATCTGAGGCGCTTTGTATTTCCTCCACGTCCCTAAAACTACGGCAAAAGGCGCTGTTAGGAACCCTCAATTTTCAGGCGTGTGTGCCGATTGAACAGCGCCCGGTAATGATGCCAACAAGTGCTCAAAACCTCCATTAGGCGTTTGTTCAAACACCTCACCCTAAGTTTATTCAGTGGGCGCCTGCCTGTCAAAGTCGCATATAAGGCACGACTCCTTAGTCATGATGACGGGGCCGTATAGTCAAACTTCCTTCGATCATACAGCTGCTTGGATTAAGGATCTAAGCAGCTGACTGAGCGAAGGAAGTTTGACTATACGGCAAGGTACCTCTTCGGACCATCGACACGTTTGTGGACTGGAAGGCAACGCCCTATAGTGCCAAATGATATTGAGAACTCAGTGGTGAAATAGCGACGCTTCTGGCGAGCTCATCGGCGTTTCAATTACCCCAACGTCACACAGTCTTTCGGGCCAGATCAGGTTGAATCTGAGTCGAATGTGAAGGTGCCAAGTTTAAGACCGTGCTACCTAGAGAAGCTCAAAGCCATGCCCTGTTCACCCCGGATGGTAGCGCCAACTCAAGAGGCGGAACAAGAAGGTTCTTATGTGGCCAATGGTGGTGTGTGGTTGGCCTGTGTTATTAAACACTGAGCCAACTTAGACAAAGAACGTCTGCGGACTATAATGGGTTTTGTAAAAGGTCACAACGCTATTGAAGTATATCCTCCCAGGCGCGACATCCATGAGCAATGACTTCTGTAGGAGCCATAGGAACGAGGAAAATGTTAAAATTATTTCAAACGACTGGCAAACGCTTGAAAAATAGAGGAAGGCTTTAGCAACTTAACCAAGAACTTATACTGCCACACCTCGAAAGCTGCATAGCTAGCTCTACTAGACGCCGCGTCACAATAGGTCAAAAGTAGACCTAAGTGCAGTTGCCCATTGACAACCAACCTCCCCAACCTTACCCAGCCGCCACTCTTTTGTGAACTTCAGCTGATGACATGTGTCCCTTACTCCCGGAATTCCAGCACATCCATCGTCCTAATTGTAAAGCAAATTGTCCCAAGCAGATTTCCCCAAAGCACACACAACCCATGCGACAGGCATTAGCCAGTGTTAATCGATAAGCACCATCATCCGCCATCCTCTGGCGGTAAAATTGAATTTTTGACAAGTCAGCGCTCAAAAATGAATCATTTCCAAGCCATAGCCTCGAAAATTTTATGAGCATCACTTGACGCCCACTCCACCGCCGCCGCTCAATCCGAACACAGATTGGTTTGCGGGGCTAACCTCAAAAACGGTTTTCGATTCACAATTGATCTCGATTATCCGAACTGATTTCGAGGCCACTGCACAGTCGATTGAATAAATAATTCATCTCTTCCTACCGAAGCGCTAACCCCAAAAGCTTATTGAATTTAATTAAAATTTTAAATATTACATTCCCCCACGCCAGACGAGCACAGAAACCGCGGTGGTCTGCCGCACGGATCGCTTCTAATGCAAAAATTCTCGAAATCCAATGAGACTGAACTGCAACTTTGCCGATGCTCCGCAATGAATCCACAAATGGTGCGGAATTGTTTTTGAAAATCTATCTGCGGTCATTATGGTGTGGTCGCCGGCAATTAACCGACTGTGGCGGGGATGGGGGGGATGCACGAATGTCAAAAATTCAATTAAACAAACCTCGATGGATGGCTACACCAGGCAGCCCAGTTTCGACGAAGAGGGCGTCCTCTTTGAAAAACCGTGACTAGATGCTAATCGCATTTGAAGTGAAGCCAAATGAAGTGGTGGCGGCGGCGGCGCGGCGGTGGCCGTGTGTGAGTGCGCGCGTGTGTGCAGGGGCTTTGTGACAGATACTTTCAATTTAATGAATTTCTTTTTGCCATGGCCCCGCATGCGGATTCTGATTGCTTTTCAGCGCTTTTTTGTCGGTCGCTGTTTGCGATGAACTTAATTCAGCACTTTGTTGTCATTTTTGAATAAGTTTGCTTGTCTGCGCTGAGGAATTTTTGATTTCGATTGAAAGGCGCTGCGCGGGAGGTGGTGTTGGGGTTGGTGCGTTCTCGACAATGAATTGTTTTGGGTATTCTTCGTCTTGTTGGCGTTTGTGAGAAGCACAATGCTGTGACGGCGGAATTAGCGGTGGTGGGCGGCAGTGTTAGCCTGGAGCGGGGAGAATTTTTTTTTGGTTTAATGAACGAAATCTGGCCTCGATACTCTCAATGGGTTTTTATTGTCTGTCGAAGAAGGCTTTTGTGCGAGGAGACTCATTAATGAGCAGAGGTTTACCTTGGGCAGAGGATTGACATTTTTTTGTTCTCTTTGGCGGCGCATTGAATTTGGGGTTTCAACCTGCTTTCGATGTCTGGGAGAGATCAGGGGCAGACACAATTGAATTGTTTAAGTAAATGAAGCCGCAAAGGGTGAATGAGTTAGCTTCAAGTAGACAGTGTATGAAAGCAACTCCCCTTGTGCTGACGGATCTGGTTCTTGAACCACATCTCCTTGGATTATCCTTGGTAAAATTGAGATGTCGGAAATATAGTAGCGAATAAATGCATAACTTGCTTATAAAGGGTGACATTTTAGCTATTATCTTTTTGGCAACACTGACGCACAGCTGACCCACGTTTCGTGTTTTGTTTCACTGTCAAACATCTTAAACCATGAATCGTCTAACAAACGAACAACGCTTGCAAATTATTGAATTTTCTTATCAAAATGCGTACTCTGTGAAGAAAAATCATCGCGCGCTTCTTCCATTTTATGGTCAGTTTAATCGACCCACTGAAGCGGCTATTCGGGCTATTGGGACTAAATTTCGCACCAAATTTGCATTGCTGGACTTTAAACCACCAACACGCTTACACTGAGTGCGAACTGAAGAAAATATCGCAGCTGTATCGGCCAGTGTTAGTGATGACCATCAATTACCGATTCGTCGCCCTTCGCAGCAATTGGGCCTCTGTTACCCATCAACGGGGAAAATTCTGCGGAAGGATTTAGGTGTGATACCTTTCAAAGTACAGCTGGTGCTACAATTAAAGCCGAACGACCTAGCGCAACGTAAAATTTTTGGTGAATGGGCTCTTGGAAAGTTGGCCGAAGATCCACTTTTTACCGAAAAATTGTGTTCAGTGACGAAGTTCATTTTTGGCTCAATGGGTACGTAAATAAGCAGAATTGTCGATTTTGGAGTGAATATCAGCCAGAAGCATTGCAAGAGCTACCAATGCATACAGAAAAAGTCAGAGTTTGGTGCGGTTTATGGCTGGTGGCATCATTGGAACGTACTTCTTCCAAGATGATGCGAATCGGAACGTGAACTGTGAATGGTGATCGCTACCGTGAGATGATATCCAACTTCTTTTTGCCCAAAATGCAAGAGCTTGACTTGCATGACATGTGGTTTCAACAAGACGGTGCCACATGCCACGTGCAACAATGGACCTATTGAGAGGCGAGTTCGGTGAACATTTTATTTCACGTTCGGGACCGGTTGTCTTCAATTGACGCATTGGAAGACAACACTGAAGCATTTATTCATTAGATACCGGCCGAAATGTTGGAAAGAGTATGCCAAAATTGGACTAAGTGAATGGACCATTTGAGGCGCAGTCAAGTCAACATTTGCATGAAATAATCTTCGAACTTTAGATTATATGGACCTAACTATCGATTCAAATAAAGATTTCAAGCATTTTTATGCATGTTATAAGTTTTTCACTTTAAACAACTTTTTTTTTACCTTTTAAAAAATCACCCTTTATACGATTATAAAAATTGGAGAAGCTCCACTTTTTTGCGCTTTGTTTCGTTAGAAAAATATTTGTGCACATGGAGTACATCCTGACTGATTCGACCAACCAACTTAAGACTTCTATAATTTCTAAATCGCTCACCGTGACAGTGATCTCAAAATTTGACACATGACAAATATTGCATTATTGCTTACAGGCCCCTTAAACGATTTGTTCTGAAGCGTGATTAAAAATTTAAATCCGTGATGACAACAAATAGCTATCGTGAGAGCCCTCCAACACCTCTACTTGAATGAAACATTTGTGCCACGGACCATAGCTCGTTTCTGTAATACTGACAGCGTTGGAATATACCATGGAGGCGTTCGTAAAGAAACAGCACCATTGGTAGAAATAGTTCGAAAGCGATGGCTGGAATTGAGCGCAATCCCTGTTAAATTGGAATAAAAATGTCTTCTCAGCTCAAATATCATTGAATAGGGTGTACCACATACTGAAACATGAGCGTGGGCTCAAGCCATTGAAGTTATAGAAAGCACACGAACTTATGCCTCAGCAGAAAAAGTTAAAGTCGAAAGAAAGAAAGAGTTTCTGCGCTTGCAGGAAAGTGATGAGTGGCCGAATTTGTTTTTTCCAACAGGTCGCAATTTCCCATCGAGCAATATGTCCACAAACAATATGACTCAGTCACACTACTTGCTGGAAAAGTACCTCGAAAATGTACACCTTCGAATGGCCAGCAGAAGACCGGTATCACCGATGGCCATAACCGCCTCTCCACTCGTATTTTTGGACCGTTACGTCGAAATTAAGACTGTCTTAACGACAACGCGAAAGCCTTCGCAAACAAACATTTCAGTCGGAGAACGTCCCACAAAGCGCACGTCAACCAAAATCGTTTTATATTTCATTTCTTCGACACAATGCTTTGAGAATTTCTCTGTCGGGAGTGTTTTGAAAGCGTAGGGGACGGTATAGGACTTTATTTCGTTGGTTTGACCACGTAGTACGGATGTCACCTTCATCACGGCTTCCGAGGCGTGCCTTAGATGCAATAGTATCAGGTAGGCGACCGCCCGGCAGACCTCGGTCGAGGTGGTTGGATCAAATCCAACCTTGGGAAAAGGTGCTGATGAGTTAGACTAAATAGCGGAGGACAGAGCGACCTGGAGGTATCTCTTGCCTACATTGCAACCCAACACCTGTTATGGAACATGAGGGCTAAATGACGATGAGGTTGGCATTTAAAAAATACCAAAATTTGGACCATCTCAAACAAGAACTTCAAGGGAAATGTTCTTAAATAGCCCAGACCCAATTCCACGCAGCGTGCGATGCTTCCTTAGGTCGTCTAAACGCCAATATTTGCGCCAAAGCTGGACTCATTAAAAACTAGTGATACCATTGGAAAGTTGATGTAATTTCCAACATTTTCTGATTTGGCACAATAAAACTTTTTCTGAATTCAAAACGTTTAAACCTTGTTGTAGTTGGAGTTTGAGTCATTTACCACATTTTCTGGCATGGGTCTTTGCGCAGAGTGTAACGCCGTTGATTGTACTCAACCTGGCGAGTTGCCAACAATTTTCCCAACCAGTTTGCAATTCAAGTTGCCTACTAGCGGTGCACTCTGGATAGACATCACAACCAATGTGATTTTTAAGTAATGGACTTGGACTACCAGTAGTAGGTTCTGTGTTCATGATCTTCTTCTACTTGCAGCGCATCTTCTTTAACAAGTCTCTTCCACGTATTTGATGGTCTAACGCGTCTCCGATTTCCTTTCAATTTTAAGGTCCTCTCGTTATGTCATCATGGGGCATACGGAGTGTATAGTGAATTTCCAGAGAAATGGGTACCCATCCCGTCGACTACTAGATGTCATGGTACAGAGATGGTACAGAGCCAGAAAACGCACACTATCTTCCTGAGGCTAAGGCTGACAAATGCTTTCACCGATTGTGTTGCTCGCAGACTTACGTTCTACAACCGTAAAAGGGCAATGATCTCATATTCGTTTCAAAAATGTACACTTTGTGCACTTGAATATGTGGGATGATCTTTTGCATGCCAAAGGCGATTCGCCCTTATTAGAAATAGAAAAGAGAAGACAGACAGACAGATCCACGCGATGTAGCCCACCCTATGATTAAAGCAATCTCAACCGACGACACGATACAACGCCCTTCCACCATCGTTACCCAGGGTTAGGTTACAGTCTTCAATTGAAGTTGGTCCATGGTTGTGTACTCAATCTGTGACCGAAAAACACCGCTACACCTCATTGGCGCAGGGGATGAGTTAAAATTTCCATTCCCCCCTGGGCTCATGCTTAGTCTAGTGGCTTCAGTTGATACAAAGCCCCCGGCGGACTGTGCGTACATATTTATTTTTGCCAGATGTCTCAGATGAGTACCTCTCCCAGATTCCATCTCTCTTCCGTTGATCACAGGTCACCCCGAGGTGGAAATGAACACACATGCCCCGAAATTGTTATCCTTCACATTAATATAATCTACGCTCGCTGTGTATTTCATTCAACTCCCCCGAGTCCTTTTTCGAGGATATATGCACAACACTCGACATAATTGGAAGCTAATAGATACAAACTCCTTTGAAATACAGAATCCTTGATGAGCATAGTTCCACTGGAAGCAAAGTTTACTTGTAATAACAAATTCCTCCAGAATATTCACATGTTCATGCCTCGCTGGGGATTTGTTTATCAAACGGTTGCTAGCCCAAGGATCTAACCCCATCTTTGGCAGGAGGTACCAAGCCAAATCCATATTTGCTTATTGTTTTTTTTTTTGCATTTCTCCCATGGTCGCTCTCTTTGACCAGCATTTTCCACAGGACTGCCCCG
The DNA here is from genome assembly GCA_944738645.1 of Eristalinus sepulchralis. NCBI lineage: Eukaryota > Metazoa > Arthropoda > Insecta > Diptera > Syrphidae > Eristalinus > Eristalinus sepulchralis. The sequence goes on from OX122882.1 coordinate 74,112,236, forward strand.
AAGTAAGGCCGTAAGAAGGAAAGCAGCTTTAATCGGCAACAGAATCGAACGCACTCCCATCACAATGGGCCCCCCCGCCCAATATCGAAACCATCAGACCATCCTAGTGGAACACGAATCGAATTTCAATCCTCCAATCCCCCGGCTAGACCCGTTTGGCATCAGTTTAGAGACCACCGCCCGGCTGTGGAATTATTTATTGATTTCACACAAGCGCACAAAGGCACACACAGCATCTTGCAGCTGGAAAAGATGCTTGTGCTGCATTCAAGGATAATACGATTAAAATGCATCAATTGGCCATGTGAATGAGCGCTGCCGGAGGCGTCTCTCAATGAGCAGGGTGTAGCATCGACAGATATTGCTGTTTTGTGTCCGAAGCCTTATCCCCGCGGGAGGGAGGGACAAACGAATGAATCCTTTGATAATTACAAAAACGAAACAATTGAGTCCCCCCTCTGCGTCCTCTGTGCACTCGAACGGACTTGCCTAATTGAATTGTATCTGTGAATGGGCATTTTGAGAAGTGTTTCAGGAGCATATTGAAATTCGTTTGAAAAGTAATTCGGATCGCCTGTAATGGATGGGATTTGTTTGCTTTGTCCGCTCCTTTAGTCGGGTGAGAGATGTGTGATTCTCATCGGTCAGGAGACTGAAGATGGCTTGTGTTGGTTGACTTGCAAATAAAGTTTATCTCGACCTAATAGATGAGTTATTTAATTCAAAGCGAAACATCCTGTAAGGATATTTGGAATTTGTTTTTCTCTAAATTTCAGTTTTGGGTGCGTAGGAGCTTCCTCTAGTGGGCGGTTGATTGATCTGGAGACGGATGTTGAGGAGAGGAAATGGCGGACTCACTGAAGACAGGTTCCATCGCGAGGTGGTGTCCGCCAGCGTGAGTCTGTTGTAAGATTTGTTGTCATATAGCTTGTGTTTTCCAGCCTAAATGCTCCTGTTTTTTGCGATCTCCTAGAAGGATTGTGGTGTCATGGCTGAGTCGTTCTTCCTACCCCTTCCAGGAAATCGTAATTATACGCCTTGCCTTTGTCAGCTTTCTCCTCAGCCTGGCAGTGGACGCAAATCAGCCTTATGTTCTTTTAATAATGTATTAACATTCATTTCTTGGTTTCGGAAGAAAATCTTAATAAGCCACAGAAGACGACGCAAAGTTGACATCATATCTAATTCCCTTTACTCGGCGGACATTGCCATTAAGAGTGAAGAACATTTGGCCACATCGGGCGGCTTCCTCTGAGGGAACGTTGCGGGTGGTATCTCAGCCATACCTTGACTAATGTTTTTTTGAATAAGTCTGAAGTTCGAGGTTTATTTGCAAAGCCGCACAGAAAACAAAACCGAACAGTGTCACACCGCATGAAGATGGCCAGATGTCATCGGCATAATGTTAAATTATACAACCAGGAACCCTTTTGAGCAATAAAGTCCTTATAGGCCGAGTTTGTGTGGTTCGTTGCTCCTTCTCGTTGAAACCACATTTAGTCCAATTCTGAATCTCCAAACGCGCAATATGAGACTCCTGTTCTTGTCCCTCTGCTTTACCTGCAACTACAACTAGGGCACACTGTTGTAGGCACATTTGCTGACAATATCTCTCTTTTGGCCAAAGCAACAGATTTTTCAAGACAAGGTGTTTAGAACTCTTGCTATTGCATCACGGTACATAAGAAACGGCGATATCTACACAGATCTTGAAAGTTTACTAGTACAAGGTGAAGTCAAGCGATGCCTGGAAGAGCAAATAAGGTCTTCCCGTAGTTTGACAGACCCTTAAGGAAACTAACGCTTTGCACTGACTTCAAGAGACTAAGCCTTATGTTCTCGTGCGATTGTCTACAACCACCCATTGTTGCGGTGATAGCAGGAAGAGACTACCCTATCAAACGTACCTTAGTCAAGAAACATAAACTACTGGACAAGTCCTTCACTTAGGAGGGGTGGAATTTGTGAAACAAAATCTCACACCTTTGTGGGCGGAAACTAGCCATAGAGTCTTGTTTAAGATTCGCACCCTCTCCTTCCTTCAATCGCGCTTCCGTCCTTCTCCCTAGTCAGCAAGATCTCTCGCCAACTGCCTCCAGTTGCGCATTCCAAGCTGGTTGAGGTCCTTCTCCACTGGTGCGCGCCACCTTAACCTAGGCCGTCCTCTGTTGCGTTCTTCCAATAGCTCAGATTCGCATACTTTTCGGGCCGGAGCAGTGGTGTCCGTACGCTCTACATGGGTTAAGATGGCTAAACGTTAAATCCGAAGACGTTTGACTAGGCGCATGTCGCTGTACAACCCATAGAGTTCGTCGTTGAACCTTCTCCTGTAAACGCCCTAAACGTGAATAGGACCAAAAATCGCAAGCAGGCACAACAAGGACTTCTCCATCAGCGACGTCCAAGTTTCCGCGCAGTGAATCTGAACTGCGATGATCCCCTTTTAGTAGCGTCCAAGTTTCTGCACCATAAAGGAGGACTGGGATGATCAGGCTGTTATACAAAGCCAGTTTAGTCCTTCGAGACAGGGCTTCATTATTCAATTGCTCCTTGAGCTCAAAGAAGCAGCGATTGGCAAGAGTGATTCTGCGTTTGATTTTGGTCCTGTAAACGCCCTAAACGTGAATAGGACCAAAAATCGCAAGCAGGCACAACAAGGACTTCTCCATCAGCGACGTCCAAGTTTCCGCGCAGTGAATCTGAACTGCGATGATCCCCTTTTAGTAGCGTCCAAGTTTCTGCACCATAAAGGAGGACTGGGATGATCAGGCTGTTATACAAAGCCAGTTTAGTCCTTCGAGACAGGGCTTCATTATTCAATTGCTTCTTGAGCTCAAAGAAGCAGCGATTGGCAAGAGTGATTCTGCGTTTGATTTTGGTACTGATGTTGTTGTCCCTATATACCGCGGAGCCGAGGTAGGAAGAGTCCGGGAATATCTCGAAGTTTGTGCTGCTTAGTGTGACACTCTGTCCGAGACATCGATGTTGTGTTCCTTGATGACAGCATGTACATCGTTTTGCCTTCATTTATCGCCAAACCCACTTTAGTCGATTCTGATTCAATGCCAGCAAACGCCTCATTGATGTCTTGCTGTGTTCATTCAAACATGTCAATGTCGTCGGCGTAAGCTAGCATTCGTACGGACTTTTTGAAGATTGTGCCTCTGGTGTTGACTTCTGAGTTACGCACGACCTTCTCATGGATGATGTTAAAGAAGTCACATGACAGTGCGTCGCCTTGTCTAAAATTCCTGAAATTGAGTGTCTCCATGAGTTCGTGACCGACTTTGACGGAGCGAGAGTTCTCCATCGTCATCCTACACAATCTGACGAGTTTGGTAGGAATGTCAAAACTTTGGCTTTGGAATCGACGAATAAGTGGTGAGTGTCGATTTGCACTTCTTGGGTCTTTTCCAGGATCTGGCGTATTTTGAGGATTTGATCGATGGTGGACTTTTCTGGCCTAAAACCACACTAATAAGGACCATTCAGGTTGTTGACGAACGGTTTCCGGTGTTCACACAATAGGGCAGAGATATTTCCACTTACTCTCTGAAAAAAAGCTGGCCAAAAACTAAAAGCAGTAATCCTTGAACCATATCGCTCCGAATTGATTAAAACTGTCCGCCCATTGATTTCTTTAACGGAATGTGGACCAATGGCATCGGTCACAAGGAACCCAAACCACTCACCTTGCATTAATGCAATGACAACCCTTCAGTCACTTTTGGGATTTCTGAGTTTCATACCCACTGAAATATTTCGCATCACTGAAGAAAATGCTGCTCATATAGTCGGCACTTGTTGGCTGTTGTTGAAACCCAAAAGGAGTATCTGAAGGCGTTGTGAATGGTCAGCAAGATTCAGTTGTGGCGTATATTGAATTTTGTGGCGACGACTGAGAGAGTTGTATGACAGGTTCCGGGAAATCGATACTTCAAGGCCCAGCAGCACTTACACTTGCAGTACCATGGTCTTCGACTGACCGTGCTTAGCGCAGACCATCCAACATCAGTGACGCTTTCACAGTCTTTTCAAATTTCCTCAAAATTTGATTGACATTTACGCGTCGTGGATCGACTATAAAGTGAAAAGTGGTTTTGTTTGCATTGACACATTTGTAGGAAATTTTTATATATTTAGCACGGTGTTTGACTACTAAGCGATCCATTATCTTAAATGGCAGACAGTCGTGTAGTATTTAGACTCCTGAAATGACGCTGGAGATTGGAGATTCTAAAATGGCTGGGTTACCAACTTGAAACCACAAATTGAATCCTAAGAATTTTATGTTATTTTGACCTATTTCCGATTTTCTGTCTCATCTTTGTTATAATGGAAATTTCTCAAAATAACGACATTCAAGCTTAGAACGTGAACTTCAAACTGAATTTCGAAACTTTGGCACATTTGCATATTTCCTATTTTCAACCTGGGATACAGAAATGGATGGAAACGCTGTCAATACGAACATTGTCGCATCCACGGTCAACTTTCAAAAAGACTTCCTGACCATTTTTTGATCATTTCCCTGGAAACTCTTTTCAATTCTGTAGACGAAGACGTTTAAGTAAATGTGTCAACAAGTCTTCATTACTTTTCAGTTCGAACCCTTGACTCCCAGCCCCCACGCTGTATCCACTTCAAATTGAAAACAATGTGACAGTCGATATTCCGAAACAAGATAACCCTGCCCACAGAGGCATCAGGTTTCTTCATCCTGCTTCACAATCCACTCCCCCCGCTCACATCCCCTGCCGTTAGCATACTATTTAGTTTTTCATTTCAAAAATTCCATCCACATCGGATGGCCATCAACGCCGTCGTCGTTTATCAGAAAATATTTGACAGGATCTGGTCAACATTTGCACTCCGTGTTGCTTCCGCTCACCGTGTGCCGTCCAATAAAAGATTAAAAAACAGCAGTCCTGCCAATTTTTTCTCTTAGCATAACTGTGCAATATTTTATAGTTTCCCCACCAGAACACAGCCATTCCACTCCTCCGTAGTCTGCTGCTGCTGCTGCTTAGCATTGCTCTGAAGCAGCATCATCGATAAGGCTTTCGGGAATATCCTTTTTGGTGTGTTCGAGCGAAAGTACAACAAACTGTGTATATCCAGGCATTCGGAGGCAGAAGGATACATAACCAGAAGGAAGATACTCTCCTGCCAGATGTAAATGTACGTCCGCTCGCTCGTATATTACCGGTTTCTCTGACGGAATTGCCATTACCTGACTGCTGCTGCTGCTGCTGCTGCTGGCGGCGGAGCTGGGGAGCCGATGACGAGCGTGTGTGCTCGGTAATATCCTTTCAGAGGTATTCACGATGGACCGATGGATGTACCCTTGAATATGATAATAAATATTCCTTTTGTTTGTTTTGCCACACTTGCTCTTTGAACGTGTGTGCTCGGGAGCAGGCAAAATATCCTTTTCCCTGCAAAAGGGAAGGATAAACTTAAGCCCAGCACACGCAACCGCATCGGATGAGTGGGCCGAATCCCTCCCTATCGCACCACCGTTCGTCTCATATTTATACTCTTGCGAAAATATATTTGTTATTTTGCTGAAGGATATGATTTTCTTTTTCTTGTTTTGTTACCTGCTTCAATGGCGGCTGGGGACGTCTTCTGTTGCCTTGCTACTGCTAAATCCGCCAAGTCTGATTGGATGTACATGTAAGACAGGCGTGCGAGGTGGTGCCAGGAAATCGGCAGCAGCATCGCATACCATCGAGAATGTGCTCAAATCACATGGACCACTTTTAGGGTGATTGTGTGGTGGGTGGGAGCTGGTGGGGGAATGGTGGCGAATATTGAAAGCACCACTTGGCGGTGAGTGTTGGGGATAAACAGTCGGCGGGAAATTAGTTTTGAAAAACAAATAAATTCACGGCAGAGGATGTGCGGTGGGGTCCTTATTTTGACACAGCCAGATGGTAGGTTGTAAGTCAGTCAGTTGCAAATTGGGTTTTCGGGGGTAGGGGCGTAAGGTATTGTCTACAGCGTCTGTGGGAATATTTATGGGCAATCGGTGTTTGCTCTACGGATTGTGATATTTTTTGAATACGACGCAGCGGTATATTTCTGCTGCCACACCCATAGGTGTGACTGTTTATTTACACTCCGTTTATTCAGGCTTATTGAAAAGTTATTGAATTGAACAACATTTGCGTAAAATTCATGTGGGGTCTTGACTTTTAGGCGACCCTTGGAATATTTGTGCGCCGAGGGTGCCTTTTATGGCTTTCAATAGGAGCTCGAGTGCAGTCTATTTAAATTTTCTTTTACGGTCTGGTTCAATGGCAAACTTCGCTGCCAATTGAAGGAGAGATGTCAGGACTACAATGACTACACAACCAAAGAGCCAGGTGGCACGATAAAGGCGCAAGTGTTGAGGAAACTTGAATTACAGTTACAGCTTGACCAAAGGCTATAATTCTGGTGCCACAGAAGATCTGGCGCATCGTCAACTTTTTTACTCACTCCCTGCCAAGTTGGAGTAAAACAATCACAGACAGCATAAATACAGTTTGACACTTGGGTAACTCGGATCTCCAGTCTAGCGTTACCTATGACTATTATAGTTGACTATAAGGCTATTAAGAAAAAGGCTCCGCCGACAACCAACCCAGAAATGCTTACAAGAAAAGTGAAAAAAATCTCTTCCCACGAAGACGATCAATCGAAAGGTTAACATGACAGGGACCAACCCAAATGAAGTCCTGCTGATTACCTTAGAAGAACTGTATGCAGCAGTCTCTGGGGTTAACAACTACAGAGCTCACGGGCCAGATAGGATCCCGAATAAGATGGTGAAGGCAGGCTACGATCAGACCAGATTTTTTCCAGCACACTTTGGGGAAATGCTTACTAGAGAGAATCTGTACCACACAGTGGAAGCAGCATCTCTGCCTAAAGGAGAGAAATCACCTGGAGATTCGTCTTCGTATTTGTCTATACAAAGCACTTCAACGTACCATCTATGGCAGGCAACTGGCAGTGGCGGAAGCCACCTATCCAATGTGCGTTCAGGAAAGGCTGATCAACTGTGGATGCGATAGCATCTGTGGCAAACCTGGTCGCGGACGTTATAGAGGTATTGTGCAGTTGTTACGCTAGGTGTTAAAAATGCTTTAAACTCAGCGAGTTGGTTGCACATACGTACGTCTCCTATCTCCATGGGCACACCTGCTTATCTGATGGAGATAGTCATGGACTCAATTACGAATGGGAGATTTATGTTTACCACTGACGATGGCAATATAATGTGTGATGGCGTCCCTCGACTAGCGCCTCCAGATGGAGTGGAAATATTTGGCTATTGTCACTGTAGCAAAGCACATAAAAAACGTGGAGGCTGCTACGAAAACAGCAGTCTCGAATGTAAAAAAGTGGCTGAACTGGAACTTGCGGCTCACAAAACGTAGGCGGAGCTAATTACCAGTCGCAAGAAGGTGGAATACGCAAACTTCACAGTTGGAGACCAGAATATTAGATTCTAGGAGTGCGTGAAGTGCCTACGTGTTATGTTGGACAACATGCTCTTATTCAAAGTCATCCTTTGTACATGGAAAAATCTCTCTAATCCTTCACAAATATTGGTGGACTCGGGTATGCGGGCGGAATTCTACTCTCATGAGTAGTCAATTTAGATCTTCCGTATTTAGCTTCGATTTGGGCTAGGGCGCGGTTGAAACGAATGATGACGGTAGCGTATAGACTCTGCGCAATATGGACTTTAGGCGTTCGTCATGGTAGGCATGCTACCCATAGACAGAGCTTATGGGGCTGTACGAGTACCTTCGAAGCACCCCGGACCGGTAAAAAGTCAAACATATTAAAGGAGAAGAACGAGCAGCATCCATAGCAATGTGGCATGTCAGATGGGACGCCTCCACAAAAACTAGATGGATACATATGCTCATCCCCGTGATCGAAACCTGAATACCTAAATCAGCAGGAAACCTGCTCACGCCCTCACAGTTTCTTTCTGGACACGGTGGCTACTGAAAATATCTGCACAGGCTAAGGCACGACAGCTAGACGCTGTGCCCACAATGTCCAAACTACGAGGAGGTTGTAGCCGCTTTGCGCAGCAGAGACAGATGGTAAACCTACCAAGCGCGCCGACAATATAATGCCCCACATGGTAGCATCTATAGAGAACTGGAATGTTATAGCCACATTCATTATAGAAGTGCATTTAAAACTAAGACCTACGTACACCCTGAAATGTGCTTCCATCCGCTAAATCCATTGGTAAGGCAGAGTGGATCATTTCAAACAATCCTAATCGGAAACGGTGGTTGTTAAATGCGTGTGATGGTGCAAAAGCTTGGTGGAAATTATAGTTTAGCTACTACTTTCTTGTTAACGGGTTGCTTCGGCAATGCCCTCTTCGGTTTGATGCCTGATATTGATGAAATTTATTTCGCTTAGGCAGTGCCCTCTTGAAAGTTGTATAATTTCAATGAATTTGAAAATTTTTTGAATTGCCCGTAACAGACGGACTTGTATACCGCCGCCAATGACGATTGATGAGTCTTCATAGATTGACCTGGTCTGTGATTCTTGGGTTGTTTCCACGATCTGCCATAGTGGGAAAATCTGATCTGCGGTGGATGCACAGGTTTCCACCTGCCGAGCGGACCTCATATACAGAGGTTTGCAGGATTGCTGTTATCGGCATTTTAGCTCTTGGACAATTTTGGGATTTTCGCCTTTCAGGTTTTTGGAAATTTCGGGATTTTGAGTTTTGAGATGACTTACGTAATAAAATCCCAATGGGAAGGGCTTATCTTGCCATTACAGTCCTTGATACATCCATTACGGTCTGTCAAAAATTTGTTTAGAAGTGACGGGTCGCTCACTACTCACTCAAACTTACGCCATGCTCAGTTCAGTTTCGAAGAAGTTTCCAATGCGCATGCACCTTTGAACTTCGCTGCCAAGTGGCAATCATGTTTATGGAAGTTTCCCAATCCCCCCCCCCCCTACAACCCACAGCCTCCTAGAAAATCTTCCATTCCGCCATGGAAATCACTCCTTAAATCAATTAAGATCAGAAACTCACTTAAAGGGTGTCCCAACGCCACAGACCCGCCACAGATCCGCCACAGTTTCCAGCTTGTCACCGTGTACAGCACAACATCAGCGGTGCTTGCTGTGTCATCGTCATCGGGGATGTCCTTGCTGTTGTTGTCGCTGTCCGCCCCATAATCATTTTGCCCAAGAAAAGTTAGAAGGTCTCCGTGGGTTTTTTTTCGCCCTCTTTTACCCGCTTTCGCATTCATTCATGCAAATTGCACCGTTTTGCATAATTTACGAAATTAAAAAGTTTCCACAGTGCTCTCGGTGGCCTTCCTGTGGCTACACTTTACATCGCCATCAATCTTGCTGGCCAAAGAAATTTACTGTCAACTCATCCACAAATTGCAAATCTTTGGATGAACTTTTAGCTGTGATGGGATGGGGGTGGGGACAAGGCAGGAGATAAGGGATAACGGATAACAACAAAGCAGTTGAGTGAATTTTACGTGAATGCATGCGAGAAAGAGCTTTGCATGCAGAAAAGTTCATCATGAACATCCTGGAAATGATGTCTCCCGCTGTGGAGTTCGGATTAATCCGCATCCCCCTGCAGCCGAACAATCAGTGCGGGGGTCTAACTGGTGTACGAAGCGCAGGCAAACAGCTCGTGTGCACATAAAACCTATTCAGTATCACTCAAAAACAGTTCGAAGGACACCTCCGCCAGCCTCGGACGGCAGGGGTCGTCGAAGGGAATCTTTTATGCACTCCCGTCCTGAATGGGATTAAGTGAGAAGAGTTTGACCCTTCTCAGAGATTTATTACTATCGAAAGGATCAACTTTTTCTTTGGCTATCATTTCATTTTTTTGCCCTCCTTGATATTCTTTTCTTGCCCCCCCACCCCCTCCGCCACCATAAACTTGCCAACGTTGGAGTTGAATTTGCATGCATTTAGACCCCGAAACAGGGCATAAAAGTCGAAGGACCATCCACAAGGATGCTGGGTCCAGCCGGCGATAGCGTCTGGTCAAGGGGACAAGCTGAGCGAGATATTAAGTGCAAACATGTTTGCACTCATGTCGTGCCGCTTAGTGTCCCCTTATGGAGTGGGTCTCGTATGGGGGTGGATTGGATTCCCCCCTTCCCCTCAATCCAGCCGCCCATCATCGAGCTGATCTATTGCTCTTGAAGATGGAATCTTTTATTCTTTTTTATTGTCATCCGATGTGGATGAATGGTGGATGAGGACAGGGGCGAGATAGATCCTTTTTTGAGATTTATTTCAATCGCCAACTCCGGAGTCCGGGGCTCGGGCCCGGGCCTATTGCCGTTACTTCTGCTTGGGCAGATGTTGCGGGGGTGTGTGCCTGTGTGTGGGATGTTGATGGGTAGGCAAGGATTATGTCCTTTAAAAGTATAAACATTCTTCTTTTGTTGGACAGGTTTTTTTTCGTTTTCTGTTTTTTTTTGCGCCGTCCGGTGCTCCTTGGAGGATTTGTTTGATTTCCATTGTCGTTGAATGGGATCGGGATCCAAGGGGCGGGCACTGTTGACGTTTATCATGGGTGATGATGGCATTAAATTCGATGAACGATATCGAATGTAGGGACATACTGAGAGTAAATATATCGATTTAAGTGGTCTGTGTCAATGGGGGAGGGGGGCTGGAGGGGGAGGAAATGGGAAGGCAAAAGATATTGCATATGAATTGGTCACAACGGTGTATGATGGGCCGAGAGGGTGGGGGGCGAGCATTTTTTTCTTTTTTCCGGCACACATTTAGGTGTGGACTATAAAGGAGTTGATTGCGTGAAGGGTGATAAGCACTTCGAAGGGATGCGACTCTGCGAGAGTGGTCCCTTCTGAATGTGACATTAGAATATGCTCATCCTAATTTGGTTTACCTTCCCTGAATCCTATTGATAATCCCTTAATGTTTGATGAAAGGCTGTGGTCCCATGTTTTTTCAAAGAAGGGAGTTGGGCTTGAGGAATAGGACAAACCAACTTACACATGCATATATAGTACATCCGGATACATTTAGTTCTTTTTTCTAAGCACCATTTATACTGACAAGTCTCTAGGTAAACGAACCAGCTCATCTAACAAAAGTTTCTTTGACTCGAGGTTCTACCAACCGGCACCGGTAGCTGTTTCCAGTCTTGCTCACGAGGAAAGTTGAGGTCTTTCTTTAATAACAGACAGTGAACAGAACGTAGAGTATTAAGGACTGTCGATCCACTTTAAACCAAGATACGCCCTTTGTGGAACCCCAGAGATCAGAAATTGTGCCTATCTGGAAGTTAGGCGCCCGCTTTGCTAATGTCAAGATGTCTTATTCATTGACGAATAACTTTTTAAATTGGGGTCCAAATCCGGAAATTCTTAGACTCACTTACTTACTTATCAGGCCGGCGACCCGTGAAGGGTCAGAGCTGCCTTCCATCGCTGACGGTCCTGAGCACGCTGCTTCCAGTCATCAAGGCCAAGCTGTCTTACGTCCGCGATGACTTGGTCTCTATACCGGAGGTTCGGCCGTCCTTTTCTTCTCTAACCAGGAGGCTCAGATTCGAAGACCCTCTTCGCTGGAGCGTTGCTGTCCATGCGTTCGATGTGGCCGAGCCAGTGTAGTCGTAGTGTAGCCTTCCGTACTACATCCACATCCTGGTACAGCTCGTAGAGTTCGCGGTTATGTCTTCTCCTCCATTCACCTTCCTCGCAAACGGGACCATATATCTGACGTAGAATTTTTCTTTCGAAGGCACCAAGAATCAGCTCTTTAGACTTGCTTATCGTCCAGCTTTCAGCTCCATATGACTTTCGTCCTTCGCTCCATATGACTTTGGTCCTTCGAGTCAGGAGTTTTGACCCCAGTTGTTTTGACAAACCGAAGTAGCATCGGTTGCCAAGGGTGGTTCGACGTCGAATCTCCACTGTGATGTCATTTGAGGAGTTAACGTTTGCCCCGAGATAGACAAACTCCTTTACTACCTCAAAACTGTAATTGTCGATACATACTCAATTAAAGTCTTGTTCGACAGAAGGCTGACTGCACAACAGTGGCCACGTTTGCTCAAATTGGGCAATAGCCACAAACAGAGATCATTTCAGAGCCCTTTTTCATACAAGCTCAATCGGAAGGAGTTTCTGCATCGTTTGGTTTTGAAATATGAAAGATTTCTTCACTCGAACAGAAAATGAACTCGGCGAAGGTTCTTCTAACATGTCGAAGACTGTTCCATCAGTCGGTAATTTAGTGGCCAATGTTATGTAAGCGTGATTTAAGTTTGTGCTTCTCCACATTGATAAGCAAAGCCCGCTCTCGAAGAGCTAAAGTAGTCCTTTAGTAGATCATGATCGTTCCAGTTCTGGTTTATGACACAGAGGCATGGATGTTCTCAAAGGCTAACGAAGTTTGTTTTGGTTGCTCTTAGAGAAAAATTCTTCGGGTGTTCTTCAGTCCCGTCTGAGGGGATGGTGAACAGAGGAGAAGATATAACGGGGGACTATGCGAGCTATTCAATGATGTCGACGTAGCCAGAAAAGAGGGGAGTCAACAAATGCTTTGGCTATGTCATGTATGGTATAGTGTGGATGAAAGCTGATGGTTCCGCGGGGGAAAATCTTTGAATTCACTCTGAGAGATGGCGCAGTTATACTGCGACTTAGGTAGCGGCCCCATGTAGAAAGAGATCTCAGCTAACCATACTTGTGAAACTGAATGCTGTTACCTAAAGATATACTGATATGGAGACGCTGGTTTATTGAGACGCTGAGATTGAGACAGAATGTTGAACCGTATTCTAAAGAAAGGATGAACGGCAACAGGGTTTTACTACATACAGTTTACAACACACACGAGCCCAGCTTTTTGAACATCGCTCGTCGATTCTGAATTTTTGTACCGATTTAGCGCCGATTTGCAGAACAATTGGGGAACGAAAAGGTGAACTTCCTGTATGAAAACAGCCCCCTTTACCACGGCCAAATGCCACATTCATCATATTCCCATTACTTGGCGACTTGTTTCTATGTATCGACTTTCGACTGTCTCCAGACTTCAAATAGTGACTAGCCAGATAGAAATTTGAGACGGATGCGGTGGTTATCACTGCCACGTAAGCCTCCAGAAAACGTATTTCCCAGACGGGTTTTAGAAGTTGAACATTCGGCTGGGTCTCGTGTTTCGAGCTAAACTAAGACCAACCTGAGAAATGGATTCACACTCTTTCACATCCCAGTAACGAAATCGAGGTGCTTGTGAGTTGCGTCAAGAACTGCCTTAATCTGTACTTTTCGAAGGAAAGCGTAAGGCACTTGACAGAGTTTAGAATTTAAGTACAACATTGGAAAGTCTTGCCCAATTATAACTAGAGCAGTAAAGGAGACATACTTTGGATCAAAAGAACGGGTCTTTTTGCGTTTGCATACCGAACATATTCCTGATGCAGATGCCCCTGATGCACATGCCCCTGATGCACTTGCCTCTGATGCATTTTCTGAATAGAGTAGGAGTCTAGCTCATACTCTGAATTTTTGATAAATTTTGATGCTGGATTTTTCTCGTTTAAACTGTTACCGGGTATGTTGAGTAAAATGAGGAAATGCATCTCTTGACAATCAGCTCAAACAATTTTTCGAACGCCTCAACATCGGAGCTCTTTGTCCGGAAGTGAGGAACTCTTTCTGCCCCAAAACTTGCAGAGAATTAAATTATATCTCGGCACACTCAGAATCATCATTCACATAAGATTCTTTAAGTTCTAGAATAATGCTAAGTGTACCGCCTTCTCGTACCTTCGGAAGCTCAATGTTTCAAAAATCGAAAATAGTTTCAGTTTGTAATGGCTGACCGCAAAACCGGTCGACGTTCCAAAACATCTATGCCCCGAAAACTTAAATTAGTTCGGTTCGCTCCTGCCGAATCATTCACAAAATACACCCAAGATAATTTGAATTTCTTCCCCACAAAAAAACTGATCAATCTTTTCACATCAAAACCCACATTGATGTCATTTGAGCGATGTCAAGCTGTCTTGGGAAAGTTCGTACCCACCGTCCTGCGTTCTGCGTCCTGTGTCCCACGCAAAAAGGGACAACACAACAAAAACCAATTTGCAGTCATCTTCGCTTTGAAACTTTTTGAATTTAAAAACTTTCCAATGAAGCATCCGTTCGTCCGATTCGAAATATGACAACAATTGTGCGACAATTCGATTAGGTGGATACATGCCTGCCCCATCCACCCCCATTATCCCGGAACACACCTTGCTCCACCCCCCAGGCCTCGACCGCATTATCATATTTTCAATGGAAAAATATGAAAACTCCATCAAAAAATATCTCTTCTTGCCCGGATGTCGACGGCAAAAAAAAAAAAAACCGTGCGCCCCGGACAGAACCTCATCACTACGCGCCGCCCCACTGACCGCCCCATCAAAAGGATGTCGCACAACTTTTATGTCTGAGAACAAAAATACTTGAAAACTTCTCGCATTGGAAGTGCTCCGCACTCACTCCCGATGCAATAGTGCTTTCGGTTTGGTGTGCTCGTGCGACTTGGTCAACTTCGTGTGCACTCCTTATCCGGCCGGTGGCAGGGAATAACTTTGCTCATAACTTCTTTTGCACTTGGCTCGTCTTCTTTTCCATTCATGGGTTTTATGTTGTGGATTTTTCTGTTCTAAAATTCGAATTAAAATTTACAGTTAAACTATCTTCAGGGTCCTTGTGGGAGGGATTTGCATAAAATTTGCGTGTCCTGTCTGAGAAGGGGGGGGGGGGAGACGACAAACAAGCTGTGATACATGGTGTCTTCGTCTTGGAGTTTAAATGGAAAAATCCTGTTCCCCGGCGCACGAAAGGAAATTTGTTTGCATGAGAGGGAACATAATTTATGTTTCACCGCAAAAAGCTCCATTCTCTTATGGTCCACCGAACGGGGACCGGGTACGTCTGGAGGCACCGTGAGGGATGTTGAAATCACAGATGACGACAGTGTCGTCTGTGTGCTGTTTGTCTGCGGTTGAGACGATACGTAAACATTGACGAACTGCTTTGCAGTGTTAGAGATGTAGGACGAGCGGTGGTGGTCAGGTTCATGACAGGGTCAGATGGAGTGCTTCGGCTTCGGCCCGAGCAGAGATGGATTAATAAGGGATTTGGGTTTATATTTTGATTTTAGGGCGAACCGAAAATGAAAGAACAGGATGCCAGCAGATGGTCGGGAAGTATAAGTGAGTGGCTGGGTGCATTTAAATGATTTCTCTTTTGTAAATCAAATAACACTGAAACTTGTGCCCTACTCAGTTTCTTCACCTTTGTGACTTCTTTAAGGAGGAAATTCAAATGAGGGGAGGGGAGGGGAGGGACATATGCTTCAAATTATGCACAAAGTAAAACAGAAACAATACGCTTTCTTCGAGGCCGATTACATCCTTACTGAAAGGGGCCTATTGTGGTGCAAATGCAGCCTTTAGACCACCCTAAATGGATTTGGGAGCACCAACAAAAGAGGCGTGTGCAGCAAGGGATTACCTTTGCCCAAGAGGCATAGGAAAGGAAAAGCATCTTTACCCAAATTTGGGTATTTGAGAGATTACTTCATAAAGACCATCTGACCTGAATGACGTCCTTAAATCTACTTCACTGCATGGCTCTAAGTGCTTCCACACAAGTGCATAAGCCGATTAATCAATTGTTCAACGACGTGTGGATATTTCTTGCCCTTATTAGAGTCTCGATGTGAATGCTGTACACGAGAGTGTTCTGTTCTATGGAAATCGTTGAATGGGTGGCATAAAATGGTGTTATTCATTTTTCGATTTCGAATGTGGAGCCTTATAAAATACACATTGAGATAGATTTTTGATAAATGATTTACTTCCTTATAAAGCATGGACCTTGCCATTGAGTGTGAAAAAAAATGTATTTCCAAAAGCCACCTTGGGAAGATTCTCAACATGAAAATCTACTTCAGACTCTTTTTCGCACATCTAAGGCGGTATCTTGGTCACAACGTCACTAATCCTAGTTTCCAATGTGTCTGCAGTTTGGGCATTATTCGCTTAAGCACGATCACGCAGAGAAGAGGTTCGTTCGGTGCATGAATTGCATGATTTTGGTGGATGAAAGGTGTCTCCAACTCAAGACACTACGGACCAGGAAACTTCTCACGCAATACAGTGATAATTGGTCGTGTTGTGTGGCTTTGTTGCCGAGTTGTGTGGCTTTGTTGCCGAGTCTGACTAAAGCCATGCACCCTCCAAGTCAAATGGCGTCAAAAGAATCGGTAATCATTGGACCTTATGGATCCGAGTTGACCATTAGATGCCATCCGCCTATTGGCATCTTCAAAGGGGATACGAACCAACGTTCACAGTGCTCAGACAGTCCCTTTGTCTGGAAGTAGTGACACCTCATCGATCTTTTATTTGGGCTTTCTATCCGCCTCATATGTGGTCGCCGTGCCGTAGTGGGTAAGTGCATCGACATCTATCGGAACGATCCCATCGACGCACTGCACACTACTGTCTGAAAATCAAGACACCTTACAGACGATTTACAGACTGAAACGACCAGGAACTGAGGTCGCTCAAGTTGCAGATGAAAAACCTCCAGACTTTGATTCGTATGAACTATAGAATTTCCATTAATTCATATTGCGGAGACAAGATTCGGGCTGTTCGTTCGAAGTGTCCGGGTATGTTCCCCCAAATCAACCGAATCTTCCGAAGGGGGGACCATAACAACTTGGAGACTGTTCGACTTGACAGAACAACCAACAATGCAAACATAATGAGTTCAGTTGGCATCGATCCCGATAGGGCCGTGCTGGACAATTAGTTTTTCATTGTTGCGGATGCCCCATAGATGGAAGAAGCAATAAGAGCAGTTTAACAGGAATTTTAGCCCGAATTACGACTTGGAGAACAGAGCCCTGCTAAACCATTTCTTCCTTCGAAATGAAATGCAACAATAGCGTTCTGAGAATCATGGTTTCACCGGATTCAATTAGGCAATTAATGGCGTCGCCCAAGACGGCTCTAATGCCATACGAAGGTGGATATCAAAGGCATTTTCAACAGTCTGAATAACAAAGAGTCGAATGGAATAGAAGGAATTCCGAATATTGTGTTGCGTCAGCTTCCCGAAGAGGTGGTAGAGATATACCCAATCCTGTTTAACAATGCTCTAAGTAATGTACATTACCTAGACCATTGGAATACGGCGGTAGTGCGACCCATACCCAAAGGGGACAACGATTTCTCGCTTCCGAAAAATCTTCGGTCTTTAAGACAAGGTTTTTGATCGGATTGTAAATTGAGTACCGATACAGTGGACTGAGAAAGAAAATGTTTACCGAATAACCAATTTGGATTAGCCATCAAGGAAGCTGCCGCTGTGTGCTGGGTTTCACGCCATCACCCAGAAGGAACCCAGGGTTTGACGACGAGGGCAGGCAGGCACATGCAGCTAAACAGGAGGCTTACAAGGCAACGCTGCATCGAACAACGAGAGGTGTTCGTGAGCTTTACGAACATAAATGAAGAGAAGAGAAGTTGCTTTTTAGAAGGAAAGAGAGAGAGAGAGCATGAGAAAGGCGCTGTCGAAAAGATGGAGAGGTTTTATAGCATGAATGAAGTCCGAAAGTTTTACCGAAAGGTGAAACAGCATCCGGTGGATATAGGGTTCGGACCAAAACCTGCAGGGGCCAAAACGGGGAACTAGTAGGAGAGCCGCAATCCATGCTGAGAATCCGTAAAGACTTTTAAACGGCGATGGCAGCCCAAATCCCGCTGTTAGGCGGAATGTTACTCTCAATTTGGACGATGATAGGCAAGAATCCCGTTCCCCCAACTAAGACGAGGTCAAGATAGCAATATCGAAGTCGAACAAAGCTGCCGGAGCGGATGGACTGTTCGCAGAACTGTTTAAAGCAGCTGGAGATGACCTGGTTCTACACATGCACCAGCTCATCTGTAAAATATGGTCGAAAGAAAGCATGCCCGATGAGTGGAATCTCAGCGTCATCGGTTTGGTCCACAAGAAAAGAGACCCCTTCGACTGCGCCAACTACCGAGGGATCAGTCTTCTTAACATCGCGTACAAAATATTCTCTGCCGTATTGTGTGAACGTCTGTAACCGTTTGTCAACAGACTGATAGGTCCTTTTCAGTGTGGTTTCAGGCCAGGAATAGGGCAGATCCTGGAAAACCCAGGATGTGCAAATCTACCCTCACCAGCCATTCGTTGATATTAAGGCCTCTTATGACAGTGTGCATAGAGACGAGCTAATCCGTGTCATGTAGAGTTTCGTCTTTATTACCAAACTCGTCAGACTGTGTAGGATGACGATGGACAACACACGAACTCACCGAGACAATCAATGTCAAAAAAGGTTTTAGACAAGGAGACGCGCTGTCATGCGTAACTCACAGGTCAATACCAGAGACACGATCTTCCAAAAGTCAGTTCAATTGCTAGCTTACGCCGGCGACATTGACGTGATTGGACGAACACAGCGAGCCGTCAATGATGCGTTTGCTGGCATTGAAGCGGAAGCAGCTAAAATGGGTGTGGTGGTAAATGAGGGCAAAACGAAGTACATGCTGTCATCAAGGAAGGATACACAACATCGGGGCCTCGGCCAGAGCGTCTCACTAGGCAGCAGAAACTAGTCATGGACTTCGTCTACTTCGGCTCCGCGGTAAATAGGAACAATAACACCAGTACCGAAATTAAACGCAGAATCACTCTTGCCAATCGCTGCTTCTTTGGGCTCAAGTGGTAATTGAGTAATAAAAGCCTCCCTCAAAGGACTAATCTGGCTTTGTATAACACCTTGTTCTTCCAGTCCTCTTATATGGGGCGGAAACCTGGACATTATTAAAGCTGATCAGGAAACCCTTAATAATTTCGAGAGAAAATTTTTGCGTGCGATTTTTTGTCGTTTTTGTGTTGATGGCATATGGAGGAGAAGATTTAACGACGAACGCGTTGGGCTGTACAGTGCCTTCGATGCCTAGGCCATGTAGAATTTCGCCCTGAAAAGTCTTTGAATCTGAGCCACGCAACAGAGGACGACCCTGGCTATGGTGGCGCACACAGGTGTAGAAGGAAGTCAACCGACACGGAGTGCGCAACTGGCGGCAGCTGGCTTAAGACCGTGCTGGCTGGAGAGACATGTTGGTTGTGGCACAGGTCCACCTCGGACTGTAGTGCCACAAGGAGAAGAAGAAGAAGAACGCCGGGAAATCGATAAATTCAAATCATCGGCAACAGTTGCATGTGAGCCGGCCTACTTACCTACTACGTCAGGGCGCCAACAGGAGTTGCACTCATACAGCAGCAGGCATTGCGATGATGCACAGGCTTTCTGACATCAAGAACGCGTTCAGTCGATTGAAATTTCATCAAAATATTCTAGAGGGCTTCTGTAGTTGGTCGACTATGACATCCATAATCAAGGCGAAATGAGTGAAAAGTGGCTGCAATTGGTAGTAAGTTTTCATAATTTTGTGGCGATGATCGATTATTTAGCGATCCATCACCGTAAATGGCAATCATTCGCCTAATACTGTGATACTTCAAATCACACTTGAGTTTGACAGAGGTCAAATGACAGCACTACCAAATTAAAACCCCAAAATGAATAACTGTGTGCGAGGAGACATGAATACTTACTTGTAAAATTGTTTCGTTTTCTTTGGAGGCGTAAGAGTCATGGAGTCTGGGCGCAGTTTGATTGACGATGTATCTAGGATATTAAGGAGACAGTCTGTAACCTAATATTTGCCGACAGGAATGAGCAATAAGCCCTCTTCACTGGATTGTAGAGAATCTAAATGAAGTGAAGGTTTATCACATCTACCCACCGACCAATTAATCTACAGCTTGTATCCCACTTGACACGGACTTTGTGTTCCAAAGTTGAAAAATATAAATTTGTCACCGCCCACAAGGCATTCTCCCCAAAAAAATGTCTGTCGCATGGCACACCAGTTTAGTCTAAAGAAAAATTCAAACCACTTACCATTTCCAGTTAAGAACACCATCACCAGTAGGTATCCGAGTGCTTTCATCCTTCGCATTGTGCTCTCCATCCTGAAGTCGTCCTCCACACAAAATGTACTTCGTTCGAATACGAAACCCGATCAAATATCAAATTCGCGAATATCTTCACTCTCTCTTTCGTGCACTTCTGCTCACTGCAGAGTCCGTCGCGACAAGCAACAAAACTTAATACGCACCAAGTCGAGAAATTAAATTTTCATCAGGACCTCGCACAGAACACGACTACCGCCATTCCGCGTCAATGCCACGTCACAAGATCTTCTCACTCGATGCCGCTGACTGAAGAGCGTTTCGCAGCGTCAAAGAAATAATCTAAACGAAACTTAATTCCGAAAAAATAACCGAAAAAAAAATTAATTTCGCGAAAATTTTCCACTTCTTCGTTTCCAGTTGGTTCCGTCAAGTCACGGCGTAAATTACATTCTTTTAAGGAACGCAGGCGAAAGAAAAAAATCCCTTTTCGTCAGTTAACCGATGTTGGGGCATCCTTGCCGATGACGCTTCTCATGCTCAGAGCGATGTGCGATCGTGAATCCTTGCAGAAACTGAAACGAAACAGAGAGAGAAAAAAAAAAAAACATTTTCATTAAATTTCCATGCAAAATCAAAAAAGTGTCCGTGAATATGAGGGCAAAGGAGGAGGATGTGTACTCCTAGGCGCATGCAAGCGGAGGAAGGAAAACAAAATTACTAGATAATAAAAAGCACCGCTCCTTCCATTGTGCGGTGAAGGATGAAAGGGAATATCGGGCGTTGCTGTGAGCTGAGATGGAAACGAAGGAGCGAAAAGTACGCTCTGAGGGAGTGCTCAGCGTTCAGGCTTTCTTGAAGCGAATAAACGCCGCCGACGCCACCACCGTCACCGCCACCACTGCTGTGCCCATGTGTGCATTCAGACGTGACTTAGTGTATCCAAAGAAATTGAGATTCTGTCGATGGAATTGCTCTTTAAACAGTTCACTGTTGCGAGAATAAATCAAAAAACCGACGACTGTGTGGATCGATGGGTGGGCGGGCGGTCGTCGGTGGGCCTGTCGGTCGGTTGGATGTATGAACGCGACACAGGAACATGAATAAAAATGATGGAGGATGCGAGTTGTTGTTTTTTTCCTTTCAGATAAATGTGAGTGATGAGGATGTTTATGTAGAATGTTACGCTCCAGTTTTTCATCATAATGGGGATGTCATGGGAGCCGCAAGCCAGCAGTGAGTACACGCGGTGTTGAGCTCGGTTTTCAGCGTTGGTGAGCAAACTGAATTGATGGCGGAAGGTATTTAAAGCGCGAGATCCTCGAGAGAATTTCGGTTCTGTTTCGCTGGCTAAGGGGACGGATTGCATGCCATGGGGATAGGGAGTCATCGGTTGATGGAGCAGAGAGCCTTGCTAGAGCCATGATGATGAGGCAAAACTGTGCGTACATGTAACATGCGGGGCTTCCGCATGCATCTCTGAATAGGGGTCAAGGTTGGAGAAAGTATTACGCCTGAGCTGAGGATTGTAGTTTGCTGTATCAGCACACTGAATGCAGTCGCATAGCGGAAGACTTGACTCCGCTTTGAGCAGTGGTGTGTGCATTTTTTTTGTGTGATGTTAATTTTCTTTGTTAGCATATGTTTACAAGTAGACGTCAAAATCATTTTGATTTGGGCTTCAAGAAATTACTTCAAATGGTCAAGGATTCAACGGCTCTACGCACACGGAGGCCTATTCCAAAATGAGGGAAATTTGAATAGCCAGCCAGGATGAGGAGAATGGCATACCAATGGCAATCCTCTGAAAGGAAAGCTTCGACGTAAACTGGTGATAGGGCCTAAAATCAGGAAACCTTCGATTAAATTGCTTTCGGGATATAAACGTTCATACGCGTGTCCTTGCTTAAAGAGTGGATGAAAGGGCCCACGGCTTGAAGATTTGGAAGACTGGAAGAAAAACCTTATCAGAAGTTTGGGAATAACAACGAACACTCTTGACAAACTTTTAGCCAGTCACACGAGGAGAGTGGACGGAGATATAAAAATTCGAAAAAATTAGTCGATAACACTACGGCGGGAGAGTCTTTGAATGCCAGGTTTGAAGTTAAAAAAGAGGGCACCACCTAGCATCGAGACAACCAGAGGTCAAGTCACATCTTGACGTGGAGCAATGTAGCTGGGCGGGACCATAAGGGGAGAGGTACATTGATTTTGTTAAGTATCGATGATCAACCTCCTTAGCATCATGTATCCTCTCTGCCCATCTGTATGAACTTATAAAACCGATTTCTGAACAATCTATACTTACAGATCAGGGAAATCTAACATGGACCTAATTTCTCATTCCAATTCGTGACTTCCTACTGTCCACGTCCGGAAGTTAATGGTGGGTACTTGGTTTGACCAGAGAGTCAGAGCTGCAGCAGATGACGGGAAAAGCCAACGGCGACGTTTTTCACTGACAATTGGTCGACTATGATGTCCATAATCATGGCGGAATGTGTGAAAAGTAGCTGCATTTGGTAGTAAGTTTTCATAATTTTAACGCGATGATTGTTTTTTAAGCGATCCATTTTCGTTAATGGCAATCATTCGTCTAATACTGTCATGCTTTATGTTATACCTAAGTTTGATAGGTATCAAATGCCAGCACTACCAAATTGAAACCACGAAATGAATGGCTATGTGCAAGGGAACATAAATTCTTACCATTAAAATTTGCCACAGGCGACGTTTTTCACCAACAAAAGTACGTTAGAGCCGAGAATTGAAGGAAAAAATTGTACAGGACGACAGTGCTCGGACACTTGTTGCATAGCCATTCAAATGACCCTTAGAAAGGCTTGATTGAGAAGTTTAACCCACCGCCTGCCAAATGGATGATCCACTCAATGGGACACCACCTGACTCACCATCACTTCTCAAATTGATGAAGTGGAAAATTTATTTGTAAATAGCCGATAAGCGAAGCGCAGCGTTTAAAATTAAGTCTAAGTTGACGAAAGGTGATCTGTACGAATTACCCAGAAGACACAATAAGAATTCAGTGGCACAGCAGCACATAAGGGATCAAGGTCCGGCGTTGCCGACTCCGAACGGCGAGATTTGTGAAGCGTCTAGAAAAAGGTGGTGCCGTAAAGAATGCGAGGTGTTCCGTCCGGGAATCGAACCTAGAACTTTGGCGTGTGGGTCGACCCACTTACTCACTACGGCCACGGCCACCACAATATTAATACTCATCGATGCCATCAACACGCATTTTGCATCGCAAGAAACATGCGGCTAGGTTTGGCCATCTGCCATTGGATTGACTAAGTTTTCATGGTTTCTTGCCTGTCTATAAGCAGGACTCTGTGGACACCACAGACACTTAATGATATGCCTCATATATAGCTCTGATTTCCCCCTACAAAACATCCGGAAAAAGGGAGAAGACATTTGAGCTTTCCTTGGCCATTCCATTGTTAATTTCGCCTGGATATTTTTAGCTGGAATTTTAAATAGCAGCTTGACTTGTTTGTTGGCGAAAAAGCCAAACACAATTATTAGGTGGTTTATTCTGGGTTTTGGTCACCATGGCGTAGGGGGTAAGTGCGTCGACCCACATGCAGTAGGTCTAGGTTCGAGCCTAGACGGAACACCTCGCATTCTTCACGGCACCACCTCTTTCTAGACGCTTCACAAATCTCGCCGTTCGGAGTCGGCAAAAACTGTAGTACTGCCAATTCAATAGGACACAAAAAAAATTGTCTTAACAAATACCTCTAGTTTTATATATTTGGCAAGAGGAGGAAGTTCCAATGAACCGCTTGCATACCGGTTTCACTAGGTATGACCATCGCTTTACCCTTAAGGAAGTTTTTAGAGGAACAGGTAAGTTAAGAGTAATTAAGTTATCAACCATCAGTTCCTGAAGCCCCTTTACTTCTTCTTCTTTATTTGACGTTAAAGTCCGTTGTGGAAATGCACCTCAACCAACAACCTTCTTCGGCCATCACGGTCTTTCACCAACTTGTTCGCACACCAAGTTGGTTGAGGCCATTTACCACTTGAGTGCACCTTTTCGACGGATAATTATTTTCGAATGTTTCGAAGGCTCATCAGGCCAGAGCTGAGGTGCTTATGCGCACTGCGTGCACTAGCCACCTTAAGACTTCGATCCGAAGACGCCTAACGAAGTGCATGACGCTGTGCAGCTCGTGAAGTTCATAGTTAAGTCTTCTCCTCCAGAAGTCATGAACTCAAAAAGGACCAAAAACCGCAGGCAGGCAACTTTGTCCTCAAAACGACCAAAGACTTCTTCATCCACTTCCAATAGAAACCATATCCGACATGGAGTTGGATGTGAATGATAATAATTTTACATAAGGTCTGCTTTGTGTTTCTAGAGATGGCACTTTTAATCAATTGCATCTTAAGCCCAAAGAAGCAGCGATTGTCAAGAGTAACTCTGCGCTTGATCTCGATACTGGCGTTATTGTCCTTGTATACTCAAGCGTCAAGGCTGACAATTTCCTCCTTGAGCTTAAAGTTCCTGCTGCCCAAATTGAAGCTTTTTCCGAAACAGCGATGTTGTGCAGCCTTCTGTGTTGTTCCTTGTTTTGCCGCCTTAACATATAATGCTAGCAAACGCCTCTTTGACAGCTTGCTGTGATCCTTCAATCACGTCCATACCATCCGCATAAGCAAGCAGTTGAAGATCGACCCCTGGTGTTACGCACGATCTTCACAGGAATGATGTTAAAGAAGTCATGTGATAGCGTGTCGTTTTGTCTGATGTGAGTTCTTTACCGACCTTGAAGGAGCGCGAGTGTTCTCCATCGTCATCCTGCCCAACCTGACGAGATTGGCAGGAATTCGAAAACTAGACCTGGCTTTGTAAAGATTGTCTCTATCCATGATATCAAATGAAGCCTTGAAATTGACGATTAGGTCTGGTCTCTAGGGTCTTTTCCAGGATCTGCCGTAGTATGAAAATGTGGTTGATGGTTGACTTCCCGTACTGACAAAAATCTATCCGGTCCTTTACGAATGGTTTCAGAAAAGGAAAGATTTTATGCACGGTGCGTAGAAGACGTCAGGCATGCTTTCCCGAGGATGCCATTCATCTGCATCTTTTGCTCCAGGATTTGCGGAAGTGTGCAGATTTGGTCAATGATCGGCTTAAGATAGGTACCATCTGGTAAGTCGATTCAAATGGTTTCTCAATCCAGAGAACATTAATCTTGAATGTTAAGCAGGCATCACGGTCTTTTCCACCAGAGAGTTATCAGTTTTTGCTGTTATAAATTTGCAAAGAACCATCAACCTGGTCTTTCGGTCACTTCAGAAACTCTAAACGTGTCTTGAATTTGTTAGAACACAGGGAAAGTATGTAATGTTAAAAACAGCGTTTTACGAATTCGTTTTACGAATTTATAGGCACCAAGTTTTGTGATGGGTAACTTTAACGACGAGTCTCAATTCATCACAAGGGCTCATCAAAACTTAAGTGTGCATTACAAAGTTCTTTCCATCTACGATAAGGACTCAGTTTAGTTTACTAAATCAGGATGAATTTCGCATAAGATAAAGATTACTTCCTAACGCATATGACAATCAATATTTTTTTTTTTTTTCAAATTGCAACGAAACCTTAAACGCGTGAGTACAATAGTCATTTACACAGCTTAGTGTTGGATGCTTGAAGAGGTGCAGTATCACTTTTATCCTTCCTCTCAATTCACTCAACATCAGCCCACCTCGTTACCAATCCCTTCCAAGGCAATACCTCATCCACCCCACCGCGCCGGGCATTTAAGACATAAACCCTAGCCATCTTAACACAAACTTCCCCCATTATTGCTTCGAATCCCAGTTTTCACATCATCCCCCCCATTCAATGAATCCAAATGAGCCCATCACAAAAAAATAAAAATATCACAGGATCTCAACATTTAAGGAATCCTCTTACATAATTCATGGAACCACAAGCTCGCCCTGTGAAAAGTCTCTTACAAGTCCATCGCCACAGACAAAGCCCATCCCACAGTGCCGGTCACCTCAGCGCACAGCTCCCCGAAACCAATCTATTTATGGGTAAACATTTAATTAGCATCTCTTTACCGGGCGTTGGGGACTGCCTCCAGAGTCCTTTATAATCCACAGCTTGGATCGCTTTATTCCCTCCGCTTCTTGGCTGCTCGGCCTTAACACGGGGCTTTAAAAATATTTTCCACTCTGACCTAATATTGATTATCTTTCAACCCGCACCCGCTTCCACCGTTATTACTCTCCGGCTGTCCTGCTTAACGGTATGTACATAAATAGAAAGTCTCATCTTTTCGAATAACTTTTGTCCGCCATTCGCTTCCTCCTTATTTTCATTTTAAAGTAGCAAGGACATCATCATCATTTCGGTTGTTCGTTTTTTTTTTTTTGCCCTCCCCTCGGCACGGTTTACTCTTTTTGCTTAAGCATGACAGAGCGACAACAACAAACAGAACGACAACGGGAACAACATGAGCCCACAAAATACGGGTCATTCCACTTGATTAAGATTCATCACTCGTACTCTGAAGTGGAACTCGACTGCATTGGGTTGTTGTTTCACATATTTGTGTCGGTTTGGCTTGGGGAAGGTCCCTCTTCGTGGTACCTTTCGAGGGCTGTGTGTCATGTGTGTGTGTGTGTGTGCTGGGTTTTTTCCTGTTGATTAATTTTATGCGTAATAGGTTTAAAGGACAACTCTGTGAAGTGGACGGACTTGTGTAACCTGGACGCTCCTTGGGCGTCCTTGTCGGCCTTGTGTGTGTCCTGGCAAATTGAACGAACCGATTCGAGGTGAATATTTGTGTAAGCAATTTATGTGACCAAGCTTATTCGGGCACATCCTAGAGGGGACGTCTTCCCTGTCAGTTTTTTGCTTCGCAATTTTTTTTTCTTTTTTTTGCAGTCTCATTCGCCTCTGGCATCCAGCAAGGACATTCGTTGGCATTTAGGATGAGACACAGCTGTGGGGTCCGTGGGAAGAGGGGGGCAGTCGGTATAATTTGGTTAAATTATGGATGACAGGTGATGCATGCCAATGAAGATGAAAGGTATACTCGGAGCCTTAATGTGTTTACCTTACGAAGCGACTCGGTTCAGGGGTTGTCCGGAGGGGGCTGAAAGCTATTTTGTATGCGATTGAGTGGAGGATGACTGGTATGTTGTTGTTGGATCGTAGACATCGTAATCGGTTTGTATGGGTGACCAGATTTTGTGAAATCCCAATTTTTGATGGACTCAGCTTGTGTGTGTGTGGCTGTGGGGGTGGTGGCATTGGAGATTGGTTTAGGAAGCTGATTGGGAGGGATTGACAGATTCTAGGGGAATCTACATTGATAGGGTTTACTTTATTTAATGGTGGAGACATGAGCTCTGATCTAAATTCAAGAATCGGGAAATTTACAAGCCTTCCAGTAATTAGCTTGAAATCAGTCAGAAAAATCAAGCAGAAAGGTTGATTTGGAAGCCATTCACAGAAAGATTTGTATTGGCAATGAAACTGAAGTTGGTGATCCTCTTATCTGAGAGACCAATTCTGTATGAAAAGTCAGTCTTGGAAGAGAAGTGTATTGATGGTGGGAGACTGAGGAAAACAAAGGTTTGTCATACTGGACCCTGTTGTATAACCTACACCATATGTTCCACTTCGAAGGGCGAAATTTGAGAGTTTTTCGTTCTTCTTGGGTGTTGGCAGTGACCCCAAAGAGGGGATCGGAGGACCCGAAAAGCTTAACGAGCTGAACGGAAACTTACTCCACTTATCAAACTCTGACCTTCGAAATGTGACTTACGTTACGGGAGATATTTTCTGTGTATTTTAATTCGACTATCACTTGCAGTAGTAAAAACAGCATGGAACGAAGTGAGGCTATATGACGTGTGATTCATCGTGGGGTTTAAGTTTCAATGCGCTCTATTTGACAGATTCAGAGTGACTCCTATCAAATTGCTTCGTTATTTTTGTTCAGTGTCGTTTGGCAACAAATCGTAGAAAGACTCAAACTAAAACAGTGGCTTTGCTAAAATAGTGTTTTAGGAGAAATGTTTGAAATCGACCTGCTGACAGTCCTATAATCAATACAATTCGCACATTTGAGTCACAGTTTACATTATTGGATGATACTCGACCTACTAGACCACATCCATCTCGTAGTGAACAGACTACAGCAGCAGCAGCTGAGAATGTACACGAAGACCGTGACAAATCGATTCGTCTTTGTTCTCAGCAGCTTGGCCATTTTAACGGACTAAGTGGTTCCTGAAATTTGAAGTCTGTATGAACTACGGAAACAAACATGAGCAAATCAGTCAGCTTTGAGGTCACAGGACAAAGCGCCTTCTCGTGTTTCAGAGTAAGTTCTATGAATCCTGGTGCGAGTAAAGCTAAAATACCCTGGATTGGATGTGATTGTCTCAGCTGACCACGTCGTCTTAATGAAAAATTGTACATTTCCACAGACTTTCATATACAAAGGAGATAAAGCTTTAAAATCCTTTTTTAAAATGGACGGTAAAGTATGAATTTGGATTGACAGCCAAATAACTGGCTGTGTCCTAAACAAATCAACCTAATATTTTAAATTCCAGCATTAGATGGCGATACTCTATTCCTAACTGGGAGCGAGAAATATCCAGGCAAAGTTTACAAGGATGGCTCTAAAATGAAATAGCACTTCGCCCATCTAACCATTTCAATGTTTTTTAGGCGAAAATCAAAGCTATTCACAGGGCTGATCCCTAACTGCCTGTAGTATCCACAGATGGTATGTTAAGAGTCCTCCTTCTAGACAGGCAAGAAACCATGAAAACTCAGTCAATCCAATGGCAGATGGCCAAGCCAGCAGCCTGTTTCTTGTGATGCAACCTCAACTTGTGCTGCCTTTCGAGCACCTTGATTTACAAGCTGAACCATATCAGCTTGTCAACGAAAATAATTAACATCTTGAGAGCAATGGATGCGGATAATGTAGCGTATGTACGAGATGGGGAGTTCATATCTGAAGAGATTACAACAAAGATGGGTGTGAAGCAAGGACATATCTTCAGTGCGTTCATTTTCATCAACGACATATCAAATGCTGTAAAGGGTGGTATCGAGTTCGGCACCAAAACAATTCCAGCTCTTAAGTATGCCGATGACATAGATTTCCTTTCCGATACAGTGGATGGACTGCAACTAATGATGAACAGGCTCAGTGTCTACTGGCAAGTACCTCAGTTTGAATTTGAACAAATCGAAAGTAATGGTGTTCAGAGGCAGCGGTGGCAGATCCTCCAAAGTGGACAAGATGGACATATCAAGGAGGGTTTGGTGTCTTCTAATATAAATATGAAGAAACATCTAGAAGCTAAACGAGCAATCTCATGGGTGTGGGGTCGCTGCAAGTATGTAACCCATAGCTCCGAACAGAAACTCTTTCGCTCAACTGCAGCTTCAATTACTTTATTTGGTGCGCAGGTATGGGGACACCATTCCTTCGTCGAAGTTGAGAAGGATTTACCAAGTTGTACGCCTAATCTTCACTACCAACCTTGCGCTGTCACATATTCCAAACTCCTGGTGTACAGTCAGGGTAGCATTTATACCAAAAATTGGGTACTCTCTCGCCAAAAACTTTAGGCTGATAAGTCTTACTTGCTTCATGCTGAGAAGCTTAAAGAGGCTGGTTGAACTGCATCTGCGCAAAAGTGTTCTGCGACTACACTCTCTATCTCTCATGCAACATGCTTACAAGCGCGGAAAATGTTGCGAGACTGCGCTACAAAATCTCCTTGGTAGAATTGAAAGTGCACTCGACAGGAAAAAATACGCGCTCGGCATTCTCATTGATATAGAGGGTGCTTTCGATAATGCAACTTTTGATGGCATGTGCAACGCGGCCAGAGTAAACGACGTAGAAGAATTATTGGTGTTGTGAATAAAAGCAACGCTAATGGATAGAACTATAATCTCGGAGGCGGAGTGTGATCAGTATGTAATGTCGGCGGTAAACAGGCGCTGCCCCCAAGGCGGCGTCTTGTCACCCCTCCTATGGTGCATGCTGGTCGACTCTCTGCTTTCCGTCGTGAACAGATCAAACACCTTTGTATGCCCGGCTCACGCCGATGATGTAGCCGTACTGGTCACTGGACCGTGCCTTGCGGTCGTGTGTGCAAGTAGACAGACGGCCCTTGACATGATCGATGACTGTTGTACTAGGAACGGCTTTCAGTTGTTCCGAAGTTGTACTCTTCATGAGAAGGAGGAACCTGACTGGTCTAACTCGACTAGTACTAAGAGGTGTCAGCATTCCTTTTTTCAATGAAGCGAAATACTTAGGTGTTATCCTGGATAGAAAACTTCTTTGGAAACCTTGAAGTTGAGCCGAATACCTCCAAGGCGCTGTCAGTCTTCTGGCGGTGTAAGGGAGTTTTTTGGTAAAACCTGGGGCCTATCACCAAAAAGATCTGTTTAGATCTACACGGCAAGGATAAGGACTCTACTCTCCTATGTTCTTCGGTGGAACAAGTTTTTACAGAAATACGTGACTGCTGCTTTCACCAAGTTTGAAAGAACGGTACGTCTCGGCTGCACAGGGCCTCCCCCAGAACGCATGGCTCTGCTTTTGAAGAACTGCTAAATCTCCCTCCCCTTGACATCGACATCCTGGGCTGTACGACCAAGGCCATCTCCTGACTAAAGAGGAATGATCTTTGGTCGCTTTGATGCCCTTGCGCACCGCATCTCCTATAACACAAGTTTCATGGACATGCCGTCTGATGCATCGATCCAGTTGCGCCGCTTATATAAAGTCGACTTTCTCTGAGTCCAGGACTATGGCCAGAAACTGAACCGGGAAGGGAATGTAGTCGAATTTTCACGGATGGCTCCAGGACGACGGGGGGATCTGGGGCCGGTGCTTTCGAAGAAGACGACAACAAAAGACTTCACACCTCTTAAGGTAGGTCGGTGTCGCATCGGTCTTTCAGGCGGAAACTTTTGCGATCCTAATGGCCACCAACTATTTTGTGAAGAATAGGTGAAAGGGGCTTGCAAGTCCTCCCTTAATTTGGTCGGCAGATTGAATTCGCTAAGACTTGTCTGGGTCCCGGGATATCACGGGATCACGGGAAACGAGATTGCTGATGAACTAGCTAGGCAAGGTTCTAAAGAGGCGTTCGTTGGCCCGCTTCCGCTTTCTTGGTTAGGGCTTCCGTCGATGGTTGGGTCTCCCTATAGCACAAACACAGCTGGCATGACTCTCTAGAATGTAGCCTGATCAAGTGCATGCTCCCGAACGTCAGCAAGAAATACGCGGTTTTTCTGTTATCTCTAGACAGAAAAGAGTGCAAAAAACTTGTCGGTGTGCAAAGGGGACACTTTTCCTTTATTAAGCACCTAAGACTACTTGGGCTTAGCGAAGACACCCTCTGCGAGGCCTTTGGCGAACGTGAAGACACTTCAGAGCACTTTCTCTGTCACTGTCCCGCCTATGCTTGTATCAGGTGGCGGCTGTTTGGTGCCGATGTGGTGGGAGCCTGCCAAAAGTAATACTCAAGAGTGTATTCAGAAGTAAAGTGAGTTTCATTGAAGAATGGGAACGCCTTGCCTTTTCATATCGAGAGAGGCGAGGATTTTAAGAAAATATTGAGACCTCTAGTCCTGTCTATCTGCTTGAAGACCTTTTCGAAGCCATCCCCCTCAAGCACACTTTTAGAACTTGGATTTCCAAATAACAAAGTTCACTCGTTATCATTGAATTTCAATTCAAATGCAAAACTTGTATCACCTCACGCAGTGAACGCTGTTGACGATGATTCGTACAACTCCCGAGGGTAAAAAATGCAAATCACATCACTGAATCATGTTTTTCTTTTCCCAACAAGACAACAAAGACAAGAGTCCCTCACGACACACCGACACACCCTGTGTACTGTGGCGGAAGCCTTGACACTCAGCGAGAACGCGCCGAATCCAGCCAACAGCAGAAGACGCGGCATTTGCATCCTTTCAAGACGCAGTCATTCTACTCGGGCGCGAACCCATCACATCGGGGCGGGAATGTAAAAATCACTGAGCCCATCAAACGCGGGCGCTAATGTTGAACTTTCGAGAAGTACGCCCACACACTAGACTTCACTTATGCGCCTCCCCCCGCGCCGTGGAACACTTACATACAAGCAGCGAAAATGAAGGAAAACTTTGATTTCGCATTTCACACCCTTGCGAACCATCGAAGCATGCCTGCCCTGAGGCTGGCACCCCTCCACTCGAGCCCTTTTCGTTACGCGGTTAACATAATGTTTACACTCTGCAAATTGCCTAGCGTGTCAACATAAAATTTAGCGGCTCACTCTCGCTGTTGAAGGCAGGCAACAGCACTTGGGGCTCACGACGAGGAGGCACCGTCATAAGTTTCGGGACGCCTTGTCCTGACAGTTGTACGAGTATGCAAAGAAGACTGTGTATGCCCGTCCGCCTGACTGCCTTTGGTATTGGATTTTAATGTATGCCTTCTTCCTTGAAGACCCACCCCCCCCCCCCGCCACAACCGAACTCGCTCCCCCCCACATGTGAAGTCATCCCCCTGCTGCTCGGCGAGTCGTTACGATGATTGCAATGGCAGAAGGCCTCTTTAAACGGCCCGCACACACGCTCATCCGCCGGTTGAAGCCGCGCCACGTAACTACTTGAAGGGGAGTGTG
This sequence comes from Eristalinus sepulchralis, assembly GCA_944738645.1. Lineage (NCBI taxonomy): Eukaryota > Metazoa > Arthropoda > Insecta > Diptera > Syrphidae > Eristalinus > Eristalinus sepulchralis. Next base: position 74,145,034 of record OX122882.1, read on the forward strand.
TCTGGAGCGACATGAGCGCATGTGATGAGGGTAAGTTGAGGCAGCTAAGCTTCGTCAAGCGTTTTCGGCGTTTTTGCTGCCGGTTCCCTCGCCCTGCTCGGCGAAGTGTTGATGTAGGCACTTGTGATCGACAGTCTGCCGTCTTGAGTGATGTGCGAGGCGGCCCCTGACAGCTGCGCCCGGTGCCGGAGAAGTGGCTTTGCCTTTGAAAATTCCTCAAGAATCAAAATGTTTTCACAGGATGGCGATGGCAGTGTATTTGTTTTTGTGTGTCCTAAATGCTCTCTGGCACTTACTTTGATGAGATCAAAGGACCTCGTTTTTTTTTCTCCGTTTCCGTTGTGTGCTGCTCTCGGTTTGGACGGTTGGCTGAGCCGCCTTGTTTGCCCTTGCTGAGGGTGGATAGGTGGGTTCAGCTTAAAATGTCCTGAGGGAAGGAAGTCGTTCCTTTTTTTGCTCTACGTTCGCCTCTTTGAGTTCATACGTTAAGTGAGCGTTTATCCTATGAAAGGGATTTAGTTGACATTCGAAAACGTTGCTCATTTGATTGGGGGTGGAATGTGGTGGGTACATAGCTCACAGCTGAGGGAGGGAATCCTTAAGATGGATGCCGAAGAATGACGTGGGGACAAGTCTATTCGAAGTGGCGTTTAAGGAATTTCAGGTTACTGTGGGTCTTTGATTAAGTCAGTTGGAAGGAGCACAAACAAAAAACATTTTAAAGGAGTTCTTTGAGAAATCTATCGGAAAATCCTCTTTTTTGTGTAACTGGAAGCGGGCTTTTTATTGATATGTCTTTAAATGCAGTGAATGTGGAAGTTGAACGTGAGTCCTCTGTTCAGCTTTTAAATTTGCGTACTTAGAGCAAATGGAGCCCTAGGATGCACTGTGTGGGGAAGTAAGCCACATTCAAAGTCTTCTAAGTGCGAAGAAGGTTTAAGACAAGGCGACGCGCTGTCGTGTGAATTTTGAACATCGTCCTGGAGACAACAGAAGAGGCGCAAATTTTCGTACAATTGCTAGCATTCCCAGGCGACATTAAGGGGATTGGTCGAACAAACTGAGTCGTCCATGAAGCGTTTGCTGGTAAATTGGTTTTAAGGGTGAACGACGGCAAGATGAAGTATATGCTCTCCTTGAGAAAGGGCGCACAACATCGACGACTCGGGGAGTACGCCACTATACCTTTGATGAAGTGAAGTACTTCGTCTACCCCGCCTCTCAAGTAAACAGCTCGGACAACCTCTGCACCGATTTTGTTTTTGTTACGCTGTTTTTTGGGCCAAAAAAGCTGCTGACTTGTCAAGCCACCTCTTCAAGAACCAAGCTAACATATGACAACTTGACTATTCCTACCACTTTTGGCACAGAAGCCTTGTCAAGAGAGACAGAGGGAAAGAAGTCCTTTCGAAGAAACATTTTACAATTCAACTGTTGGCTCTATTTGCGTTGGTGGTTGTGCAGGGACAAGAGCCCAGCCAGGCGTCTACGGATTCAACGCCTAGTATGGCTAGGCGATGTAGATGCATAGACGATTCCTCTCCAGACCGAAAAGACCTCGGAACCAGTGGGACGACGCAAAAGAGGACGCCCATGGTCTCAAAGTTGCACACAAGTGGAGAAGGACCTCTACCAACTTAGAGACAGCTGGTTGAAAATTGGAGACAGCCGTGGTAGTAGTAGTATTTAAGTATCTCACACGCCATGGCTCCAGGTTTGATTTTCGGACGGAACACCTCACATTATCATGGCACCATCTCTGTTGAGTTGCTGACAACACTCAAAGGGTACCAGTTGTCTATGAAAAGCCTCTCAAATCTCGCCGTTCGGAATCGTTCAACTGTAGGTCCCTTCTGCTAGTAAGGAAGCAGTATCATGAGTAGTTGATGCTAAAGCCAGACTCTGGTTCTTTGTGGGCTGTAGTGACATTCAGTTGCTAGTTAGTTAAAACTCGCGCCTGCTGCTATCTGGCAGTCTACTTAGGACTGTATTGCTTAACAAAAAGTTGAGAATACTGATACTCGTCCCGTGGTCTATATCATTTGAATTTAAAACAAGTGTCTTTTTCGTCTCATAACACAAGCAAGGAAAAGCAACAACCCTTAATACGCTTAAGTGATCGGAAGTAAGTCACAGCACCGACTTGAAGTATGAGTAAGATTCTGGGGCTTCGATTTACAAAAAATATGGAACTAGGTCTAAGCCTGGTTCTATTTTATGCACAGCTTAGGACGGCGTTAGTTCGAGCCTGAGGTTTTTGAACTCAGATCGCGCAATATTTAAGATTGTGTAAGAAGGAGAACGCTCAGGGTGTGGGTTTTGCTGTTTGTCCTGTTTCCCAGAACACCATGGATGGAGATCACTAGAGTAGATGGGATGCAGCGCAACAGGGGAACTCACGTTAACAACTTTTGTTGAAAGACAGAAAAGGAAACTGCAGCCTGTACAGCGAACAGACCTCGCCCAAATGTGGCATGCCTTCGATTCCCATCGCTAGACCAAAACACCTACTAAAAGCACCCAAATCAAGCGAACAAAAGATAATGGTCAGGTCAGGGAGCCGTGTCTTACAGCCAAAGAACGTCTCTAACCAACAAGGCTATCTCTGCCTTGTCAGTGTAGACCCGTTTACGGACCTTAATAGGTGTTACAACAGGTCACTCCGCTAGTACATCTCTGGAGACTCGGCATCCTTCGCAATGACTTCTGCAGAAACTGTAGGAGGGAGCAAGAGGCGGAAACCTTCTCTGCGACTGTCAAGCTCATGCAAAAAATAGAAAGAAACACCTAGCGAGGTACAAGTCAGCGACATTCGTGTGGGACACCTCAATAGCCAGATCCAACTGGTTTTAAAGACATTAAGGGAGACTTTTCGGGCCGGAGCAGTGGTGTCCATACGCTCTACATGGTCTAGCCAACTTAAGCGTTGTATCCGAAGACGCTTGACTAGGCGCATGTCGCTGTACAATTCACAGAGTTCGAATCCATATCCGAGGCATGTTGTTGTCTCTGAACTGGGTTTGTTTTTGTGTGGTGAGGGAGTTAACCTCACGCACAACCTACAAACTGGTAGGCCAGGCCCATTATTTTACCCCCAGGCAGCGGGGTTCGCTGCATACATTGGTTCACCATACAACGGATGTTGTGATAGCTATCCAGGGGGCGCCACAAGGCGTCAACTTGACCTGTGCAGGGACGAGGATAGTGTTGGCAGCTCGCAATGTTAAGTACGATCATCGACGTTGCCTTGTACGCACAGTTCATGCCCCCACTTTGACGATCGCGTATGAATTAGTCCTTTCGCTCTTGCCGGTGCAAAGAGGTGTCAGCAGCACCAGACCAGATGGGACAATTTTATCCTTGGTCGGTTATCGGTTGAGTACTTAGACTTAAGAAGAAAACCGAATATTTTGGACAGTAACAAATTGCCGTGCAAATCCGCTCCTTTCTATCCCACTCCTTCACGCTTAAGTTTTCAGCTCCCACCACATTAGCGCCAAGCAGCCGCCACCTAATACGAGCAAAAGCGGGACATTGACTTCACTAAACCCAAACAAACCAGACTCCTTAGGAGAAGTGTCACGTTTGTACGCCAAAATGTTTTTTGCACTCTTTTTTGCCCAGAGAAAAGAGAAAAGCCGCGGATTTCTTACTGACATTCGAGAGTATGCACTTGGTCAGCCTGCATCCTGGAGAGTCATCCCATCTCTGATTGTGCTGTTGGGAGACCCAACCGTCCACGGAAGCCCTTACCAAGGAAGCGGGAAGTCCCAAGGTGGATTCGGGCCCTACGAATGTTTCTTCGTGAATTTTTGTTAGTGGACCAATTCAAGTCAATGTACAGGCATAACACGCTGTACTAGAACTTTACACTTCTTAACCTTTCTTCCTTTTCTTTTGCATTGTCAGAGTTGTCTCCGGGATGACTGTGGCTGGTATGAGGTGGCAATTCCGGGTTGATATGAGCAACGTTCGTGGGCATAGAAAAAATACCTTTGCAGTGTACGTTCACCTCTCCTAGGAATACTTATTTGACCTGCTTGGATTGAGTTTGTTGCCTTTGTTTTTCCTATTTAAGGGGCTCGCTACTCTTCCCTTACCCACTATACGGCCACTGTTCCAATCATTGAAGCAGCGATTGGCCAGTGTTAGTATTCACTCCTACAATACAAATCACACCTTTTGAATCCGAGACGATAGGACAGTCCTCCTCTGAGCCGACTGTTTCTACTGTTCCTTGATCTCTGGTGTGTACCAGTGGATCTGTGTTTCGTCAACGATCACGAAACGACGCAAAAACCACTTCGGATAGCGCTTCAATAGAGTCAAACCCTTCTCTGAAGTGGTTCTACGCGTGCGCTTGCTGTCCGCAGTAAGCAATCGCAGCACTCGGAGCGTAATCAGCTACCTCATGACGAATATTTCATCTTGAATATGCCGCATGTAGTCATTTGAGAGGTATTACAAGGGCTGTCTGATAAATAACCGAACTAACCATGATGCACGCGACTTTTTCAAAATTTTTTTATTTATTTTTCTACATAGTCTCCTTGTAACTCCACACACTTCTCCAAGCGATGCTCCCATCTCTGCAACCCTTCCAAATAGTACTTGGCATTTTTGTCTGCAAAATACGAGTTCACGAAAGAGATTGCCTCCTCATTTGACGAAAATCTCTGGCCGCCGAGCGCAGTTTTAAGTTTAGGAAACAACAAAAAGGCGCTTGCTGCTAGATCCGGTGAATAAGGTGGATGGTCAAGCAGTTGAAACCGCAATTCGTGGATTTTCGCCATGGCGACTGTTGAGGTGTGAGATGGTGCGTTGTCTTGGTGGAGCAACACTTTCTTTTTTTTGCAAATGTGGCCGATTTTTCGAAATTTCTTCCTTTAGCTTGTCCAATAATGATGCGTAGTATGCTCCTGTTATAGTTTTTCCTTTTTCAAGATAGTCTATAAAAATAATTCCATGGCTGTCCCAAAAAAACACTCGCCATCACTTTCCCAGCCGAATACACAGCTTTAGGTTTTTTTGGGGCCGGTTAACCCTTTTCAATCCACTGTTTAGATTGGATTTTTGTTTCGGGCGTATAATGATGAATCCAAGTTTCGTCTACAGTTATCAATAGGCGCCAAAACCCGGTCTTATTGCCTCTAAACTGGGCCAACAGAGCTCTGGAAATGTTCATGCGCGCACGTTTGTGGTCTAGCGTAATCAAACGCGGCACCCAACGCGCGGACAGCTTTCTCATGCCCAAATCAAACACGTTCTTTTGACATCTTCATAATCTCAGCTATTTCTCTAACCTTAACCCGGCGGTCGTCTAGTACCAATTGATGAACTTTAGCGGTGTTATCGTTAGTGGTTACAGTTTTTGGACGCCCAGGACGTTCATCATCTTCCAAGCTCCTGCGACCACGTTTAAATTCAGCTGCCCAAAATTTTACGGTGGTAAACGATGGTGCAGAGTCACCATACACAGAGTCCAACTCATCTTTGATTTGTGAAGGCGTATTGCCTTTCAAAAATAAAAATTTAATTACAGCTCGATATTCAATTTTTTCCATTTTGGGGGAATCACCGAAATACACTCACAAAAACGACTGTCAACAGATAATGGTGCAAGATAAATTTCTGAAATTTTGGCGAGTAGCTATTATAATATGCACAATTTGAAGTAGAAACTTCTTTTTCACTTGTGCCGCTAGCTTCACGTTGAGGTCGGTTATTTATCAGACAGCCCTCGTATGTCTCAGCTGTCTCAGCACACGCATGTTCAAGATCATGGAATTTTTGAAGGCGCTTTGTGTAAAGTGCGACCACTTTGATCCTTTTTATAACAGCTCTGGATGGTCGACGTCAAAGGAGAAAAGTCACTGCTTACAGACGTTGCCCGATTTACTTTTCAGAAATAAAAATCAAATCACTGACTAATCCATTGCTCTCTTCCCATATTTCTAAATGCGGACAATCCTGCTTCTAGACGCGGTCTAAACACAACTTTGACTCCGATTCGGAGGAACCAGGAGTCAGAGGAATCTTTGGATCTTTGGAAACCTCGAATACGTTACGGTCCCCACTTGATGTTGAGTTTTTCTTTTTTGTTAGAGTTTGGGAAATAGCGCACTAGAGCACTTGGACTGAAAAACTGACGGAAAAACTGAACTGACTGAAAAACTGACGGAAAAACTGACGGAAACCGACGGAAAGCCAAAAGTGTTGAGTTGATACACATAGAGACGATGGAAAGTTTTTCGGTGTCCACAACGCTAGCTCTTCTCCTATTTTGAAGATTCTCTGTCTTTCTCTGATCCTCTTGACTTAGGAATTTGTTTTCTTCATTCGAATATTTTGTGCAGCGTACTGTATCCATTGGAGTACCCATCTCTTGTGGGTATTCTCTTCAGGCAGCTTCCTCTTTCAAATGAAGAGTACAACGTTTTGAAATTGAGTTGAAAACAATCACTGCGGATGTCTTATAGACTATGGCCTCCATTAACTAGATCCTAATGTGGTCCTGGCGTGGGTAAATGCGTCGACTCACACGCCGAAGGTTAGTCTTCGATTACCGGATGGAACTTCTTGCATATTTCATGGTCATGTAGACTGAGCCAACTTAAGCGTTATATCCGAAGACGCTAGACCAGGCGCATGCCACCGTGCAGCCTATAAAGTTCGTCGTTGAATCTGCTTCTCCAGACGCCCTTAACGCAAACAGGAGCAAAAATCGCAAACTTTTCTCTCAAAAAGACTAAGGGCTTCCTCATCCGCTTTTCAGGCACCACCTCCTTCGAGTTGCGGACAAAACTTAAAGAGTCCAAATTCTCTTAAAGCAACTTCTCATATCTCGCCTATTGGAGTCGGCAAAAATTGTAGGTCCCATCTCCTCATGAGAGAACAATAGCACACACAACACAAATAGTTGCTGAAGAAGCTGGGCCCTGGTTCCTTATGGGATGTAGTCCCACTCAATCCGTCAAGTGATCCCTCATCAAGAATCTAAATTTTTCGCGTAATGATCAAGATTTATTAAGGAAACCTGCCTAGGATAAGACGACCACCCTCACTCATCTCATCCATCAATCCTCTAAAGAGATCACAAAATATTACACATTTCTGCCACGCTCACGTCCATCCTGAGGCATGTCTTCACCTTCGCGTGGCAAATTTTACGACACAACAATGACGTAAGTTAAGCGAAGAAAAAAAGGCAACAACAAAAAATGAAACGGAAATGCTGCCTATCTGCCGCTGTAAAATGAAAACAACTCGCTTAAACGATCCATTCTCAACACCCATTCCATCAATTGCAAAGTAAAACCCAAGCGAACCCCCCCCCCCCCTCTCTCTAGCCGCCCCACAAGCACCACCGCCACGAAGGCATACCTTAACCCGAAGAATAAATAACTCTGTTTCGAGAGCCATCAAGTGTACGTCTTACGTCAACTTTAATGGACAGCAAACAAAGTCATAAAAAATTATGCAAAGCATATTTCCAACCGAAACTGGCAGAGCGCGGCTTTGGGCAACGGAAGGTGTATGGTGGAGTGGGGTGTGTGTGGGGAGGGAGGTAGTCATCTGACGAGAAAAAAGAACCAAGACCAAGAAAAACAACAACGTAGAGAAATGGAAGAAGAAAACAAAATAATAAAACCGTCCTTTAATCTTGATGTACAAGATGTCAACACAACGCAACCCGAACCCCAGGAGCGCAAAACACACCACCAACAGCGATTGTGGCAGAAATTTAAAGGCTAACGCGCCAGCCACCAAACCCGCCACAGCCCAACGCCACCTATTACAGCGGCGGCACCAACCCCCGGGTGGGTCGCCCCCGGATGGGTTGAATAAGAAATAAAAAATTCACCCTCCAGCGCCGACGACGACGACGGTGTTCGGGGTTGGCACGGCGACGACGACGACGGACGGAAAAAAAGGTCTAAAGGCATGCAAGCGTTGCTACCACAAAGAGCCACTACGCTTTCATACATCATGGCACTGATTTGATGGGGACGGGTGGGCGATATGTTTGTTGGCCTGGATGTGTGGGGAGGTGGAAGGTTTTTGGCGGCGGCGTTGAGGTGTTCGGAGACCGCAAGTAAACTTTAGCAATTCGTAGAGGCAGCCATGTGCCGCGAGAGCGAGCAGACCTTCTGACAACCCGAATGGGGCGGCAGCAACAACATTTATTTCTTGTGTAAACATCGGTTTTACATCACCGCAAGGCGGAGAAGATGAAGACAACAGCTTGAGTGGCGGCCCTACCTGTGTTTGAGTTTCACCTTTACGACGCACTGTGCCTTGGAAAACTTCTTGACTGCGAAATGCCGGGGTGATGCGGTCTATTGATGGAATGGTTGGACAGAAAGGTTGAATTGAATTTTTCCCCTGTGCGTAGACTCTTGCAGACCCACTTAATTAAGTTGTGCAAAGGAAAGTGTGTTCGGCCCGCCAAAAAAAAAAAAAAACTGCTGAATAAGGTAACACATCCTTAAAATGGGCAAATGTGCCGTCTTCACTCCATCGATGGAGGGGCAATGGATTTCATTTTGGAACCAGACAATTTTCTAATTTGTATTGTATGATTGAAAACGGAATAGGGATGATTCAAAGTCATGGCAGCACTGCATCAGGTTGTACTTGGGATACAAGCTTTACCACGAAAGGCTCAAAAAATGAAGAAGACTTTTCTAAAACGTCGCTCAAGTCAGTTTCGAGAAATGTTTCCTTGTCTTCATAAATTCGAGCAACTTTGGAGTTACCTAAGCATTTACGATCCATTCGAATATTGTATCAATCATGACGCTGCATTGGTGTTCTTCATCTTTAATTGGCGCTAAAGTCCAGGGTGAACCTGGGCCACAACCAACATGCCTCTCTCATCCTACACAGACTGACGAGTTTGATAAGAATGACAAAACTATACATGGCGCTGTATAGCTCGTCTCCATGCACGCTGTCATATGCGGCCTTGAAATCGACGAATAGGTGGTGCGTGTCGATTTGCACTTCTTGGGTCTTTTCCAGGATCTGCCGTAGTGTGAAGATTTGGTCGATGGTGGACTTCCCTGGCCTGAAACCACACTGATAAGGACCAATCAGGTTGTTGACAAACGGTTTCAGGCGTTCACACAATACGGCAGAGAGGATCTTGTATGCGATGTTAAGGAGACTTATCCCTCGATAGTTGGCGCAGTCGAAGGGGTCTCCTTTCTTGTGAACCGAACAGACGACGCTGAGATTCCACTTATCGGGCATGCTTTCCTCCGACCATATCTTACCGATGAGCTGGTGCATGCGCCCAACCAGGTCATCTCCAGTTGCTTTAAACTATTCTGCGGATAGTCTGTCCACTCCAGCGGCTATGTTCGACTTGAGGCTCCATATTGATATTGACCTTGTTGAAGTCGAGGGGACGGAATTCTTGTCTATCGTCGTTCAAATTGAGAGGAACATTCTGCCTAACAGCGGGATTTGCGCCGTCATCACCGTCTTAGAGTCTGCCGAATTGATCCTTCCAGATTCTCAGCATCGATTGTGACTCTACCGCAAGTCCATTTTATCCCATCAGAGTTCGGTCCGAACCCTATATCCACCAAAAAGCTTCTTTCGGTAGAACTTTTAGACATCCGTGCCCTTACGATCATGTCCTTCATGGTCCTTCATTTTTCTTCTGAGAAGCCAGTTCTCTTCCATTCTTCTCTACTCTCAGAGTTCACGGACAGCTCTCGTTGGTCGATGCCGCATTGTTGGCCTTCGTTTAGCTGACTACGCTTGTCTGCTCTCGTCGTCAAGACATGGTTTCCTTCTGGGTGGTGGCGTGAAACCCAGCACATCAGGGGCAGCTTCTACGATGGCTTCTTGACAACGTTTTTATTCTTCTTCTATTGTCAGTGCAGGCAGCTTCGAACTTTGATATAGTTTCAGGGAGACTCGGTCGGCAAAGATTCCACCGATTAGTAGCGGTTGTAGCTATCCAACGTTGCATTGGTCCTACATGCAAAAAGAGGCAGAGTGACCTCCTTACCACCTCTGCAGCGTGCGCGGCGGTAAAGAGTCCGTTCATAAGCAAGAAGACGGCTATGGCTTGGACGTTGTGAAGAAATTTTGTCTCTCGGGGCAATCGTGAACTCCACGAATGATATCCTAGTGGAGATCCGACGTTGAATCACCCTAGGCAGCTGGTGTTACTTCGGCTTGTCTTGGCTCAAAACTCGTGACAAGAAGGATCAAATTTAACATCACCGGCTATATGCTGGATGTTAAGTCAAATTGCAGAGCTGAATTCTTGGTGCCTTCGAAGGCTTACTTCGGAGGTATTATCCTGTCTGTGATGAAGGTGAATAATAGCAATTCAGTGGCACTGCAGCGCAGAAGGGATTAGAAGGTAGCTTCTTCAGAAACTCTCGTATTGTGCGTGCAAATGTTCTCTTACAATCAGAGGTAGGTCCCAGTTTCTTGCCAACTTCGAATGGTTTGAAAAGAATTCTATTTGAGTGTTGTCAGCTACTTGAAGCAAGTGGTGCCGTGAAAAAATGCGAGGAGCTCAATCCGGGAATCAAACCTGGGACCTAAGCCGATGCACTTATTCACTACGCTGCGGTGACCGTCAACAGCTGCGATTGTTTTTGAAACTTCTGCGGACAGCCGATGAGCATCTCGAGACCTATTTATCGTTTAAGCTATCTTAGCGTCGTCCAGATCTGGTGAATGGTATTCCTTTCTATCGCCAGAGTGAGAAAAGGAGGTGGGGAAAGTCAAGGGCAGGATGTCTTCTTCTGCCTTTTCTTCTTGTGGTGCTTTAGCCTGGGGTGGACCTGGGCCTTAACCAACATGCTTCTTCAGCCAGCACGATCTTTCGCTAGCTGCCTCCAATTGCACACTCCAAGGTCCTTCTCTACTTGTGTGCGCCACCTTAGCCTAGGCCGTCCTCTGTTGCGTTCCCCCAATAGCTCTGATGCGAAGGCTTTTTGGGCAGGAGTGGTTGTCTCCATACGCTCTACATGGCCTAGCCATATTAAGCGTTGTATTCGAAAATGCTTGACTAGGCGCATGTCGCTGTACAGCCCATAGAGTTCGTCGTTAAATCTTCTGCTCCAGATGCCATCGACGCAAACAGGACCAAAAATCGCAGGCAAAACTTTTCTCTTAAAAATACGGATGCTACAGGGAAGGTTGTCGACAGACTCTTTGAAGAAGGGACACTGCCACGAGCATTTGTAAATTTGTTACAAATCTGCTTCCGCTTGTGGCATGATATGGAAACAGTCTGCCTGCCGCGCTGTACAAAAATGTCGTAAAAACTTTTCACGGCTGCCCCTAAACCGAGTTAACGTCAACGCCACTGAAGTCAAGCTTGAAAAAAATGCTTTGCCTTGAGGAAACTTCTGTCACTTCTGTGAGCATGGTCAGAGAGGAGTAGTTCGGAGCATTTGAAGTGCCACACTTCGAACAACAATCTGTTCACAACTTTAATTCAACAACGCAACTGCTGATAACATGAACAACTTAAGCAACTGGCAGACAACGCGAAAGTAACCCCTCCTGGGAACCCCCTTCAAAATCTCTCCAACTCATACACTCAACTCAACCAGAATAAAAATGAAAAATCAGTCATTTTCAAAGGGAAGATGAACAGATTTAGAAAACAATCCAAGAGCTCCGTCCCAAAGCAACGCATAACCTTCAAAACATATTCCCCGTGCTTAAGATCCTCCCCAACAGGAACCAGCTTAGCCATCATTCGAAGAAAAGCTCTGCAGCTTACTGGATGTAAGACGGAATTCATTCCACCAAACCATCAGCTGACACTCATCCGTTCGCTCGAAATCCATTTTTCCATAAGACCCAGACTGTTGCGTCTCCACCACTGACGTCATTTCATTTACCTTTAATTTCCGCAGTATCACGAAGGATCCGAGGGGTTTTCCTTGAAATTACAATCAAGACAAATTGCCTTGGATTAATCCGCAGCATGCTGGCATTTAACATTATTCACAGAACCGGCGGAGAAGTGCTGCTCCCCCACATTCGTGGCTCATTGCCTTCACTTAGTCGATCTCCTACTCACCGGAGTGGAATGCATTCCACATTCGAAAATTACTTCAATCCACCGTCAGTCGGTTGGGGGAATTTTTTTTCGTTCGAAAACGCACTCCTCAGCCCTTTCTTTTGCCGAGCGTTACTTGTCAAACGTTCTTTGCACACGTAAACTAAGGGCTGATTATCGCAGGATTGTGCTTGTGTCTGTGAAGCGACAATAGCGTAACCTCATCCCCGGCTTAGGAATGTCTTTACCTGAATCTGCCGCATGTTCAGTTAATGTCGCCTTACCAGAAGGGGGGAGGGGGAGCCTTCCATTCGTTTCGGTTTTTTCTTTGGTTCAGGATCCACATCCGCACGACGCGGCTGCATGGCGCCCCACACTGGCACACAGACACAGGATGACTTGGAAGAAAGATCCCAATTTTTTTTTTTTCTGTGCTTCACTCGCATTATTCACGCTCATTCTGAGAGTCATCCTTGATATCCTTATTGCCACTGGGAGAACGGATTTCCGTTTGAACTAAGTTTCACCGTAATTCTTTTTTCACCGTGAACAAGAACTCTCATCCCGGGCTCAAAGGACAGGCAGAAGAGGGGCAAAGAAGAGGCACACAAACAAGGACGAGAAAGAGAGCTGAGAAACTTTTGGATGGCTTTTTGTGGCTGGCGGGGGATGCAGATTCAGCCACAAGGGGATCTGTGTCTTAGCAGGTCCGTCTTGCAGTGAAGCACTCGAGGAATTGCCTTCCTAACACACATATCCCAAGGAATGCGAAATCCTTTTTTTTCAGTCGCTCGTGCTCGTGCCCTCAAACAGGATACACATGGGTGCGGGGAGTATAAATTAAGCAGCGTTTTCCTTGTAACGACAACAACACGCATCCCACCGCGACTGAAGCGACTGAAGCGACGACGTGAAGGGTGGTGCGGAAAATAAGGCCAAAAACACCTCACGAGGGGAGGGACACAGAAACTCATTAAAAAAGACTGTGCACAGGAAAATTACCGCACAAACAACAACTGTTCCCGCAGACGCAGCCCCCACCACCGACTGCGGATCTGGGAGATGGGCGCTTGTTCCACCGGCGTTCGCCTCGATTTCCACTATTCTGCTGTGCGAGCACACCTGACTTTCTTGAGGAAAAGTTACGTGCAAGTCCTTCAAGTGTTGTGCCTCCCCACACACTGTGCGGTGTGTGTGGGGTGGAATGGACTCATTTCATTTTTGAAATCCCTTTCTCGTTGCTCCTAATGCATTCGGTGAGCTTATGTGTTATCCTTTCGTTTGCTCAGTAAAATGTAATATATCTCTTGCCATCCCCACTTTCACGAGCGACGTCTTGCCCTCTGCCGTCTGCGTCTGTGTCCGTTGGACATAAGTCGACTTTGAATTATTGGTTTTGGATTGCGTTCAAGTGGAAGATGGTGTCTCGAATATGATAAAAGACGAACGACGAGTGTGTCCTTAGAATCATGGTGCTAGTTGCAAAATGTAGGACACCCTCAAAGAGTGGACGCAGTAACTGGGATGATTTGTAGATACTGCTAACTGTGGACAGTTCCCCGTCGTTTGGTTTCGTGTTGAGCATGCAGCTCGTGGGTGAGGCTGGAGATATGTCCTTTTGTGTGCAAAATTGGCAAAGGATGCATCTGTTCTTGAGTTGAAGACGATTTAAAGATGATTGATGCAAGAAGCTGAATGTCCCGGCAATCTTAATTGAATTTCTGGTTCTCTGTGAAACTGCTGAGACTTTCTTTTTTTTCCGGCTCGTCGCTTTTGAAGCGGACAAATCAATACTGTTGTCGGTAAGTGGATTTTTGTTCAAAGCATTGAGGAGTAGGCGAGTGCGGAGGTTGCTTAGGAGCTTGGTAACCTTTTGGTCGAGTGTGCATTGAAGAGTGATATCGCTTGTATGTTTCACCTTTGAAGGTGAGTCAAGAAAAGGACAAAAGTGTTCGATGTTCCTATGGAAATGGAATAAGATAAAGGTGAAAGGAGACTTTACTCAAAGAGCGGACGCAATACAACGTCAAAACCTGAATAAGGAGTGTATGGACAACAGAAGGGTCAGGACTCATATTTGTCATCTTCCATCTGACTGCAAAGTAAAAAAATTTTTTCAAGCAATTGTTTATGACGGTCAATAGCACCGTAAAGATGGTGAAATTCGGCGGTATGGCCGTGCTCCTTATTAATGAAAACCTCGACATCGAACGACATTTTATCCCCGAAGAAGATATAGAAGTGTTGGGTGACTTTGATGAAGAAGATTCAACCACGAACTGTACGGCTGTACAGCGACATGAGCCCACCCAGGCGTTTACAGACTCAACGCCAAGGATGGCTAGGCCATTTTGAAGTATGGACAACTATGCTTCAACCCGAAATGTCTTCAATGCCGAACCAGTGGTAGAACACTATGGAGGACGCACACGGACCCGATGGCGCTTAGAAGTGGAGAAGAACCTCAACCAATCTGAAATACGAAATGTGAGGCTGTTGATTAAAGACCATGCCAGATGTGGACAAGCCAGGAGCTCTATCTCTCGCAGCTCGAAAAACTACGCCAGAAAAAGGCAACAAAGAGGTCGACCAACAATCTTCCAACACTTCTGTATGCAGAGGGTGATTTAGCGCGAGGTTTGGTTTATACTTTTCAGGCTCATCAGGCTTGCGACCTATGAGGGGTCTGAACCTGAGCTGCCATCCATTCTTGATGATCCCAGGCACACTGCTTCCAGTTGTCAAGACAAAGCTCTGTAACGTCAGCAATCACTTGGTCTCTGTATCGTAGGTTCGGGCTTCCTCTCTTTCTCCAATCCGGAGGCTCTGATTCAAAGTTCATTGGAGCATTGTTGTCCATTAGCTCGATTCAGCCGAGCCACTGCAGGCGTTTGTACGCCGACAAGTTTTCTGCACTCTTTTCTGTCCAGAGAAAAGAGAAAAGCCGCGGATTTCTTGCTGACGTTCGGGGGCATGCACTTGGTCAAGCTGCATCCTGGAGAGTCATGCCAGATATGGTTGTGCTGTAGGGAGACCCAACCGTCGATGGAAGCCCTAATCAAGGAAGGAAGGCGGGTTCGGGCCCAACGAATGCCTCTTTAGAACCTTGCCTGACAGTTCAATGGCAATCTCGTTTCCCGTGATCCCGTGATGTCCCGGGACCCGACAAGTCTTAGTGAATTGAGTCTGATGACCAAACTAAGGGAGGACTTGCATTCCCGGACTATTTTTAAAGTGGGTAAGGCCTTAAGCACAGCTTGGCTGTAGCTGCAGACGCAGACACTTCGGCCCTTCCACCTGTTCTTCACAAAATAATTGGTGGCCATTAGGATTGTAAAAGTTTCCGCCTGGAAGACCGATGCGAAATTACATAAAGAGGTGTGAAGTCTAATGCTGTCGTCTTCCACGAAAGCACCGGCCTCAGTCGTCTTGGAGCCGTCCGTGAAAATCCGACTATATTCCCTTTCCGGTTCAGTTTCTGGCCAGAGCCAGTCTTGGACTCAGGGAAACGCGACTTTATGTAAGCCATGCGACTGGATTGTTGGTGACCCTGCATCAGACTGCATGTCCATGAGAATTGTATCGTAGGAGATGCTGTTCGCGAGGTCATCAAAACTCCAGTGCGATTTGAACCAAAGACCATTCCTTTTATATAGGGAGATGGCCTTGATTGTACAGCCGATGATGTGGATTTCAAGGGGAGGGAGATTTAACAATGCATCAAGAGCAGAGCCAAGCGTGCTGGGGAAGGCCGCCATACCGTCTTGTTAAAACCAGATCTTAAGGAGACCAAGTGCGTGAATTTTAGGTAACACTCTGATTTGCCTCATTTCAGAAGGTATATTAATCAGTGACTCCTCAAGCCCATAAGCCACCCCATACCGCTGTTTTAATGGAAGATCCGGGTAGTCTTCGAGTTATCCCATAAGTTCAAATATGGCAATTTCGTTTAGGAACGTAACCATTGACACAGAAATGGGGTCCAGCACTGAACAAAATTTCCCGGATTTTCAGTGAGTTGTTTCAGAACCAATTCACTGAAATTTTTACACAAATTCTAGTCAACTGACTTGAGCTCTTGAATAAGTTGGATTTTTTAAGACTTCAGACCGAAAATCAAATACGCCAAGTGGGTCGACTACGCAAATCCATTCTGCTGCGACGACGAGTCGATTTAATACAGTCTTCGCCTACAATCTTAGCTACAGCTGGCATTTCTCACAGAATGCAGATTTTCGTAATACAGCTGAACAAATTTGAGCCGCTGTTGTGGCGTGAGTTTTTTCACGATTACTTGCCAAACGACACTGAATTAAAATGACAACACAGTTTTCCAGGTTTCATGCTTGAACTGTCAAAAAAGCACACTGAAAATCAAACCTCACGATGAATCGCCATATACCCGCGATAATTCGAAATTCGGGACTGGCAGAAAAACACTGCCGTCGTAGGCAACCCGTACCTTAAATATTCCATTCATGTCACTGCTTAGAAAATCTAAGGAAAATACATGCGGTTACGTCAAGTGATAGCCTAGTTCCATTTCTATTCGTTTGTCCAGAGTTGTCCAAAGTGAGTATTAAAGGCAGTCAATGGTGTTTCACAATTTGCTTGACTATTAACTACTTCCTCTTCTTTTTCATGTGGTGCTATAGTCCGGGTTGGACCTGGGCCTCAACCAACATGCCTCTCCAGCTGCCTCGGCAACTGCCTCCAATTGCGCACTCCAAGTTGGTTTCGGCCAATCTTCAATTGTGTGCGCCACCTTAACCTAGGCCGTCCTCTGTTGAGTTGTCCCAATGGCAGAACAGTGGTGTCCATACGCTCTTCATGGCCTAGCCATCGTAAGCGTTGTATCTGAAGACGCTTGACCAGGCGCATGTCGCTGTACGGCTGTGCATATAGTTCGTCATTGAATCTTCTTCTTCAGATGACATCATCGCAAACAGGGCCAAAAATCGCACGCAAAGCTTTTCTCTAGAAAAGACTAAGGGCTTCCTCATCCGCTTTTAGTAGTGTCCAAGTTTCCGCGCCATAAAGTAGGACTGGGATGATTAAGGTGTTATATAAAGCAAGCTTAGTCTTTCGAGAGAGGGCTTTAATACTCAATTGCCTCTTGAGCCCAAAGAAACAGCGATTGGCAAGAGTGACTTTGAGTTTGATTTCGATACTGATGTTATTGTCGCTTTTTACCGCAGAACCGAGGTAGACGAAGTCGTTGACTACCTCGTACACTCTGTCCACGACGTCAATGTTGTGCGTCCTTCCTTGATGATAGCATGTACCTCGCTTTGCCCTTATTAACCACCAGACCCATTTTAGATGCGTCCGCTTCAATGCCAGCAAACGCGTCATTGACGGCTGGCTGTGTTCGTCCAATCACTTCAATGTCATCAGCGTAAGCTAGCGGTTGAAGTGACTTTTTGAAGATCGTGCCTCCGATGTTGACTATCAACTCCATCAGCCTGAATTTTCCAGCCAATTGCTTATAATACACTAACTCCCTGACATCTGGCAAGTTCCACAATATGAGTGATCTTCTGGCAATATTGAAGCATTCAGCGTCCATCGCCGAGTGCACGCAGTCCGACCACAAACAATCATTTCAAAAGCAGCAGTAAATAGACGTTGCCAACCTCCTCCTCCTCCTCCTCTCAAGCTCCCATCATCTGCAAAATCCATCTTAGTCACCCCCCAACTGAGACGATGCCGCAACCGCATCCTTTAAATAAATAACTGATCACCTTCGTCTTATCATCATCACTGCGTTCAATCAAACTGCCTTCGGGGGAGGAGTACATATCATCCTGGATTACAAATCGCTGAAAACGTTTTCCCTCGCCCCCTCACCCACATCGCCTACCCGTTGGTACACAATCTATTCACCTGAAGGATTCATCATATTTCATCCAATATCCTCCCCTACACAAACATGACAAAGTACACACATAAAAATTCGCTCCTTCCTCCCCGTCGTTCGGCGCCACACCACTGTTGGTCAGGATGTTTTCACGTCTTCAAACAAAACTCCTGTTTATCCTTCGAGCAAACAAAGCTTCTTCTCGGGGAGGTGAGGGGAAATATCTTTACAACTTCAATTTCTTGTGAATTGACGCTTAAAATTCCATAACACCCTCGTCCGTGCCACCCACCAGCGCCATCCTGTCAGCGGCGGAGCAGGGCAGGAGATAAAACGACGTGGCGGAAGGATACTATGATTTGAAGACAGTGAAAAACCCTTACGATTTTTTTTCTCCCATTTCCTGCTTCACACTTCGCTAGAATTCCAATTCCAGCGATTACCTGGATCAAGGATTCCCTCCCCGTTAACTCGGCCGCCATCGCTTCGGTGTTCTTCATTTTTGCGAAACAAACGAGAGTGCAAACAGTCGAACACACTGAACGATCGTCCCGCACAAAGGGACGCGCCAGAAGAGCGAGAATGATGTGAATGCAATCCTTACTCCAAGTCCTTTGGTTTGCTGTTTCGACTCTGCCTCGATGCCGAAGACGACGACGACGACAACGACGACGACGACGGAGGAACCATCTCAAATAGCCGTAAAGGGATTTGATTTCATTCTTCTGGTTCGTGTTTGCTCGCCGAAGTCACCGAAGGTCCTGGCGCCGGAATTGTATCAACAACCCATTTTCCAATTCCCTTCATATTGGATTGCTGCTCCGCCCGCGTTGGCATGCGATTTTCGAGAATTCCCTCCGCCTTGGAGGCGGGTGAGTAGTGTGTTGCGAAATTGAATGGCAACAACAGGACCAGAGCACACCTGCAAACATCAAAATTACAACACGAACCCGAAACGCTACGAAGGCGGTGCGAGCAGATGGGTTGGGACAGGTCCTTGGCGAACAAGCCAATTATACACCCCCCCTCCACGCCCTTGCACACCCGAAACCTACTGCTACTCAGGAGTGAAGCCGTCATCAACATTCCACGCTTTCTTCTCTCCACCATTTCGTCTTCGCGTCCGCAAGACCTTCTCACCTTGGCGCCGCTAACCCATTCCCAAAGGCAAAGACGTTTAATTTTGTTAATTAATGTGACGACAGAATCATCCTCCGCCCAACTAATGAGTTGGCGCACTCTAATGACAGGATAATTGGATTCCTTTTCCTGCAAATTATAGGAAACGGAAAGTATCTCGTTGTGTGCATGTGGGACGAGGGCGTGCGACGCTTTCCCATTTTTTTCCAGCGTAGAATGCAAAATGGCCGGAAAAGGGAAGGGGGGGGGCGAAGTGGTAATAAAGGATATTCCTCATGTTTGGGATTCCGTTGTGTGCCGGGAACCAAATGAGGACAATCGGCTCCTACCTTTGTGACAGTCATTCATTTCGATATTTTTTTTTTTTGCGTCGTTTTGCTGTTTTCGCTGTTCGTGTTCAACGGAATGATTTCACGAAATACATGATGTAACAGATGGAAGGACATTCTCGTCATAATGAAATTCCTTTTGGGTATTATCTCCGTTATGCGGGAATGACTGGGAAAGGGAGGGCGCTCAGGGAGGGCACTCCTGATAAGCTGCGAGAGTTATTTCACGTGTTATCGATGTAGTCTTACCATAAGGTTTTGCGAATAGTCGGGGAATCTAGATGAGACTGAAATTATGCGGAATGTGTGCGGGGGGACACGTGCAAATTTTATGTGAAGTTGGGGAAGGGAATTAACTGCGCTGGACGGTGGGAATGATGTTCACGTTATTTGCAACAGAGAAAGAATGCGCAGAGCGTTGAAATTCACTGCTTAAGGGGGAAATTCCTTTCCAATTCCAATTAAGCCACTCTCAAAAATGCACGCAAAGAGAAGAGATTGAATGGAGACACATATGTAGCTCAACAAAGTTTATGGGGAGGGAGAATGTACAAGCCATAAATCGAAATTTCATTTTAAGCTTTTTTCCTTTGTTGGAGGTTGGGATACACTGCACTGGAGTGCTTAGACTCAAAAACTGGGCCATTGTACTACCAAGCAGTAACCTTCATTTCATGAGCGCTAAACAGCCCCCATCTGAGCACAGGGGAGACATTCACAGAGAAAATGCGATGAAGTGTCTTCACCTTCTCCACAGGCGTCGCAAAGAGTGTCATCACTAAGCCCAAGCAGACTTTGGTGCTTAGTGAAGGCGAAGTGTCCCAACAAGTCGTCTGCAGTCTTTCCTGTCTAGAGTTAACAGCCAAGCCGCGGATTTCTTGCAGACGTTCGGAAGCATGCACTTGGTCAGCCTGCATCGTGGAGTGTCATGCCATTTGTGGTTGTACTGTTTAGAGACCCATCCTCCGACGGAAACTCTAACCCAGGAAGCGGGTAGTCCCACGGTGGGTTCGGCCCCTACGAATGCCTGCTAAGAACCTTGGATAGGTAGTTCATCAGCAATCTCGTTTCCCGTGATCCCGTGATGTTCCGGGATCCAGACAAGTCTTAACGAATTCAATCTACAGACCAAATTAATGGAGGACTTGCATTCCTGAACTATCTTGGAAGTGGTTAAAGGGTTGAGGAAAGTCTTAAGCACAGCTGGGCTGTCGCTGCAGATGCATACACTTCTACCAACTTTGTCAACAAAATAGCAATATACGAACAAAAGGCTGCAATTTTAATGGAAGTTCGTTTTGAACGGTAGTATCCTGTTCTCTGTACCGTCTCCTTCCAAACTCATGTCTTGACCTGGAGATGGTGTACTTTCGCTGTCCTATTCTTCTAATATGAGGTCTTCCCTTCCGCCTTTTTGTCTTTTAAATTTTCCGGCTATGTACAAAGCGCTACAGAGATCGTATCTGGCAATACTATACATCGTTTGAAAGGTCTTGACATAACCTACATGAATGATTAGCTTGGATATTGCGTTCAACTGTTATAGACGTGTAAACATGGAGTTCACTAACGCTGAAATTGGTGCTTATTTAATGTTTTCTTCGTTAAAGGCAAATCCGCTAGAGAAACGTTCCGTGAGATTAATGGTGTTTTGGGGGATGGTACTCCATCAATTCGAACCGCGGAGGAACGGTTTCGACGATTCAGAGCCGGTGAAAAGGACACCATGGCAGACGACCTGTGACGACGAATACCGATCGAATCATGGAAATCATCGAGTTAGACCGGCATGTGGCATCTGGTGACATCGCCCAGGAAACGAGAGTTAGTCACCAAACCATTTTAAACCATTTGCAGAAGGCTTGATGTTTAAGTGCCGCATAATTTGACACAAAAAAAAAACCTTCTGGACCGCCTCTGATATGCAGCTGAAACGGAACGAGCTCGACCCATTTTTGAAGCGGATGGTGACTGGCGACAAAAAATAGATCACATACGACAATATCAAGCGAAAACGGTCGTGGTTGAAGGCCGGTGGATCGTCCCAAACAGTGCCCAAGCCGGGATTGACGGCTGTATGTTTGGTGGGATTGGAAGGGAATCATCCACTATGGGCTGCTCCCATTTGGCCAGACGCTTAATTCTACCATCTTCTGCCAATAACTGGACTGGAGCAGGCGATCAATCAAAAGGGTCGAGAATTGGCCAACAGGAAGGGTGTAGTGTTCCACCAGGACAACGCCAGACCACACACTTCGTTGATGACTCGTCAAAAGCTACGGGAGCTCGGATGGGAGGTTTTATCGAATCCACCATATAGGCCGGACATAGCGCCAAGTGATTACCACCTGTTTCTGTCCATGGCGAACGCCCTTGGTGGTGTGAAGTGAATTCAAAAGAGGCTGGTGGCACTACAGCCCACAAGGGACCTACTGTTCTCTCACGAACAGACGAGACCTACACTTTTTGAGAAGCTTTTCATAGACAATTGATACCCTTTGTGTGTTGTCAGCAACTCGAAAGAGGTGGTGGCGTGAAGAAATGCGAGATGTTCCATCCGGGAATCGAACTTAAAGTTTCTGCGTGGCGGTCGATGCACTTACCACTATGCCACGGTGACCACGTCCTCCTCTGCTAGTATAGTATATTTGTTGCTCTGGAGATAAGAAGTCCACAGACTTCTTCAACATTTAGTAAATGGTTACTCTTCGTGAGATTCGATTTATATTGTCCAATAAATCTTCTAAATTTGAAAGCGATTCTAACATTTTTACCATCCTTTAAAGGAGCAATTCAAGGCATTTACTTTTGAAAATAGTTCGTCCTAGATTGCCCATTCAGAAGGTTGAATTTTGGGGGACTCGTTTGAGCACAGGAACTGCTATCTCGCTGATAACACTTGTAATATTGGCTTCGAAATTCTCTCCATCTTCTTTGGCCTGCATGTTCCACCAACGGGATCACCGGGGCAATAGATACACAAGAGACCTCCAGGCCGCTCGATCCTCCGCCTTCGACTCTAACTCATCAGGAACTATTCGCAAGCACAACCAGGCGAGTTTATGAATTTGATGCAAACACTTCGTCCTGAATCTGCTGAGTGATTGCCTACCTGATGGAACTGCATTTTAGGCACGCCTCTGAAGTTGTGATCAAGAGGAAATATTTTGCATCTGGTGAAAACAACGAAATTAAGCCCTTTCCGTCCAAAGAAGTAGCTGCTCAATATTCAGTTCCTGTCGCGTTTCTCAGCCTTTCCCGGCGAGTAACTCCCACAACGGCACAGAAAAATCTCATCTCAGCAGGTTGTATTCGGGATCTTAATCTTTCGGCCATTACCCAAATTTCATGACCAAAGGGTTGGAACAAACACCGATAATTTGGCACTGCCTTCCTTATTACTGATCTACTAAGCTGCTTTAAAATTGATCCAACCTTTAAAATCCTACAAGAAAGCTCAGTGTTGCTCCTCCCATCACTCATGAAAAGGACGCTTAACACTTCTTGAACTTCTCCGACTGTTTCAATGGGACTGCACTAATATGTAGAGTGCATTGGACAGGAGTTTTGGAATTGACTATACCTTGACCACAGTCACCATCATTCTAGCATCGGCACATAGGGCCACAAGCCTTTCGAGCGCGTGCTGAAGTTCCATCTGAGTGGATGTGAGGACAACTTAGTCATCTGCGGAAAGGAGATGACGTACCCTCAAATCTCTCAAAGTGAATCATACTTCGCCTCGCATGCGGCGCAATATCCAGTCCACACATTATATATTATGAAAAGGAGAGGTGACAAGACGTCCCCTTGGCGAAGGCGAGTCAACTTAAAATACTCCAGAGTACTGGAACTATCGTAAAGAACTGAGAAGAATTTGTCTTTATCTGATTGACTGTAAGGTAAATTGTTTATAAAGGATTAGTCAAGAGATCCGCGGGATCTTACAACAAACGGATGAAAGCATCAAAAATTAAGAAAAGACACTTTCAAAATCTGTTCCAGAATTTTGTAGCAGGGAAAATTGATAAATTTTTACCCGATTTCGACATTACTTTGACGATTTTCGAAAAGAAAAGCTTTTCTGCAGACGAGGTCAACAAGCCGGAAGTAGAACTAGGATTTGGACACACCATTCGGAGCAAATAGCAGATTGTCGTGACTAACTTACCTTAGGGTTGAGTAGCTTCCGGCTTTTCCTAGAAATAAAGAAAAATAATGTTTATTGTATTATATGTATTTTCATAAAGGAAACTTAAAAGAATGGAAAACAAAAAAGGAACTGAACTAGAAAGTTGGAAAAAAAATGTTCCAGTGCATAGACTGACATAGCTTTGATCTGGAGTTTGCATTTTCAGCTGGCACGATTTTTTGCTTTACAAATTGTCTGATAACCTTTTTTTCCTACCTGTACCATCTTAGTTCGAGGACGTCCTAAAATCTTGGTTTCGGAAGCACTTCGCACTGAATCTGTGTTATCTGGAAGGTCAACATGGTCGCATCATCAGTGAACACTATTTCGAAAATGCTTAACCAGGCACACACCACTGTAGTACAGATGCCATTACCCCAAAACAAGACCAAAAATGTTGAATCTTTCGAAAATCCCTGCTCCTCTGCTTCAGGTTTCTGCGCCAGGAAAACAAAACAGGGACGATCTTGGTGCTAGAAAATGCTAGCCTGGTCTTTCGGGACAGGCCTTTGTTTTTCAATTACCTCTT
Source organism: Eristalinus sepulchralis (assembly GCA_944738645.1). NCBI lineage: Eukaryota > Metazoa > Arthropoda > Insecta > Diptera > Syrphidae > Eristalinus > Eristalinus sepulchralis. The sequence continues at coordinate 74,169,130 of OX122882.1, forward strand.
GAGCCCAAACAGAGATTGTCAAAAGTGACTCCACGACTGACTTCGATGCTGGTGTTCTTGCCCCTATTTACTGCGGAGCCGAGGTTTGATAATATGAATCCCTAACTACCACAAGGTTCTAGCTGTCCGTTGTGATGCCCTGATGCTGATGTTGTGTGTCCTTCATTGATTAAAGCATATGTAATACGTTATTTTGGGTTGTTTTAGGTTTAGCTCATCTGTACAATACGGACTTTCAGTGGTTTCAGGGCCCTTTTTGATGAGGTGGCATTCGTTCTAGCAGAAATTCTACCCATAGAAATGTTTGCAGCCGAGGTTATGAGGGTGTACCACCGAAGAACCCCGGACCAAGCCCAACCAAGGCACCAAGCCAAACTTATTAAAGGCGAATTACGGGCAGCATTCATAGCAATGTGGTAAGCCAGATAGGATGCCCTCCTTTCTGGGCATAACGGCCACCGACGATAAGTCACCGCCGTGCCCACAATGTTCAATTCCGACGAGGACACGGAGCACACAGTTTTTGAGTGCAGTGGCTTTGCTCAGGAGAGACAGATGGCAGACCTACCAAGCGCTGACAATAAAACCCCTACATCATGAGATTTGTAGAGAACTGAAATGAAATAGGCTCATTTTTTGCGAAAGAGCAATCAACGCTAGGACAGGTTAAAGCAGAAAGGGCTTTCCGTCCAGAACAGAGCGTAAGTCGCTAATTCAGTTCAATTATATTTCAATTTATTTGGTTCAAGGGTACAATAAGACATGAGTCTTTTATACTACTAAGATAAAGTACATCAAGAATAGAAAACAATTTTGATTCCATAAAGTAATAAAAACATATTTGGTAAGGAAGGATGAGGACCTGGGAGAGAGATGAAATCTAACCAACCCCGCGTAGAAATACCTATAAGCAGTTCTGCGGGGTGAGGCGTGGAAGTGTGCTGGGTGTGGATCAGTACGTATGCCTTTTCCCGTAATCGACTATCTTGGGTTACGAATCGGGCTTCTGGTATCTTTGGAAGATCACCACATACATAGACGCATCCCAAAAAAACAAAATGCTCCATCCAAGAAAAAAGTCATAAAGTGTAACGTCAAGTCAGCTACCCACCGTACAACCACGGGAATTATGAGCGCTACCCACTACCGAGCAGCCGTATGAACTGCTTGGCAAACATGCAGCAGTCACAGTGGGTACCTCATATCGGCCGAAACTTCTTTTTCAAAAAAACGTCCTGGTTGAACTGCAAAACCCTCACTTTGGCAACAAGTTTGCAAAATTTCCCAAAGCTGTTCAAGTGTAGAGGGATTTCGTTCCTTGGATACTGATTTTCTGTCAAGTGTTCGAGCGGAAAAAAACGTTCAATGCTGCAAAAGCAGATCTAAATGTTCGCCACGGCGTAGCGGGTAAGTACATCCACTTACACGTCCAAGGTCTAGCTTCGATTCCGGGTACGGTACCACCTCTTTCGAGTTGCTGACGACACTCAAAGAGGTCCAACTGTTTATGAAAAGCTTCTCAAATCTCGGCGTTCGGAGTCGGCAAAAAACTGTAGGTCGCTTCTACTCGTGAAAGAACCAACCATCAGGTGAAGCCTAGAAAGAATTTCAGAGAAGGTCCATCAAGGCTAGGTGCCGGACTATGTACGGACAACACTGCTCCAGCCCAGAAAGTCTCCATCTCCTAACTAGTGAGACAAGGCAATAGAGGGCGCCCATAGACCCGATGGCGAGTTGGCAGAGACCTCAACCAAGTTATGTGCGAAATGGGAAACAACTGGCTGGACAAGATCGTGCCAGCTAGAGAGGTTTGCTGGTTGACTTCCAGGTTCACCCCAGACCCCAGACTGCAGATCCATTACAAGAACAAGATGAAGGGAGACTAACAACTGTGACTCGAACTCCTCAAAAGTCAATTGCCTTAAACAGACCGGACATTCGTCTGGTTAATGGGATACATTTTCTTATCACTCTTCCGTACACAGTCACGTTCAAAAAAATCCCTCCACCTCCCCTATTCCATCAGCCTAACCAAAACCTCTTTGTTCTGAAGTGAAACATAAAGTTGACAGTTTTCGTTTATTTTTGACAAAGCCCTCTCGGTACGCCGTTCCAACAAACCACAAACAAAACCAACCGCACGTCTAGGACTCGTCGATGGTATCTGGTGTAATTCCCAAGACTCGCCCGCATCCGAATTGTCATTCATAAAACATATCTCAGCCGAGAAAACTCATTCTAACGAATACGACATTTTTATTCGTTTCCATGTCATTTCATTTTTGGCCAACAAAAGCGCCACCTCCCCTGGATTTCAGTCGCCGCCGTGCCGTCAGCGCCTGCGGGAGAAATTTGCATTTTCTTCGAATTTAATTACCATCCTCCAGCATGTACAGCTCCGTGCATACATAAAGAAAAGTACACATCCCGACGCTTGAAATTTATTTTACTTGAGTGAAACCGGACGGGAACTGCTGCAAAGGTGGAGCGTACTCGTATCTGAATGTCGATTCTTCCTCAAAGTTAGGAATCAACGCTCGCACCGTGGCGCAGGGTGTACTCCTTTTCAGCTGAAATCGAGCCATACGCCGAGCAGTCGAAGGAGACGCGGAAAGAGGAACGAGCGGCTAGAGCACGACGATGAAGTTTGCTCCGTGCCCCGTTTGTGTGGCGCGGCAAACATCTCATCCAAAGGTTAATTGGCAATAATAAAGTACAATATAAGATAAACAATTGTTCTCCATGAATTTACTTACCCCCTGGAGGCACAGTGGCGCTGGATGGAGTGGTTCTGGGGTCCTGATAAGGACGAACGGCGAGGCGAAGCAGGGTTGCGCGCTTAAGTTAGTGGCGCTGTCTTACTCTTGTGGCATATCAATGAATACTTAAATTTACATGAAATATAACGGGGGACACGCTCCTCGCACAAAATGACCAAGGGAAATCACAGTTAGAGCAAAGTTTTTCTTTTCGCTTTCAATGTTTGCCTCTTTTTTCCGTGCTTCTCCTGAAATGGCGCCCAACACGAGGAACGAATTTTAATTTTCTTGCACGCTTTGTGCGTTCATCCTTCTGCCGATCCTTCCGGGATGCGGTTCGAGATTCGAAATTAAGTGCTCGGAATATGTTTGGCGTTGGCAAATCCTTTGAATTATAAAATGGAGACACAACAGGACAACGGCGGGGGGCACCCAATGCTGCCGGTTAATATGGTTCGACAATCTGAGGCGGACGGATTCTAATTGAAATTCCTTTCTGTCCGGCATCAGTTTGGAGAGATAAAAGGCAATTTTTTTTTCATGCAACCGCCTATTCCCTTGCGGTACATTAATTTTATGATTTTCCTTTTTTTTTCTCTTTTTGCGGATGTATGTGTGTGTGTGTGTAAATATTTGAAATTGAAATGAATTTCAACGAAGGATAACATTTATTGGCTTTAATTTTGTCCATCGGGAGATCATTCGAGTGAAATATGAGCAGTGTGCCGGACTAGTGGGAAATGGCGAGTATCGCGGGCGAACCTAACGAGGCGAGTATAATTCGCTTTGGCCGGGCCTGGGAGATATCAAAATTGGAAAGTTTATTGAAAGTGACAGGATTCTGTTCTGGAAGAAAGTTGGTAACTTTCTGACGGCGAACGGCGGTGGGGGGGGGGGGATGAGACGTGGTGCATATTTCGTGTTTTGGGGATAACACGAGCGAGACTGCGGAAAGGAATTTTATTGAAAATTTATTGAAAGCATGCCAATTTGGAGAATTTATTGGAAGAAAGAAGAATGTATTCGATTACGAAGGCGGGTGTGGTAGGGTGTGTGTGTGTGTGCTGAGAAATTAGGAGATTATAGGGGTGCTGGGGGATTTTATCCACAGAGCTTTAAAAAGTGATTTAATTGAGCAACTGTGGAAAATGTCCCCTATGATGGTCCAGGTTTTTCGAAATTCTCGGACTGTTCTGTCCTCCGAAGTGTGTCTTCTTATTCAAGCTGGTCCTTAAAAAAATGTCTGCTCAAAGCAATGTAGATCATTTTGCTTTGTAGATGGCGCAGAATAATATTTGTGTATACCATCGATTACCACTGAGTAGAAGATACCGTGGAATTCATTCTCTCAAATAAGGATGAAGTTATTTACATCATCTGCGACGGCTTTATTTGACGGAGGGCCATCACTGAACCTCATGAAGCCAGGATTCTCGGACTGCCATTGACTTAAGTCAGAAGTCGTTCAGTTAGGCTCTGGTCTCCAAGTTGGTATATCGGGCTACTTGTCGCGTTGGCCACGTACACTCTGCTTTCACCATCACCTAGGGATCTTCCATAAAGATGTCGTTGTTACACACTGTCCTGTGTGTAACATGTACATTATTTCGAGTTGTCTGTTGTTCTGTCAAATCGAACGCATTGAATGTCATTAAGATCACTCCTCCGAAAGATCAAAAATGATAATTCGAAGACTGGGAATACATTGTCTTCTAGACACATCAAAGGAACACATTCCTGACTCAGAACATTCCTACCTCTGATTTAGGCTACTTTTATCTGCTGCAGCAATTCTTCTGCAATCTGTCACTCTCTAAGCAGTGCCATTCACACATATATTCCAATTTACGATCTGTACGTACAGGGTGCGTCATCTAATAAAAACAAGAATTGAGTGGCCCATGACCCACAAGGGACCAAGGCCTGGCTTCCTCAGCAACTACTCGTGTTGTGTGTGCCACAGTTCTCCCACGAGTTGAAGGGACCTACAGTTTCAAGCTCATAGACAATGAGTATGCTTTGAATGTTGTCAGCAACTCGATGGAAAAATCCGAGGTGTTCAGTCCGGGAATCGAAGTTGGACCTTCGACGTGTGAGTGGACGTACTTACCCACTACGCCATAGCGACTACACGAACGTTTGCAAGCTATCTTTACAATTTTTCTTCTGTTTTCAACTAAAAATAGCTGACAAAGCATTGCGTCAACCAGCTGTAGAGAGATTGCGATTACCCCTCGCTGCAGCACCAATCTAACACATCATCAGTAAGTCCTGGGACAAACCGATAAAAACACATTCTCTAGACACAATTCGACTTTACTCTTCAACATGACATCCTTTAAGAGTGATACAATCACCCCAGTGCCGCTCTTACATTTCGATACCATTCTTGCAGGACGATTTATCTTTGGCCTCAAAGTAGGCTCTAGTTTCGGCGATCATCTGCACATTCGAACCATATTTTGTCCGACGAGCATCTTTTTGAGGTCTGAAAAGACGTAGAAGTCACTGGAGGCTAGATCTGGAGAATGTCGTGAGTGCGGTGGCAATTCAAGGCCATGGTAGCCTACGACTTGTGACACGGGCCACTGTCCTAGTGGAAGAGAATTTTTTTCTGCTTCACATGGGACCGATTTTTTTGCAATTTCTTCCTTCAAGTGAAACACTATTATCATGTAGTATTCGTCGTTGATCCTTTTTCTCTCAAGATAGTTGACGAATACAATTATATGCGCATGCCAGAATACGGACGTCATCACATTGCCAGACAACCTTTGTGTTTTTGGACGCCTTGCGCGTGGTTCACCGCCTGCTGTCCACTTCGCTGACTGCCGATTTGACTCTAGAGTGTAGTGATGGATCCATGTTTCAGCTATTGTTCACAATGTTAATGTCAATGTCAAAAAAGATTTTAGACAAGGAAACGCACTATAGAGTGACTTCTTCAACATCATCCTTGAGGAGATCGTCTGTAACTCACAAGGCACAGAGGCACGATCTTCCAAAAGTTAGTTCAATTCCTAGCTTACGCCGACGACATTGATGTGATTGGACGAACACCGAGAGCCATCAATGAAGCGTTTGTTGGCATTGAAGCGGAAGAGGCTAAAATGAGTCTGGTGGTTAATGAGGGAAAAACGAAATACATGCTGTCATCAAGGAAACAAGGAAAGACGCACAACATCGACGTCACGGACAGAGCGTCATACAAGGCAGCAGAAACTTCGAGGTAGTCAAGGACTTCATCTACCTTGGCTCCGCGGTAAAGAGCGACAACAACAACAGCAACACCGAAATCAAACAGAGAGTCAATCTTGCCGATCGCTGTTTCGTTGGGCTCAAGAAACAATTGAGAAGCAGAGCCCTTTCTCAAAGGACTAAGCTGATTGGGATAACGATTGATCATCCCAATCCTCCTTTACGGCGCAGAACCTTGGACGCTATGAATAGCGGATGAGGAAGCCCTTAGTTTTTCGAGAGAAAAGCTTTTCGTGCGATTTTTGGTCTTGTTTGCGATGATGGCATCCGAAGAAGAAGATTCAACGACGAACTCTATGGGCTGTACAGCGACACGCGCCTGGTCAAGCGTCTTCAGATACAACGCTTACGATGGCTAGGCTATGTTGAGCGTATGGACACCACTGCTCCGGCCCGAAAAGTTTTTGAATTAGAGCCATTGGGACATCGCCACAGAGGACGGCCTAGGCTAAGGTGGTGCACACAAGTGGAGGAGAACCATAACCAACTTGGAGTACGCAAGTGGCGACAGCTGGCGAAAGATCGTGCTGGCTGGAGAGGCATGTTGGTTGAGACCCAGGTCCACCAGGGACTGTAATGCTACAAGAAGAAGAAGAAGTGAGCAAAAGCGGCACCCATTTCGAAAACAGCTTCCTCATGAACAAATCTTCATGCAAAATAGTGTACACACTGCCTTCTGGTATCTGTACTTATGTACTTTTTGACGTTGTCTGGTGTAACCACCTCAATTGGCCTTCTAGAGTGTTCAGCATCGTTGGTGTCTGTACGGCTACGTTTAAAGTCAGCATTTCACCGACAAATAGTTGCTTCTGATGGAGCTGAGTCCTTGTAACACTCTTCAAGCAATTGCTGAGCTTGCACGGTATTTTTTCCCATTAAGAAGCAATTCATTTCATTCATCCATTTGTTCGTAGCGTCACTTGAAGCACTGTAACTTGTAACCCAACAATCAGATTGTTATGGAAATTTGACAGGTATCATTTGAATGATTGTACTTTCGAAAAATAATATGTATTTTATTGTTAGTGGCGCCCCCTATTGAGTGATGCGTTAAGAAATCCTCTTGCTAAGGAAACGTTATACAAACATCGTGAAGTACGCCCCCTTCGAAAATGACCCTTAGACAATGGATTTTGGAAATCAAGATTTCAACACGATCCTCTAAGAAATGATTGAGAATCCAGAGACTTGTTTTTACGAAGCATTTCTTACGATCTCGGCACAATGTTGGACCTCTCCGAATGGAATGTCCTTCCGAAGCTGACACAGTTGTAGCGAAGTGAATGAAAGTGATCAGTCTCACTTCACACTCCAAAACAGGCAACATCACATTCCAGTGCAAATCAACCCTTTTTCTTTCGCCTGACTCCACATCGATCAGCACATACCTTTGCCAAGCAATGACAACTACTATCAACATCAATCACCTCAAATCCACTAGAGTGCGACTGGTAAGCTCAACATCCGTCACGTCATTGCTGAAACCCCTGAACAAGTCACCTTCATTCCCATCATCGGTGAAAAATGTGATTTTTATTAACAATTTCACGTTTAAACAGACACAATACCCTCAGGCGTCCGTGTTCGCCATTAACTCCTCCTTTGGCAAGCTTAAAGCCACATTCCCCGAGACCATAAAACGGCAGCGAAAAGCACATTTTTATGGTGAAAATCTAAGAAAACTGCTGCTTCATTCCCTCCGGGATTACCCAACTAAATTCTTCACTTTTGTGCGCATTCATCTGCTGGTTGGATGTCATTTCATCCCGCCACCTCCCTCACCCCACACCGCCCCATCAACCTCCATCACAGTGACATGAAATGTCCCTCAACCTCCATGTAATGACAAATGGCTCATCATCCATCAACACACAACCAGAACGAAAAAAACCTCCAACACGAGCAACAACAACAAAATGGCAGCACGCAGGATAAAAAAAAATTCGACGGGATATCCTCCCGTTCGCGTGGTATCCTCCTGCTCCAGTGACACTCGCTTAAATGCTGCGCCTATCTCTCCCCGAGGAGTCGTTCCGCAAAAACATGAAACCCAACAACGGCCTCTTTTACGAGCCAAGCCAAGGGTTTCTGAACGAGAGAACCAGGACGAAACGGAAATTTTCACTTCCGCCTGATGTAACCACCCTCAGAGGGGGGCAGGAGGAGCGGCGCAGGAAGGGTTAAAAGTTGAAAACTCACTATTTGGCAGCCGGTACACTCACGACATGACAATATCAAATAGAAGGAGCCTTTGGGTAGTCGACTCCCCCATTGTACGCCATCAAAGGTTGAATAAATATCGTGAACTTCTCCCATTTTCGGTCGATGAGAGATCGCGTAACGCGGCCGGAATTGTGAGCGGAGCGAATGACAAAAAATTAGGTTACACATCCCGTGGAGGTAGACACAACGCAGCTGCATCAACATCATCATATGCCCACGAGCAAGAAAAACAAACCGTGCCACACTCTGGCTGGCACAGAGAGAGGGAGTCCTTGGAGATGGAGCAGCGCGAAAAGATAGCTCTGTGCCATTCAGCAGCAGCAGCACAACTTTCATCCCTCATCGTCGTTGTTTTTCTCCTTGGCCTACTCAAAGCCGCCGCTGGGCATAGGCAGCCGCTGAATTAGTGGGGCCCGACGCCCGTCCCACCATCCCAGCGCACTGGTGCCGCAAGCTACTCAAAACCAGCGCCGAACATATAGCTTCACCGAAAAACCTGACATTGACAAATTAGTTTTTAGAGCAGAGCCCACCCCGGCGCGAGGGGCTCAGTCTGAAGAGATTGGATGGATACATTGGCTGGCGCTCGGCTGGCGGAAGGCAGCATAAAGGAAACAACAGAAACCCGTGCCCGGGATGTGTATCCAGGGGATGCGGAGAGGTCATGCACGTAACTATGTAGGCTCGTTTCGTGTATCCCTTTTGCATTTGATTACCCTAGATACGCTCAGGATGAATGCCTTAGACTTTCACTTGAAGGCGGAATCTATGAGGCCGTGAACCAGAGTCAAGGGGAGACCGCGCAATGAATGAGAATGCCGGCCGATGTTTACCTAGGACTGGAATTGAATGGAGAGATACGCTCAAAGGTCATTCATCAGCATGACAAACACATCTGTGTGGGTGGATGTGGGTCGCGGGGTACACCGGTTCCAAGAAAGGCCGTTTGCAAAGTGGGCCATTTTCATTTCTTGTGTGTATCCCTTCAGACCATTCCAAAGGTTTCGGATTTGAAGCCTCTTTTCGTGGAAGGAGGTTGATGGAGTCTGTTGAGGTGGAAAGTATTGTTGTAATCTAAATTTATCTTAGATGCTTAAGCTCTTGTTGTTGTGTTAAGTGAAAAACCAGCTTTGCTGTGAAAAAATGAAAATCCATGCCATAACTGACTGAGAACAGCAATTTAAAGGATTCAAAGTGTTGTACGTATAGGTAGCTGTGGACGCCGTGGAGTGAAAGTTCACCTCTTTAGTTGCTCACAACAGTCAGAGAGTACTAGATGTCTGTGAAGTGCTTTGCAAGTTCCACCGTTCGTAGTCGGCACTGAACTGTAGGTCCTCCTAAAAGAACAATAGCATGTAACAGATCACTCAATAAGTCCCGAGACAGACGCCATATACATACGTCCCGGGACTAAGGGGCGCCACTAACAAAAATTATTCATTCAATAGGGGCGCCCACTATAAGTCCCGGGACTTGGTGAGTGATGTGTTACACCATGAGGAGGTGTGACCTGGTCCCATACGAACTTGGAGAGTGCTTGAAATTTTGCCTTGGCTCTTCAAGAATTTGGACTTTGATGCTGCAGACATCTTATTGCCAAAAGTTACTTCCTCCTGAAGTATTTAGAAGTCACTGATTCTCAGCACATGTTTCACGCAATTTCGTACACCGTGTCTTGTTGAAACACTCCCCATTCTCTTAACATATGAAGCGATGTTCATAAGATTTCGGATGCATTTGACGCACCGATCATTGTCTACAAATTTTGTTTGTTCGTACCTGCCGTTAGATTGGGGTAAAATTGTGACACTGTCTTGAGCCAACAAGACCATCAATGCTGGTCTCTCGATGATCCTTCTCCACGGTCTGTCTCCAAGTTGAATATGATCCACAACGACTGCGCACTGTTTGTAGTGTCTGTGAGAGGGTCATCATCTATTCAGCTTCTGAACAGATCACCACACCAACTAATTTTTCGTTTCCCATTTCGGCCAGACGACCGCCAGGATTCGTCATAAACATTTATTTAAGCAGACCAGAAGCTTGGGAACAATGTTATTGATTATCTTCCAAATCTTGCATCTGTGTACAGTGTAAACTTTACGTTCAAAACTTGAGTGAAGTGGACAGCTGTTGGGACGTCCAGATGGTTCCAAGCGATAGTTAAAAGTTGAGACCTTATCTTCACGAGGCACGACGTCATATTCTGTACTCCAATCTTTGCACAAAGTACTGCCGAACTAGCAGAATCAATCAAAAGCTCTCTTGATATAAGGTTCAGCTTCAACTAACAATTATTTCTGTTGACTGATATTTTTCACGGAGTTTGCAGTCGTCAAAGTGGGAAATGTCAGTCTCAACGTATGTTCACAGATAACCGCGAAAAAATGTTAGGTGTCCCGTCCGAAAATCGAACCCAGACTTTCAGCACCTCAGTCGATGCACTTACCACTACGCCACGGAGAAAGGAGTCCGTTAATTGGGTATTGGAGAGACAACATGAGAGAGACAAATCATCTTCAGTGACGAGGCCCATTTCCTCTTGATGGCTTCGTCAATTGGCAGAATTGTCGCATTTGGGGAGAGGAAAATACTCAAGTGATTCACGAGAAGCAAATGCATCCTCAACGTGTCACTTTGTTGTGGGTACTTGGGCTGGAGGAATAATTGGACCTTTTTTTATGAAAATGAGTCAGGGCAAACGCAGTCAATGGTGTTGGGTATCGTGAAATGATAACCAATTTTTTCGTGCCTAGAATTGAAGAAATAAATGTGGAGGGGATGTGGTTTCAACAAGACGGCGCCACATCTCATACAGCCAGAGAAACAATTCAATTGCTCATTTGCCAGACCAAAATTGGCCGCCTAGATCGTGCGATTTAACACCATTGGATTTTTTCTTTGGGGTTTTTTGAAGTCGATGGTTTATGCGAATAAGCTGACGACGACTCAAGCCTCAAAAGAGGAAATTGGACTCTGCCTCTATGAAATACCGCAGCATTCATGCAAAACGGTCATTGGAAATTTCATTAAAAGATCGCGTATGTGCCAGCAAAGCCGCGGCGGCCATCTGGCCGATGTGTTATTCCGCACATAACCTCATCCTGTCTACTTAACGATATGGTACAGAATTCACGATTTTTTCTTAAGTATCTGCGTTTTATTTAAAATGTAAATCTTGCGTTCTTGTTGGGACACCCTTTATTTGCCTGGTGATTTGACAGCCCCCTTCCTTTCATTTAAGCAAAATCAGGCTCATCTGGAAAGGGGACCTTTTTGTGAAAAGTCTCTAATATTTTCAAAACCCACAAGTTTTTGAAAGACCGTAATATTTTCTACTTAAGGCAAAGTTAGACGGACAGCTGTCAAATGTCGCTTCTCGCCCAACTGTCTGATTAAAGTACATTCCTCCCATTCGCCCTTAACACAGAGAGAGTCTCTGTTTATTTTACCTAAGCCAGCTTTAAACTATCTTAAATCAAAAAAATCCCATCCTGCCCATCTAGACAACCCAATGCCATTAATTTTCTCGATATTCCTCCCATTTAAGATTAAATTCCTTTCAAATACCCCTCTGAACGCCCCGACGAATGTCGCTAAATACTTTTCAATCAACGCTGGCCCACCAAAGAGGGCACGCGTCAATTCTAGGAAATACCAAAATACCTGCTAAAACTTAATAATTGAATTTCACCCAAGGCTCCCGGCAATTCCCATCTGAATGAATTTAAAAGAACCACAGCGCCCCCCTCTCAGATAATTAACTTTAAATCGCCAGCATTCCAGACCGTCACGGCAAGTGTGTGTGCCTAATTAACTCCCAGCCACCTGAGGTACCTTTGCGAGCCGTCTGCGGGACGCTGTGGTCGGGGTAATCAGATTAAAACGAAAAAATTCCAAGAATTCCACTAATGTCCTGCTCCTTGGATTTAATTCTATCTGTCGCCGTCGCTCCGCCGCACTCCGACCACCCAGCGTAGAGATGTGCTTTCATCATCCCTATTAAATAATTCCGCAGCCTTCAAAGGAGACCTACAAACCGCCCAGAAATAGATCCACTTAGGGGGGAGCATTCCTTCCCCCGCACACAGACGCACTTAGCGCACACAACACTGGAGCGCCCTTCGTTCATTCATTCAATTATCATGGCGCACATGGCGGCGGGGGGGACGAACCAAACTGAGTGTGTAACGATATGAAATTTATAGGCAAATACAGTTTTCTAACTCAAAGGATATGAATTTGTACACGTTTCCAATGTAACGACACGTGAAATCCCTTTTAAGACTCTTAAAGCGATGAAACGCTGCGGAATGCGGGGGCGGGTGGCGCAAATAACCGCCGACGTCGTAAATATTCATAAAAAAAGGATATCCCCTTGGAGGGCGACCGCATCCACTCAGAGGCCGCCCCCGCTGCCACCGACGTCCTTTGAATTTTTATCAATCATTTACGGGTGAAGGAGCCCGAACACCTTTTCGCCGATGCCGGCTGCTGCCGGAGGAATAAATCTGCCGGCGGTGGCTGCGGTAAGGCGCTGCTGTAGCACTGATTAAAGTCTTCGCATGACAGCCCAGGCACCGGAATCGGTGGCGAAATTTATGAATTTTATTCGAAGGAAATAAAACGGCTCGGCTCATGTTTATTTCAGGAGCTTTTAGGCGGGCGGCATTTCGGGATAGGCTTTGCAGTTCGATTGAAGGGGGGCGGGGGGGATTTCGTTGGGTCGTGTAATTCTAACCGCTTGCTGGTGTATTGCTTAGTCGTGACCTTCGCGCAAAAGGACGTTCGAGGGGCGTCTGCCCTGGTGGGTGTTGGATGTGCTGGAAATCCTATTCAAATGGGGTCGTGAGGAAGTGAGAAAATCGTAGAATTTGCACGGATTTAGGAGATCAGTGGCACATACCTGTGGAACTTGTGGCACTCTCCATATGAGACGGATGCTGAGTTGGTGCCTTCTTCTGGGCGATAATTGCTAGTGATTGAGGGTGTGTCGAGAGGGGTTTTGGTTTCAAGGTCACGCATGCTATTGGTGATCGATTTGAAAAAGAGGCGTTAGTGTGGTTTTATGGCGGTGTGTGTAATTGAATTGAGTCCCGTTACGGCTTAGTGATGCTTAATCGATCAGATATGCTGCACTGCAGGAAACGCTCTGACGTTGTGTCCCCTTCAGTTTAGCGCGTTTAATAGGTCTGCTGGAGGGTCTATTGGAATTTGGTTCTTAAAAAATTATGTGAATCCTAAGAATTCCTTTTATTGGGGACCATAAGCTTATGCAGACAGACAGGGTGAAGCGCAAGGTCAAGGAGGTGGAAAGGTATCACAGAGGAAAGGAGGTTCGAAATTTTTACGAAAAGGTAAAACAGCTATTCGGTGGATATAGACCTCGAATAGAAACCTAAAGGGACGAACACGGACAGTTGAGAGGAGAGTCGCAGTCAGAGAATTTGGGAAAATAGCTTCTGCAGACTGTTCAAGGAAGAGACAGAACTCTTCTTCCTTCAGTGGTGCTATATTCCGTGGACCTGAGGCTAAACGAACATGTCACCAGCTGCTTCGCCAACTGCCTCCCGTTGTACAGTCCAGATTGGTTGAGGTCATTCTCCACACGTGTACGCCATCTCAACCTAGGCCATCCTCTGTTGCGTTGTCCCAATGGCTCAGATTCGAAGTCTTTTCGGGCCGGATCGGTGGTGTCCATACGCTCTACATGGCCTAGCCATCTTAAGCACTGTATCCTAAGACGCTTGACCAGGCACATGTCGGCGAACAGTCTTCTTCTTCAGACGCCATGAACGCAAGTTGGACCAAATATCGCACGCACGACCCTTCTCTAAAAAAGACTAAGGGCTTCCTCATCCGCTCTTACAAACGTCCAAGTTTCTGCGCAAAAAACAACTGGGATTATTAAGCCAGCTTAGTCCCTCGAGAGACAGCTCAAATTCTCAATTATCTCTTAGGCCCTATCGAGCAGAGTGATTGGCAAGAGCGAATCTGCGTTTGATTGCGGTACTGATGTTGCTGTCCCTATTTACCGCGGATTGGGACAGAATGTTTCACTGAGTTTGTATGAGGGTGTCACCGACTAAGACGGGATCAGTTGATGGGATGAACAGGAAGTAGAAGAGATCCATTCCCTGACATCGACAAGGTCTGGATAGCGATATCGGGACTGAAATTGAATACAGTTGCTTGAACGAATGGACTGTCCACGGAACTCATCAAAGAAGCTGGAGCATGCACCAACTCATCTCTAAGATATGATAATAGAAAAGCATGCTCTATGAGTAAACTTCAGGATACCCGGTCCACAAGAAAGGTGACCTCTTTGACTACGCCGACTATCGAGGGATCAGCCTTCTCTACATTACGTACAAGATCCTATCTACCATTCTGAGCGCGAACGCCTGACCCACTTGTCTACGATTTGATTGGTCCTTTTCAGATCAGGGAAATCCACCATCGACCAAATTTTTACACCACGCCAGATCCGGGGAAAAACCGAAAAGATGCAAATTGCACCCATCACCTTCTCGTCGATTTTAAGGCCGCAAATGACAGCGTGCATAGAGGCGGGCTGTACAGAGCCGTGTCTAGTTTTGGCATTCCTACAAAACTTGTCAGTTTGTGTAGAATGACAATGGAGAACTTTCGTTGCCCCGTCAAGGACGGAAACGAAATCAGCGAGACCTTTATTGTGACAAAAGGTTTTAGACAAGGCAACGGGCTGTCATGTGATTTTTTTAACATCATTCTTGGGAAGATTGTGCGTAACTCAAAAGTCAACTAGAGGGCCGATCTTCCAAAAGTTCATTCAACTGCTCGCTTAACCGAACGACGTTGATGTGATTGGAGGATCACAGGGAGCTGTAAGTGATGCGTTTGTTGGGATTGAAGTGGAAGTGGCTACAAACATGGGTGTAGCGGTAAATAAGGGGAAAAGCGC
This sequence comes from Eristalinus sepulchralis, assembly GCA_944738645.1. Classification (NCBI taxonomy): domain Eukaryota; kingdom Metazoa; phylum Arthropoda; class Insecta; order Diptera; family Syrphidae; genus Eristalinus; species Eristalinus sepulchralis. The sequence goes on from OX122882.1 coordinate 74,184,316, forward strand.
AAACTACATGCTGGCATCACGAAAGGGCGTACAACTTCGATATCGCAGACAGAGCGTTTTACTGGGCAGCAGAATTGTTGAGGTAATCCAGGAATTCTTCTTCCTCGACTCTCTGAAATAAACAAGGAAAAGAACACCAGCACCGAGATCAAGCGCAGATTTACTCTGCTGCTTCTTTGGGCTCAAGATGCAACTGAGCATCTCTCGAAACACTAAGCTGAGCTGACGTTGATCATCTAAGTCATGGCGCAGCGACATTAACTACTAACTGTTTTTAAAGGGTAAGAAGATGCCATTAGTCGCTATGAGAGAAAACTTTGGTGTGCGATGTTTGGTCCAACTTGCGTTGATGGCGTCTGCAGGAGAAGATTTAACCACGGTCGGTACGATCTGTAAAGCGGTATGTATTGTCTTGAAGGACGAGTTTTTTCCTTCAATTGCACCAATAATGCCTTGTAGTATTGGCTGTTGATCCTTTTGCCTTTCTAAAGATTGTCGATGAATAACCTTGCGAGCCGACCTTTATGTTTTTGGACGCTTTGGCCGTAGTTCACCGGCTACTGTTTATTTTGGCGAAACAGCTCCAGGCAGTTTCTTTTTGGTTCATCATCGGATCCAACTCCTAAGGCAGCTGGGTCATGAAGTGCGAATAGACACCACAGCTGACACACAGTGGACAAGTTGAGAAGGGCCTAAATCGACTTGGTCTGCGGAACTGAAGGCAGCTGAAGAAAGACGGCCTGTAGAACCATAAAAAAAATAAGAAACAGAGAAAGACGGAGAGTGGAAAGGAGAAGGAGAAGGAGAAGGAGAAGGAGAAGGAGAAGGAGAAGGAGAAGGAGAAGGAGAAGGAGAAGGAGAAGGAGAAGGAGAAGGAGAAGGAGAAGGAGAAGGAGAAGGAGAAGGAGAAGGAGAAGGAGAAGGAGAAGGAGAAGGAGAAGGAGAAGGAGAAGGAGAAGGAGAAGGAGAAGGAGAAGGAGAAGGAGAAGGAGAAGGAGAAGGAGAAGGAGAAGGAGAAGGAGAAGGAGAAGGAGAAGGAGAAGGAGAAGGAGAAGGAGAAGGAGAAGGAGAAGGAGAAGGAGAAGGAGAAGGAGAAGGAGAAGGAGAAGGAGAAGGAGAAGGAGAAGGAGAAGGAGAAGGAGAAGGAGAAGGAGAAGGAGAAGGAGAAGGAGAAGGAGAAGGAGAAGGAGAAGGAGAAGGAGAAGGAGAAGGAGAAGGAGAAGGAGAAGGAGAAGGAGAAGGAGTTTGTGAGTTATTGTCACTTCCGAGCAATGTTAGGAAATTAGTTCAAAACCGATTTAACTCCTTAGTTCGCATCGAATTCAGCAATTTTCAGATTTTTTAGACATCGCAGACATTTCCTTCCCCTCCATAACGGTGCTAAAAATAAAAAAAATTCTTAAAACATTTTTTCAAGCTAATTCTAGTAGATCTGTCCATACTTAGTACATCAAATTCTGGGGTGCGATGTTATTTACAAATTTGCCTCAACTTCACAACTTTGCCCCAAAATTTAATTCTGACAATGATCAGAATTTAGATCAAACGTACCTATATTCGAAATTTCATGAAAATCCCTTCACAGTAGAAGGAGTTATGAAGAGTGCGCCTGACATGATGGATGGATGGACGGAAACACCTAATCAAAATTTATTTTCTTTTGAAATCGAAACCCTAAAAATTCTAAAATTACACTCCAATGTTGGTGTGAAGACACAGTTTCTGACCATTTCCTTTGCAAAACCCAGTCATCGCCAAGCCACCTACAACACCGATATCCCCCACCAAGCACTACAGTGTAGTCGAATCCAGCTAGAACGTACCCCTTCCAATGTATAGCTTTTTCATATAAATTGCATTTTGTCAGAAATTACATTTCTCAAAGCTGCCAACGTTTTGTACGTTTCCCTAAGCTTTTTCCGATCCCAAACATTTTACTGTCTCCTTTCGAGAATGCATTGCTTTCGCTCTGCTGTGTATTTTTGGGAATGCCGCACATTGCGAACGGATTGTAAATAAATGTTCCACATTTTTCTGCTTCTTTTCTCGGTACACAATGCAATCAATAACTGGGAGGTCTTTCGCAGAGGTGCGCTGCAGCGAGAAGAATTGCTCTTAGCACAATGGTCTATTGTGCTTCCATGAATCCTTGAAGAGTATTTGCTTGGACTCAAGTTTTCTGTGAAAAAAAAACCGGTTGGTGTCTTGGCAATTGGGTTTACAAGGTAATCTCTTTCCCACGGAATGCTTACACTTTCATACTGGCGATTGGAAGAATTCAGACCAGGGGACTGGGTGCTTGGCGAGCAAATGCTTATTACATGGCCATAGTGGCGAACTTTTGACAGGTTTTCCTAATTCTTAATCTTTCACTTTTCACTGATGATTCCTCTCGAGGTGTCGACAAGATTCAAGGACATTCTCAAATCGAGGTGGGCACAAAACCCTAGTCAATAGCTTTTTATTTGTTTTTTAGGTGCTAAGCAGCAATGAAGCCGACGAAAAAAAAACAAGTTGGGCATTGCTGACCCACAGGGATGGTCATTAATTGGGAAAAATCTAATCAGACGTTTGGTATACTTGGTTGGTGGTATTCATAGAGTTACAGCTGTGAGCATTGATAGGAAAGCATTCGCTGGAGCAAGGGGCCTGTTGTCAGCTTGACACTAGCGTCAAAGTTATCTGCTACGTGGGCATCATTCGGCCAATCACGATGTATGTCCTGTATGCTCCTGTGTGAATTTATGAATCATCTGATACAAAATCGAATCAAAATCGTAACACAAAGTAGTGTCTATTGATGGAACCAAGGACCATTTTGTGCGATGGCAGCTACCAAACCTAGGTGTTGACTAGTAGTGACACCTCGACCAGGGGCTGTATTCTGCCACGGGAACTTATTCAGGCCTAAGCCGTGTAGTAGGCGCTTGTAGGAGTATCATTGTGGCCTTGGTTGAAAACCCTATATCGCGGGCAGAGCCGATTCAGATTGTTCACCCTGCTCACTCAGGCTAGGCGGAAAGTCCCCTATTCTGGCACTATATGGAGGTACATTCTCAATGGAGTGCTGCAACGCAGCACAGAGGCTTTGGAAAAGCCTTGGTGCTTGCATAACTCAGACGTCTAGTCGTGTGCTGCCTTCGACTTTTGGGACAACAGATAAGGTAGTCAAATCTGATAATAATAATAATTCATTGGGACTACAGTCCACAGGAGACCAGGAACTTAGCTTCTTAAACAACTACTCGTGTTGTGTGTGCTACTGTTCTCTCACTAGGAGAAGGGACCTACAGCTCTTTGCAACTCCGAACAGCGAGATTTAAGAAGCCTTTCATAGAGAATTGGTACTGTTTGGGTGTTGTCAGCAACTCGAAAGAGGTAGTGTCGTGAAAAAATGCAAGATGACCCGTCCGGGAATCAAACCTAGGTGTTCTGCGTTGCTTTCGACGCACTTACCACAACACCACGGCAACCACAGTCTAAGCAGATGATCGCTTTAGTCCAGACGCCACATTTGTCTGATTAAATGTAGATCCTACCGAGATGGAAAAGATTAAGGGCCTGTGTTCTTATATCGGAAATCTGAATCTCATCACAAGAAGTTCTATCCCAATTAGGTTTTCTTAAATGACGCGAATTTGATCAGGATAGACCATTCTTTATAGAGTTAATTCAAATCGTATTGCTCCAGCCATGACTGTCTGATCTTTCAGGCTTAACGTCCTAACGCGAAGTTCTATGAAAGAGTTCATCTTAAGGGTGTTTCTCTGCCGTCTAAGACCATCCTCTATTTAGACAGAAATGGTCTGATACACGATAGTGTAGTAGGCTCTGAAATTCAACTGTTCATATTTGAAATATGAATCGCAGTATGCTCTGGATTCAAACGCTTTTCTCAGAAAAATAACAACCGCGAAAATGTAAAGGAACTACCGGATAGGAATAGGAGAGAATATTCATTCGTTTGTGAATAGTCGGATAAGTAAGACGTGACGTATGAAAATAAAAGTTGAAAAGAAGAAAGTGTTTTTGTATTTTTATTCCTATTATGATAGGGAAAGTTGTCCTATCATCTTGTCATATCATTGCACGCTGAACAGTAGATAAATAGATTCAATACAACCCAGATGTCACTCTTAGCCACGGTGATCTTCAACGGTTTAGTAAAGCAATGTCTACTCATTATAGGGCAGTCTGATAAGGTATGGTTCTTATTTCTTGCAGAAATCGAAATAGCCTCTATAACTTAGAAGTGTCTGAAATCTCTTAGAGGCATTAGAGACCCGATCTTTGTGTCGAAGTGAGCCACGGCGTCAGCTGTAAGGTATTATAACTTCCTAAATCTTAAAAGTCGTGAAATTTGTACTAGGTGTAAATGGAATAAGTGTAAATGCCCTTTCTAAAGGGACATATGCCTTTTAAGGCTCCCCAGTAAGATGTTGGTGTCCAGGTTGGAGAATCAACGGAGTGGCTTTCGTCCCGGTAGAAGCACAACCGACCAGATTTTCATTCTGAGAACGATATTTGAGAAGGCTTAGGATTGTGCTAAACCGATCTACAGTTGTATAGTAGATTTGGAAAAGCCATTCGACCGACTTCCTCGAGAGAAAGTTTGGAGGCTTCGACAGAGTATAGGGCTGATGGTTTACTGTTGAGTGCCTTCTTCTTTCTATGGCGCTTCAGTCCGCGGTGGACCTGAGCCTCAACCAACATGCCTCTCCCTCTAGCACCAAAATTGTTGTTCCAATGGCTCGTATTCGAGGACTTTCTAGCCTAGCCACCTTACGGCATAGAAACCTGTTAAGTCCCTTTCAATCTCTTTACACCAACGGAAGCAGCTGCGTGTAACCTTTCAAAGTGGGCGTTGGGCTTCACCAAGGATGCGTCTTGCTAACTTTCCTTTTCATTGTGTATATAGACTAAATGTTGCAGCGCAGCCAAGGCGAGGAATGTTTCACATTGGGAGAGTTGAGGTTATCTTCTAGTCGCGAAGGAGTTAGTATCCCTCACATCCTTTTAGGAGGAAATTTAGCACTCAGTCGATAGGCTTGTGACCGTATGAATAGAGATGAAGAAATGGTAATTTCTAAATGCTTATCCAATGCACTGTACCCGTTAATGGAGTCCGAATGAAACAGGTGGAGAATCTTGTAGGATTGGCCACGCTAAATCAAGGAAGGAAGGCTAAACATGGTATCAATGCCAAGTTGTCAGTTTTAAAATCAGTGTTTGTTCCATAAGTGAGAACCTTTGGTCACAAAGTTTGGGAAGATTGCGAATAAAAGCTGTTGCGTTACTCGCCGGGGAGAAATACGACCGTGCGGGGGGATCTCAATATTGAGCAGCTGTCGGAAAGGTCTATACTTCGATGGTTTGGGCATGGAATATATATTTCCTTTATCAAGACTCCCAAAGCCTAATTCAGGTGCGATTCCTTTGGATAGGCGAACTCTCCGCAGACGCAGGGCGAGATGGTTTGATCCAGTCCACGAGCTCGCCTTATTGCGCTTGGGCATAACTCCTGATGAGATGAGTTAAGGATGGAGGACCGAGTGGTCTGGGGGTCTCGTGTGGATGCATTGCTTAAGGGACCCTGTTAGTGGAACATGAGCGTCACCAAAAATTATGATGATGACTTTCCTCCGTGCGTCTACCTCGCACAGTGGGATTAGCCTTCTATGGAGGTATAGATCCTGCGAATCGATTGAGATTGTGGTCGCGTGAGACGTTTGGTTCTGATGTGCAACATAGAGATGTACAGCAGAATTCAACTGGTTGTTTGACGTTTTATTCAAATTTCACAGTCCTCGATTGCCTCAATTTGTTGGACATAAGCTAAAATTTGGGAATTGTATGGAAGAGCATGACAACTGCGACTATTCTGCTGTCTATTCACCGAAAGGATGCTTAGAGGCCGTGATGAAAATATCTAAAGAAGAAGAAGAACAATCTCACACCAATCTGAAGCACAATGCCAACCTTGTAAGCAGCTTTCCTCCGTTGTATAACTTTCCCTTTGGCCAGGAATGTCCTTAAGCACTATCTTGTGATGCTTTCGACTGTCCGAAAAGGGCTGTTAGAAAAAGATGACCAACCCACGAAGAAGACCATTCAGGACAGACACATTCCACCTAATGGCCAATTTTTCGTATTTTCCAGAAATTAGTGTGGACTCTCAAAAGAAACGCAATTCCCACCAGTTTTCATTTAAAAACGCGACTTCGCCGCATTTTACCGTCATCCTCTCCACCCTATCCAATTGGTGCTTCGATAGATTCCATAATTGTAAAAATCGCTTTATGCCTCTTATGGGTATGAAATTCCAATCAACAAACTGAACTGCAATCACATCTCAATATCCACGCTCCGGGGTACTCCACTAATCGCCACTTATAACGCTGCGCGCCGCAACCGTGGCATATACACAATCCACAGAAAGCTGGACATTTCCACACACTCAACGCCACTAAGTGGCCCCTTAAGTACCCATTACAGACGAGCAATTACACTTCTTTTCCAGTACAGTCAGGCAGACGCTTATTGGGCACTTCAATTGGTCCGTCGATGTGTGCCAGTGTCCTCTGTCAGCATCGGTCGCTCTGCCAAGGGGATGCCTTCTCTGGTGGCACACCACAAAACAACTTAAAAATACTCACCCTCCCATGCGCAGACAGAATCTAAGATACAAATCGATGTACCGGCACACTACAAGAGGTCATCGCATGTTTCCATCCGTCGCACTGAAGGGCACACACAATAGCCAGGCGATTGCATATCGCCCTCACCGATCCCACACAACAAAAGGCCCTCGCACACCCATCCCAGGTAGCGACGAAAGCAAATAAAACCAGAATCCACAGGCAAACATATTGAACGTGTCTCTCGTGATGCCACGAATGCCCCGTGACCGGTGGCTAGGGTCAAAGTATTTTCCGAATGACACCGAAAAATATTCAACTTCTGACCCGAGCGCTTCCGCACAGGGACCGAATTTCGGGACACTGGCACGCAACTGAAATTATGCAACACCGTGGGACATACATAGCTCGCTAAATTTCCGGGGCAACAAACGATAAACAAATGAAATTGAAAATTTATTCCACAGGGGCACAGGCGGGGGTGTCCCGCCGACGCATGCATGCACACACGAGCTAGAGCGGCCACCGAACGGAAGGAAGTTTAATTGTTGAACGAGATAACAACTAATTGGCCGGCGTTATCGCTCTGTAAATGGTAATGGGACCTGTTTGTGCGGGATCTGGCAGAGTTTTTGAACTGCACGGGTTCAGGGGTCGGTCGAGGGGAAAACATGCGTATCAGGTCGGATACCAAGTGACAGGTGATACGGGTAATTCGGGGATATACACAGTTTCGGGCAATTCACTGTGCCCGCGGACAAATTGATCAAATGCCTTTTTAATGAGGTTTGAAGCGAAACCACGCTTATCGCCGCCGGGGCATGCATAAATAATTCACTTTTTATTTTTCATTGACGCATTGCTATTGTAAATGCGTGCGTTGGGGTGTTTCACTTGTTTACGACGGGGGGCAATGGCAGGAAACCAAGCCGTAACGGCTCTTTGTTTCCTGGAAGGTAATGAAATAATTTTCAGTTTTTTTTTGTTCAAATTTTTGAGTTTGATGTACTCTGTGCGCTATCTGTTACGAATTTTTGGACGATGGTGTTCGATTCATCCATGATCTGGGAAGCGGTACAAGGTACATAAGAAAACGTGCGCGGAATGACAAACAGTGGGCACCGGAAAAAAATTCGTAAAATGAAATAATTTTCTCGGCAAAGTGGTACTGGTTTTAAGATTCTTCATATTCGAGAACCAAGAAAGCCAACATTTTTTTGGCTTCTAATGAACCTTGTCGGAGTACGACAAGCTCAAAGCTGGGACTTTAAAATTTTTAAAATTGGACGTTTTTTTTAATAAAATTTGATCTGGCATACTTTTTAAAATACGCCGCTTGGGAACATGATGATAGTCTTCAAACTGCCTCAACCAAGGCTTTTTGTTAGGGCCACCTTTTGCGGGAAGTACTTTCATGTTTGGTGGAGCATAAGAAAAGTGCTCCAAGAGGCTTCAATTCTCTAACTATGGTGCAAAAATTAAACTGCAATTTTTTGCAAATTGGGAGAATGAATCGTTTAAGTGGAACATTTTTCGAAGTTGCTAAATCTAATATTTTAGGTCATGAAAGTGTTGTTGATTAGTTTTATTAATATTACTTACTTCGCATTACGCTTTGATCAAGTGGGGTTGTTGTAGATCTTCCGGGCAAAGGGAACTTAAGCACTTTCAGATGCAGATTTGAATCCATAAGATTAGAAATTTGCAAAAATCCTCGAACCTCTTCAATATTTCTCGAGGACCCTTTGTCAAAAGCAGAAATAAATAAGAAACTTGTAAAATAGATTCAGCGCCATCCTAGAGGTAATATCGAGCAATTACTAGATTGTGACTAGAGGAGATGACCTGGTTAGACACATGTATGGTCAGAAGAAAGCATGCCCGATGAGTGGAATCTCAGCGTCGTCTGTGCGTTCCACAAGAAAGGAGACCCCTTCGGCTGCGCCAACTATCGAGGGATTAGTCTCCTTAACATCACGTACAAGATCCTCTCTACCGTATTGCGTGAACGCCTGAAACCGTTCGTCAACAACTTGATAGGTCCATATCAGTGTGGTTTCAGATAAGGGAAGTCCAGAATAGATCAGATCTTCACTTTGCAGCAGATCCTGGAAAAGACCCAAAAAGTGCAAATCGTCACTACCACTCTATTCGTCGATCTTAAGGCCGCATATGACAGCGTGCATAGAGACGAGCAATACAGTGCCATGTCCAGTTTTGCATACCTATCAAACTCGTCAGATTGTGTAGGATGACGATGGAGAACTCTCACCGTTCCGTCAAGGTCGGGAACAAACTCACCGGGACCTTGAATGTCAAAGAAGGTTTAAGACAACGTTCAGTGCTGTCATGTGACTTCTTCTTCATCATTCTTGAGAAGATCGTGCGTTACTCACAAGTCAACGCCAGAGGCACGATCTTCCAAAAGTCAATTCAATTGCTAGCTTACGCCGACGACATTGACGTGATTGGACGAACACAGCGATCCGTCTATAAAGAGCTTGCTGGCATTGAAGTTGAAGCGGCTAAAATAGGTCTGGTGATTAATGAATGCAAAATGAAGTATATGCTGTCATGGAGGAAGAACGCACAACATCGACGTCTTGGACAGAGCGTCACACTAGGTAGCAGAAACTTCGAAGTAGTCGAGGACTTTGTCTACATCGGCTCCGCGGTAAATAGGGACAACAACATCAGTACCGAAAAAAGGCTGAATCACTCTTGCCAATCGCTGTTTCTTTGGGCTCAAGACGCAATTGGTTTCATATAACAGCTTGATTATCCCAGTCATCTTTTATGGCGCAGAAACCTGAATGCTATTAAAAGCGGATGAGCTTTGCGTGTGATTTTTGGTCATGTTTGCGTTGATGGCATTTGGAGGAGAAGATTTAACGACGAACTCTATGGGCAACACAGCGACATGTACCTAGTCAAGCGTCTCCGGATACAACGCTTAAGATGGCGAGGCCATGTAGAGCATATGCACACCACTGCTCATGCCCGAAAAGCCTTCGAATCCGAGCCATAAGGACATCGCAACAGGAAGCAGCCTAGGTTTAGATTGCGCACACAAAAGGAGAAGGACCTCAACCAACTTGGAGTGCGAAACTGCAGCTGGGGAAAGATCGTGCTGCCTGGGGAGGCATGTTGGTTGAGGCCAAGTTCCACGCGGAGAAATTTGGAGTTTATGCCCAGGAAAGTGTAGCTATGGCTATAAATTTATGTACCCAGTATTTTATGCCAGATTCATAGAATTCTATTCATCAGTGCCCTACATAACGCCTGCATACATTTAAGGGTATCAGTGAGTAAGAGTAGCACAGAACACGACGTCAGTTTGGTTTCGTGAACGTGGACGAGAAATTATTAAGAGTCGCTCAAAATTTGCTAGCTTCGTATTCAACGTTTTTTGCAAAAGTCTTGTCCTCTGCGAAGATTCGCAAGATGTATAAAACTATCGGTTCTGCATTATTGTTGTGTGGTTAGCAAACTTATTGTACTCAGCTCTAAAGGATTTTACTGTAAGCACTTCTTCAACTGCTGCTTTTAAGACGACACATTCAATAATTTTTTTCTTTCAACGCATCTACATTCAGCGTCACGAGTTAGGGTACAGATCATCCTCAAAAATAAAATAAACCAGCAGGGGCTACGGTGGACATGTGCACACCAAATTCAATTTATAAAAAAAAAATGGCAAAAACAAGCGTCAAAACTGAGTGTACATATTGGTACTTCCATTATTGCCTTCAATGTTTGCAGAATATAACGGAACGAAGTTAATTCTTTTTCAAAATGCGAACCGAAATTTCATTTCATACGCGAAAAATTGCTTTAAAAAAGCTCGAAAATGGAAAAATCTTACGTGAAAACTACGTCATAATACAGTGCAAACATTTAAGATCGGCATGAAACTTTTAATACAATAGAAAATGCCATGAGGACCACTAAAACTGTCGACTAAAATTTTTTTGTTTCCAACGTCATATTCGAATGTGTATACTGCCGACTTCGAGGATACAAACGAGGATAGAAAATAGGTGCTACCGCACCTACGTCTTTACAGAAAACAAGACTTCAGATCTACTTAAAAAACCGATTTCACGCCATCACCTCTTCACTTAGTCACCCGAAAACTTTCGTGAATGCAGATCTCACAGTAACATGCAACATTTTTATGAATACTGTCGCTAGAAAAACTTGTTCACTTTTATTGAAGTCCTCGACAAAGTCTCATTCCCATGGCGAAGTCCCCCATTTCCTGCCTTTATGACATCATCCAAAGTTAGCATATGTCATCGCACAGTTCATATATGTACTTGCATATGTTCGGCTCGAATTGTCTTCAAATAATTAATGTCGTTAAATAAACTATCCAATAAAGGCGAATCCTTGACGATTCATAACTTTTTATGAGAAGTTGTGAGGCTAATAAAAGCAGCAGTGACATTGTGCCAGTCATGCTGAGCGACTTGATTTGCCAGTGGGAGTGGAAATTTTTATGATTTGTGTGTCTGTAAAAGATAAAGGCAAACATACTCCATATTGGCCACATAATATTATGACATTTCTATTTTTTGAAATTGTGACATTTGCGCAGTTCGTCGTATTAGTGAAATACAGGTTTTTGCAAAAATTATCAGACGTCCTTGCAGACGTTCGGTGTTCGAGTTCGCGCGACAACGACCTCAGTCCTCAAATCAATCACATTTTCCAGTGGCAATGGTGCAACAAAGCTCTGTTCGAAGGACCAAATTGGCATTTTATAAAACTCGTTTCATCTCAGCACTCTCTGGAGTGCAAGCAGGAAGCGCTGCATGCGACATTATGTTCAATTTGCGTTGATGGAGTTGATTCAAAATCGCACCTAACAGGTTGTACTGGAGCATGTTTTCTAGTTAAGCGACTGCGAATACAACGCTAAGGATGACTAGGCTTAGGTATGAACAATACAGTCTTCGAAATGGAGCCACAAAAACAATGGCTCCATAAGCTCGTCTGAGATGACGTGCACAAATGGAGAAGGGCCTGAACTAGAGGCTTCAAAAAAGGTGATTTTAGTGACGAAGACAAAATGCGTCTTTGACAACCCAAAAAGTTTGGAGCTAGGGAATTGGATGTTTTACTGGATTAAGATTCGTGCCATATGCAAAGTTAACTCTCAGAATCGTTAGACGTGACTCAGCAAACAATTTCAGTTCGATTTAAGAAACTTGGAATTATTCAAAGGTAAGAGCATTTGGTGCCGTAAGAGTTGAAACCGAGAGATGTCGAAAGGCAAAGTTTCACCTCGGATTTGCTTTTTTGGATGACATCAAAGGAAGGGACTTTTGCTCCGGATCCTGGCTGGATAACCGCAAGCAGAAAAAGTTTGGTGAATCCATTCCCTTATCATTTATGTCCATGCCAAAGTTAAACATCCACGGTCATGCTCTGCGTGTGATGGGACCAGACCGGTGTGGAGTACTTTGGCCTACTAAGATTAGGAAGAGCAATTTATGGGAAACGTTATCGGTTATATGTATGTGATGTATTTGAGCCGTGCCTTGCGTTCAAAATGGCCAGAAGCGATCGAAAGGCATGGCAAGGTGATTTTACAACATAATAGCCCTTGGGTCCATAATAACGCTTTGGCCATGTGGTGGTCGCCGTGGCGTGTCATCACCTCTTTCAAGTTACTGACAACATTCAAAGAGCACCAGTTGTCCATGAAAGACTTTTCAAATCTTTCCGTTGGGAATCGGCAAACCGTAGGTCACTTCCACTAGGGAGAAAACAATAGCGCGCACAATACGAGAAGTCGATGTTACGGTAGACCCATGTAGCGGTCAAAACTACCTGGAAACGCTGAAATAGAAGGTCTTACCCCACACGTCGTATTCTCGAATCAATGCTCCTTCTGACCACTGGCTTTTTCGACTAATGCATTTGGGGGGTTAGCGGTTCGAGTCTTTAGAAGAAATCAGGGAATGGAGCCAGAGAGGACTTATTTTTTTAGTGATAATTTTCGAAAATTTCCAGATAGAAGGGAAAAAGTATTCGCTTCCGATGGACAATGCTGTGAGTGACGTTTATTCAATACAAAAACAATTTTGAACGCAAAAGGCGAAGCGAATAAGTTTGAATTTCCAAAATTTGTGAACTTTAATTCCTCATCAGGAACATGGTGTAATATCTTATTTTTGCTTTCTACACAAACCTGTCCGTTTGGGTAGGCTGTTGATAGAGACTTTTCGCTGCTCCATCAAGATCTCACCGAAGGCGACGGGCTGTAATGTGACATTTTCAACATCATCCTTGAGAAGATCGTTCAGAACTCACAAGTCAGTGACTGCGAGACGATCTTCAAAAAGGCAGCTCAGCTTTTGGCTTACGCGGAGGACATCGAAGTAGTCGAACTAATACAGCGAGGAGTCAATCAGGAGTTGGTCGGGATTGATATGGAAGAGGCTTAAATTGGTCTTGTGGTAAACGGAGAAAAGCACAATATAAACTGTCATCAAGGAAGGACGCACAACATTGACGTCTTGGACAGAGCACCACCTTGGACCGTCTACCTCGGTCCCCAAGTTAATAAGAAAATAGCGAAATTAAACGCAGAATTGCCGCGCCTTTCTAGGGCTCAATAAACAAACAAGTAATAGAGTCCTCTCTCGAAGAACTAGGATGGCTTTGTAAAACAACTTGATCATAGCTGTCCTACTCTATGGCGTAGACACACCTTTCTATAAAAAGTGGATGAAAAAGTCCTCTGCCGTTTTAAGAGAAATTTTATATGTTCGATTTTTGGTCATGTCTGCGTTCTGCTCGGATGCCAGAGGTCGGACATTCAATGACAAGCTCTAGAGGCTGTACCGCAATATGCGCACCTATTCCAGCATTCACGGATGCTAGGTTATATAGACTGGATAGATAGCCCCTTTCGGGTTTGAAAAGTCTTCAAATCTGAGCCATCGTGACAACCGAACAAAGAATGACGATGGCCGAGTTAGCGCACGTAAATGGAGAAGGACCAATACCAACTTGGTGTTTGAAATAAAAATCAGCTGGCTTGACATGGGGTTGTATAGACAGACATTTTATTTAAAGCCCACATCCGCCGAGGACTATTCTGCCAGTCTACACAGCGAAAAATTGACATTTCCTAGAGAAATCATTTCTCAGAACTTAATTGTCTTCCTGACCCACTGTGTGTCACCCAAAGTTATTCAATCGAACAATTCTCGAAGCGTCCTCATCTGTCCATTGAGGACAATCCATCGATTATCAGCCAAGTCTGATTTAAGGCGTCGTCCACATGCCGTGCATCGTAACGTCAAAGAAAAAAAACTGTTGGTCGATTACATCAATTACAAGGCCGTCGGACAGTCAATTACCGTCATTAGAGAAATTGCGCTTTCGTCGGTTGTTTCCAGAATACCGCGTGTTGCTCTACATTTATAATTATCATACTTGTTAAAGTCGTGTTTTCAGTCATCAAAGTCTTGTATCGTATCCCAATACCGAAGTGCAAGAGCTTGTTATAGAAAAAAAGGTCGCACGAGACATAGTGTGCATTCGCCTTGTTATTCACCACCCCATAGACCACGGAACTGCCGTGAAATTAAAACGCCGTTCACACTCTTCACCAATCTAATGACAGGTAGCGGTATCGAGGAAGTGAATTTATATTAATTGCCATCTGACATGAGTCTGAACTCACCAATTAAACTAGTCAACTAAAGCCGTATACATTTGGCTTCGCGTACACGTGGAAGATTGTTCATTAAGATCGCGTGTTCACTTCTTTTGCGCAAAGGGGTCGTCGCTTTGTAACTTCGGTCACAATGTGACCTTTTTCTTGAAAGTAAGAGACCGTGAGGCCAGTTTTCGAGAAACCTTCGTTTATACATTTGGGTTTTTGGGTTGCGCTTCGACTCCTTGAATTTTTTTCTCATTCACTCTTATTCAACAAAATTCAGGTGATGTGATATAAATTTTTCTTTCTGGGGCTAATGTTTCGGGAGAAAATCAAGAATTCTCCCGCAATACACGCCTCGCTAGGAATGCTCATCAGTTCACCCTTAAGCCCACCTTCGGACTTACAGTAAAGTTTAGAGACTCGTTCTTCAGCCGCACCACACAAATATGGAATGCTCTTCCCCGCTCAATATATCCCTCCCATTACAATCCACGGACATTTAAAACCAATGTGCACCGGTACCTCCTCTCCCTCTCTTCCTCTTTACCTTAGACCCGTTTGACTTAAATCCGGTCACTTAAGGGTAGTCGCAACCCCTTTAGCGCGCGCCAACTATAGAGAAAAGAGAGAAACAAATAGCACGGACTGAGGTTACTGAAGCATTCTGAGTTCTGTTTGTCGTCTGCTACTTCCACAGTACGAGGGCGATCCAAAAGGGAATAAGTCTTCCAAGGGAAAATCTTCAAAAAGTCTTTTTCTAGCTCGATACACTTCAACCAGCATTCTTTCATGGAATAAACACGTTTTGTAGAAGTTTGCAAAGTAGTTGCCTCTGTGACGGCAATAACCTTCTTACTCACCAAAAATTTCTGTCTGGAGAGTGTCATTTTCCTACTTGGAAAGTTTGAAGCTTAGTGCCAGACTTCAAAAACTGACAGGAATTCCTAGGAAAATGTATTCAGTTTGGCAGATGTAACGATAATTTTTTTCTTCACCAAATAAGCACTACAGCCCTCAAGGGCCCAGACCCCACCTTCTACAACTAACTACTCGTGTTGTGCCTGCTACTGTTCTCTCACGAGCAGAATAGACTCACAGTTTATTGTTGACTCCGAACGGCGAGATTTTGAGAAGGTTTTTTTTTTTTTCTTTGAGTGTTGTCAGCAACTCGAAAGAGGTGGTGCCGTGAAAAAATGCGAGGTGTCCCGTCCGTAATCGAACCGAGACTTTCTGCGTGGCGGTCGACGCACTTACCACTACGCCACGGCGACCAACCTCTTCACAAGATATCGCCAATTTTTCTTAAATTTGGCTTTGAATAGGTCCAGCAGAGGCATATGACCGCCTAGGCCTTCTCCAGGTAGTGGCTGTATATGACACCTTGTGAGTCCCATAAAACGGTGGTCATCACATTTCCCGCCGATAAAATAATTTTCACCTCTTTTGTGGTACTTTCACCTCAAAGTCCACTGTTTTCACTATTCCTTGATTTCAGGTATGTACCAGTGGGTCCACATTTCGTCTACACTCACGACATGCATCAGAAACAAAGTCAAACAGTGTCCTGAAGTCGTCTTATTATTGTTGGCTGGCTGTCCGGAGAAAGGAAACGCAGCACACATCTGGCTCAATATTTCATGCAGAATGTAAGCCACTCAGTCAACTGGCTCCCGCACCTTAAATCGGCTGTCTGTCGTGGATTTTTGCTTCTTTCTGCTGCGTGGTAGTCGGTTTCGAAACTTGGCTCATCGGAAACTGACGTCAGATCACGTTAAAAAGTTAAAGGTCGCAATCGAAGGAGAAAGGGGTCATCGTCCCCCAACATCCAACCACTCTTTTGGATCGTTGTGCTGCCATCCTTCCAAATGCAAGAATCAAACCACAGACCGACATTGCACTCCCAGTTTTTGACAATGACACAACGAACATTTCAAAAAGTGTTCAAAATGAGGCCAAAATGGCAGCCCTCTACGAGAATTGGTACAATACATTT
The DNA here is from genome assembly GCA_944738645.1 of Eristalinus sepulchralis. Classification (NCBI taxonomy): domain Eukaryota; kingdom Metazoa; phylum Arthropoda; class Insecta; order Diptera; family Syrphidae; genus Eristalinus; species Eristalinus sepulchralis. Next base: position 74,200,628 of record OX122882.1, read on the forward strand.
TCATGATCACTTGCGACTGTGGCGCCATGGGAGACTTATCGCCCGCCTTCCTAAATGCTGTGTGAAATGTGCACTATGCTTGAGACCCTCGGGACAATGACACAGTGTACAGGCAGGATGCCTGAATGACAACACACATCACTGAGACTGATGTATTTCGCTGAAGTGAACACTGTTTTTTACTTTCGGAGATTTTGAACACTTCAAGGGAGCACTTAAACTCAAGAACTAGTCCAGTGCACTACGAAGCAGCAACCTTCTTACATGCGCTTCTGTGACATCTATCGCCACATCAGTGACACAAATGTGATTTGTGGTCCAAAAACAGAACGTATAGTGACTGAGGAAGTGCTCAGCAGTATCATCCTTCTCTCCACAATCGCCGCAAAGGGACATTGACTGAGAAAGTGCTCCATATCTCTGAAGTCGCCGAAAAGGATTTCAGTGCTTATCCACAGAGACTTTTGGGGTTCGGTGGAGGGGCAGTTTGGTAAGTTTACATCTGTCGTCTGTCTGTCAAGAGATAACAAAAAAGCCGTGTATTTTTTTACAAACAATAAAGAGTGCCCTCAAAAAGACCAACAAACGATGAAAGTAGTAACCAAGGACCCGGGAGGTCCTAATTCCAATTCAGCTCCTAAGAACACCTTCTGTGATTTTTGTCTGAAATGTTCACCGGCGATCGTATTTCTTGTCATCTCGTGGTGAGCCGGAAAAGAAAGGATTTTGCGCAACCTTAGGTAACCGATTAAATTCAGTGAAGGCGTACATTCCGTAACTTTCCTTAAAATGGTTGAGGTTGAGGACGGCCGTGAGCATAGTTTCGGCTGTAACTACAGACGTGAATACTCTTCGTCTTCCACCTGTTCAACTAGAAATGTTTGGAGTTTGTGCATAGTTCGAAGTGCGATAGCCAATGCAGTTGAACAAGAATCAGCACTGATCTTGAGATGCCATAAACTTGTGGAAATTGTCTTCAGGAAACTTTGCTATATGCCTTGTCCGGTTTGAAGAATTCTTCGAAGAGATCATGTGGATCTCTAAGAAGCGGTATTCGGATGCCTGAATGGTTTCTCGAAGTCAGATTGTTCTGCAAAGAAACTGACCATCAGAAGTAAAAATTTGTTGGCATTACAGTCCTTAAAAAAGAGTTCGGGTTCACTTACTTCCTGAAATTGAACCTGCGGTCTTGAACGTGACTGTGGACGCACTTACTCCCTACGTCACGTCAGCGGCCAGATCAAAGACATAGCAATTGAGAAGAGCCATTTCATAATTGATCTCATTGACCACTACGACGTGGTGTTATTGTTATGTGTACTTCTTAGATATAAGTTTGTCAAATATCTCCCTTCCCCCTTTTTGTCTTTTGAATTTTCCGTCTATGCACATGGCGCTACAGAGTTTGTATCTGGCAATACTATACATCATTTGAAAGGCCTTCAAAACGGCCCTATGCATGATTAGTTTGGATATTGCGTTCAAGAGTTATAGACGTGTAAATATGGAGTTCACTTACGCCGAAATTCGTGCTTATTTAAAGTTTTCCTTCGCTAAAGGCAAATCCGCTAGAGAAACGGTCCGTGAGATTAATAGTGTTTTGGGGGATGGTACTCTATGATTCAAAGCCGGTGAAAACGAAGCCATGGATAAGCCAGCTGGCATAAAACCTGCGACGACGAATACCGATCGAATCATGGAAATCATCGAGTTAGACTGGCATGTGTCATCTCGTGACATCGCCCAGGAGATGGGAGTTAGTCACCAAACCATTCTAAACCATCTGCAGATGCAAAAAAACCTTCTGGACCGAATCAACGCCTGCGATATGCTGCCGAAACGGAACGAACTCGACCCATTTTTAAAGCGGATGATGACTAGCGACGAAGAACGGATCACATACGACAATATCAAGTGAAAACGGTGGTGGTTGAAGGCCAACGCATCGTCCCAAACAGTGGTCAAGTCGGGATTGACGGCAAGGAAGGTTTTGCTGTGTGTTTGGTGGGATTGGAAGGGAATCATCGACTATGAGATGCTCCCATATGGCCAGATGCTTAATTCTACCATCTACTGCGAACAACTGGACCGCTTGAAGCAGGCGATAGACCAAAAGCGTCCAGAATTGGACAACAGGAAGGGTGTAGGGTTGCACCAGGACAGCGCCAGATCACACAGTTTGTTGATGACTCGTCAGAAGCTACGGAACTCGGATGGGAGGTTTTATCGCATCCACCATATAGTCTGGACATAGTGCCAAGTGAGTGCCACCTGTTTTTGTCTATGGCGAACGCCCTTGGTGGTGTGAAGTTGAACTCGATAGAGGCTTGTTCGCTTCGCAAATAAGGGGGGGGGGGGGGGGATTGCTTCCACGAGTGGGGTATTATGAAGTTGCCGTCTAGATGAAAACAGATTATCGAACAAAACGGCGCATATTTGAACCAAATCCGATCACTGTGACACTTTTTATGAAGCATTGAATAAAGAGCAAAAAAGCGGAAGGAAGATATTTGACAACCTTATACTAACACGTGCGTTGTTCTGTCCAATTGTTACTTCAATGTAAAAAAACTCAGCACTCGCGCACATTGACTTAGACCAATCAGTATGATGACTGTTGCATGGACCTCTGTCACCAGTTTTAAGATGTTGGTTTCGCGCTTTCGTTGGGACAGAATATTTGTCTGCGCTCAAATTTTTTGTTGCCAGTATTTGCGGAGAGAGACATCAATGTTGTCCTTGGTAAGGAAACAGAAGAAACAGAGATTTGTGTGGATAGCAAAACTAGAAATGGCAGTGCATTACAGTTACATTCATGCACGCCAATGCACAAACCCTGCCTTCCCTACCCTGAGAGTCTACTAATAAGAACTCAAACAGTCTCTGTTATTCAACTTGAAAGACGTCAAAGATGGTTAAAGAAACTACGGTGGGCAAGTGCATTTAAGATCCGCTGCGAGTTGAACTGAAGAGGGCTTCTTTAAGACGGTCTTGATAGTGGGCCCTATGAGGTGGATATCACGGAGAAAGTTTAAGAAGTCAGATCCAGAGCCAAGACGGTTTTTTCTTGTACCAAAGGAATATGAAAGCTGATTCCGACCGTTGTACAGAAGAGAAGGGATCTTTTCATAGACATGTAGGTTCAAACGGATCTTTTTGCTGATAGACCCCAAATCTTGCCAAAAATTCCTTTACACAGCCAGAAAATTGGCAGCGCCTTGGCAGTTTTCGATTCAATGTGGAACGCTGCCCAGAATCAAGTCAAAGGGCTTCCAGCACGTCAATGCGTGGAAAAATTACAAATCTAGTCCAATCTCAGTCCTCAGTCAAATCTTAACCCCATACCATAAGTTTTGACATTGACTCTGAAAGCGATACACAAAAGAAACATCACAGCCGCTTACAGCCCACAACTTCCTTTTTAAAAAAAAACATTCAAAACTGTCCGTTACCTCGTGACTCATGTCCCCGGGTGCAGTTCACATCAAGGAAGCACTCAATCTCCCCACTACCCAGAGGCAACAGTCACAAAGAGATCCTACTTCAAGCAGAGGTCATCAAAATCACGTCCAGTTAGTGCGCACAGAATACCAAAATCCCATCAAAGATAATTTGTAATTTCTGTAGAATTCCTTTACACCGTTTACCCACATACCATCCGCATGAGCAATAATTTCAAATTAACCGCACATCTTATGAATAAATTACCGCGCCGCGCACACTGCGACCAAAAAAATGATTTTCTGCTCCCAACTGCTTCCACCAGCAGCGGCGGCGAGCAGTCACAACTGCCGACCAATTACCCAGCCAAGTCACGTAGAGTCGATAAATTGAATCGATGTTGAGGCAAATACCAATTAAATGATGCACAGCACAGCCAAGTCGTCGGACATCCCTGCTGTCTCGCATCCTCAGAGGATGTGGATGTGCATCCACTCATAACAATTTTCCAGAAATCACAAGGCAATTTCTATTTAAATCACTCTCTCCCCCACCTCCCAGACAATGGCAGCGCTGTCCGAGTGGACAGCGGAACGTGATTCATTCCGCCGGCCAACGAGCTTGATTGACAACGCGAAAGCCATTATGCCCGTCTTTAGACAATGGCCAAGCATTCATGTGCGGGTTGCCCTGCCCCGCAGTCACTTAGCGTAAACGTAACAAGACCCCCATTCTATTGACACAAACGTTCCGACAGACTACTGCTCCCAGCAGCAGCGCACTTGGTTCACGGCCAGCGCGACGGTCTCTGCAGTGCTTCGGATGCGGAATAAGATACTCGGATGCCTCTGGTGCGTGCCTTATGGCCACTGCTGCACACAGTGCCGTGCTTTCATACCAACTCCTCAAGATGGAAGGCAGGCCCTCCGGCCAGGCGGACTGAAATTGATCTGTCCAGCCATCATTCATCCAGGCGATGTGTCGTATGCACTTGGGCTGCAGACAGATTCGACCCAACATCAAGTCGTCCCGGGGAATGAAGGCGCGCGTGGGAACACCGCTGCTGCGGGGGCATTGGAAGCGAATCTGTTTACATCGAACCGGACAAATCGGATTTAATGGATTTTTCTCATTACTCGGCACAGACAGAGTCGGTTTGTCGTGAGAGTCGGTTCGAGGCGGCAAATGACAAATGTTCGATTCGCTTCAGTGTCCGTGTTATGTGACATGAGCCACAAAATTGTTTTGACAGACATTTGATCAAGACGCTCACCGGTGCGCACTGCGGCGCAGAGAAAGGCGGCAGCAGGCAGGGCGGCAGCAGGCAGGGCGGCAATGGGAATTCAATGCGTGGTGGAACGCACCAGCGGAGGTATTAAACCGTTCACCGAATGAGTTCCATTGTCCGAGGAGGTAATTTAAAGGCGAATGCCTAATCGCATAACAATATTGGCTTTTGTTGGAACCGTCAAACTCTGGTCAGTTGAGGGCGCGCGGGGACGATGACCTTAGACGTTTATGCTGGAGCGGATTAGCACTTTGTGTGACGGACAAGAGGCACAATGCAACACGACGAAGGTGACACACGGAAGAGGTGGGTCCGCGTTTACTGTTGGAATTGAAGTCAATGCTGGGCACGGTTGTGTGCTCTTTGTCAGTTTAATGATCGCGTTTTTTGTTTTCTTGTTCTTTCTCTCTTTCCGTTGGGGGAAGCCGTTAAGCATTGAAGGGACTGAACGTGTTGCAGATGTCACGACGATTGCATGGCCCAGTTAAACTGTGTTCTGAGTGTGTTCCTAGAGATTTGTGGGTTACTTGCGCCGGCAGACTGCAGAGATGATGCCGCTACTGAATAGGAACGCATCTGATAGAGCGGAGAAATGGGACATTGAGACACTTTAAAGATTTTTATGAGTGTCGAGCGTGGAATGGATAAAATCGTGGAAATTGTTTGTGATTCGCACTTCAAACAGGAGGGGACTTATTTTAAGCGGTGATACTGACTGTGGTTGATGGACTTGGGTTCGTGGATTGCATAAGTGAAATGCGAAAACATAAGTGTGTCGATTTGAAAAAAACAATTTGGGTTTGGAAGTGAGACTAGCAATTAAATTGAGATCTGTTGGAGGATTTTGTTGAGAAATAGATGGCGGGAGTTGGCAGCTTCCACACCATCGAGCGAAAACCTTGACACTGCTAACAGCAGATGAGGAAGCCCTTTGTCTTTTTGAAAGAAAAATTTTGCGTCCGATTTTTGGTCCTGTTTGCGTTGATGGCATCTGGAGAAGAAGATTCAACGACGAACTCTATGGGCTGTACCGTAACATGGACATGGTCATGCGTCTTCGGATACAACGCTAGGCCATGTAGAGCGCATGGGCACCACTGCTCCGGCCCGAAAAGTCTTCGAATCTGAGCCATTGGGACAACGCAACAGAGGGGGACCTGGGCAAAGATGGTGCACACAAGTGGAGAAGGACCTCAACCAACTTGAAGTGCGCAACTGGCGGCAGCTGGCGAAAGATCGTGCTGGCTGGAAAGGCATGTTGCTTGAGGCCCAGGTACACCCCGGACTGTAGCAACAAAGGAAGAAGAAGAAGAAGAGTTGGCAGCTTGACACTTTTTTAACACAAAGTAGACCGCTGCAGAGCTTATTCATGTTCTTCTATCGAGCAGCAAAGTCTACCATCTCACGCTTCTGCTATCCATATCAATTGAGTGGCACTACAATCCACAAAGGACCAGGGCCTAGCTTCTACAACAATTACTTGTGTTGTGCATGTTAAGGTTCTGTTACTTGTGGAAGGGCCCTACAGTTTTTTGCCGACTCCGAGCGGCGAGATTTGAGAAGCTTTTTATAGACAATTGATAATCCTTGATTGTTGCCAGCAACTCGAAAGAGGTGGTGCCGTGAAAGAATGCGTGGTGTCCCGTCCGGGAATCGAACCTACATACCTTCTGCGCGTGCGTCGACGCACTTACCCTATACGCTATGTGTCCACTTCTGCTCTCCATGTTGCCCTTAAATTCTTACTGGGATAGCCCTTATAAATGATCAGTCGGCCTTGCTTCTCTGTATTCGTCTATATTTCCCTATGTGCCTTACAGACTTTGAACCTGATACTCAATGCTTTACATATCGCACCATAAACTGTTTGAACTGGAGGGAATCCTATGAACAAGACCTCAACTTTTCACAATTGAATACCTTTATTTGGTGATATGGGGCAGACTCAAAGGAAAAGTTCCACCAGGAGGCATTAAAAAACACAAAAAGTGATTCATTGTGAGGTTTGATTTTCAATAGATTTTTTTTTCCACAAATCGCGAGTGACTTCTGACATTCTTGCTTGTTATTTTTGTTTAGTATTGTCTAGGAGATCATCATGGAAAGACTCACCAAAGCCTTGCTTCGTTAGCAGCTACTTTTGTTATGTGTGATACGACGGACAGGAAAAGGTTGGAGCGCTAATTAAGAAATGGAGTCAGAGAACCTAGTACCTGCTCTCAAGAATGGAGTTTGTCATTTGACGGCTTGGGGTGTAATGGCAATTTTTGGTGTTAGAAAGTAAGAGTTTCTTCAATCAATATCTTAAGATTGTGTGCGATAGCTTGCACTCCTCAGCTCATGCTTTATGGCTTGGGAGGGAGCCGATTGCAAGCGGAAAAAATGATTTAAGAATGGCTGGTGTTTAGGGTCCCAAAACAACTGCAACCACATCCACAATCTCCAGACTTAAATACTGTCAAACACCTCTGGGATAAGGTGGAATGAAGGATTTGTAATTCCCTCCGATATCACCGAAATTCTAAGCCCTTCCATGCCAAAAATAGGTGCTCAGAAATCGAATGTTGGTTCAACAAAATATTAAATTTATTTGAGTATATTTTTCTTTCGTTATTTTACCTTAGACTTTTATGTCTGTAGACGTTCATAATTTCTCAGGGCTATATGTAGAAACTCGTTTTTACTGTGAGACAAACTACTTTGTGGTCTCTTGATCTGGTTTGTGCACAACTTTGATGCACCATGGGAAGGACTTGTTACGGCTCAACTCTCTTAATCAAGGAAACTTCAAGTTAACATGAAAGTTTTCGAAAAGTACGCAGAAAAATGTTGTGACAATATTCAACATACACTGTTATAAGACAAGAAGTTCTCAGAGATAAGTGGACGTTTCCAAATAAATCCTATATTTTTTTTAGTGGTTGAATACATTTTGTGGTTTCAAGTTGGGAGGGCCTGTATTAAACACCTGCCAACCCCAGCTTCTATTTGATGTGTCATAATATTACCTGAACGTTTGCCATTTATGAACTGGGTCAATTTACAATCCAAACAATTTTTAAGAACCTATTAACTTTACTACTTTCTAATCCCAATTGTGGCCATTTTAACCGACGCAGCAATTAATTGAATGATTAAACTGTGAAGAAATTGAAAAAGAGCAGAAGCGCCGTAGTTGTTATATCAGTCAGCTTAACAATTTGCCGGCGTTTGCAGCAACTGAACGTGTCGTATAGTGTCGATTTGCATTTGATTTTTGATTTGTATCTCCATTCTTATAAAGAGCAACCAAAGCAACAACTGAATATAGAAGACCATTCATAGCTTCGAAGATACTGCCCTTCGTTTGGACAAAAAGCACAGATTTTTCGCAATGAGGCACATTTCGCACTCGGTAGGTATGTAAGCGAACAAAGTATTCAATAAAACTCAGAATTGGACCTCTTAGGTGCTGTTCCATCCACAGTGGCTGTTTGGTGTGCTCTATGATCGAAAGGCTGTCATCAGTTCATATTTCTTTAAAGATGGCAAGATTCTTAAAAGATGGGCGCCAGATTGCTGTCTACTTGGAGTGATGTGGTCGAAGTGGGTATCACACGCCAATGTTCCAGATTTTATTTCAGACGGAACATCTCGCTTTTTTCGAGTTGCTGACAACTCTCACAGAGTACTATATGTTTATGAAAAGCTTAAATCTCGCCGTTCGGAGTCGACAAAAAACTGTAGGTCCACACACAACACAAGTAGCTGCTGACGAAGCTAGGCTTTGGTGAGTCTTTTCATGATGATTTGCCAGACGATACTGAACAAAGATGATTAGCAAGATTGACAAAAGTCATGTGTGATTTGTCAAAAAAGCCTATTGAAAATCAAACCTCACAATGAATCACACTTTATGTCCTATAGTGCCTTCTGCTGAAACTTTTCGTTTTAGTTTGCCACATATCCCCAAGTAAAAGACGTCAAGTGTAAGGAGTTGAGGTCTTTGTGATATGTGAACTTTTGAGTATCAGCTTCAAAGACTGTGGTGCTCACATTGAAATATGGACGAATACAGAAAGGTAAGGCAGAATGATCGTCCATAAGCGCTATCCCCGTAAGAATTTAAGAGCGACATCAGAGCAGAAGTGGTCGTCGTGGCGTAGTAGGTAAGTGCGTCTACACACAGAAGGTCTAGGACCTCGCATTATTTCACGGCAACACCTCTTTCGAGTTAAAAATGCTCAAAGTGTATCAATTGTCCATGAAAAGCTTCTCAAACCTCGTCGTTCGGAGTTACGTTACTTCTACTCGAGAGAGAATAGTAGCACGCACAACACGAGTAGTTTTTGTAGACGCTAAGCGTTGCTCACTTGTGGGCTGTAGTGCGACTGAATTATTACATTCACGATCGATTGCTTTTAATTGCGATTGAAGTCTATTAATTGGGCAATATGTGCTTCCACAAAGAAACCCAACACGACTTAGTATGGCCAGATAGTTTCCTGGTCGCATAATATCAGGTTTTGGCAACGTCAATTGGCTATCAAGATCATGCAGTTACGCAAAGATAGATTGATTTTTTTTTTTTTGATTTTGCAAAATGCCGCAAATTCTCCCCGAACTGCACATACATGAGGAAGCGATAATACTCAAGTTATGTCCGAGAAAACGTCCGAAATGTACGAAACAGTGGTTAGAAGTTTCCTCAAGAGAATTGTATGCCGTAATTCATCCACATGCGGTGATATTGTTAATGGCAAAGTCTACACTTTATAAAAAAATAAGAATGTTCATCAATATGGCTCACCGTATAATGTTCAAAACAGGGAAAATTTTCAAATTTCGAGGGCTACGTACATTCGATTACCACTTTTTTTTGAATCACTATTAGAGAAATTGAAGCTGAAGATGTCGGCATATCGAGTGGCTCATGCCATGCAATTTTTCGTTCGTTTTAAAATTTGCCAAAGACAACACCGTAATGATGCCTCAGTCAGCGTATTTACCAGATCTGGCCCAATGCGATTTTTTTTCTGTTCTCCAGATTGAAGAGACCCATGAAAGGACAGCGTTTTGCGAGGATTGAGGAGATACAGGCCGGCTAACCCTCAAGGGCATACCAAAAAGTGCAAAGCAGACCTGCTTCGAGGAGTTGAAAAAACTCTGGCACAAGTGCATTATATCTGACGGGGACTACTTTGAGGGGGACAAAATAGAAGTTGATGACTAAATAAATATTTTTTTGAGAAAAATGGAAATTCAACTTATTTCTTGACCAAAGAACTTTTCGACAAACATTTGCATTAGTTAAAAATTGGCTTACCTAACATTAGGCATCGCATTTTTAATGTTTCCTGAATCAAAAGAATTCGCATTTTATTGTAAAATAACAACGACACGTTCTCAATTTAAAGAACTGAAGCAACTTAATGGAGCCTCCGCATCGACAACTGACTTCTTTTTTCATAGTTTGCTCACCACTTGTTCATTCCACTACTCTGTAATTTAATGGAGAATACAAAATTTCACAGAAATTCTTTACTCGTTACGCCAAATTGACAGGTTGTGATTTTAACACGGATAAAAGCGACCACACGTTAACCACAAATGATGGGAAGAGGTAATTTCGAATTCAGAGAAAAACCTGTCATACGTGCACTAGCAACTGATGAACACATGAATCACTAGACTGACTTAATGCGGAGAATGTCACGTATCATATAAAACAGCCATTCAGTTTGATGAACCAGAAAGCATATCGCAGACCTCAAATCGCATTCACCTAGTTTTGTCTGCCCGTTTTTTTTTAATTTAAAATGGAAGCCCTCTTTTTCTTTTCGATTTGGTGCTACAGTCCGGGGTGGACTTGGGCCTCAATAAGGAGCTGACAAGACCTCTGGCTAGATGCATTCAATTTTGAACTTGATTGCAGTCCACAGTCACTTGCGTCCACCATCTTGAATGGGGATATCCTACATTCCTTTGTCACGATGGTTCAGATTGGAAGACTCTTCGCACTCGAGATGTGTTATCCATGCACTTTGTGGGGCCCAAATTATAAACACGGAACAATTTGATCAAAATTTCTGCTCTTTGTTTGGAATATTTTTTCACGCTCTGAAAGTTGAATTTGACGAAGTTTTTAACTTCCTATAGTGTTAAGGAAAACATTCTCATTCGGTTCTCTTTGGCACTCGTCTTATGAAACAACTGACATCCCTGGATTCCAATAGATGCGTATGTGATAACCTGCATTACGGCTCCTATCACGGGGTCACTTTTCCAAAGAGTCGTAGATAACGCAAGACTAGACGGCTGAGTTACACAAGTACCAAATCAGATCATGCTCGAGGTACAAACACCCCACCTTGGTACAGAGCGTGGCCTTTCTAAAACCTCTGCCACTCTATGGGTCGCAGCACTCGGATGAGAATGCAATTCCACACTGAGCCGGGAAAGTCCCCTTACCGCTTGGCCTAAATCAGTAGAGTGAACAACCTCATTCAGACCAGTCAGCACGGTACACCAACCACGGCTCTGCCCGCGATATGGGTATTAAACCACAGCCACCACAATACTCCCACAAGGAATCTACCGCACGGTTAGGTTGAAACCGAAGTTCCAGGAGCTCCTGACCTTCCGTGGCATCAGAATATAGCCTCTGATCAAGCTGTCACCAATCAAGTGCCTTCAAAACCTGGATCTGGTGGCCGCCATTCCACCACCAAATGGACTTTGGCTCCTTTGGATGTGATATTGAATCAAGTGATTCATAAGTCCAGTCACATCATGTGGTCCCCGTCATTCCAATAGGATTTCCTGTCTTCCTCAGGGGATCTTGACAATAAACATATTCATTACCAATATTCATAACGAAACTCAAAAAGTTTGGTTCCTTCGAAAGCTGGGACTTTGGCATTAACTGTGTAGAACAGCATCATTCAAATGACTGCCTCAGAATGATTGGCAGGGTACGATTTCTTTGAGGTAATTTTAAACTTGGCATCTGTCGGTAGAGCGGATGGAAACCAATGCTCTGGCCCGAAAGGTCTGCGAATCCACCCCAAGGGAAGGCGAAATAGAAGAAGACCGCGACTCAGGTGGAGCACGCAAGTGGAAAGGGACGTCAACCAACTTTGCGTGTGAAACTGGAGATAGCTAGCTAAAGATCGATCTGGCTGGAGACGCCTGTTGGTTAAGGATCAGATCCACCCCGGACTGTAGCGCCACCTTAAGTAAGTAAGTGAGTCTATTGGTTTTTAGTGCATCAGAGGTAGCGAGTTATTGGAGGGATCATAGTCTGTTGCGTAGGCCCAAGGAAGGTAATCCGTCGGTGACAAATAAGACGATTTGGTGGCCAAGATGTGACTAGGAAACTTCTCATCCCATAGAATCATAATTTGTGGTGCTGTGTGGCTTGCTATCCAGTTTTGGTGGAGCCACAGATCGTCCATGACATAGCCTTCAAACGCCGACCAAAACATCGATTATCTTTCGTCTGTAATAATTAATAAGTGAGTGGCACTACAGCCCACAAGGGACCAGTGCCTAGCTTCTACAACAACGACTAGTGTTGTGCGTGCTACTGTTCTCTCACGAGTAGAAGTGACCTACAGTTTCTTAGCCGAATCCGGACGGCGAGATTTGAGAAGCTTTTCATAGACAATTGGTATTCTTTGGGTGTTGTCAGCAGCTCGTTGTCCTGTCCGGGAATCGAACCTGGACCCTCTGCGTGTGAGTCGACGCGCTTACCACTTCGCCACGGAGGCCACATCTTTCGCCTGTGTCGCTCCGAATTGGCAGTGACCACTCACATCTTAGAGGAAATACTGACCAAAGGCACCTTTCAAGCATAGATCCCCCAAACAGTCTCATTGTCTAGATGCAACGGTAACTCTTCAACAAGTTGAGGGTTTTTGGACCCCATATCTGGCAACTATGTTTTTTTACATGCCCACCGAGTGAGCAATTGACCTCATTTCTCAGGACAATGTTGTTCGAAAAATCGCAAAAAGTGAGTAAATTTACATCTTCACTTTGGCGTAAGTTTCAATAACTTCATCGTTAGGAATCATACACCTAGTACACGGTTCGCTACGTAGAGTCTTCTTTAAATGAAAGGATGACGGCCCGGAAAGTTGTTCCCAGCCCTGTGGAACGCAACGGGTAGCTTGAAGAACTCTGGGCTATACTGAACTCCAAATTGAGTGATGTGCTGTACAAACACAACGTTCTTTTGAAAAATAGTTTTGGCCGAAATGAAGCAACCAACCGTGACTGCCGACCACAAGTTTGTGCAAAATGTTCTCGAAACTTGTTGGCTAGTGGACAACACACAGGGTCGTACGGTGCTAACAGCTGAGGGTGTGACGAACATCAAGACACTCGCAACATCTCCAGACTTCGAGCCCTATCCTGAAGTGAATTCAGCCCTAAGACCACGTCTTATTCGCATACATGTTCCAAATGGCGCACCAATCCACTTCGCAGATTGGGCAGTTTGATGACTTGATTACTTAGTAACCAATTATCGTAAAAAGCAAACTTTCAGCTGGTATCCTGCCACTTCAAATGACAACTAAGTTTGGCAGATGTCAAATGCCAGTCCTGTCAACTTGAAACTACGCAATGGATGACCCTCAATTTTATGTGAAAGCAAACTTCAAATATGCCACTAGTTCACTCTCTTGGTAAAAGAAATGCTGATGCACAGTGAGAACCGATACAGCTCCTTCAGTCACACTCTTGTGACTCTTTATTTTTAGACACAACTTTGTTCACAACCTTTTCAAATCTGAACCTACACACTCTGCTTAACACACAGTCCCTAATTTCATTCACGACCCTTTGCGTGTCACCTAAGCACATAATCGTCCTAAGTACACACACAAATGTCCTGTCATAGGACACGCCAATCATTAATTGATTCCTCACTTCATAATGCGCATTGGCAGCACTTAGATATTATAATTTTCCCAAAAAGAACCCAACCGCCACCAAGAATAGACATTGTACTTAGGGACTCTATTTTCGGTCCTGTAAGCACGAGTCACTTGGTCCTACGACAGCAGGTGTCAAACTATTATTACATCAGTCTTGCCCACTCGCACTGCCCACTCGTCAGTGTGCCGTACACACGGTGCCGTGAAAGGTCAAAAAGTTAAGTTCTCACCTCTTTAGTGGAGTGAAAGTGAATAATACCCGAAGGTGCGTTGTTTTTGTAGATAATGAGGTAAGCCCTCCCCCCACCTCCCACCCACCCTTCACTGACTTAAAGCAAGTGGGCTACGATTGAGGGAGTCAAACCTTCACTTCCACCGATTACACGAATTAAAGCCGCTTGGGCAAGTCGGTTAAGTTTGTTTTTTTTTTTGCGTCTTCTTTCGCCGCCATTAACTGGGCAACGCTCATTGTGTGCCGATGGAAAAACACAGAAATGGAGTAATTAATGCTTACGCTTTCTTTCGCTGTGCATTTAATTATAAGACGTGACGATATAGTCATTAAGATGAAGGCTGCGTGGACGTGTGGCAAGAAGCAGAGAGATACCCGAAACGGGGGCATTTCTTTGACATCTTACGGTGTTGTGCAATTTGGAGCACTTTCAAACTACAAAACGTGACTATTGTCTTGGGAAGAGCAGAGCTGCGGCGTGAACCAGTTGCGACGCCGTGGCCGGGGCTGTCTAGGGAATTGTGCGTAGGGTCGAAATAAATTTTCTTATTACGAGTAAAGCTTTGAGTGTCGGTTGAGAGGCGTTTGGAGAAGAGACCACTTTAAGTGGAATATTGGGCTGTTATGTGATTGCTATTGTTATAGGCAGCTGCTGGATTTCTTGACAGAAAGCCAGTTCCTCCGCCGAACGAGGAACACTTGAACTACGTTAAGAAATATTGAAACCTAGCTCTGAGAGTGCGATTTTTTGAAACGAATTTATGACCGATATGAGGCACAGCGTCGTCTGTATGCATGTTTTTGCAACAGGCATGTTCCTGCACAACATTCATGGTGCATTTCGTCATTCAGAGTGCACGGATGAGAATGTGTCTGCCATGGCCAAGAGGAGAAGAGAGTGGAGAATGAACTCAATCAAATTTGAGGGCGAAACTGGAAGAAGCCGGCAAAGGATAGTGCTAGCTGGCAAGGTATGTTGGTTGAGGCCCAGGTCCCCCGGAATGAAGCGCTAGTAAAAAAAAAAAAAAAGGCTAAGAGGTTGAGGCTCAATTCACGCCGCCGATTTTAAAAGCTCAATATTTCACGCACTAGCCTGAGGAATCGTCTGCACAAAGATTTTGGATTATTCGCCAATGGAATCGACCATCTTTAGAGCTTTATAGAAGATTCAATTGGACCCCGATTTTGGGTTGAAAAATCATATTTTCTGACGAGCCATTACTACACTACATAAAGGGCTCAGAAGACTCGAATATTACTCTCGAGAAGGCTTTAAATTCACAGAAAGTGGGAGATTTGTGCAGACTCCTGAGTGTGGATCATTCCAGCTGCATTCCTCCCCTTCAAGAATTCACCCGCAATACACGCCTCGCTAGGAAAGCTCATCAGTTCACCCTTAAGCCCACCTTCGGACGTACAGTTAAGTATAGAGACTCGTTCTTTAGCCGCACCACACGAATATGAAATGCTCTTCCCAGCTCAATATTCCCCTCTCATTACAATCCACAGACATTTAAAACCAATGTGCACCGGTACCTCCTCTTCCTCTCTTCCTCTATACCTTCGGCCCGTGCTGTGACTTAAATCCGGTCACTTAAGGTTAGTCGTAAAATTAGAAGACTGGCATGAGCCATGTACACCAGACCCATGTTAACCAACTTTGGCTTAGCTCTGATTCATATAAGACGGTCTGCAAAGCCACTTAACTGATTGCAATATCGATAAATTCTCGAGGCGACCCAGAGATGAGATTCCATCTGGGCCGCGTCTGCTCACCAGACTTAGGGCGAAATGGTTTCACCAAGTTCATCCACCAGCCGGGTTGCAGTTGGGAATGGCTCCTAGTAAGTTAGAGTTGAAGACGGAGGAAGAAGCCGCCTGGAATTATCTCATGTTTGCTCTGAGACCCTGATCCCTTTTGAACATCGAGGCCATGAATATGGTGATTATGATGTGGGTTCCTCGAAATAAGACGTTGTAATGCCGTGGACTGAGTTAAAGATTGAAAGCACGACTGCAACCCAAGTAGGTTGACTTGGGAGAGAGATTTTTTCAAATGCCTTGCTAAAACCCGTAACTACAACATCATTGTTGTCCTCCACTGCAGGTGAGGTGTAGAACACAAATTCAGTGAAGTTGCCAGCTGTTGACCTTCCTTTCGGAAATACGTGTTACTTTAAAGAGAAAATCGATGCAGAGGGAAAGGACATTGCTTCGTTAATAATTTTATTGGAAAAGTTTAGGAATACAGGAAAGTTGAGAAGTGGGACTGTATTGGAAAACCAATATAAGGGCTGTGGCCGTGGGTGTGCAGTGGGTAAGTGTGTCGAACTCGATTGCAGGACTGCAGATCTCACATTCCTTTCAAGCCTTTTTCTAGTTGCTCACGAAGAAAGTACTAAATCTCGCCACTCGGAGTCGGTAAAAAACTGTAAGTCCCTTCTACTCGTATGAGAATAGAAGCATGCACACCACCAGTATTTGCAGAAGAAGCTAGATCGTTATCCCTTGTAACTCTTTCACTCTGTTTCCAATTGCCCGACGTTACCTTTTTTAGCAGTCTTACTTTTTGTTCACATTTTCCGATGAATCACTGAGAATTAATTTTAGAAAACCTTAATCCCGAACTGGACACTGAAGATGACAGACCTGTTGTCTTAAGTGCGGCGGAGAATAGTCCAACAGTGGAGGTAGTCACGTTGGCGATTGGTGCTGATGAAATATGGCTCGAATTGTTAAAGGTCATGGGTAAAGAGGGAGTCTTCTGAATCTCTGTATCATTAAGGTGGTCTGGGAATGTAGCGAGACACCTGGCAATTGACAGACTGGAGTGATTGCTCCTTTTTTTCAAAAAGAGGGGCAACAGAGACTGTTTCAATTACACTGGCATCTCATTTTAAGTCTCCCCGGTAAGGTCTACGCTACGCTGTTGGAGACACGTGCTAGACCTTTGTATGAGTCAAGGTTGGGGATGAACAATGCGGCTATTGTTCCGGCAGAAATACAACCGAGCAGATTTATACTCTGACAATAATACTTGCGAAGGCTTGGGAGAAGCTAAGCTGATCAATTCTCATTTTGTAGATTTGGAAAAGTCATTCGGCTAACTCCCTTGAGAGAAAGTTTGGAGGCTTCGACCGAGTATTGGACTGATGGTTTTCTATTGAGTTCATTCTTCTTCTTCTTTCCATGGCGCTGCAGTCCGGTGTGAACCAGGACCTCAACCAACATTCCTCTCCAGCCAGCACGATCTCTCTCCAACTGTCTCCAGTTATGCACACCAAGTTGGTTGAGGTCCTTCTCCACTTGTGAACGCCATCTCAGCCTAGGTCGGCCTCTGTTGCTTTATACCAATGGCTCGTATTCGAAAACTTTTTGGACCGGAGCAGTCGTGTCCAATACACTGTACATGGCCTAACCATCTTTGCGGCGCAGAGACCTGTTAAGTGACATTCAATACGTTTACACCAATTGTATCAGTTGTGCGTAGCCTTTCACCGAGGGCTTAGAGCTTCGCCAAGAGTGCGTCTTATCACCTCTCCTTTTTATAATATATTTGAAGTGGATTTTGCAGCACAGCCGAGGCAAGGATTGTTTCACATTGGGAAAGTTGAGGGTAAGTCATCTTCTTTTCGCAGTTGACTTTGTTCTCCTCACATTCTCCCAGAGGGATCTCCAGCTCTCAGTGGATATGCTTATGACCGTATGGGCTGATACTGAAGTAAAGGTATATGTGGACAAGTTCGAAGTTATGGTAATTTCCAAAACACCTGTCCAATGCACGCTACACGTTACTGGGCTCCCATTGAAAACTGTGGAGGAATCGGGGTCTTTTTCACGAGTGATGTAAGGAGCGACACTGAAGTTTCGTCTAGGATTGGTAACGCTAGGTCAATTTTGAAGCAGCTTGGTAGATCAGTAACAAGAGAGGCCGAGTGTGGTGTCAAAGCCAAGTTGTCGGTTTTTAACTCAATGTTTGTTCTAACTCTCACCTATGGTCATGAAATTTTGGTAATGACCGAATTAGATCGCGAATACAGGCTTCCGACATGAGATTTCTCCCAGCCTTTGTGTGAGTTACTCGCCGGGATAGGCTGCGAAACGCGACAGTGCGGGGGATCTCAAAGTTAAGCAGCTAATTCTTCGGACGAAAAGTTGGTTCGTTTGACCACGTAATACGGATGTCTCCCTTCATCACGATTTCCGAGGCTGTGTGTTAGACTCGATTTCAACAGGTAGGTGACTGCTCAACCAACCCAGAGCGAGATTTGTTTTAAGTCCCTGCCTTCGTCTGGGTGCTCTTGGGAATAGTATTTAAATAGCTCCCGTGCTACTCAATCGCAACAAGATCAATTTTTGAAGCGGATGATAGCTGGTGATGAAAAATTAATCATATGACGCATGCGATGTCCTTTGCAGGATTGACTGTCAGGAAGGTTTTGATGTTGACAGAGTAACTCCTCTAAGGCCTATCGTTAAATGCGATTAAGTACTGTCAAAAATTAGACCATCCGAAGGAAATGATCGCTCAAAAGCGGTCAACTTTGACGAATAAAAGATAAATTTTCATTTTTCAGGATAACACCAAACCACACACGTCAAGAGTTGCTTGTCAGAAGTTCTGGGAGGTTGGTTGGGAGGTTCTTATTCATCCACCATACAGTCTGGACAGTCGACAGCATGCAGTTGATGAATAGGCCAGTGGAATCGGCACTCAGTCCGATGGTCATGAATTTTGGATAATAACCGAAGGACGGGAATACAAGCTGCTGAAGTGAAACTTCTCCGTGCAGTGGCGGGAGATATTCGCCGGAATAGGCTTACAACGCAACTGTGCGGGGTGAACTCAAAGATCAGCAGCTTCTTCTTCGGACGGAAGGGGCTTTATTTTGTTGGTTTGGCCACCTGGTACGGATGTTCCCTTGATCACGACTTTCGAGGCGTGCCGCAGATGCAAATTCAACAAACAGGCGAATGCTGGGCAGACCCAGGACGAGGTGGTTGGATTATGTAAATAAATGCGCCTGGGTGCGATTGAGAATAGTTCCCCATGAGGTAGAATCGAGTGGCATGGAGGGCTCTCGTGCGTGCATTACCCCTTTAGTGGAACGTACAGGTCAATGTAGAAGATGATGATGATGATGATGAGGATGAAACCTCGTACATCACCTTAAACTCCTTTCGAAGCCTTTGTACTGCCCCTTGGCAAAATTTTAAAACAAAAATCGGCGGAAAATATGTTCTCTGACGTCTGTACTTCTAATAACAAATTACATAATTTTGCTTTTTTATGGAAGTTGTCCCTACACATGTTGGCCATCAGATTGTTCTTAGAATAAATATTTTTTGGTAGGCTGCAGTCTACAAATTCTGCATACACTGTAGGTTAACAGCGAAAGCTCAAGATCCCAAACTCAGTCCCCTTCCTGTGAAACTAATTCAGTCCGTCACAGTACTTGCCCAAGTGAACCCTTATCAATCGTCAATCAACAAGTTCCCCCCGCCACAAATTCCATTGCGAAATCATTGAACCTAAACACCCCATTTTTCACAAAAACAACCCCACCCTCAACTGAAACAATGCAACACGCGGGATATGACTGTGAAACGAAGAAAAAATAAAATAAAACGACAGAAAGAGAAAAATGAAAAGGAAGAGCGCTCCGTCCACAAACAATAGTTCACTCAACCTGCCTAACAGCATCAGACCATGAAGCTCATTATGCAAGCGTCGAAAAAAAAAAGAAAACAATTTCCTCCACGTTTAAATTAAACTCACCGTAGGTGTCACACGCTAACCACAATACGCAATGGAAATCCGTTCAAATTGATCCTGGTGGTTGGGTTTTTTGGTTTTTTTTTCACAAAACTCACTAAAAATTTTTTTTTTTTTTCAAATAAATTGATTTTTTATTCAAAATTTTCACGGGAATTATTTTTGGTGCACTTTTGGTGAATTGCAGGAGTCGACAGAGGGGGGCGATTTTAAATTACAATCACTCAACTGGGGTGCACTTGATTTGCATTTTTTTCACTTTGTTAGGCACACTAAAGCACACAAACTCACACGGTGTAAATTTCCTTAGATTTTCGCACAAAACCAAGAGTAAACCATTTTTAAAATTTTTTTCCTGCAATATATAAATTATTTTTTTTTCCAATTTCACTTTTAAATTTAACTTTAACAGACAAATGAAAAAAACTCGAAAAAAACAATTTTATTGCCGCGCAACAATTTATTTGATTTACTTCACAGTGCGGCACAAGTGTAAGTCGTGGGGGGGGGGGGGGCGTCGGGGGAAGCCCGCGTATATGTTGTGGAGAAATATTTATTCGCACAGTTAATGGTCAATTAATTTTGCATAATCCACAAAAATCCGCGAACGATAAAATGCCGCTGTCGGAGAGATACTGTTGCATGACACTGGCGCCTGGCCACGCTTTCACTGTTGAATGAAATTATATTTTTATTCCGGTTAGTTTCACTGCAAAAAAACCAAAAAAAAAAATGGGAAAAAATTGTAAAATCGTTGCAATTTGAGTTGTGATGTAATTTTTGGATATAAATTGGAATTCAAACGGGCTTAAGTGCTGTTGCATAGACAGTGTAAGAGGTGTCAATGATGAATGTTAATCGTTTTTTCTGCGTTCTGTTTTTCTGCTCAAATTGGCAGGATGAACGATGTCAAAGGGAGTCGGAAAATTGCTTCAGGGAATTGCTATGGCCGGCATCGGAACTGGCCAAGTGGACAATGATGCTTTATATGTGATTAAATTTTTATTAAATTGCTCTTGATGGTTTTTGGTTTGCTGAATGTCATTTGGTCACACGATGTTCTTTTGCCTCATCGCAGGACTTTTAACTTGGAGTTGACAGGTGTCTGAATTGTTTTTAAAAATTTCCTTATCGAAAGTTTGTAATTTCATTGACTTTTCCTTCCTTCCAACTTCTCTCCTGATGTCGCTATCGATGCAGGAAAAGTGAACACGGAAACTTCGCGCTTCACAAAAAGTTCGACGTCATCATCCTCCCACTCGTCGTCGGGGGACCTGAAAAAACTTTATCATGATTTCCGCGAAGACCATGTTACGCAAAGTACGTTCTTTTGAGGTGGGGGTAAAATTTGAGTGCAGTGTCAAGCCGACAAGCCTATCGCCCATCATCGCTTCCTTGACTCCCTTCGGATACTGTCTTAGTGCATAAGTGAGTTGATTCACACGCTGAAAGTCCCAGTTTCGATCCGGGAACAGAAAATTTCGACCTCTTTCGAGTTATTGACAAACACTCAAGCAGCAAAATTAGTCTAGGAAATGTTCGCCATTGGGAGTCGGAAAAAGACTTTAGGCCTTCTGATAGGAAAAGAGCAGGCACAAGACGTGGAGTTGTTGAGGACGCAGTTCCTTGTTGGATGTAGTGCGACCAACACCAATTATACTCAAAATACAACAAATCGTGAGTCAAAGATGATTGAAGAGCCTATTACCACGTCTTAGAGGCCTATCAGTAGCATCAACCATTCAGACTTCCAAACTGCAGGGATAACGAGAATGTTGAGTCTATAAGTTATCTCCACTACAATTGCTAGACTGCTTGAAACAGAGAACCCGACGTAGGATGGTTCTAGCTATCAAGGAAGTTTGTCTGTACGAAGTACTAGGTGTTCGTAGAAGTTTGGCATTAAATTGATGGTGGGTGGCTCCGAAACATTCTAAACATCAGGTATGTCTTCTTCTTCTTCTTCTTTTTGTTCTTCTTCCTGGGCCTTAGGCAAAAGAACCCTCCAGCCAGCCCGATCTCTCGTCAGCTGTAGACTGCCAGCTCAGTTAGGTCCCAACATACACTATAAGAGAACGACACGCGCTTCTGGAAAGAATTGCGGAGCTAACGAAGACGATGAAGAATGAATGAAGAACCAGAAGTGAATTTAATAATAATTGATTGGCACTACAGCCCAAGGGACCAGAGCCTAGCTTCTACAACAGAAGCGTTTCGTTAGCTCCAATAACCAACTTCAACTTTCGCTGGCCCTAAGAATAAGAAGTTTGATGGAATGGACTCAGCAGTGGCATGGGTTTTGTCACAATTTACACAAGCCAACCTCTCGCATACGTTATACTCCGGTAACCGTTGACTATAGGTTCATGACAAAGACTTTCGAAGAACAAGATACATTTCATCACCAGGGCTTCAGTCAGGCATTACTCTTTGCTTCGAGAAGACGAACGACGAAGCAAGAACTACCGATCCACTGAAAAAGAAACGCTCTGAATAGCACAAACTATTTAGGAATCAGTCTTCCGAACGTCACATAACAGATATTATCTGCTTCTTTAAGCCGTTCATCAACAAACAGACGAGAGTAGCTTTAGACCGGAAAAATCTACAAGCGCTCAAATTTTCGCATTATGGCAAATTCTGAAAAAAAAATCGAGGGAGAGATCGATATCCCCCACCCTTTCATCAAATTCAGGGATGGTAACACCTCTAGAAATAAGCTTCAGAGAGCAGTGTTTAGTTTTAGCATCAATATCAAACTCAGACACTTGTGTAGGATGACGATGCAGAGTGCGACTTTCTTCATCAGGGGCGCTAAAAAATGTTAACCGAATCCTTTAGTGACAAGCAAATGACTTATGTGAAGCTACACCCTGATGTGCTACATCTTCAACAACATTCTAGGAAGATGTGTTCAAAACTCGTACACCGGAGGAACAATCTTTCGGAAGTGGGTTCAACTGTTCTCAAATGGCGACGATGCTGACTTAATGGGAAGAAAACAGTGTGAGATCAATGTCCAGGGAAGACGAACTGCAATACTAAGCATACGAAAAAGAATCATCTTGGAAAGAACGTCACAATACGCAGATATGCCCTTAGGGTAGTCAACGAGGAGAGGCGAGTGGAGAAATGCCTCTCAAATTGGAGTGTGCAATTGGAGGTGGCAGGCGAAAGATAATGCCAGCTGGAGAGGCTTGGTGGGTGAGGCCCATGTGCAATCCAGACTGTAGTGCAAGTAAGAAGAATAAGAAGGCTAAGAGAGTGAGATGCCGCTGATTTCAAAAGCTCAACATTTCACGCACTAGCCTGGGGAGTCTTGTGCACAAAGATCTTAGATTACTCGCCAATGGAATCGATCATCTTGAAGATTTATATTATATTGAATTTGTCCCCGATTTTCTGCTGAAAAATCGCCTTTCCGACAAGGAGCATTTACATCTTCGTGCCTATGTTATCATACACCATTACTACACCACATCGAGAGTTCACAAAATTCGCACGTTGTTGTCAAGAAGTCAATGCATTCACAGAAAGTGGCAGTTTTGTATGGATGGCTGAGTGTGGACCATTTATGAGAATGACATAAGCCAAGTAAACCAACTTTGGCCTACCTCCTATTCATACAAGATGGCCCGCCAAACAACTCAGCCGATTGCAAGATCGAAAAATTAGCGAGGCGGGTCTGAGACGAGATTCCATCTGGGACGGGTCTGCTCACCAGACTCAAGGCGAAATAGTTGCACCAAGTCCAATAGCTAGGCGGACTACATTTGGGGATGACTCCTAGTAAGTTGGAGTTGAAAGAGGAGGATCAACAATAATAATAATTGAATGGCACTACAGGACCAGGGCGTAGCTTCTACAACAACTTCTCGTGTTGTGAATGCCACTGTTCTCTCACGAGTACAAGGGACCTTCAGTTTCTTGCCGACTCCAAACTGCGAGATTTGAGAAGCTTTTCCTAGACAATTGATACTCCTTGAGTGTTGTCGAAAGAGGTAATGCCGTGAAAAAATGCAAGGTGTTCCATCCGGGAATTGAACCTAGACCTTCTGCGTGGCGGTCGACGCACTTACCCACTACGCCACGGCGACCACAGGAGGAGGAGGAGGATCAAGCCGCCTGGAATTGTCTAATGTTTGCTTTTCCTCCGTGATGCGTTTTGTGAAACATGCGGGCCATTTAAAATTATGTTGATGATGTGGGTTTCTCGGAAAAGGATGTTTTAATGCCGAGGACTGAGCACTGACTAGCACTTTGGACTAGCACTGACTAATCGCTACTTCTTTCGGTTAAGAAATCAATTAATTAATAAAGTCATCTGTTGAACAACAAGAGCACCACTCTATAAAGACCTTAATCGTCTCAGTTATGACCGAAGGTGCTCGTGTCCGCGTTTAGAGAAAAGCTATGCGGGTGATTTTCGTTGGAGTGGAAGAGAAAATGACAGATTGGGATTCTACCGCTTCTGGTCAAGTGGAGTGGAAAGCCTCGTCAGCCCTATGAGACGGGGTAGTAAAAGAAGGCTGTTACTCAGACGGTTTATAAAGGTACCAACTATGCGTATGATTTTTTATTTTTTGTGGGGCTCTGTTAAAGCTCGTGTCTATATAGGAAGGCCGCTTCAATTGACTCATTGGAAGACAACAGCGAAGCATTTATTCATGAGATACCGGCCGAAATGTTGGAAAGAGTATGCCAAAATTGGACTAAGCGTATGGACCATTTGAGGCGCAGTCAAGGCCAATATTTGCTTGAAATAATCTTCAAGCTTAAAGATTTCATGCATTTTTCTGAATAATATGTGTTTCTTTTTTTTGAAAAAACTTTCGTATAGCTTTTAAAAAATCGGCCTTTTAAAGAACTCCCCTGAGACACAATTTTTCAAATTAGAATGTGACTTTTCAGTGGAACCCTTTGGCAAAAAACTAAAATTCGTTGATTCACACGCGCAAAGTCTTACGTTCGATTCTTGAACTGAACTCTCGCTCCGCGTTTTTTGACAGCACTACCTCTTTCGAGTTGATGACACCAATCTTCGCTTGAAATCAGGCGTGAATTGTAAGTCGCTTCTACTTGTGAGTGAGCACTTGCATGTAGAACATAAAAATATAGTCCCAATGGTCACTCATCCCTAAAGGATTGCAGAGTCATTCCTATGGAAACAAATAAAAAATCATCCTCTAGGAGGTGCTTGTGGCTGGGTCCACTAATAAGTCAACTCTTACATCATACAAGTACTTCACTTCTAAATGGAGATCTCATTCTCATTCCTTGCCCATATCCTGTGGTGTTGTCGATAATTCTCACAAATGGCAAAAATTTTCAGACATCAGTTCAAACTTTCACTCGATAGACCTAGGAGATACTTGAGAGAAAATATTGATAACCACCATTGCCTTTAAATTCCAAGTGTCTGAAAAGAAAATCATTTCAAATTCCATGTCAGTGACTGTTTGGCGTCACAAGTCTCATGATAAGACTGCGCCTCAGATAGAGAACGCAAGTGCAAAGATACCTCACTCAACTATGCTTGTGAAACTGGCAGCAGCTAGCTAAAGACTGAGTTAACGGAAGAAACTTGTTGGTTATGGCCCAGGTCCATCGTAGACTGTAACTGTAGAACCACCTTATGCAAGGAAGTAAGTACGGCCTCAAGTTCGGTAAGCCTCGTAAAGATGTGTCGACTGCACGGTTTCAAAGCACACGACAATATTCCGGCCAGACCAGTTCTAGCCAGATAAAGGGGAACTTCACTCTTGGCTGTTGAATGAATTTACAAGTGAGTCTCTCGTATGCCTAACACATTCGGCATAATTTGGCTGTCAATAATTTACTCATCTCAAGGACATAATGTGGAAACGTTCAGATGTACCAACAACCTTCTCGTACGTTGACTCCTAAGCTAATGACTAAAGAATTACAATTCTGACGCAAAACACTTTTTTTCATATTCCATGTCATCACACCTCTCATAAAGTTAACAAGTCGCCTGTACAGAAAAAAAACAACATCATTCAACACTCCTTAGAATTAGGCAATAAACAGAAGGACATAAATTAATTGGGTGCCACTACAGTCCACAAGGAACCAAAAACAGAAGGTCACCTCTTGTCAGATTCATCGTGGGCATAGCAACCCGATGGTTGGGCACTTTTTGAAGACTTATTAGGATCGCAGCCAATCTACCGAAGGATATTATTTCCTTTCAGAAATGAAGGCAGTCAATGTCCTATTTTCTGCCCTCTATCATCGTGTAACTCCCACAACGAGGAATTTAATTTCAGGAGCTTCTATTGTCATATGTAAATGCTCGTGGGTGTCTTTTGTTTGCAAAGAAACTCCTGGCATTCGTTTTTATTGTTTTATTGAGGAACTCACAAAGGACTTGGTCAATACATGAAGTTACCAACAAATGAAGTCTAAATTTCAAAGTGGAAAAAAATTCAAATCTGTGCATGAGAAACGTGAAAAGTTGTTTCTTGTCAATTGGAGATTCTTGTAAAATTGAAATATTTCTAATGAAACCAGTGGGAGCATGTTTGAAAGGTTTTCATTTGGAATGTGCATACTGGACAAATGCGTTAAGGTGGCCGACATCCGAGTGCTTACTAAGACTTTTCTTGGCCTACCGGGCTGTGACAAGCAATAAAACTGAAGCGCCAGCCAGTTTTGTTTTTCAAAACTGAGCAAGCTCAACAGATAGCTCAGTTCTGAAATAAATGAAAAACAAGAGTGAGTGCCGCCACAGCACATGAAAAACTGGACCTTCGGCTGTAGTTTCATCAGCAGCTGCTGCCGATTCCTAAAAGCAAACATTTTAAAATCTTTTTTGTAGACAACAAGCTGTCCCTTAAATTGATTAGCAAGAATCAAACTTAAAGGGCGCTTCAGTCCATGAGTTGGGACAGGACGTGTTTTCTTCAGCAACTACTCGGGTTGTTTAGTCCTTTCTTTTCTGAAGAATAGAGAAGGGGGGTCTAGTTTTATCCTTCTGTACGTCTGATGTCTCACTTTTAGGAATATGATTCAGGAAGATTGTGAAGCTAAGAAAGACAGAGATTACTGGAGTGTGAGCCTGCTGCTTCTTTGCTTTTCTGACATGGATGTAAGAGCGTGCCCATGAGGCCTTTAAGGGCGTTTTTGTTTAAGAAATGCAGCCAACTCAACAACTCAGATGTGTAGAGTCTTCACTGGTGCCTCACTCCCTGGTATGCATCCATGCTTTGTGGGGCCAACTCAGAGTATGCAGTGGGAGTCAAGGAAACTCCGAAGATCATGAACTTTTTTAAAGTGACTCAACATCTTATGGCTTTGGACAGCAACTTCTTCAACTCATCAAGCTGATTTTCGGTTTTTTTAGTCTTTACTCACAACTGCTCACTCACAACACAACAACTACTCACAATAACTGGAATCATTATTAGAAGCACTGAACTCAGAGTTCCTTTATATTTGCGCAGGGTTGGTTTGGTCAATTTTACAGAAGAGTCTGAATTCTGTCAGAGTGCAGCACTTCTTTCCCACAAAAGAGGTGATATCACGAAATTTAATTCAGGTCGAAAACCCACTTGGTTCTAGGCTGGGTGGAGTAATATTGGCATCGAAAGTAAAAAATTGAGGCATGAAAGTGAGTCCTTCTGCGTTAAGTAGAGTGCATTTCGTTCACCTAACTTTCGTTAACTGAAAAAAACAATGTTCACGCTTGTTTCGCGACTTGGCCAATAAACATTCGGAAGGGGACGAAAGACCTTAAAAGCGGACGTAAAAATAACGAACACCTTAAGGACATATTTATTGAGCACTGCCTGATGGATAACCAACAACACACAAGAAAGACAAGAAAAAAACCAAGAAAAAGCAAACTTGGTGGACGAATGATAAGAAAATTCTTCTACACTACAATAGAGTAGACGAATTACGTAAAAAGAAAAATTACGAAATTCCACAAAACGCCAGAAAGCTAACCGGGCCTGGGCTGTATATCAAGGAAATCTTTAGTCTTCAAGCAATGCAAGAAATATTTCACCTTCCTCGATCTGACAACAATATATAAGGCTTACATCCTCCCAAAACCTGAGTATAATGCTCCAATCTGGTCTGAAGCTCCTAAGACCTCCCTGCACGCAGTAGATTGAAGGCAACAGCGAGCGATAAAACTTATTGGTATTAGAATGTGAACTCAATCGCCTCGCTAGAACATCGACAAAATGTTGCGTCTTTATCACTATTTCATCGCAATTATAACGAACAATGCTCTAAAGAGTTAGCCAGTTGCATTCCTACCCGCAATACTCGCCTCGCTAGGAATACCCTCCCATGCACCCTTAAGTACACCTTCGGACGTACAAGGTTAGAGACGCGTTCTTCAGTTGCACCACACGAATATGGAATACGCTTCCCAGCTCAACTTTTGCCCCTCATTACAATCCAAAGGCATTTGAAACTCTCTTCTTCTATACCTTCGGCCCGTACTGTGACTTTATTCCAGTCACTTAAGGGTGCCAAATAATCCCTTAAGCGCGCGCCAATTATAAAAGACAAGTCTCTTGTTTCGTGCAAATTAAAATGTGAGTCAAAGGAATTTTGACTTTTGAATATGAACCCACCTGCAACTGAACAATATTAACTTCTTGGACAAATATATTAGGCACTCAATGAATCTCCTCAACCAATGCACACGAATGAGTTCAGTTCACTTGCTGGATCTTCTTGGAATTCCAAGGCTTAGGGCTATGAGTTAAATCTAGGGCTGAATAAGGAGCATTTTATTTGCTTTGCTTTCAAAAATTAAGCGAAGTCCATGTCCCCCACCAAATTTCTAGTCAAAAACCCCAGTAAAAAGGGCAAACGCCTTAATGAGCGTGGAAAGAAATAAAACACTCACTGGCTTGGGGACATAATCACTGGGTACTGTGCAAGAAAATAGTTAACTAGTGGGTAACTATATAAGAAAACGATTAAATAAAAGAAGCTGTTTAATGGGAAAGCACGCAGGAGGACGAGCAGAAACTGTCTTGTAACCCCTGCAAGAGGACCAAAGGACAAGACAACCTGCAATTGTGTGCAGTCATCACGAACAAATCCGTGGATTAGATGAAAATTTGATTCTGCATTAGCAACCACAGTGGCCGTGGCGCAGTGGGTAAGAGCGTTAATTTACATGCTTAAGGTCCCACGTTCGATTCCTGGACTCAACATTTTGCATTCATTCACGAAACCAACTCTTTTAACCTTCTGACACTCAAGGAGTATGAAGAACTTCTCAAATCTCGGCATTTGTAGTTGGAAAAGTGACCGTAGGTCTTGCTCCTTGTGATGGAACAATAGCACGCGGCACAAAATGAGTTTCGCATGAAGTTGGACCTTGGCCCATTTTGAGCTGTAGTGCCAGTTAAAAAGCAGTCACCGATAGTTAATACCAGCTTAGGCTGAGGTGGCGCACACAAGTGGAGAAGGAACTCAACCAACTTGGAGTGCGCAACTGGCGGCAGACCCCGGACTGTAGCGCCACAAAAAGAAGAAAGAAGAAGATAGTGAACACAGTCTTCGCATCTGAGCCATTGGGACAATGAAACATAGG
This sequence comes from Eristalinus sepulchralis, assembly GCA_944738645.1. Lineage (NCBI taxonomy): Eukaryota > Metazoa > Arthropoda > Insecta > Diptera > Syrphidae > Eristalinus > Eristalinus sepulchralis. The sequence goes on from OX122882.1 coordinate 74,229,875, forward strand.
ACGTCGCAGGCTAAGGTGGGTCACACAAGTGGAGAAGGACCTCAACCAAATTTGGGTGTGCAACTGGCGGCAGCTGGCGAAAGACCGTGCTGGCCAGAGAGGCATGTTGGTTGAGGCCCAGGTCCACCCCGGACTGTAACGCCACAAGAAGATGAAGAAGATAGTTAACACGCCCTAAGCAGTGAAAATTTTATCCTCACTGGTTAGGGTGTGTTGACTATCGGTGACTGCTAGTTGAAGCTAAATCCATCTCGCAAACCAAAGCATTCGTGTACTTGGATTTCAATTATTGTCTTTTCTTACGACCACGCGTTGTTGCCAAGTTCGTCAGTCTCACATGCGTAAAGTCCTAAGGTCGGCTTCTGGACTGAGTACCCTTAATTTTTTCAAGGCTCCACCTCGTTACGTTTTGCGGACAATGCACAAAGAATTCTTTCGTCTGGAAATGTTTTTCAAATCTCGTCATTCACAGTCGGTAACAAATCGTGGGTTGCTTACACTCGTGGAAGAACAACAGAACGCACAACACGGGAGTGGCTGATGGAAGAAACTAGGCTCTGGTCAGTTTTAAACCTCAGTGCCACTTTTTTATTTTTCTTAAGTCCTTCCTATTTAGGCTGAGTTGAGGCCTTTAGGTTGCTCAACTACCACACCACCTTCGAGAACTTTACTTTTCTCAAATATCCCTTCTAGAACCCAAAATTCCGGCCAAAATAAATACGACAGCACAGTCTGGTATGCCCTTGGCCTATCTTCAAAACCAGTGACTTGTGTTGAGCGCACATTGGTTGAATATTTTGAACCTCCCTTAGGCGAGGAAAAAACCCTTCAATCCATCCCTGATTCCAATCGAGGTGTTTCCAACTCATTTTACAATCCAAACTTTGTATGTGCCTCAAGAGTGGTGCTGGACTGGATTGGACCAAAAATCTAGAAGTCCATGCACCTCCGCACTTCTTTACGGAGGACACACTTGACTACGGAATGGATTCAATATCAGCATCACAGATGCACCTTCTGATATCTCTATCTCATCAACCCTGTCTGCAAAAAATGCACATATGTCACATGGAGCTCGGAAAAGAACAAAAGTCGTTACAAGATCCATTTTGGACAGAGCTCTACTTCTTCATGCGGCCACGCTTGCCGCCGTTAAGAACAAAAGTTCTGAAAAATAAGGAAGTGGCGAAACCCTCTGAAAGGTGTAGTCTCTTCATAGACAAGATGCAGCTGATTGGCCATATACTGTCCAAAGTCATATAAAAATTGTCCTCACAGAAAGCAAGTACCTCACGGCTGAAGTTCGGTAGAGCTTCGAACCACCACAAGAGCCTGAAAGGCTACAAGTTATCTTATCAAGGAATTTTATGTCCCCTCCGTGTAACAGTTTCTTTCGGGGTGACCTTGTAGCTTGTCAAAATCTCATACCCAAGTGACCAACAATGTTCGCATCACCGATAAGATGGCCACAGTAAGACCACCACCCTTTGGGCATATCTCATTCAAGTCTCATTCAAGTTATGCCACAGCACTGGATCTGCCCCAAAGTCACCATAAAAACCAGACGCTTAAACTTTGCTTCTCATAAGCACACCCCGAGGGATGAATTGGGTGGAATTTTATCCATCATTTCCCCATCAAAGTGCCCTCACATAAAAAAATCTTCCACATGTCCTGTTTCTTCTTCACCCTCTTTAACCGAAAAAAAAAAAAATCATCACCCTCCCATCGATCCACCTTGAAAAAGGAAACCGAACCATCACAAGAGCCAGTTCAAAATCTAATACAATCCAAGAGTCGTCTCAAGTGCATCCAATTGTACGGGCAAGGCCGAAAAAGACCGACTGATCAAATTCATAACCTTGACAGGAGGACCATCCATCCAAGGTCCCCTTCAAGACTCCAACCACACTCCGTACGCTCCGATAGGTCACTTGTCCACGGCTCGGCCAGCAGCGCTCCCTTGACACTGTTGCACAACATTAACCACCTCCGATTACACTAATCAACAGCACTTCAGGTGCAGATTTAAATCCGCAAAAAAATAAGCAATTGCACACAAAATTCGAACCTTAGTCCACACGACACTCCGCTTCCGATTTCGACACGGTTTACGCACTTTTTCGATTTTTTTTTTTCAAGAAAACGTCTTTTCTTTTTTTTTGGAGGAAAATCCGTTTGTCTGATTTGTGGGGGAAAATGGATAGATTTTTGTATCTTTAAGTTGTCGCTCGCCGAACACGTCGCACGCGTGTTACCAATCAGCACGATAACCGAATGTGAACTGGAAAATCAGTTGGAGTCTCCGTGAAGTGAGATTCTAGGTCGTTTGGTAATATTGGGTAGAAACCGTTTTTCCTTACCCTACATCCCATCCACTTTGCCACTCTCGGCCGGAGTGGGTGAGAGCGAGCGAGAGCGGCATACAGTGTTGTATCGGTGTGTGTGTGTGTGTGGTCGTTGGTGAATCGCTGGCATCTCTTGCGAGAGACTGTCTCTTCGGTTTTGGCGTTTTGCTTCTCACCGTTTTGTTGCGGCAGTCCTACCGCAATCGAATGATAAGTGTCAGTTGCAGTAGCTGCTAGCTGTTGGTGTATCTTGTGGATGCAAGCTGTTGATGTAACAAGAGCAGTTTCAAATTGAAGAGAGTGAACATTTCTCTCTTTGAATTGAGATTTCTCTTTGAGTGCAGCGCCACTTCACCAATGCTGAACCATGTTATGTGGGTGAGCTGTTAACGGAGACCGAATTGAGTTTCCACTCAATTTTCATTCATAACCCAGGCCGTGAGTGTGAGTGGGTGTTGAAATGTTGCTAAGGCTCTTTGAGTGTTTACGATATTCTGCAAAGTTGGTGGGAAACCCTTCTCACGCCTGTTGCGTGTCGGTGGACGGAATGGAATTGAGGTTTAATCCACATTGCCGGAAGGCGTTTTTCGAAATACTGATGTGACCTTAAGAAGAAATATGCTTTATCTGCCTTTGGGAAATGTGAGTGCGTGTGCGAGTCTTTTGCATAAAATGACAAGGCAATCGGATGAGTGGGCAACTGCCTAGGCATTTAAAATGCCAACCTAAGGACGAAACAGATCATGCGAGAAAAGACAAATTCTGATGTGAGTGGATTTAAGATACACACGTTCGACATCTTTCGCCCATCTTCTGCATATATTTTCAGAAATTTGGATAACATTTGAAAATAAGGCGAAATTTTTGGTTTGGGGATGATTGCAAATTATGAGACTGAGAGTAACTTACTGGAGCAAACAAGCTTCAAGCATATATGCCTTCATCCTTAGGTAGCTGGCCCCAATAATAATTTTTAAGGATCTTATGGACTTAGGGATCTATGTCCCTAGTGCGTAATGTATCTTGTCTTCGCCATCTGCTCTCTTTTCTCTTCATATGATTTTAGAAGCAATTCACAAATGACCTCCGTAATACCGCTATTTACTATCTTCTTGCTTTCTTTTTGCATGTACACATCCTCAGAAAAATTATTCATACAAGCCCCTAACCACTGAAATTGACAAAATAGAAAAAGTTATCCGTAGTTCGAATTTTCCTTCGGGTCAAATTTGTCCCAATACTGTATTTTCAGGGATTAAGCTATGCTTTCGATTATTTTTTTCTATTTTACATTTGATGTAGTGTACTATTATCTCGAGCTTTATATGTGGACGATTACTAAGTTTTGAATCATGATGTAGAGTGCTAAGTAAAGGCTATTTTTTTTAAGGTACAGAAAAGTTTTTCTAAAAAAAAAACATAATATTCAGAAAAATGCATGAAATCTTTATTTGAATCGATGGTACGGTTCAAATAATTTATAGTTTGAAGAATTTTTTATGCAAATGTTGGCCTTGACTGCACCTCAAATGGTCCATCCTTCTTCTTCTTCTTTTTGTGGCGCTACAGTCCGGGGTGGACCTGGGCCTCAACCAACATACCTCTACAGACTGCACGGTCTTTCGCCAACTGCCGCCAGTTGCGCACTCCAAGTTGGTTGAGGTCCTTCTTCTCTTGTTTGCGCCACCATAGGCTGGGCCGTCCTCTGTTGCGTTGTCCCAATGGCTCAGATTCGAAGACTTTTCGGGCCGGAGCAGTGGTGTCCATACGCTCTACATGGCCTAGCCATCTTAAGCGTTGTATCCGTAGACGCTTGACTAGGCTCATGCCGCTGTACAGCCCATACAGTTCGTGGTTGAATCTTCTCCTCCAGATGCCATCAACGCAAACAGGACCAAAAATCGCACGCAGAACTTTTCTCTCGAAGAGACCAAGGGCATCCTCATCCGCTTTAAGTAGCGTCCAAGTTTCCGCGCCATAAAGTAGGACTGGGATGATTAAGGTGTTATATAAAGCAAGCTTAGTCTTTCGAGAGAGGGCTTTATTACTCAATTGCCTCTTGAGCCCAAAGAAACAGCGATTGGCAAGAGTGATTCTGCGTTTGATTTCGGTACTGGTGTTATTGTCCCTGTTTACTGCGGAGCCGAGGTAGACGAAGTCCTTGACTACCTCGAAGTTTCTGCTGCCTAGTGTGACGCTCTGTCCGAGACGCCGATGTTGAGTGTCCTTCCTTGATGACAGCATGTACTTCGTTTTGCCCTCATTTACCACCAGACCCATTTTAGCCGCTTCCGCTTCAATGCCAGCAAACGCATCATTGACGGCTCGCTGTGTTCGACCAATCACGTCAATGTCGTCGGCGTAAGCTAGCAATTGAGCTGACTTTTGGAAGATCGTACCTCTGGTGTTGACCTGTGAGTTACGCACGATCTACTCAAGAATGATGTTAAAGAAGTTGCATGACAGCGCGTCGCCTTGTCTAAAGCCTTTCTTGACATTGAAGGTCTCGGTGAGTTCGTTCCCGACCTTGACGGAGCAGCGAGAGTTGTCCATCGTCATCCTACACAATCTGACGAGTTTGGTGGCAATGCCAAAACTAGACATGGCACTGTATAGCTCGTCTCTATGCACACTGTCATACGCGGCCTTGAAATCGACGAATAGGTGGTGAGTGTCGATTTGCATTTCTTGGGTCTTTTCCAGGATCTGCCGTAGTGTGAAGATTTGGTCGATGGTGGACTTCCCTGGCCTGAAACCACACTGATAAGGACCAATCAGGTTGTTGACAAACGGTTTCAGGCGTTCACACAATACGGCAGAGAGGATCTTGTACGCGATGTTAAGGAGACTTATCCCTCGATAGTTGGCGCAGTCGAAGGGGTCTCCTTTCTTGTGGACCGGACAGACGACGCTGAGATTCCACTCATCGGGCATGCTTTCCTCCGACCATATCTTACAGATGAGCTGGTGCATGCGCCCAACCAGGTCATCCCCAGCCGCTTTGAACAGTTCTCCGGACAGTCCATCCGCTCCAGCAGCTTTATTTGACTTCAGTCTCGATATTGCTATCTTGACCTCGTCTAAGTCGGGGGGACGGAATTCTTGTCTATCATCGTCCAAATTAAGTGGAACATTCTGCCTAACAGCGGGATTTGGGCCGTCATCGCCGTTTAAGAGTCTGCAGAAATGATCTTTCCAGATTCTCAGAATCGATTGCGACTCTACTACAAGGTTTCCGTTTTGGTCCCGGCAGGCTTCGGTCCGAACCCTGTATCCACCGGATAGCTGTTTCACCTTTCGGTAAAACTTTCGGACTTCATTCCTGCCATAACATCTCTCCATCTCTTCGACCGCGCGCTTCTCATGCTCTCTCTTTTTCCTTCTGAGAAGCCGGTTCTCTTCCCTTCTTTTCTGTTCGTAGAGCTCACGAACAGCTCTCGTTGTCCGATGCAGCGTTGCCTGGTAGGCCTCCTGTTTGGCTGCATGTGCCTGCCTGCACTCGTCGTCAAACCATGGGTTCCTTCTGGGTGGTTACGTGAAACCCAGCACATCAGTGGCAGCTGCTTTGATGGCTTTTTGACAACGTTTCCATTCTTCTTCTATTGTTAGTGCAGGCAGCGTCGAACTTTGGGAGAGTTTCAGGGAGACTCGGTCGGCAAAGATCCCAGCGACCTGTTGCGATTGTAGCTTTCCGACGTCAAACCGTTTTGGCTTATCTCGACTCCGCTGTTCTCTCGATATCCAGGTTCTTACCTTGGCTACAACAAGGTGAGGATCCGAGTCGATGTTGGCGCCTCAGAATGTTCCGACATCGAGAATGTTGGAGGAGTGTCTGACGTCGATCGCAATGTCATCAATCTGCTTGATGGTTGATTGATCAGGGGATCGCCAGGTTTCTTTATGGATGCTGCGATGTGGGAACCGCGTACTGCTCACAGAGAGCTTCCGCCCCGCTGCGAAGTCCAACAGCCTGAGTCCGTTTCCGGAAGTCGTGTCGTGCAGGCTGTGTTTCCCGATGACGCCAGCAAAGATGTCCTCTTTTCCCAGCTGAGCATTGAAAGCTCCTAGAACGATCTTGGCGTTGTAGGTGAGGCATCGGTTCTTTCTAGGAGATCATAGAACTCATCCTTGCTGTTGTCATCCTTCTCTTCTGTCGGGGCGTGAGCGCATATCAGGCTGATGTTCCCGAATTAAGCCTTAATGCGGATTGTCATGAGGCGTTCGCTTACGGGATCGTAGCTTATGACTTTTTGCTTAAGTCTGCCTCGAACAACAAATCCGCATCCGAATAGGCGCTGCCTTCTCTCCCTGTGGCAGTCGCTGTAGTAAATGTCGCAGTTCTTCATCTTCTTTCTGCCCGGCCCAACCCATCGCACTTCCTGAATGGCGGTGATATCTGCTTTGTAGCAGTCAAGGGCCTCCGCAAGTTGTTCGGCTGCACGTGTTCTGTTAAGGGACCTCACATTCCACGTGCAGAACCGAAAGTCGTTGTTCTCTGTACGTTTGCTGGGGTCGTCAACATTGGATCCGTCCATAACTGAGGCAAGTTGTCGTTGCTGATTTCGGTTATTTTTGTGTGGTGAGGGAGTTAGCCTCACGCACCACCTACAGACTGGTAGGCCAGTCGCTGCATACATTGGTTCACCACACAACGGATGCTGTGATGGCTATCCAGGGGGCGCCACTGGGAGGCTGTATGTCAACTTGACCTATGCACGGACGAGGATAGTCTTGGCAGCTCGCCATGTTGAGCGCGATCAAGGACATTGCCTCGTGTGCATAGGCCCATGCCCTATGAATCTGTCTGTCTACTATGAATCTGTCAGCCTACTCGTAATATGGTCGTGTGTTGTGTTCTCCAAAATGAGACAAATTCTACGGTGGCCTACTAAAAGATTACCCACGACGTTGTCCGCATCGCTGTACTTCGAGAGTAATTCTATTGTCATTAAGCTCTTTCCCAAAGTACAAACCTAGAGTCTATCTTAACTACTAAAAAGAAATATGCTGTAAAACCTGCTTTGCTTTTAATCCAAATAACACGGGTAAGAACTTTGTGTGCGCTAAAACGGAGGAGGAGCGCTGGAGAGGTGGACATCTCCATTATTCAACCGATGGGGTCCAATCTGGAGGGTTGTCTCACTCGTTTCACTCAGCAATTTAATATTGTATGCAACTTTTTAGATAACGGTGTTTATGGAGAGTGCATATAAAGTCAGTCGCTTCGGTACTTGACCATTCCATATTTTGTCTCTCTTTCAAAAGCTTGACTCTCCTTGTTCCCCATTTGTACTTTGCTCAGAATTACATTTTAGCTCACAGTTCACCAAGGACTTTTAATGAACATGCACTCTATAGCAAATGGCTTACAGATCGCATCTGATTAAGGGCATAAGTGGATGTCCTATAATCTTCCACGCTGTACGCCGAACAGTTGATAGGCGACTCCACTTTGAATCGGATATTGCTCACGAACACGGGGACCAACTCCGGTTCAGTAGAGCGATCCCCGCTCGAGATAGAATGGATTCAGGAGCGGGACTTCGTTTGGTGGTTACACCAGAATCATTCCCCGCCGTCGCCAGCGCCTGATATGATAGTCGGTCTGTTGGGCAAGTAAGTTAGGTTAAGTAAGGTGTAAAAGGGCGTGTAGATTATATATGTCAAGCATATAAAGAACGAACACACCCTTGTACACACGTCCGCGATGTCACGGACATAGCGTAAGGTAACTTAGGTTATATTAGAGTTAGGGTCTAGTGTTTTATAGCTGAGGTTTAGTTAGTTCTAAGAAAATTAAGTAATCAAAAAAAGGTTTAGAGAGACAAGTTTTTTCTAAGTTTTCTTGGCCAGTAAGAACAAACAGTAAAGATTGCCCAAATGGACTGGAAAAAAACAAATATTATTAGCAGTAGACGCCGAAAGGCAAAAAGATAAGTAAGTTTAGATAATTTTAGAGTACATGCGAAGGGTCGGTAGGATAGATTTAATGAACATGGATTGCTTAGATATAAAGATAGATTTAATCATTTTTATCTGGTTGTAAGCAAGAATTGGAAAAAAAATAAAAGTTAAAGTTAAAAAGGCCTACAGCTCGCACTAACAAGACTAAACACAAATTTGGAAGTGAACTTCAAAATTTTACTATCTTTTAAAAGACCAGTCGGTGGCGTACACTCTTTGAAAATGATGCCCACAACTACGTCTGAAATGGTTAATTCCTATGTACAAATTTCGCGCGACTCGTTCTAGCATATCTTGTTTAAAACACGAGTAACATGGCTCCCAAAGCGGCAACTTATTCCTGAAGACTTTACATATCCGCGAAGATCATAGACAAAACATAGTCAACACCATAGCACAACGTTAAATTAACTGCTATCCAAAATGATATCTCAACAAGATCATTGCTCGTAGTACCATCTTCTTGAAACTAGATCTCACTTTCTTGGCCAGGTTGGTGATACCAACGACGAATCGATTCGTCAAGGTCTTTGTGTACACTCTCAGCAACAGTTGCCGTAGCATCTTCACTACGTCCTGGATGTGGTCTAGCCAGTCGAGAATCATCCACCAAAGTACATTGGCACTGCAATATGCAAATGGTATTGGCATTTTCGGTTTCAGTAAATTGATTATGGCCACCGGAATTCAATCATCTCGCACGATAAACAATTCTCACAGGAGACGCTGTTTTGGTGTTGATGCTGTTGAGCGTGAGACTAGCGTTCTGTCAAAATGAAACCCATTCAAAATCAAACTTCACAATTAACCCGCTGATATAACTGCGGGAACGCTGCATCGGACAACGAGAGCTGTTCGTGAGCTCTACGAACAGAAAAGAAGGGAAGAGGATCTGCTTCTCAGAAGGAAAAAGAGAGAGCATGAGAAGCGCGCGGACGCAGTGATGGAGAGATGTTATGCCAGGAATGAAGTCCGAAAGTTTTACCGAAAGGTGAAACAGCTATCCGGTGGATACAGGGTTCGGACCGAAGCCTGCCGGGACCAAAACGGAAACCTTGTAGTAGAGTCGCAATCGATTCTGAGAATCTGGAAAGATCATTTCTGCAGACTCTTAAACGGCGATGACGGCCCAAATCCCGCTGTTAGGCAGAATGTTCCACTTAATTTGGACGATGATAGACAAGAATTCCGTCCCCCCGACTTAGACGAGGTCAAGATAGCAATATCGAGACTGAAGTCAAATAAAGCTGCTGGAGCGGATGGACTGTCCGGAGAACTGTTCAAAGCGGCTGGGGATGACCTGGTTGGGCGCATGCACCAGCTCATCTGTAAGATATGGTCGGAGGAAAGCATGCCCGATGAGTGGAATCTCAGCGTCGTCTGTCCGGTCCACAAGAAAGGAGACCCCTTCGACTGCGCCAACTATCGAGGGATAAGTCTCCTTAACATCGCGTACAAGATCCTCTCTGCCGTATTGTGTGAACGCCTGAAACCGTTTGTCAACAACCTGATTGGTCCTTATCAGTGTGGTTTCAGGCCAGGGAAGTCCACCATCGACCAAATCTTCACACTACGGCAGATCCTGGAAAAGACCCAAGAAATGCAAATCGACACTCACCACCTATTCGTCGATTTCAAGGCCGCGTATGACAGTGTGCATAGAGACGAGCTATACAGTGCCATGTCTAGTTTTGGCATTGCCACCAAACTCGTCAGATTGTGTAGGATGACGATGGACAACTCTCGCTGCTCCGTCAAGGTCGGGAACGAACTCACCGAGACCTTCAATGTCAAGAAAGGCTTTAGACAAGGCGACGCGCTGTCATGCAACTTCTTTAACATCATTCTTGAGTAGATCGTGCGTAACTCACAGGTCAACACCAGAGGTACGATCTTCCAAAAGTCAGCTCAATTGCTAGCTTACGCCGACGACATTGACGTGATTGGTCGAACACAGCGAGCCGTCAATGATGCGTTTGCTGGCATTGAAGCGGAAGCGGCTAAAATGGGTCTGGTGGTAAATGAGGGCAAAACGAAGTACATGCTGTCATCAAGGAAGGACACTCAACATCGGCGTCTCGGACAGAGCGTCACACTAGGCAGCAGAAACTTCGAGGTAGTCAAGGACTTCGTCTACCTCGGCTCCGCAGTAAACAGGGACAATAACACCAGTACCGAAATCAAACGCAGAATCACTCTTGCCAATCGCTGTTTCTTTGGGCTCAAGAGGCAATTGAGTAATAAAGCCCTCTCTCGAAAGACTAAGCTTGCTTTATATAACACCTTAATCATCCCAGTCCTACTTTATGGCGCGGAAACTTGGACGCTACTTAAAGCGGATGAGGATGCCCTTGGTCTCTTCGAGAGAAAAGTTCTGCGTGCGATTTTTGGTCCTGTTTGCGTTGATGGCATCTGGAGGAGAAGATTCAACCACGAACTGTATGGGCTGTACAGCGGCATGAGCCTAGTCAAGCGTCTACGGATACAACGCTTAAGATGGCTAGGCCATGTAGAGCGTATGGACACCACTGCTCCGGCCCGAAAAGTCTTCGAATCTGAGCTATTGGGACAACGCAACAGAGGACGGCCCAGGATAAGGTGGCGCACACAAGTGGAGAAGGACCTCAACCAACTTGGAGTGCGCAACTGGCGGCAGCTGGCGAAAGATCGTGCTGGCTGGAGAGGCATGTTGGTTGAGGCGCAGGTCCACCCCGGACTGTAGCGCCACAAGAAGAAGAAGAAGACAGATTCACTGAGGTCCTTCGCACTTATTGTCACTTGTTGTCATGCAAATTACACAATTTTTGAAAGAAAAAAACCGAAATCAATGATTGGGATTAGTCTCTTTAAAACAAATAAATAAAAGAATTGAATGGTGCTACAGTTCACTAGAGACCAGGGCCAGGCTTTTTCAGCAACTAACCATGTTGTTCGTTCTATTGTCCCTCTCAAGAGGAGAAGGAACTCGGAGTTTATTTCCACCTCTGAAGGACGGGTTTTGAGAAGATGTTCGTAGACAGACGCGCTTTGAGTTTTGTCAGTAACTCAAAAGAGGTGCAGCAGTGCAAACATGCAAGGTGCTTAGACTCGAGACCTTCGGCATTTTAGTTTAAGCACATTAAACGCCGAAACGACGCACATACCCTCGAAGTCTAACGACTCTGTGCAACCGATGAAACTCTTACTGATCTTATACGGCTCAGTGAACTTCAAATGTTGTGTAAGAGATCGTGCTAGCTGTTTGGTTGAGACCTAGACCTCAACCAACATGCCCCTCCAGCTAGCACGATCTCTGGGCAGTAACCTCTAGGTGCGCATTCGACCCGACTAAGGTCCTTCTCTACTTGTGTGCACCATCCCATACTAGGCCGTCCTCTATTCCGTTGTCCCAATGGCTGGGATTTAATGACTTTTCGGGTCAGAGCAGTTATTTACCAGATGCTATAAAATTGCCTATTATGCCTTAGAAAAAAAAAAAACTTCCATGGACAACCGCAAACACCTTCTGAAAGGAAAAAAAAACAAAATTGTTTATTTCATCGGGGAGATAGTGTGCGACCTACCTACAAAACGCACATTTCGAAATCTCAATACTGCACCAAAAAAGCGAAATTCCCCTTTAGGCCAACTCCCCCTCCATTATGGAGAATCTATCTTCTTTTGAAGGAATTTGTGTGGAAATCATCTTCTCCGCACCCACTTTCGCTTTTTCCCCATTAAGCCCATCAAATACTTGAGGCACTCGTTTATGGCAAAAACAATTTCCACCATTAACCCAAAAAATTGCTAATATCTCGTCAAATGAATGCCCCCATCAGACGCCGGTCTTCGCTATTGATTAAGTCAACCGTTCACGATCGTACTGTTTGGCAACTAAGCTCAACCGACCGAGACCCTTTCAACCACCACCACCACTACCACCGGCTGTATGGCAGCGGCGTCTCGACTGCCTCTAATGGCCTCATACCGCTGAGACATCCGACCCCGATGTTGCTTTCAGTTTTCTACGACCATCGCGTACTAAGGTCGTGAGTTTCAATTTTACGATCCGGTTAGTGGAAGTAGCTTAGACTGTGGTCATGCTTTGCACGAGGAAAGACAGATTCCCCTTGGTCGCGGCCGCGGATATGGAACTACAGGAACTCCTGCTCGAAAGGGTGGACATGCATGGTAATCAATTCAGTCACGCAAATGGAACGCAAATAATGCGAACTAGGGCCGAACGCATCTGGACACAGTTATGCAGATGGATATGCAGAGTCCGGATGCATTAATTCATGAGATACTTGGGCGAAGTGGCAAACTGATGCATCTAGGGGGTTTTAATGTAAAATTCACGACGGGTAGTGCACACACACGCAGCGCACAGCTCTGTGGGAATTCGGTTTAAGTGCTAAAGCTGGTGGTGGTTCCTTGAAATTGACTCGTTGAGAAATGCTTTTGTGGTTAATTCCTGCAGCGGAGTTGGGATAATTGTTCCGGGAGCCGGTGTGAAGGTTTGACGCTACGGAGAACATACATTTGCATTTGTTGCAATTCTGTTGCATGCCAAGGGTGAGGTTGTTGTCGAAAGAATCTCCGTAATTTTGATGGATAGGTGCGTCTACTCGTATGTGGAAGGATTCTTGGACCGAAATGGACTTGCTGATTTTTTCGAAGTTAAAATATCAAGAAAAGCATGTTTAGCTGTTCGTAACTTGGAATAAATTTTTTTAAATTAATTGAGCCCACAAGTGATCCTAGCTTCTACAAAAACTACTCGTGTTGCGCACTGTTCTCTTACGAGCGGAAGGGATCTACAGTTTTTTGCCGGCTCCGAAAGACAAGATCTGAGAAGCTTTTCATAGACAGACGCGCTTTGAGTGTTGCCAGCATCTCGAAGGAGATGGTGCCGTGAAAAATATGGGATGTACTGACTGGGAATTGAACCTAGAACCTTGGCGCGTGAGTCAACGCATTTATCCACTACGTCACCGCGACCACTGTTAAAGTGTTAGTCACTAGAAATATCCGCCGTGGCATGGGTGGGTAAGTGAATCGACTCATACACCGGCTCTAGGCTAGATTTCCGAACTTTCCTCCGAATTGCTGACAAGACAAGAGCACTGAGACTACTTCTTTTTCATGTTGTGGCGCTACAATCCGAGGTGGACCTGGGTCTCAACCAGGATGTCACCCCAGCCAGCACGATCTTTCTCCAGCTGCCTCCAGTTGCGCACTCCAAGATGGTTGAGCTCCTTCTCCGCTTGTGTGCGACACCTTAGCCTAGACTGTCCTCTGTTGCGTTGTCCCAATGGCGTAAATTCGAAGACTTTTCGGGCCGAAGCAGTGGTGTCTATACCCATGGCCTAGCCAACTGACACTACTACAAAGTGTCCAAATTCGACGTGCTGAGATGACAATAAACCCACAACCCGAGTAGTTACAGAAGGAGATAGGTATCCGTCCCTTCTGGGCTGAAATGCAGTCCACATGTGCATCACGTTTCGTAGTGTTCATCAAACCACATTTGTGTCATCTACACAAGCCAGCAACTGATCGATTTTTTTTGAAGATGTTGCCTTCGATTTTGACTAGTGAGTTCTACACGATCTTCTCAAGAATAATTTCAGGAAGCCACAAGACAGCGAGTTGCCTTGGCATTAAAAGTCTAGGTGTGCTCGTCATTGACCATGACAAAAAAGCAGAGAAGCGTGCAACCTTGCTACGTTACAACGAGGAGTTGTTACTTCGCCGAAGGATAACAGGGATTTCTCAATTCAAATGAGAAAACGAAAGGGGATCGTCGTGAACAAAGGAATCTCCAATTTCTATATAGAAGGTCAAAATAGTCAAATTAAACCGACGCCACTTCATGGCGGCTTCAGCAGCACTTCCAGCACTTCAAAAACTCAACAAACATGGATGGCTATTGTACCCGTACGAAAACCTGGCTTGGCAAAGATAATGTGTGGGGGTTAAGAATATGAATTAACATCGTCTATTTTAACCATGTGGGAACATTAAGAAAGACTCAATATGGTAGGACTTGTGAGCTTATTGAAGAATTTGAGGGAATCGTCGGATTTTTTGCTGGAACTTGAAGTCGGGGACCACGGTCGAAATCCTCGTCCTAGCAGACAGACAATAAAAAGATTACTACCAAAAATTTGAGTCTACGTTTTTGTTGTGCGATGTTACCGTGTCAGTGAGAGAACGGGTTCTTCGAAGTGTCGAAAACATCACTGCCGTTCAGGCGTCCATAGAAAACGATCGAAGAATTGGGCACCGCTCAGACAACATTAAGGGATCTTGGCTCGCACCCAACAAAGTTTTTTCTCAAAGTGGGTTCCTGTATTTATCCTTTTAATTTCCGGAGGAAGCGCATTCCACAAATTAATTGCATTAAAAAGAATTGCCTTTCTGTATTTAAATATTTATGCCTAGGTGGTATTATATTTAGGATTCTTTGAGAGCGGGCAAAATTTAATTTATTGTACAGATATTCTGGCGTCTTACTTTGGATAATTTTATGAAGAGCCAGAACAGTACGATACTTTAGAAAGGAGTTAAGTGAACATCCAATTATTCTATTAGCATATTCTGAGACATGAGCATACCGATCCAAGTTAAACACATATCTTGCACAGTTGTTAAATGCAACATTTAACTTTCGCGAGCTTTCGTAATCCATATTTGAAAAAATTTCACAACCATATACAATTAGAGGTAGGACGAAGGACTTAATAATTTTCAGTTTGACGTCGACAGGTAAAAAGCGTTTAGTTGGACTAAGACCTCGTAATACACAGTAAATTTTTCGCACGATTTGAGAGACATGATCATTCCAAGAGAGACTTTGGTTGAATATGATTCCAAGGTTTTTCACTTTAGAAACATATTCTATGGTATTATTGTTTAGACAGAGTGCGTCTGTTATATCTATTCTGTTTCCTCTACTTATTTGGATGGCTTTCGTCTTGGACGGATTTAAGCATAAATGATTTCTTTGTGACCAAATGAAAAGGGAGTTTAGATCACTATTAAGATCATGAACTGCATCTGTTCTTGTGGACACTTTAAACGATTTATATAGCTGTATTATATACTCACAGTTTTTAATGCATTGGGAAATATCGTTTATAAAAAGCACAAATAAGAGAGGGCCTAAAACAGATCCTTGAGGCACACCCGTAAAAACAGGTAGGCTGTTTGAGTCCTTATTGCCGTGGGATACAATTTGGCTTCTTCCTTGTAAATATGACGCAATAAGTTTGCACACGGATTCCTCAAAGAAAAATTGAGACTTTAACTTGTGTACTAAAATTGAATGGCTAACAGAATCAAATGCTTTTGAAAAATCCAAAAAAACAACCACAGACATCACAGTCAAGAGCAGATCTTATATCGTCAGATACTTTTAAGAGTGATGTAATGCAGTTATGCTTGGTGCGAAAACCTGACTGTAACCTTGTCACTAAATTCTCTTTCGTCAAAAATGTTTTGATTTGGTCGTTTATAATTTTTTCAATTGCTTTGCTTAGGAAAGGAAGGATGGCAATCGGTCTAAAGTCAGCGCTGTTTGGTTTGCGGAGAGGAAAAATTTTAGCTGCTTTCCATCTATTTGGAAATACACCTGTTGTTAAGATGGTGTTAAAGATATGTGTAATATGTTTGCATAAAACAGGCAACATTATTCTTATAAAAATGGGATTTATGTTGTCGATTCCCACTGCATTGGATTTTAAAGAAAGGATTGTTTCACCAACGCAAACAAAATCAACACATTGTAATAAAAAAAAAGAAGAAGGCGTTGAAACATTGCAAGGAAAGAGATTTAAATCAACTCCACTTACCCTTGCGGACGGTATGTCGGTGAATTTTTTGTTTAATTCATTTAAATCTACATCGTTTGGGATACACGGTTTTTCGGAACAGACTCCAACTTCTCTTATGATTTTCCAGAATTGTTTACTGGTTTTATTTGCAAAAAACTTACTTTTATAATGCGTTCTTTTACTTTTGCGGATAAGAGATGTAACAGAATTTCTGACTTTCCTGTATTGCTGCAAAAGCAATGGGCACCTATATCGTCTCCATTTGCGGTAGAGAAGATCTCGAGTTGCAATCATATTTTGGATTGATTTATTGAACCACTCAGTCGAATTATTCTTAACGGCTTTTGTTTTTAAGGGAACATGTTTATTCATTAGATAATTAGAGTGATTTTCAAGAATGTTGACCTGAATATTAACATCGGCCGTTGAGTATAAGGGTGACCAGTCGAGCGAGTTGCAGTCTGCGAATAATGCAGAAAGATTAGCTTGTCGGAAATTACGAAATTCTTTATTTCTCGTCATGCTTGTAGTCGGAATTGTATTGAGTGTTACAATTAATAAATCATGGTGTGAAAAGCCGGGAACAGGTATTTGATCATAATGAATAACCGAACTTATCTGCGATACTAGGCACACGTCTATTAGAGATGGTCTATTATTGGGGAAAAAATGGGTGGGATGCTTAGTGTTCGCAAAGTGAAAGCCGAAAGAGTTAACCGTTTCAACAAAATCCATGTTTTGGTTGTTAAGAATATTCATATTTAAGTCTCCACATAAAACTACTTCAGAATATGAAGAGCCAAATACTTCCAATAAGTCCCTAACATGAATAACGTTTGCTACATTTGGTGCCATGTACATACAACCCACTAATAATGTCCTAAAATTAACAGATATTTCAACGAACACACATTCAAATACATCTAATTCCATTGTTCTCTTTACAACTTTACAACTGATATTATTCCTTACATACATAGCGACACCGCCGTAGCCTCTATTCACACGATCACCACGAAATAAGTTATAACCCGAAAGCTTAAAAAGCTCAGAGCTCATCTCCGGCTTTGCCCATGTTTCAGAAATGCATATAATGTCGATATCCTTATTATGAAATAAATTGCGCATTTCGTCAATTTTATTTACGAAACTTTGCGCATTAAAGTGACAAATACGGAAACCATTTCTATAGTTGGCAATAATATTTAAGAGCACTTTTGTTTTGCAACACATTGAAAAAAATAAGACA
This sequence comes from Eristalinus sepulchralis, assembly GCA_944738645.1. NCBI lineage: Eukaryota > Metazoa > Arthropoda > Insecta > Diptera > Syrphidae > Eristalinus > Eristalinus sepulchralis. The sequence goes on from OX122882.1 coordinate 74,247,253, forward strand.
AGTTTAAAGTTTGAGAACGACTGATGAACGATTGCAGGCTTAAAGTTTGATAAAGACTGTAAGCATAATAAGAAAAGAAAATAAGGAGAAAAAGAATAGAGAGAGATAGATGGAGGAGTAAGATGTGGTGAGGAGGAAAGTTAGTACAGGAAGGGTGATAAGTGTTTACATATTGATTTACATGCTTATTTTCTATTTTCTATTAACGATTATTCTTGGCCCGAATTGGAAGATATGAACCAGAAACCATTTTGCTCACACTTGCCTCCGTTTCCCCTCCAAAAAGGCCAACATGCCGGCTAATTCGTGAATGTATCAAACATTCGTAAATTGCCCACAATTCGTGGAATTCCAAAATTTTATTTAGTTGGTTATTGTGTTCAAAATAAATTCGTGTCATATGTTTGTTTCAGAACTAATTATAAAGTTTAAGTACTATCGCCTAACTGATGCAATTACTGCCTTAATGATGTAATGTATGAACGCGACCAATTTCAGACATTATTTCGAGATGGAACTTTTAGAAGAAATCATTGAGTAAAAAAGAGCGTCACATCCCCGTCCCCTCACTCTCATAAGTAGCTTGCGAGGGAATTTTATCAGCTGATTACGCAGCTCACACGTATTTTCAGTCAAGAGAAAAAAACCGTGTTTGTGAATCTGCCTCGAATCAGCTGTTCAAACGCAAAACGCTGTCAAAATGAGTTCAAGGGCGGGAGATGAAGGAGTCGACTGTCTCGTTTTTGTTCTCTGATATGGATTTGGACAACATGTGATTGTTACAATCTTGATTGAAAAGTAAGTATGTACGGTGATTAAGTTATCTCAAGAAATGAGCCAGTCGATTCACCGCCTCATTCGTAAGTCTTTGGTAAGATGGATGCCAAAGAAAACGTTGGGATAGTCGATTCGGCCAAAATGTACTTCCAAGTCGTTGACCTCTGCAAAAGTGCCTTCGGTGGCTATATGAACGAAGTCAAGTTGCAGTCATAAATGTTTTTATTGTACTCCAAGGCGATAAAAATGTTTCTGAAATATTCTAAGTGCTTTGTGTTTCATTGAGAAACCCTTTATATAAAGGATGATCGTTAAAAGCTATAGGAACGTTTTTTCAAAAAAAAAAAACACGCATAACATGCATGAAATCTGTATCTGAATCGATAGTACGGTCCATATAAATTAATGAAAATTATTTCATGCAAATGTTGACCTTGACTGCGCCTCAAATGGTCTATCCGCTTAGTCCAAACTTGGCATACTCTTTCCAACATTTCGGCCGGTATCTCACGAATAAATGCTTCAATGTTGTCTTCCAATGCGTCAATTGAAGCGGGCTTGTCTGTATAGACATGAGCTTTAACATAGCTCCACAAGAAGTAGTCTAAAGGCTTTCAGACGCACTATCTAGACGGCCAATTGACCAGCCCCGAACGTGAAATAAAATGTTTACCGAACTCGCCTCTCAATAAGTCCATTGGTGCGCGTGCTGTGGGGCATGTGGCACCGTCTTGTTGAAACCACATGTCATGCAGTGAAAAAAAGGTTGGATATCATCTCACGGTAGCGCTCACCATTCACAGTTACGATACGATTCGCATCATCTTTGAAGAAGTACAGTCCAGCTGCGACGACTGGAAATTAAAGATCAATTTTCAGAAGTCGGAAATCATTCTGTTCAGAACGCCACTGTCTAAGGCCTCGGCGGATACCAAAAAGAATTTGCGTAAGTTCTCAATCGCCTGACAGCGCGGGCAGCCACTGGCATGTCGACCTGTAGTCAAATACCTGGGAATCTCCTTGGATATCCCATATTTTAAGAAAAATGTAGAAAATGCTCTGAAGAGAGCCAAAGGCGCTTTTGCCCTTACAAAGAGACTATTTTACAGCAGTCAACTCGATGCGAGGGTGAAGGTGATTTGGTACATGGTTGTCCCGTGTGGTTCAACGTGGGGGCTAGCGTAATGAAAAAGATGTGGTTGTTGGAGAGGGCTTGCCTTAGTCTTTATCGAACTCCCGAGTCCGAGTACACAAAATATTACTCCAATGAGGTCTTATACAATAACAAGAACTTGATAAGAGTGGATACTTTCCTGGTGAGGATGATTAGGCTTACTACCTTAATCTCATGTACCACGAAAGTGTACGTCATACTGGATTCGTCCCCCCAGAAGCATTCGTTTACCTGGATCAGAACGGCCTAATATAGGACAAAGATTCGGTTCCGATAATCGTTCATAACGCTCGTAACGTTGTGGATGGGCGACTCAACGACGACCGTTCGGTCGCCGAGCTGAGCACTGAAGATCGTCTCCGGCTCAGTAGTTCCGTCTCTCTCCGAGACATCGTGGAGTGTAGACGCCAACACCAAAAATATTGCTGAGTACGAATGAGAGAACTCCGCCCATAAACCGCACCAAACTCTGACTTTTTCTGGGTGCATTCGTAGCTCTTGAAATGCTTCTGGCTGATATTCACTAAAAAATCGACAATTCTGCTTTTTTGCGTACCCATTGAGCCAAGAATGAGCTTCGTCCCTGAACCCATTTTTTCGGTAAAAAAGTGGATTTTCGGCCAACTTTCCAAGAGCCCATTCACCAAAAATTTTACGTCGAGGTAGGTCGTTCGGCTTCGATTTTTGCACCAGCTGCATTTTGAAAGGCAGTTCCGTTTCGTTCCACGTTGTTGAGTTACAGAGGCCCAATTGCTGCGAACGGCGACGAATCGATAATTGATGGTCATCGTTAACACTGGCCGATACAGCAGCGGTATTTTCTTCAGTTCGTACTCAAAGTAAGCGTGTTGGTGGTTTAATGTCCAACAATGTAAATTTGGTGCGAAATTCAGTCACAATAGTCCGAATAGCCGCTTCAGTGGGTCGATTAAACTGACCACAAAATGGAGCACGCATTTTGATAAAAAAATTCAAGACGATTCATGGTCAAATTATAAACCAAACTGAAGATGTTTGACAGTGAAACAAAAGACGAAACGTGCGTCAGCTGTTCAAACCAGTGTTGCCAAAAAGATTATAGCTTGAAAATCACCCTTTATATGTGGAGGTCCGTTTCCTCTTTGCAATCGGCCAAATTAGATGCCGATTTGAAATGGCTAATTGCTTGTTCCTGTTCTTTTCTTAAATGAAGGACTGGGCGTCGACGAAATAGACCAAATTCTGCAGCCCTTTGTTGAGCCGTGCTGGCACGTAAGGACAGTTTCAACTCTTACTCAATTCGGTTTGCGGAAATCTGCGGTTCTTAAGTGACTGCCCGCTTGATAAGGTGGTCATCTCTTATGGTCTTCTTCGCGGTCTTTCTTTGGAATGCTTGGTAAACTGGTTGCTAAATATTTACGTATTAGCTGGTATATAATAGAACTGCTAATTCTATATTTTTTGCTTATCTTATACCTGGATAAGCCATCGTTGAAGTCTGTAATAATTTTCTGATCAAACTTTTCGCTTGATTAACCGAAAGAAAGGCCCGTCAAAACTACTGCGAAGCATAAAAAATTTCAAACACTCGTTAAAAGCCGTAAGCATAAAGTATACGCTGCTGACAGTGGTGATAGCACCGAATCATGCAATATAAATGAACAGATCTCCTTCAAAGACATCATAACCGTTTATCATTCGCCACAGCAGCCGCCGGAAGCGGGCAGACTATTTCTTATTAAAAAATTTATAAGCGACCACGTATCAATTCCCGCCCGAGAAGTAACCCCCCCGCCAGAATGCGTTAGTAACAAAGACAAAGGACCGTCCAGTCCACAGAACTTCGCAATCGCTTTCCGAAAAGAAATAATATCTCCTAATATCGCCCTCGTCCGATGGAGGAAGATGGACATCCGTGGCCATAAATCGTTTTGCTGCACACAAAGCAAACTTCAAGTTCCCCCCGTCCCCCTGTCATCCTCTGTCTTCATCCTGATTGATATTAGTTTCGAAGGAGATACACAGAAGCAGAAAATTGAAAGCCACTGCCCCGGCCAACGGCGCAGCACGTCCCAAACCATTCGAACAATGTGACCATCTCCAACCATCTGACCATCAATTTGAGATGGGGCAACGATGCTCCGTCATGCATTGTCCTCCTGCGGCGCTCGGTGGCCTCTCAATAAGCTCACAATCGGAAAATAGAGTAATATCTCGGGAAAGACAAGAGCAAGTTGGTTTGCGAACCACAGATGTGATCGACCCCGTTGTCGTTCAAGCGTCTCTGAGGAGATATCAATTGCTCGCCGGGCACCTCCGGGTGTGTGTGTGCGGCGCACCTTGCTAACAAACAGAAGCACAACACAACGGCTGTGATATGGGAACTTTTTTTTTGTGGATTCGAACTCTATCGTGCGGCTTTGCATCTCGATATCTGGTGCAGTCATCATCGTCGCCTGCAAGGCCTTCCATCTTAATCAAAACTTTTGCCTCGGCAAACTTTCATTGAATTCCGTTCGCTTTAAGTTGCTTCTTCCAGCGCTTAGCGTCAGAGCTTGCCGCACAACTGCGACAGATACGTGGATTTGCCAGGAAGACGACTGCGGCTGCACATCACTTGAAAAGAATAACTTTGTGAAATACAGAGTTGAATTAGATCTGCTGCCACGGTGGGGGACTGCAGCTGCCAACCGCTGGGTATCACCAGTGCCTCTGTGTGTAAACACGGACGACAAGAACGATGAGGAGGGCAAGACTGAATATGAGTTTCTGCTGCCGAGTGGCACGCCTTCAACCCACCTTCGCCCACGTCGGATTTGCTGTCTGAGCTTTTAATTCCACGTGCATGTCATCGACATTTCACTTCCCTTTTGTCCGCAACACACGAGCTCAGTCCTTTGCGGGGGATGCAGAGAGGGCTGGTGTGTCCTTTGGCTAGTAGAACTATGACTCGCCTTTGCTAAGCAGAATCTAGGATTCTTTAAGCTCCTGCCGTGATTGGACCTCCAAGAGATCATACATCCCTCACACCCCTCTCCACAGAGATCCGTCGCAGCGGTAATAAGGTCAAACTTCGCCACTGTCGCGGTTCTCCCTCTCGGCAAGACTTCCCCTGAAAATGGTAACAATTTCTCACAGTCTGACGCGTGAGGACATCTCGCACGTCAGGCATATTTCAAGCCTTGACGGCTGAACTGATGACTGCTTCGAGCGGAGCAGTTTCAAGCAAAAAACCTCCACTCCGCCCAACACCCGTAGGCACATCGTCACCGTCGTTGTGCGCCCACATACTGCTGATGCATGACCAGGAGCGCGCTGGGGTAATTCGTACGTCAACTGCTCATTTTCACCGAACGCCCCCTCGGCGGTGGTAGAGGCGGCTGTGTCCTCACATCGCTCGCTCGCTTGCTTGCTTACTCTTATCAGCGTGTTACGCTTTAGCGCCCCGCCAGAGCTATCCTCGCCGCCATATCTCTTGCAATCGCAGCGCACTGCAAACGCCAACAGCCCGCAAGTGAAATATTGCGATTGCATGTGTGAGTGGTGTTTGCCATGGCTTCCGGAACACGCCAGAAGCCATTTTGAGGCCGGGCCCCGGCGAATCGTAAATTATATTTGAATCCCATTACTCACATGTACACAAACATAAAGCTTTCATAAGGATTCCAGTCGGGTAGCGTTGCTGGAATGTCGGGCTTCTTCTTCTGCTTCTTCTTCTTCTTCGCGTCATTGCCACATAGTGTGGCGGCGCGCAGGGTGTCTGTTGGTTGGTTGGTATTCTTCTCCACTAAGACCAGGCAATTTGCGGGAATCCCATGTCCTTCTCGGGGACACGGAGCAGAGGTGCTCCTGGACAGAGAGTTCTGCTGACGTCTTCGTAAAAATTTTTCGACAAACTTTGCAGAAACCCTCCACGCCACCGTCGCCGCCGCATGAATTTTCTGCTGATGACAGCTGTGCACACTTCGGCTACGGGATGTCCTTGCGAGTCGTTCCTCCTGTTCGTCCTGCGAGTGGGTCAGATGGTCTGGTATTGCTGCGTGTGAAACAAGCAGGATATTGGTAATTTTCCAATGATGGTGTGAATATCCTTTCTAGTCGCCGTGACACTAGATGTGAGTCGGGAGAATTTATTTCCTACAAATTGCAGTTCTTGCGTCTGCCCCGAAAACATTTTTATTAGCTGCAGACAAGCTCTGGATGATGGACGCTCTCCCGCAAGTGCACAGAATGGGAGAATGGGGGATCTCGGAGGGCGGGAATGTCTTCGGGAATTATTCCGTATGAGTGACGGAACTGGGATTGGTGAACGGTCCTGCTGGAGTACATATTAGAGATCCCTTCTGAGAAATCACTCAAATCGACTGGATTGATGATTGATGGGTATCCGCATCCGGGACTCTGCGGTCGTGCCAAATTTATGGTTGTCATCAATTCGTTTGAGTGAAGTTTCTATCTGGGAATTAAGATCTCTGAGGGGGGTTCTTTTTTGCCTTGACAAAGCAGTCGTGAAGTGAACGACTTTGAAGCGACGCTGCTTCGCAAGTACAACACAGTCATTGACTCTGCACAGAAGGGGATGAATGATTGCGCTGTTGATGAATTACGTGTGGCTAAGTACTATAATCCTGTGCTGTGTCTGCGGGGCAAAGATTTTCTTTCATTTCAAATGCAAACATTATTTGAGCTTGTCGCTTGATACTTGAAGTTGAACAGCGAAGTGTGGTGAAACCTTTCCCAGGTGGGTTTGGCTCACACGGGATGCCTACGGAGGCATGTAGACTTTCAACCGGATTCAGGTAATCCGCAATAGCCTTAAAGATATGAGAGAAGAAGCAATGCGCAGTAAAACAGTAAAACAAAGCAATTAATGGTTAAATGTTTGAAGAAGGTCATTTATCTGGGAGACTGATGAAAAACTTTAATCAAATGGGTATATGCCACAAACTTCCTCACACTATTGTAATGTCATCAGCCATCGAAATAGTTCATTAGATGAAAATGTAGAAGATTTAGGTGCCAGGTGCCAATGGACATTGTTCCGCATGCGATTTCCATGGTTTGTACTTAAAAACCGTACCACTGGAGAATCGCTTGATAAAGCGTTGCTTAGAAAATTATAAGTCATCCCATAGGAACACACTTGTCTACTTCGACATTTTTTTTTAAACAGCTTCTACCTCTTGAAGTGTTTGAAAGAATAGAGATATAATAGAATCGAAAAGTGCCCACTTCTACTAGTACTACTTCTTCTTGTTCTAGTGGCGCTACAGTTTGGGGTGGACTTGGGCATCAACCAACATACCCCTCCAGCCAGCACGACCTTTCGCCAGTTGCCGCCAATTTCGCACTCCAAGCGGTTGAGGTCCTTCTTCTCTTGTATACGCCACCTTAAGCTGGGCCGTCCTCTGTTGCGTTGCCCCAATGGCTCAGATTCGAAGACTTTTTGGACCTGGTGTCCATACGATCTACATGGCCTAGCCATCCTTGGCGTTGTATCCGGAGACGCTTGACCAGCCCATAGAGTTCGTCGTTGAATCTTCTTCTCCAGTACCATCAACGCAAACAGGATCAAAAATCGCACGCAAAACTTTTCTCTCGAAGAGACAAATTGCATCCTCATCCGCTTTTAGTAGTGTCTAGGTTTCCGCGCCATAGAGTAAGACTGGGTGATCAAGCTGTTGTTCAAAGTCAGTTTTGTCCTTCGAGAGAGGGCTCTATTACTCAATTGCCTCTTGAGCCTAAAGAAACGGCGATTGGCAAGAGTGATTCTGTGTTTGATTTCGGTACTGATGTTGTTGTATTTATCTACCGCGGACCCGAGACGAAGACGGAGTCCAGTGTACGCTCAGTGCAAGACGTCGATGTTGTTCGTTCCTCCTTGTTGGCAGCATGTACTTCATTTGCCCTCAGTAAATAGCAGACCCATTTCAGCCGCTTCCGCTTCGATGCCAACAAACGCCTCATTAACGGCTCGCTGTGTGCGTCCTCTCACGTCAATGTCTTCAGCGTAAGCTAGCAGTTGAACTGACTTTTGGAAGATCGTGCCTCTGGTGTTGATTTCTGAATTACGCACGATCTTCTCAAGGATGTTGTTAAAGAAGTCACATGACAGTGCGTCGCCTTGTCTAAAACCTTTTTTGACATTGAAGATCTCGGTAAACTCGTTCCCGACATTCACGGAGCAACGGTAGATCTCAATCGTCATCCTACACAATCTGACGAGTTTGGTAAGAATGCCAAGTACAAGGCACTGTATAGCTCGTCTCTATGCACACTGTCATATGCGGCCTTGAAATTGACAAATAAGTGGTGAGTGTCGATTTGCACTTCTTGTGTCCTTTTCAGGATCTGCCGTAGTGTGAAGATTTGGTCAATGGTGGAATTCCTTGGCCTGAAACCACACTGATAAGGACCTATCAGGTTGTTGACGAACGGTTTCAGACGTTCACACGAGACAAATCCCTCGGTAGTTGGCGCAGTCGAAGGGGTTTCTTTTCTTGTGGACCGGACAGACGACGCTGAGATTCCACTCATCGGGCATGCTTTCCTCCGACGCTATCTTGCAGATGCGCTGGTGCACCTCAGCTTTGTTCGACTTCACTCTCGATATTGCTATCTTGACCTCGTCTAAGTCGGGAGACGGAATTCTTGCCTATCGTCGTTCAAATTGAATAGCACATTATGCCTAACAGCGGGATTTGGGCCGTCATCGCCGTTTAAGGGTCTGACTGATTTTTCCAAATTCCCAGGATAAATTGCGACTCTACAACTGTCTGTATATTTTGTCCCATCCGAGCCTGTCCGAGCGGTATATTCACCGGAAAGCTGTTTTCGGTAGAACTTTCGGATTTCGGTGGCTTTCCGATCATGCCCTTTTCATGGTCCTTAATTTTTCTTCTAAGAAGCCGGTGCTCTTCCTTTCTTCTCTGTGCTCACGAACGGCTCTCGTTGTTCCCTGCAGCGTTGCCTGGTAGGCCTCTTGTTCCTGCCTGCACCCGTCGTCAAACCGTGGGTTCCTTCCACTTGACGGCGTGAAATCCAACACATCAGTGGCAGCTTCTTTGATGGCTTTTTGACAACGTTTCCATTCTTCTTCTATTGTCAGTGCAGGCAGCGTCGAACTTTGGGAGAGTTTCAGGTGGACTCGGTCGGCAAAGATCCCAGCGATTTATTGCGATTGTAGCTTTCCGTCGTCAAACCGTTTTGGCCTATCTCGACTCCCTTGCTCTCTCGATATCCGGGTTCTAACCTTGGCTACAACAAGGTGATGATCCGAGTCGATGTTAGCGCCTCGGAATGTTCGGACATCGAGAATGTTGGAGGAGTGTCAGATGTCGGTGGCAGCGTTATCAATCTGATTGATGATGGGGGGATGGGGATCCCCAAGTTCCTTTATGGATGTTGAGATGAGAGAACTGCGTGCTGGCCACAGAAAAATTCCGCTCAGAGGCGAAGGCCACCAGCCTGAGCCTGTTTCCGGAGGTGGTGCCGTGAAGACTGTGTTTCCCGATGACACCAGCAAAGGTGTCCTCTTTTCCCAGCTGAGCGTTGAAGTCTGCTAGAATGATCTTGGTGTCGTAGCTGGTTCATCTATCGTATGTTCCTTCTAGGAGATCATAGAAGTCATTCTTGCTGTTGTCATCCATCTCCCCTGTCTGGGAGTGAGCGCAAGTTAGTCTGATGTTCCCGAAGTTAGTGTTAATTCGGATTGTCATGAGGCGTCCTCGAATAAGAACTCCGCATCCGAACAAGCATCTATCTGGCTCTGTAACAATCTCTGTGGAAAACGTCGCAGTTCTTCATATTCTTTTTCCCCAGCTTGACAATTCAATGGTCCTTAAACGAAGTATTCTCCATTGTTCAAAAATTTCATCAAGGCGCTAAAATCGAGCAACAAACACGTCCAAGCGGTTATCTAAAGAGGCCAACACAAAACTTAAAATTAATACATTAGCCAATAATTCGCCGCATAGACAGCCGCACTTGATGACCCAATTACACGCGAGTCGAGGCACGTTGCCGGCACGGCTTTGCGTCAAACAGATGAAAAGGACACTCTTCGGACATGGAAATGAGTTCCGTTCGCGTTATGAAATCACCTCTTCCGCTGCCGCTTCTTTGCCCTGATGATGGCAGTGATGACCAAAGCAATCCAATTCCCCCCACACCGACCACACACAGGGCCCAACCGTCTCCCTATCTACCTCCATCATAACCGAGGGGAAGTTATTAGAATGCAAATGAGTAACAGCAATTAAATTGCGATTACGAGTGTAATTAAGTGAAGGAGGACCTTGGTGCTATGGTTGTCAGATGATGTCCTGATTCCTTCGTGTGGACACCGCTTACATAACCCACCCGACCCAGCACACAGGCACCCGTGTCTCGGTCAGCAGTTGATGTCTGGAATGGAAATTCCTGATGAGAACGTGATATCTTTTCGGAAAACACCCTCTAGCAGGGAGGGGGGGCGGAGGAGGGGGAAGAGAGCCATTGCACCCGATATTTCTGTTCATTAAATGCCGTTGACAAGGTCCCTGTGTCAAAGGCGAGCCGGGCAACTAGGACGACGACTAGGATTGGCATTGATTAATTTATCAAATTGAACAGAAACCACTCTGCGCCTGTGGGGCTTCAAGGACGGCGACGATACTTTTTGTCTCTGCGATAATGAGTTGACAATCCGTGCGGAGGACGAGGCACCGGGAGAGCCGGCAATGGCTGCCTCGAGCCGCACAGGCGAATCGAATGATGGACCGGGGTGAAATAAATTAAAATTGCAAAACGTCTTCCGGCAGAGTGGTGGAGTGGCGGAGTGGCGGAGTGTCGGGAAGCGGTCGATAGGAGAGGAATGGTAATTAAACACGAACGAGATTTTGTTAAATTCTCGTTCACGGAGATGGTGGGGGTCCTGTGGACTCCGTGCCAGCGCTCTTTGTGTTTCGGATTTGTGATTAGGAATAGGCGGCTCCGTTTCTGTGTTTGTCGTCGCTGGTAATGGCTCCGCCACGTCTGGGGGGGGAGATCCATTAAACTTTGATTCACAGTCCAGGCAGGGAGTTTTGTGTTTATTTATGGAACTGAGACGAATCCCTGGGGAGGCTAAGAGGTTCATGAATAGGTCAATCCGTGTCGAATTAATTATTAATTATTTAATTATGAATTCATTCGCAGTGAAGGGGGAGGTGCTGCGACGGCGGCGCTTGGAAGGTTGTAAATTTAGTTCATTGGCATGTGGTTGGAATCAGTCTTAATGGCTTACCGATGGGATTGTGACGGAGCGGCGACGGGAAGGGGGGGAGAGCGTTAATGAACGAACTTGGTAATGCCTAACTTTTACACCTGCTACATGGAATTAATGGAATGAGGGGGTGAGTGGACTGGAGGGTGCTTGTAAGTGAATTAGGAAAGTGTTGAATTTTTACTTTAAAGATGTACTTCTTGTCAGTCATGGGAAGTATTTCGTTCATCCTCATCCTCATCCTTATCCTCATCCTCATCCTCATCCTCATCCTCATCCTCATCCTCATCCTCATCCTCATCCTCATCCTCATCCTCATCCTCATCCTCATACTCATCCTGATCCTCATCCTCATCCTCATCCTCATCCTCATCCTCATCCTCATCCTCATCCTCATCCTCATCCTCATCCTTATCCTCATCCTCATCCTCATCCTCATCCTCATCCTCATCCTCATCCTCATCCTCATCCTCATCCTCATCCTCACCCTCATCCTCATCCTAATCCTCATCCTCATCCTCATCCTCATCCTCATCCTCATCCTCAGAAGTTTTTGATTTGTGTCGATATCGATCGCCGTCACACACGTCGCGTCAACTTTAACGTTCACTCCCAGCCCTTAAAGACCAACGGATTTAAGTGCTTCTGTCGAGACGTCATCCGGAGAAAGCAACCGTCCTGCCCAAAACGAAATCCAAATCCAAATACAACTTGGTGCTCGCAGAAATCCCTTTCGCAAATATGTTCCTGTCGTAAACACAAAATCCCTCCAGAACGTGAACAGGACCAGTCCCCGCACCACTGGGCTCTGCGGCTAACACCCCCCCCCCCCCCACACCCCACCATCACCATTTCTGCCGCCATCACCATCACCACCAGTTGTACTCCTTGCAGCCCTTACAATGCTGGATTTAATTAATTACTCTGTTTTCATAATTAATTCCTACACTTCGCTCCTGGCTTGCGTGTGTGTGGCTGGAAATCGGGTGGGAACTCCTCCCCCCCCCCCCCCCCACTCTTCACTCCACGCTACTAAGGCGGCGAATGCCGAATGTATTGGCGGCTCCCCATAACCTGTGCGCCAGCTATAAAGTCGCACAGTTTAGCATGAAATTTTAGGGGAGGCCCGTCACGAAGAGGAATGCCACGGCGGCACCTCGTAAAAATAGTAAAACTCCGAGCTAGCGGAGAACTAGCAGAGTTTAAGTTGCCACCGCAAATTGCCGGATATGAAGTTGGTTTCTGCAAACCGTGCGGTGGCTAGCGGCTGCCTTGGAGTGAGTCCTCGATGGGATATCCTCCTCAGTCTCTGTTCATTCATCTGGCACTGGTTGCTCTGTGGAGACTGAGGAGGTGTTGGATGGTGGGGAGGGTCCCTGAGATTCGCCCTGGGGTAGAGTGTAACAAATGAATGGCGATTTGTCATGTCACTTTGGTTTAATTTATCATTTTTTTCCATGTTCCTTTTGGCTTCCTGCTTGTCGTCGTCCTCGATGAGGCAAACTGACAACTCCAGCCGGGTCGCAGTCCGGGAGGGGAACTTTTGTATTTAATTGCAAGCGAAGTGAGCATTAATTCATGTTACGCTTATCCAATTAGCCTAATCGTGAGCATTGAATCGAAATGAGTTTTCGTCGAATTCGAGGACACGACTGAGATGCCAATCGGGTTTTAATGACTTTGGGGTCTGACTTGTCCCATGAATTGTGTGAAATTTGCTGAATGAAAAATAGAGGGTTAACAGGTCGAGTTTAAATGAACTGGCGAAAGTATATTTATTACCATTTCGATGTGAAGCGTGGATTGAGTTGCCGCTAGCGTATGCAGAGGCTCACTGTTGGCGAGCAGCTAAAAGAATTATTCTGACGCATCCTAAACTGCTTTCCATAGAAATCAGCCCCGAGTTTGACCTGTAAAAGTCATTGAACGCCTGAGAGTGATTGAAAACATTGAATCGTTGATGTAAATTATCATCTGCGCTTTTTGGACAAGATTCAAGTTTGTAAAAGAAGGTCATTCCATTAATAGTTTCAAGTTGGCAGTGCTGTCGTTTAACACCTCTAAACGTCAGCTGTTATTTGAAGTATCACAATTATAGTCCAGTGTTTGCCATTTACGATAATGGGTCGTTTCATAATTGAGCAATGCGTTAAAATAACAACTAAAGTACCAAAAGTGGCAATCCGAAACGCGGCCATTTTTCGCTCAATATACCACAAATGGGGTCGCCTTAGTCGAGCAATAAAATTTGAGCAAGGCTATTGTGAAGAGATTGGAAGAGAGTGAATGTTTACTGATGATGCTCTGTCAGTGGAAAATATTACTGAAGGTGTTGCTGATGGTCCCAGGTCGCAGGTTCAAAATACACCTCCATATGGTGTATTGTGAATATGGATTAACATCTGCATCCTTACAGAGTTCAACTTACGCAACAGTTGAAGCTCCTACACTACTCACACCGCCGTGGATACATTTCTTGGCTTTTGGAAGAAAAATAAACATCAATTTTTTGGTACAGTGCGAAAATGGGCAGGTGACAGCTGATTCAATGGAGTAAGTTTAGCGTCGGTTTGAGTCCTGTCTAATGTACAGCACTGTTCAAAATAAAAGCCCCACGTTCTACTTTATCACCATTTTGCTTTTCTTTCTATCATCATGCAAACATAACATATTAACTGCACATCATCCTTATAGCATAGATAAGAAAAAAGTGCATTCTGAACTTAGAAAAGGTTCGAAATGACACTGAATTTAGGACTGTGCAAAATAATAGCACCAAGTGCAAACACTTAAAATTAAGAAGTAAAAGTCAATGGAATAGTAAAGGTTTTTGTTTTTATTTTTGTTATTGGGTAAATACTTGGTTATGTGGCATAGAGTCAATTAAGGTCTGACATCGTTGAATAGGGATATTCTTCCACGCAACCTGCACAACAAGCTGTTTTGTATATTTGGGTTCAGCTTCATATATAGCTTTCTTTTTTACTTCTGTCCAAAGGTTTTCAATGGGAGTCAGGTCCGGAGACTGAGGTGCCAACTCCATAAATTGAACTTCAATCTTCTTCTTCTTCTTCTAGTGGCGCTACAGTCCGGGGTGGACCTGGGCCTCAACCAACATGCCTCTCCAGCCAGTATGATCTCTCGCCAGCTGCCACCTTTTGCTCACTTCATGTTGGTTGAGGGCCTCCTCCACTTGTGTGCGCCATCCCAACCTAGGCCGTCCTCTGCTGCGTTATCCCAATGGCTCAGATTCCAAGACTTTTCAAGCCGGTGCTCTACATGGCCTAGCCATCTTAAGCATTGTATCCGTAGACGCTTGAATAGGCTCATGCCGCTGTACAGCCCTTACAGTTCGTGGTTGAATCTTCTCCTCCAGATGCCATCAACGCAAATAGGAACAAAAATCGCACGCAGAACTTTTCTCTCGAAGAGACCAAGGGCATCCTCATCCGCTTTTAGTAGTGTCCAAGTTTCCCCGCCATAAAGTAGGACTGGGATGATTAAGGTGTTATATAAAGCCAGCTTAGTCTTTCGAGAGAGGGCTTTATTACTCAATTGCCTCTTGAGCCCAAAGAAACAGCGATTGGCAAGAGTGATTCTGCGTTTGATTTCGGTACTGGTGTTGTTGTCTCTATTTGCCGTGGAGCCGAAGTCGACGAAGTCCTTGACTACCTCGAAGTTTTTGCTGCTCAGTGTGACGCTCAGTCCTAGACGTCGATGTTGTGTGTCTTTCCTTGAAAACAGCATGTACTTTGTTTTGCCCTAATTTACCACCAGACCCATTTTAGCCGCTTTTGTTTCAATGCCAGCAAACGCCTCATTGACGGCTTGCTGTGTTCGTTCAATCACATCAATGCCGTCGGCGTAAGCTAGCAATTAAACTGAATTTTGGAAGATCGTGCCTCTGCTGTCAACACCATGTTAAGGAGACTGATCTCTCGATAGTTGGCGCAGTCGAAAGGAGACCCCTTTCTTGTGGACCCGACAGACGACGTTGAGATTTCACTCATGGGGCATGATTTCCTCCGACCATATCTTACAGTTGAGCTAGTGCATGCGACCAACGAGGTCATCTCCAACTGCTTTAGACAGTTCTGCGGACAGTCCAACCACTCCAGCAGCTTTTTTCGACTTCAGTCTCGATATTGCTATCTTGACTTTCGGGGGACGGAATTCTTGTCTATCATCGTCCAAATTGAGTGGGATTTGGGCCGTCATCGCCGTTTAAAAGTCTGCAGAAATGATTTTTGCGGATTCTCAACATCTCAACGAAGTCTCCGTTTTGGTCCCGGCAGGCTTCGGTCCAAACCCTATATCCACCGGATAGCTGTTTCACTTTTCGGCAAAACTTTTGGACGTCATTCCTGCCATAACATCTCTCCACATCTTCGACCGCGAGAGTTTCAGGTAGACTCGGTCGACAAAATTTCCAATTCTATTGCTGTGGTAGCTTTCGCATGTCTCCAATACTTTTGATACCCGGGTTCTTACCATGGTGAGGATCAGAAGATTCGGGCATCGAAAATACCGCAGTGATGTCCGATGTCGTGATCAATCTAATTCATGGTTGATTGATTAGGGAATCATCAGTTTCCTTTGTGGTTGTTGAGGTGTAGGAACCACTTGCCAGCCACCGAAAGTTCCTCCCCGAGCCAAAGCCGAAAAATCTGAACTAGTTTCCGGATGTGATTTCGTGCAGGTTTTGTTTTTTCATGCGACTGAAAAGTTGTTCTTTTATCTCAGCTGAGGGTTGATATATCTTAAAACGATCTTGGTGTCGTAGCTGGGGTCGTATGTTATTTCCAAGAGATCTTAGAACTCATCTTTGCTGTTGACATCTTCTCCTCTGTCGGGGCGTGAGCGCAACGCAGGCTGATGTTCCCGAAATTAACTTTGATGTGGATTGTTTGGTTGAGGTCCAGGTCCACCCCGAACTGTAGCGCCACAAGAAGAAGAAGAAGGGGAAGAAGAAGAAGAAATAGTGGGATGTCACGACGTGGTCGAAGCTTAAGACTTTTTGCGTAAGTTTGCCTCTCCCTCTCTTTCTGTCTCTCTCTCTCTCTTTCTCTCTCTGTCTCTCTTTAGCAATCACTGTGGTAGACCTCGCAGTGCATAGTCCTTCTGTCGTTCGGCCCATCCCACCGCAATTCCTGAATGGAGGTGATATCTGTTTTGGAGCAGTCCAAGGCCTCCACAAGTTTTTTGGTTGCACGTGATCTGTTAAGGGACCTCACATTTCACGTGGAAAACCAAAAGTAGTTGAATTAGTTGACAGTAGATCCGTGCTGAATAGTGAGGGAGTTAATCTTACGCACAACCCACAGACTGGAGCGCATTATTTCACCATCGCGCTGAAAAGATTCGCGGTGTACATTGGTTTAGCACACAATAAGTGTTACGATGCCTATCCAGGGAGCGTGTGTTATTTTGATCCTTGCACAATAATGGATAGTGTTGGCAGCTCGCCATGTTGAACGCGATAAACAACATTGACTCGTGTGCGCAGGTCCATGGACTAAATACAATTTTAAACAAAAAAAAAATCCAACATTTCATGTGGTGCAACCTTTTGGCAACCCAACAACCTTCTTTCGTCGTAAATATTTTTTTTCTTTAGCTATAGGCGTACCGGTAAAAGAGACTTTTCTTAATGTGAAAATCTCCGTCTTACAGACACCCTCGAACGTTCCTTCGAGGTGCTTAAATTCGCTTAAGCATGCATCGCTCTTAAAGGGATACAAATGCCTTCTGTCTGCTCATGGGAGGTTTCACTTTTCGCCGTACTGTAGTGTTCGAAACTCCTCTAAACTGCTGCCGTCCCACTGACTGCGAAAGTATTGTCATCGCACATTATCTCTGTGAATGGCAATGCACGATATTCTGTGGAGAAAGACCTTTACAGTAGCCACCCGACTTATCAATGGCGAGAGTGCTGTGCGTCTGCTTTAAAACTTCTTTATAGGTAATCCAAGTATCCACCCCCTTAAATCGCACCCTGCCCATGCTCCAGTTCCTCATCGTCTGCTGAATGAAAATTCCCGCCCAACAACCTTTCACTTGCCAGACCAACTTAATTCTCTCCTGACAGTAGTTTCGGTTTTTTTTTGTCTGCCGAAAAGGTGAATTTCAAATTGGATCCCTTTACCCACATGAGCTGCCTTCCTTCATCCCCAACAGCAATCATGGACAAGTGAAATTGCAGAACAATTCGGAGAGTCAAAGCAAAGTTGTGTTTCCTAGGCATGAACATCATGTGCAGATGCAGACTCCGTCGAGTGCTTGTATTGTGATAAGGATAGCCGCCCAACTGCTCCGCATTCTCAGCCAGGAAGGCAGTATCCTGCTGCTCTGTGCACACTCGCCACGCACACAAGTTCACCGCACGGAGGATCAATAATTATTTTATAATCAACTTAATGGAGGCGAATGTGTGTGGCCGGGGCCGGCCAAGTGGGTGCGACTCTGGGATTTTCCGGTCTGCCGCCCCCCTAAACTATAAATCGAATGCGGAAGGAATCTCAAGGATGTCAAATGCATATAAATGGGACATGAAACGAATAAAGGTATTTCGAGCTCATAAATTGATATGGCAATTAGGTTTGGGAATTTTTCGAATAGTCGTACCTGCCGGGGGGTTGCCGCTTCTTGTGGCATCGGGAATTTATGGACTTCCGGTCAGCGGGCGGGTGGAGTGTGGAGCAAGAATTGAGGATTTATTTGGTGACACTGTTTCTCAATCGTTTCGGAATGTTGACTTACGGAGTTGGGCGATGTTATCGGACGGCTGAATTGTGTCAATTGCTGTTCACTTTGAAATTATGTGCAGAATGGACTGCTCCATCGATGATGGTTTATGATGTTTTCAGTGGAATTCTTGTTTTGAGGTGGGAGGTGGGAGATGGGTCAACAAATTTCAGAAATTACTGCTTCGATGTGAGATAAGAAAGTGCACAGAACGTAATTTAAATTGTGTGGACGATGTGAAATGTGTGTGTGTATTGAGTGACCTCATAAATATCTTCCTCGTTCACTCAGATACACGGCAAGCCATGTGCATCCAAGTGTTCGAAAACATTTTGAAAATATTACTTTATTGAGATTTACTTGCAGTTGTGTCCTGTGTCGAAAGTTTGCGAACATGAGTCTTGATCCTTTTTGCTGCTCATACTCGATGAATGTCTTCCAATTTAGGGCTTGTGTTCGTCATCACTCGACTACGTCCAAGACGAAGATTTGTGTGGCTCTTCGTAATACCTTTGTATTGACTTGGGGGGTTTTTGGCCTCCCTCATGTCATGTACCTTATTTCATTTTTGTGTACTAATACTTCCATCTTCTTCCCTGAATTCTCTCCTGAAGACGTAGTCTCCTTCAGCGTAAAATGGTTCAGGGTCTATGAAGAGCTCTGCTGTCCTATTTATTTTCAGATGATGTGAGCAAGTGTATTGATTGGCAATTGGTCAGAGCACACGTCCATCGGTCTTACAAAAAATGATGATTTCAGTGCCTCTTTAAGCCAGAATGTTGCCCTAGTTTTTCTGGCCAATGGACCAGAATTTTATTTAGTGGGCCAAATTGTCATTACAAGAAATTGAACAATGCTGTAGTTCATTCATTCATACGACAGCGTGCATTGAAACGAGCTATACAGTGCCATGTCTAGTTTTGGCATTCATACCAAACTCGTCAGATTGTGTAGGATGACGATGAAGAGTTCTCGCTGCTCCGTCAAGGTCGGGAACGAACTCGCCGAGACCTTCAATTCAAAAATGGTTTTAAACAAGGCGACGCACTGTCGTGTGACTTCTTTAACATCCTTGAGAAGATCTCGTTTTACTCACAAGTCAACACCAGAGGCACGATCTTCCAAAAGTCAGTGCCATTGCTAACTTGGACAATTGGACGAACACAGTGAGCCATCAATGAGGCGTTGGCATTGAAGCGGAAGCGGCTAAAATGTGTCTGGTGGTTAATGACGGCAAAACGAAGTTAATGCTGTCATCAAGGAAGGACACACAACATTGGCGCCTCGGCCAGAGCGTGACACTAGGCAGCAGAAAATTCCAGCTATTCAAGGTCTTTCTCTACTTCTACAGCACCAGTACCGAAATCAAACGCAGAATCACTCTTGCCAATCGCTGCTTCCTTGGGTTCATGAGGCAATCGGATTATGGAGCTCTCTCTCGAAGGACTAAACTGATTTCGCATAAGAGCTTGATCATCCAAGTCCTCTTTTAGAGTGCCGAAAGTTGGACGTCACTAAAAGCAGGTGAAGAAGTGCTGGTTCTGTTCTGCTTCCAATTTTTTGGTCCTGTTCGCGTTGAGGGCGTCTGGAGAAGAAAATTCCGCGACGACTATATACAGCGGCATGCGCTTGGTCGAGCGTCGTCGGATACAATGCTTAAGGTGGTTAACCCATGAAGAGCGTTTTTACACCACTGCTCCGGCCCGAAAATTGTTTGAATCGGAACCATTGGGACAATGCAACAGAAAACGGCCTACGCTGAGGTGGTGCGCACAAGTGGAGAAGGACCTCAACCAGCTTAAACAAAAAAAAAAAGTTTGTCGTAAGTATTTTTAAGTTAGAATAGGATATATTAAGATAGATTAAGATATTTTTGTAGAAAATTTCATAGATAGCTAAGTTTTTTAAAACACGTTTTCTTAGTTTTACAAAATAAATAATAGTTTTTATAAAAAAAATAACTAGCAATGACGCCGAAAGGCAAAAACAAAACAAATATATTAATAGTTTAGCTTAGAGCGCCCGCATAGAGCCAGTAAGTAGTTATAAGATTTCATTTCTGTCGTACCTAGGTTAAGCGTTTTATACCTAGTTTTAAAATACCATTAGATAAATAATAAAAAATGCCTTTTAAACTAAAACTAAAACTAAAAAACCTCAACCAGCTTGGAGTGCGTAGTTGAAATCAGCTAGCGAAAGGCCGTGCTGGCTGGAGAGGCATGTTGGTTGAGGCCCTGATCCAGCCCTGGTCCATCCCGAACCTTAGCACCAGTAAAAGAAGGTTTGCTGGTTTTCATCCGCATTCTCACAGCATTTGACTGCATTTCCCTGTCTGCCCTCTGTACCCACGTCGCTGGAAAGTCCACGCTGTATATTTTCGGGTGAGTCAAAGATGAATGTTGACTTGGGACTGGGGGTCGAGTGACAATGCCTTTGTACCCGCTAGTAAAGGCGTGTTTCTTTGTGTTCCCTCTATGCCACACCGGCGGGTAAGATGACCGCCTGGGAACATTTTTCCTAACCCAAGTTACATTACCTTGACTCAATAACTCGTTACTGTCTATTGTTCTCCTGCGGCTGAAAGGGACTTGCAGCTTAATGCTGACTCCAACTCCGACAACCGGTGCCTACCCGATTCCCACAGCATCCAACCACCATCGTTAGTAGACGCAAACTGGTGGTCTGTACTACATTTCTCTCCACAAGCAAGTATCCACTCAAAGGGTGTCTAAATCTGCGGACAATCAATTCAGTTGAAAACTACCCACATATCTTGGCAATCCTGCAGACTGTCTACCCTTTCACTCGGATAGAGCAACGAACTCAGTTGGCAGTCTCAGCGTTTCTTTTTGTCACAAGAACTCGTTGATTAATTAAATTGCACTTACAACGCCGTCGACTGACGTTCATACAAGGCACACCGCCCATTCCTCACCCCTCGGGCAGCTTTCTTTGTCATGCACTTATGATGCGGCTTGAAACAATCAAAACTCCATCATCGAAAGCATACCTTCCCCAGGTCTTTCGGTGCCATTCATGTCTTTCAGCTTTCGAGTCTACTCATTAATTTACTTAACAAATCACACTCACTTACTGCACAATGCGTTGCACCACGACCCCCACGGCACGCGGGACAGAACGGAAGAGAGAAACGAAAAATCCCGTCAACGTTGCTCTTGTCGCTGCCATGAGGGTGGAGGGTGGAGGGTGGATGCACACTTTTAATCCCATCCGTCGTCCCCAGCACTTCGCCACGGTTGTGCTTTGGGACAAAATCATCAGCAGAGCAAAGGTTCGGTTGGTTGGCTTGACTTAAATCACCGCATACTCATTACCAACTTTACTGTACATCGTCATCATTCTAGACATCGTTGCCGTCGCCGTCGCAGCATCATCCACTTACGGTGTAAACGCATCCTTCCATTAATTGTTGCCACAATCACGAGCAATGTCACCCTTTCAGTGCGCTCTACGGAGTCGGAATGCACCTGAGTCTGCCAGCAACCCCATCAAGTCGACCACCACCACCACCACCGCCGTCATCATCAGAATACCACAAGTGCCCTCTGAGGGGCAAATGCACTTTGCCGCAGTCTTCGGGGACACTTTTCCCCCCTCCACCGTCGTTCAGACGCACTCGAGCAGCCGCAGATGCATCCCCAAATGTGGGCGGTACGTAACAGTTGATTTTTGTCAAATCTAGAGGGAGAGAGAGTTGCCAGCTCGTCAGACATCTCAAAGCTCCTGCGGGGTTACAAGTCGTCCGAGAGCCGCCTCGGGTACCGAGCAAAACCCCTTAAACCTGCAAGGAGCAGCGGCATGGCAACCCTAGGCTTGTCATTGTTGCATGCCATCATTCGTCAAAGAGGTGTTGCAATCCACACGCGATTTGCATGAGTCTAGCGGCACTTACCCGTACTCGTCCGCCGCTCTCGTCTAGGCTTAGTGTCGCGCTTCCTGAACTCCGGTTTTTGTTCATACATTTCAAACGCCGTCACCTCCCCATTCATTACGGTTAAGCGCTGATGCGTATTGAGAGCACTTGAAGGTGAATTCCCACCGAAGAGCTGCATGGCCTGCATATGAATGGCGGCACAAGCCCCGTGGGACTCTCGAGTACACACACGGAACACAAAAAGGCAACAAAAACCGAGAGAGAGAGAGAGAGTGCAAAAGGAAGAAGAAAAAAAACGAAACACCAGGTCCTCTGGCACATGCACAAAGGAACCACTTCAGCGCGCTTCCTATGATGTGTGCGCTCTGCATCCCTGCATGGTGATTGCAGTCCTGGTCCTGGGCTGGAGTCGCCGTCGTGGTGATGCTTGCCGCCACCGTTGTGCGAGTGTTGTCCTGGTTTTTGTATTCGACTAACTGTTAACAGTCCTCGTTGGCTTGCAGCTTCCACTGGGTATTGTTGCGCATTTGTTGCGCTCTTGTTTCTGCCATTCGAGACAGAGCCCCTTGAGGGCCTCCACTCGCTGCTCCCTGAGATGATGAGGCACAAGAGCTGTGCGGGTGGTGTACAAGTTGTATGAAGAGGGTTTTATTTAATTAAAATTGCGGATAAGTCAGGGACAGCGTTGACGGTTTGGGTGGGTGCACGCGTTGTTCCATTGATTTACTGGGGATGTCCTTTTTTCTGATTTCACTTAAATGTTATTCTGTTTTGCATAAGAGGGGATTGTTTGATGGGGAGGGGGTGGTTTGCCCAAGAAGGTGGTTGTTTGAAGAAACTGACGGTTTGTGGCCGTGAATGTTGGTACTAGGACGCGGTCAGAGGCTAAATTGAAACTGGCAGTTGTTTCTGGCTGATTATGATTTCTGATTATGACTTACAAGAACAACGTGAGTGCTGTGCAGCCCAAGTAGAGCGCTTACTAAACGGAAGTTTTTGTCGGCTTAGCCTGTGAAGACTCGAAAAAAAGTTCGACAGAGTGACGGGTTATTAAGCGCTCGCCAACACTAGATGCACGATCCTCCATAAGTCCGTTCAGCAGCTGGTGTACGCGAATGACACATTGACGTGATTCGATGAACACAGCCAGCTGTCAATGTGGCGTTTGGTGACATTGAAACGGAAGCGGCTAAAATGGGTCTGGAGGTAAATAAGGTATTCGCACTCATCAAGGAAGAACGCACAACATCAACGTCTCTGACTGTCAGTGACAGTGGTCAGAAGCAGAAAATCCTTTTAGATAGTCAAGGTTACATGGTTGTTAATGTGGAGAGTATCGGCAACACAACTTAACTTGTCCTGGATTCCCTTATGAGCTCTAGGGCCTCTGGGGTCTCCTCAACTCTTTTCCAGTTGCCATGCAACCTTCTCACCAGTCACTGTATCACATACTCCCAGGAATAACACATCACTCAATAACTCCCGGGATTGACATATGGGGGGAAGTACGAACATTCAGATGATACCTGTCAAATTTCCACGACAATCTGATTATAAGGTTACAAGTTACAGTGTTTCAAGTGACGCTACGAATAAATGAATGAATGAAATTATGGGAAAAAATACCATGCGAGCTCAGCAATGGCTTGAAAAGTGATACAGGGACACTTCTTCTTCTTCTTCCTTCTTCTTGTGGAGCTACAGTCCGGTGTGGACCTGGGCTCCAACCAACATACATCTCCAGCCAGCACAATCTTTCGCCAGCTGTATCCAGTTGCGCACTCCAAGTTGGTTGAGGTCCTTCTCCACTTTTGTGCGCCACCTTAGCCTGGGCCGTCCTCTGTTGCGTTGTCCTAATGGCTCGGATTTGAAACCGAAGTAGTGACGTCAATTCTCTCTACATGGCCTGGCCATCTTAAGCGTTGTATCTGAATCGCTTCACCAGGCGCATGCCGTCGTGCGGCCTTTAATTTTCATAGTGCATTTGAGCATATTTCATCAAAACTATATTGAAAGTCGTCAAACACTTGACCATCGCCATCTAAGCAGAATGGTCATCGTACGCAGTATCCAAGCCCTAGATGATTTCGATTCCAAAAAAAAAACTACAATCGGATGATGTTGTTCCCTAGACGCTTCTATATAGGGACTAATTGAAAGTTTGCGTCCAATTTGACTGAAAATATAAAAATTTGCGGTTTCTGTCTGCGTCATCGTAGTATGACACTCTTGCGATAGTGGAGTCATCACTTCTTTTTCTTCTTCTTCGGGTGGCACTACAGTCCGGGGTGGACCTGGGCCTCAACCAACATGTCTTTCCAGCTAGCACGATCTCTTGTCATCTGCTTCCTCCAAGTCGTTGAGGTCCTTCTCCACTTGTGTTCGCCACCTTAGCCTGGGCCGTTCTCTGTTGCGTTGTCCCAATGGCTCAGATTCGAAGACTTTGTGGGCCAGAGCAGTGGTGTCCATACGCTCTGTATGGCCTAGCTATCTTAAGCGTTGCGATTTTTGGTCCTGTTTGCGTTGACGGCATCTGAAGGTGAAGATTTAACGACGATACAGGGACACTACTCCAACAAAAACAACCATTTGTCGGTGGTATGGTGACCTTAAACGTGGTCGTACAGACGCCAATGATGCTGAACGCTCTGGAAGGCCGATTAAGGTGATTATACCTAACAACGTCGAAAAAGCACACAAAAACGTTTTGGAAAACCGCAAAGTGAAATTGCCTGAGACTGCTGACACCTTTAAGGTATCAGAAGACAGTGTGTACACTATTTTGTACGAACATATGCCCATTAGAAAGCTGTTTTCGGACTGGGTGCCGCGTTAGCTCACAATTGACAAAAACAACATGATTCTAGGAGCTGTTTGGAGTTGTTTCATCAGGACAGAACTTTTTGCATCGGTTTGCCACAATGGATGAAACCTGGATCCACCACTTCACTCCAAAATCAAATCGGCAGTCAGTGGAGTGGACAGTAGCTGATAAACCACGCCCAAGGCGTCCAAAAACACAAAGGTCGGCCGGGAAGGTTGGGACATCCATAGTTTGGGATGCTCACGGAACTTTAATTATCGACTATCTTCAGAAAGTCAAGGGGATCAACTGGCATTAGTGTTGCGTTTGAAGGAAGAAATTTCAAAAAATCGGTCCAATATGAAGAAGAAACAAATTCTCTTCCACCAAGACAATGCAGCGTGTCACAAGTCGTTGGCTACCATGACTTTGAATTGTTTTCGCAACCCACTGTATTCTCCAGAGCTGCTCCCTAGCGACTTATACGTCTTTTAAAACCTCAGAAAGATGTACGCGGGAAAAAAATGGACTGGAATAAGGACATGATCGTCGAAACTGAAGCCTGTTGTGAGGCCAAAGATAAATCTTTCTACAAAAAAGGTATCGAAATGTAAGAGTTTCAACTAGCAATAAGCGGCGTGAGACTTATTGCATCACTCTTGAAGGAAACTATGTTGATGAATAAACTCAAGTTGTGTCTAGAAAATTTGTTTTATTTGTTAGCAGGGACTTATTGAAAGATGTGTTATAGTGGCCGTGCATCCTAAATATGCGATGCGGTCGCTTGCACCTGCCACCCTTTCGGAGAGTGTGATCATTAACTGCCACCTGGAACCATATTGGTACATCACTTGTACTCTGACTAATCTGTGCCTAAAGGGGACATTTTTGCTGTACGTCTTTCATTCAGGAAGCCCGCAAGTACCACTTCTACGCGTTGGAAACGAACAGTCGCAGCACGACTGCTTATGCGGATCATCGGTCATATCAAGTTATATCCACTTCCGTTCGGCCATCGGTTGAATCATCGGCAGGGTCATAAAGAAGTGAACTGGCGGCAAAAAAGCGCCTGATCAATCTTATGTACTATAGTATTGGTTATCTCTCCAGGCCTTGTTAGACCAGTTTGCAGTATTAAATGCGTTTTTCACGTCAAGTGTCATCACGGCGCAGCTCTTTTTACTGCCTCCTCTTCATCGTCAGCCCTTTGTGGCTGATTGGGGTTTGTTGCTCTAGACGGGTCGAATCTTGGCCTTTCTCTGGGTAAGACGTGGCATGTGAACTCATCATATGCAGGCTAGAATGGATTGCCTTTCCTGCGCCAGTGTGCCACCACAAAAATTCCCAACTGACACTATCAGACGCTTTTTCAAAATCGACGCACTGCAGACTGAGCAGCTGATTCTTTGGATGGAAACAGTCATGTTTCATTGGTTTGGCCCCAAGGTGTAGATATCTCCCTCATAACGATTTTCGAGGAGTGCCTTAAATACTATTCCATCAGGTAGGCGATCTCTCAGCAGACCCAGGCCGAGGTGGTCCGATCGAGTCCCTAAACTCTCATGGTTGCGCTTGGGAAAAGCTTTGAGGCGATGGTGGACGATCTAAGGGCCTGGACGTCTCTATGGACGCATGCATTGCCCCGCGAGCTCTTGAGAGGCACATACGGGTTCTCAATGATGATGAAGTGCAAGTGAACTGACAATGGAAACTGAACACACTACTCAATGATGATCTGTAAGGGGCTGATTTGGTAAACATGGTAACTTTTAGGGCGGAGCTCGACGTTGAGCATTTCTTAAAGGTGCTCTCGTCATCACACCTTCAGCTCGCAGAGGCCAGGGGGCAACACATCAGAGGAGTCCCTCTTCTGAGATGAGGTGCATTACTCAAGAACTGCCTCAACTAAGTTGGTGTGCTCGGTTGGATGCAGATGGCAAGAGATTGTGCTTTCTGAAGAGACATGATAGGTAGGACCCAGGCTTACCTCGGAGGAGATATACTCTACTAGTCTGAGTGCACGAAAATCAATGCAAACGTAACTTGCATCTGCTGTATTTAAACTTTTGCAAATCATTCGTCCATTTTCTAGAGTCCCGCAAACACCCTTTCCTCCCTTCAAAGTCGTCCTTTTTCGGCTTCAAGCAACACATAAAGTAACCACTTGTCAATCTCCATCAATTGATTCCGAATCATATTCAAGTCGCGCCACACACTGTGCCGATCAACTCAAGTAATCCGCATCTCCCCCTACTCCAGCCATTCCACAGGTTACTACACAAATTCCATTAAGACGTCAGTCTTATCGCAACATTTTGACAGCGCATGTCACCCGAACGCAACAATCGACACTTGACCTCACCAAATCTCCACCACACCCCCGACTTCCGGTTAATGAACTCACCAACGAGATCAAGATTAACGCCAGCTAATTGCCCTTAAGCCCCGACCAGCAACAACTCTTCCATCAATCAGCCGCTCTCCGGGCCCCCAAGTGAAATTTCTTAATCCAGAGCCGATTTTCGTCAACCCCCCCCCCCCCCAACGTGGGTATGGACAAATAGAAATCAGAGAACTGCGAAATAAATTCATAACCTCCCATCGTTCATCCGTCACTCGTCATTCGTCTGCCTCCCCCGCCGGGGGAGGGGGGGTGGTAAATGACTGCCGGTGTATGACCACACAAGCACCAGTGCGGCTGGTAGCTTCTGACGAATCGAAATGTCATCAATCACCGCTAACGCCATGGCCAAGTGACACCGCCTGACGGGCGAAGGCCGGGGGGAGGGAGGGGCGGATTGACACCGACCGAGGAGTGTGATCAACCGCCCGCAAGGAATGTCAACTGATAACTTATCGCTTTCTTTAGTGGATTTGTTGTTGTTGTTGTTGTGTTTGCGTCAGCCGTCCTTAAGTCCATTTCGGTATTGGATTCTGATTCTGTTGACTTTCCCCCTGCGCAACACTCACACACACACGCACACAATTCAACTGTCAGAAATTCAATTGGGAAATTGTTATGCCCGTCGCAGGACTCCACAGGCTCTCCACCGCCCGCCCGCCCGCCCATGAGCGGCCATCGCATGTTTGTCAGAAAGAAATAAGAAAATGTCAGAGGAATTAATATTTTTCTCGCCTCACATCCCGACCGTCGACGCCGTCGCCGCTGCTGCTGCCACTCGCCCCAGGGCGAAGATTGACAGATTTGAGGAGCGAAGCCGGGGATCTAATTCTTCTGACCAAGTAAACACTGCTTGACGTGCACAGGCGGTGCGGCGACGGCGGAGGAGCACCGATTATGGACAGCGGCATTGTCACGTTTGTGGTTGGTTTGTGTTTGATGGCTGGCCAGGCGGGTACAGGGTGGTGGTGTCCTGTCAAAGTCAAGTTCATAATTTTGCCCGAAACTTGCGGTGGGCGGTGAGGCGCCGCCAATAATGGCTTCGTTCCAACCGACTAGAGTTAGACAATTTTCACTTTTGTCCTCTTCATCGCGGCATTAGTTTGATCGAGTGTCCTGACCCCATCCAGACCGGCCTAAGCGACGGGGCACGTCAAATTCATGAGGGAACGACGACGTCGTCGGGGAGAAAACTCATTGAAATGATAATGGCGTTTGGCTTTGTTCAGTTTCTGTTTACTTTTGATTACATCGGGCGGGAATTTGTGAGTTTCCGCAACTTGTGTTGGCTCTGGGCTTTTGGGGGAGTGTTCAGCTTTTTTTTTATTTTTCTTTTGCCTTCGTTTTGTTTCTTCCTATTGTGCGCCGCTTATTTTGAGACGAAAGATAAACGGGAAAGTTTTGGTTTCTGCCTCGTCTTCGGGTTCTGCCGCCCGCCCACGGCTGTGCGGTGCTGTTTATTATTTACAGTCACCCTCTGTGAGGAGATATTAAATTCTTTTTGTCAGAGAACTCTCATTGACAGTTAATGGCGGATGGATGGGGTGGACCTGCGATATGGACTGGACGGAAGTTGTTCTTTCCTCTGAATCATGATGGGTTGGCCGGGGTGGGGGGGGGGAAGGGAGGCATACTTGTCATTTGCCTTCTTGGCCAGGTGGGTTTGTTGTTGCCGCTAGTGTTGTTTTTCTAATCACAACTTTGGAGCTGGATCTCTTCTGTGGGTGACAGATGTTCTGGGAAACGAGTTGAGTTATAAGTGAGTTGACATCTCATCAGTAGTGGATGAAGCAAACGGACGAAACAAACGACTTGTTTTTTGAAAGACTTCCCAGCTGTCAAAAGAGGTGCTCCACAAAACAGCACAATTGGTGACACTTACCTACTTATGATTAGGTACAGGCTGATAAGGAATACCGAGGGAAACCAGTTTTCTTTGGCGAACACTACTATATGGGGTGGTCCTTGGCCGCAGTCCATGTGGCCTTGTAAACTCCCATTTTCCAGCGTTATCCGTCTTCAGCCTTGAAGCTTACGAGGATTGAGGTTCTGCTCTACCTTGTTGCCCCACGAACTGTTAGTCAAAGATATACTAGTCAACTGATTCGAGAAACTCCGATTCAGCCGTTGTCCCTGAACTACATTCCCTGTCTCTTGCCATTCAAAGTTCATCATTTCTAGTCGTAGCGGATGCTACTTGACTTCAACATTCAGGCCAGACAACACCCGAAGGAAGGTATTTTGAAATCATTGCTGAGGTTAATAGCTTGATCCAGTTTGTAAATGAGCCAACAAGAATACCTGACATTGCAGATCATACCGTCAACACCTTCTACCTCTTTCTCACGTCTCAGCCTGAGAAATATTCAATTGACGTACTGTCGCCTCTAGGCTCGTCAGACCACTGTGTCGTATCAGCCATTTTCCGTACTCGCCCCTATCAGTGAGAGAACAAATCCCTTAACGAACAGTATGGCTCCTTGAAAAAGCCAATTGAAGCGGCCTAAACAATTTTATTAGGGATTTTAACTGGTCAATAGCTTCATCGATAGTGACGTGGATGTCGCTTCATCATCCATCATTGCTCACAGAGTGAAGACTATCAAACCCAAGATAAACGCGTGGTATGACTCGAGCTGCAAAGAGGCTATCAGGTTAAGGGAAATCAGCTTCCGAACTTTCAAAGTCAATCCTTCTGAAAAAAACCGGAAGAAGTATAAACGGGCCCCAAACGACTGCAATTGTGGTCGCCGTAGCGCAGTGGTAAGTGCATCGACTGCGGCGCAGAAAAGTCTGGGTTCGATTCCCGGACGGGGGACACCTAGCATTTTTTCACGGCACCACCTCTTTCGAGTTGCTGACAACACTCAAGGAGTATTAATTGTCTATGGAAAGCTTCTCAAATCTCGCCGTTCGGAATCGGCAAAAAACTGTAGGTCCCTTCTACTCGTGAAGAACAATAGCATGCACAACACGAGTAGTTGTTGTAGAAGCTATGCCCTGGTCCGTTATGGGCTGTAGTGCCACTCAATTATTATTATTATAAACGACTGCAATTCACTATTAAGACGTGAAAACGACCAAAAGTTGAGGCAAAAAGTGCTACAATGTCTCAAGGGTAGCAAAAACTTTTGGTCTTTTGTGAAAAACATAAGAAACTCAGCCTCGTTCTCAATTCCGACGCTCATTCACAATGACATTCCAGCTGTCAGCTCTTTAGACAAAGCAAATCTGCTAGCTGCACATTTTGCAGGCAGCTCAACGCTACCAGATTGTGCTCTGCCGTCTGTACTTGAGAGTGTAAATTTCTCCATGGGAAAAATTCATTTTCGCACTCGTACAGTTGCAAGAGCACTAAAGCTTGTCCGGATGGTATACCCTCTGTTCTTCTGAAGAGGTGATCTTCTACGCTGGCAAAACCACTGCGCAAGCTTTTCCATCTGTCCTACTCTGGACTCTTCCCGAGTAAGTGGAAAAAAGCATTTGTCCAGCCCGTCCCGAAAAAGGGCGCAACATCATCACCCACTTCCTACCGACCACAGCACTTACGTCCCTACATTCTAAGGTCATAAACCGTCAGCTTAAGAAATATCTTGAGGCTCGAAAGCTTCTTAATGACCGGCAGTACGGCTTCGGCAGCATCAGGTCCACTGATGATTTGATGATACATCTCACCGAAAAATGGTACCAATCTTTCCACAATGTAGGAGAAAGCAAGACTGTTGCACTAGATATTTCAAAGGTATTTGACAGAGTCTGGCATAAGGCTTTCTTGTCAAAAATGCGTGCTTTGGTGTCTACAAATCTCTTCTTCAATGGATTAGAAATTACGTTTCGAACTGTTCAATACAAGTCGTGCTGGATGGGTTCAAGTCTGATATCCACTATATTAATGCTGATGTTCCCCAAGGCTCTGTTCTATCTCCGACACTCTTTCTCTTTATCATAAATGATGTCCTGTCCGTTACTTCTAATCCAATCCACTCCTTCGCACTACCCTCAACTTTTCATATTTGTTCTTTGGCTCTCGACCCTCATCTTCAGCCATAGACGTGGAACGGCAGCGTTAAGTTAGGCTCATTTAATTCTGATCTTGACGGCATATTTGATTGGGGTTAGAAGAATAGAGTGCAATTGAGTGCTTCCAAGATCCAGTGCTGTCTACTGTCACTCAAGCATTCCCCAAATATCCAGCCATTATCCATGGACGGCACCTGCGTTGTTGAAACTGAAAAACTTTAGTTGGAACGATCACATATTCGAGATCGCCAAAAATGCAGCGAAATGTCTAGATTCCAAGAGATGCAAGAAACATTTCACTCTTTTTGATCTGACAACAATATTAAATCCGCCAAAACTCGTTTCTAGTCTGGAGCGCCTAAGACATCCCTGCACGCAGTAGTTAGAATGCAATAGCAAGCGATAAAACTTATTGGTATTAGAATGTGAACTCAAATGGCTCGCTAGAACATCGACGAAATGTTGCGTCTTTGTCACTATTTTTTCGCTATTATAACAAACAATGCTCTAATGAATTAGCCAGTTTGATTCCTCCCCTTCAAGAATTTACCCGCAATACTCACCTCGCTAGGACTGCCCACCAGTTCACCCTTAAACCCACCATCGGATGTAAGTTTAGAGACTCGTTCTTCAGCCGCACTACACGAATATGGGATGCTTTTTCCAGCTCAATATTTTACTCCCAGTACATTCCACAGTGCACCGGTACCTCCTTTTCATCTCTTCCTCTATACCTTCGGAACGTGCTGTGACTTAATTTCGGTCACTTAGGGGAACTAAATAATCCTTTTAGCGCGCGCCAATTATAAAAAAAAGACTCTTGAAGTTTTTTCATTCGGGTGTCATTGCTTCTTAATCGTACAACCAAAATGAATTGGTTCTTCGCCAGAAGGTTATGCCGTCAAACAGAAGAGTTACGTTTTGCTTCGCTTTGAGGTCTTTTCATTGCTCAGCGTTTACTGCAGATACAATGTTCTCCACTGCCTCACTTCCTGAATGGTTCATTTTTTCCAGACAACGTCCGGCTTCACTATCTCTACACTCAATACGAAATGCGAGTCCCTTTTAAATCGATGCTCACTGACAATGTTATTGACTGATGCTTCTTAATGGCACGGGTTTGTGGGAAACAATCGAAAGAATACAGACTCTGAAGGGCTGATGCAAAGGAGACTTTTTCTTTTTCTTCGAGTGGCATCGCAATCCATTGTGGACCCTGGCCATAACCAACTTGTCTTTCCAGCTAGCACGAACTCTCGCCGGCTGCCGAAAGTTTCGCACTCCATGTTGGTTTAGGTCCCCGTTCACTTGCGTGTGCCTGCTCAACATAGGCCGTAGTCTGTTGCGTTCGTCGGACTTCGAAATTTTTTCGGGCCAAGGTAGTGCTGTCCATACGCCCTACATGGCCTAGCCATCTTGGCATTGGCGTTGACAAAACATGTCGCAGTCCCTTGTGGGCTGTAGTGTCACTCAATTAGTAAGTTCTTCAATCTTTTAAAGGGACCTCACATTCCACCTGTACGACCGAAAATCGTTGTCCTCGATTCGTTCCAGATGATGTGACTGAATATATGAATCGCATGATTCAAAATTACGTTTATTACAATATAAGTAGTGGCAACGGAGTCACTGATGGGCTCAAGGACCATTGGTAGGAGAACATGACTGGTAATGACAGTTTGACTAGACACTATATTCTGGTGACACGGGAGGTGAGGAGCCCCTTTGTTTCAGCCTGTCCGTCCGATAAACCCGCCTATGATAATGAAGAGACGAGTGCCATGCGGACTAGCCTGCCTCACTATGTTCGCTTTACTGGCAGGACCAGTCACTTATGAGGATTTTCCCCCTCAGTCTGAATTTGTATTGCAATCGGGTGTTGTGAGCTGTAGAACAGCAGATGTTTTGAAAGGGCTCCGTACGAAGTAATTGAATTGATTGTCCTCCAAACAGAGACTCATTTGGGTAACTGAGGCAGTCTTAGGGCTGTTGATGGACCCCACATCTGTGCCCTTTCCATGTTTTGAAGGGTGTTCCAACAAGAACGCAAGATTTAAATTTTAGATCGTGAATTCTTTAATATATCGTAAAGTAGACAGGATGAAGTTGTGTGTGGAATAACACATCGGCCAGATGGCCGCCGCGGCTTTGCTGACACATACGCAATCTTTTTATGAAATTTTCAATGACCGTTTTGAATAAATGCTGCGGTATTTCATTAATGCAACGCCCAATTTCCTCTTTTAAGGCTTGAGTCGTAGTCGGCTTGTTCGCATAAACCATCGATTTCAAAAAATCCCAAAGAAGAAATTCCAATGGTGTTAAATCGCACGGCGGCCAATTTTGGTCTCCAAAACGTTAAATAACACGAGAGGGATATGACTGATGCAGCAATTGAGTTGTTTCTCTGGCTGTATGAGATGTGGCGCCGTCTTGCTGAAACCACATCCCCTCCACATTCATTTCTTCAATTCTAGGCACGAAAAAATTGGTTATCATTTCACGATAACGAACACCATTGACTGTCTGCGCTTGACCTGACTAATTTTCATAAGAAAGCGGTCCAATGATTCCTCCAGCCCAAAATCCACACCACACAGTGACACGTTGAGGATGCATTTGCTTCTCGTGAATCACTCTAGGATTTTCCTCGCCCCAAATGCGACAATTCTGCCTATTGACGAAGTCATCAAGATGGAAATGGGCCTTCTCACTCTCATGTTGTCTCTCCAATACCCAATTAAGGAACTCCGTTCGCTGTGCATGGTCATCTGGCTTCAGTTCCTGAGTCAATTGAACTTTGTTTGCATGAAGATGCAAATCTTTCGTCAAAATTCGCTGCATAGTGGATTTGGAAACACAAATTTGCGGTGTCGAATAGAGGTGGATGGAGTTTGAGCGACATCATCACGTACTGCTGCGATATTTTCGGTCGATCGACCCGGTCGTAGGCGCGTTGTTGTCTTTACATCAGTTACAGACCCAGTTTCAGCAAATTTTTC
Organism: Eristalinus sepulchralis; assembly: GCA_944738645.1. Classification (NCBI taxonomy): domain Eukaryota; kingdom Metazoa; phylum Arthropoda; class Insecta; order Diptera; family Syrphidae; genus Eristalinus; species Eristalinus sepulchralis. The sequence continues at coordinate 74,281,292 of OX122882.1, forward strand.
TATTAATCGCTTTACAGTTGACTCTTTTGGAGCGTTAGCAGCTGCAAAACTTTCACCATTTTGGTAAAACAATTTCACAACGAGAATGCATTGTTCATTCGTGTAGTGAATTTTTATTAACTTAGTATCTTTTACTAACAAACAAAAATAATTGTTTAAATGTTAAACAATGACGATTCGAATGGCGCCAAATTTAAATCTTGCGTTCTTGTTGGACACGCTTTATAATCGAATCCACTTCTTCGCTTATGACATTCTCTCAGCTTCTCATATTTGTACCGTGACTCCCGTCCGTTAACTCACCTGGGTAGGCATTGGAATAGCTCAGCCTCAGACCCTCCATGGGTCTCAGGACTGACAACATCAATCAATCAATTTTCAATATAAATTTTCTTAAATCTCGCCGTTCGGAGTCAGCAATTAACTGTAGGTCCCTTCTACTCGTGAGAGGACAGTGGCACGCACAACACGAGTAATTTTTGTGGAAGCTAGGACCTTGTGGTTTGTAAAGTAAATTAAATAAATTATTAAGGATCAATGCTGTCACTGCCACACCAAGCGTCCTTCAAATAGTCAGTCTTCATGAGTGGACGACACAAAGAAAACGGAAGAACTTTGCATTCTCGTTATGGGTTTCAATTATCACATTTCAAGTCAAAAATTCTTCGTAATGCCTAGGTTCCTTAAAAGTAGGCTATAATATAGCCCTCTGATTTGGCGACAGTATATAAGACCTTTATGCGCCCCAATCTTGAGTACAACCCTCCTATCAGGTCTGGTGCTCCGAGGACCTCTCCTCACTTACTAAATACAATCCGAGAGCTAGTCATAAAACTTATAGTAGACAAACTCCTCAGAATACCGTGGAAAGGTTTCATTCTTTCAAGTTTTTTGTAGCTATGTCCACAAGAGGTGCTCAAAAATATCAGCCAACTGCATTCCTCCTTAAAGAAGTCACTCAAAATTTACACTTCACCAGGAATAAGTCAATCAATTCATTTAGCCCTCCGTCGGATGAGTACTTAGGCTTAGAGATTCGTTCTACGGACTTGCAATGCTCTTCCCCAATCAATGTTTTCTCTCTTTTACAGTCCACAGGATCAATGTGCAATCCGTACTTCCTTTCCCTATATATCTTGTCTTTGTCAAATATCTCCCTTTTTTTTGCTCTTCTTTTAATGCTTCATAAAAACTGTGACAGTGATCGGATTTAGTTCAATTATGCGCCGTTTTGTTCGATAATCTGTTTTCATCTAGACAGCAACTTCATAATACCTCTATCGTAAAAGCCCCCCTCCTTATTTGCAAAGAACTCGGACAGCCACTTTTCACAAGCCTCTTTTGAGTTCAACCTCACACCACCAAGGGCGTTCACCATGGACAGGGACAGGTGGTAGTCACTTGGCGCTGTGTCCAAGCTATATGGTGGATGCTATAAAACCTCCTATTCGAGTTCCCGTAGCTTCTGACGAGTCATCAACGAAGTGTGTGGTTTGGCGTTGTCCTGGTGGAACGTTATTCCCTTCTTGTTGACCAATTCTGGACGCTTCTGGTCGATCGCCTGCTTCAAGCGGTCCAGTTGTTTGCAGTAGCCGGTAGAACTAAACGTCTGGCCATGTGGGAGCAGCTCATAGTGGATGATTCCCATCCAATCCCACCAAACATACAGAAAAAACCTTCCTGGCCATCAATCCCGGCTTGGCCACTGTTTGGGACGATTCACCGGCCTTCCACCACGACCGTTTTCGCTTGATACTGTCGTATGTGATCCATTTTTCGTCGCCAGTCACCATCCGCTTGAAAAATTCCAGTCGAGTTCGTTACGTTTCAGCAGCATATCAGCTGCTGATTCGGTCAAGAAGGTTTCTTTGCTTCAAATCATACGGCACCCAAACATCAAGCTTATTTTGTATCCAGCCTTCTGAAGATGGTTTAAAATGGTTTGGTGACTTACTCCCATCTCCTGGGCGATGTCACGAGATGCCACATGCCGGTCTAACTCAATGATTTCCATGAATACCGATCGAATTCGTCGTCACAGGTCTTCCGCCGGCTAGCTTATCCATGGTGTCATTTTCACCGGCTCTGAATCGTCGAAACCATTCCTCCGCGGTTCGAAGTGATAGAGTACCATCACCCAAAACACCATTTATCTCACGGAACGTTTCTCTAGCGGATTCGCCTTGAACGAAGGAAAACTTTAAAATAGCGCGAATTTCAGCGTTTGTGAACTGCATGTTTACTCGTCTATAACTGTTGAACGCAATATCCAAACTCATCATGCATAGCGTCGTTTTGTAGGTTGTGCCAAGACCTTTCAAATGATGTAAGGTATTGCCAGATACGAGCTCTGTAGCGCTTTGTACTTAGCCAGAAAATTCAAAAGACAAAAAGGCGGAATATTTGACTACCTTATAATTTAGGCCCGTGCTGTGACCTCATTTTGAGTTCTTGGAGGTACTTTCGATTCCCCAGAATCGAATCGAAGATAATTCCAAAGCCAGAATTATCGACTACAGCAGTCTTGTTCATATAACCCATAGAATTGTGCAAAGCCTTGACGGAAATGGAAAAGATGGAGTCTGTCAGCGTCTATATGGGATGGAAGACTCGAGTTGACACCTCTCTGTAGTTTGCAGAAGTAATCTTTCCTTCTTGATGGTGCTTTTGGTCTGCACGCTAATTTTACAAATGCACCCTCTAACTTCCCTGATCGCGGCCTTGTCATGCTCCTTTCCCCTTTTCTGGTTTTCGTTCCAATTTTAATGAACTACAGCTTCGGACGAAAAAATTCCAAGAATATCCAAACGAATCTCTTGGAAAATATTGTGAGCAGTCCGATGATTGTCCTTAACCTGGATGGAACTCTTGTCTTGTCTTCATCGCCCATCAGCACGAAATTCGTATCTATGTCTGGCATGTCCGTTCTATCGTCCTTATTAAGCTCAGATATATTTTCAAACACGTTTAGTGCATTATGTCCCAAGCATCCCTTCATATATCAAGTTCAGGTGTCCACTTGCCTTGATGGCCCAGTCCTCACGCACATATATTGTCCACACATGTCACTCGAGGAACAATTCCTCATCAACTCTTGAAGCGCAGACGACCGCAAGCACATCTTCACATGCGTGCGCCTTGCAATTTCGGTTACATGTGACACCAATAATTGTCCTCCTCATGAACATTCAGGATAACAAATTATCCTGCAGTTGCTGCAGCTGGATTCCTTGATGAACCAACATGAGCCATCATGTGACTTCCAAAGCAGTGTGCAGTGTGTACACAGAGCTGCTTCGTGTCGTGTACATCGACACCCAATGCATGTGCCCCTCCGGAGCATATATTGTGGCAGAACAGACTTCAGTCTGAACATTCGCTTCCTCTCTGCGGAAGACAATGGAGGGGCGGACACTTAAAATTCCTCAACAATGTCCCTTTAGACAATTGTTGTGAGGTGGAGTTTTATTATCCTCCACCCACCTGATGCGGATGCGGATGCTGTACGGAACTGTGTCAAAATGTTTCGAATTCCTCTTCACACTGGCACAGCACGAACACCGAATGACACCGCAGATGAAGTTCTAAAAGGAGTCTCAGCACCCGGCCTCGTTCGGCTGGGGGGAGTGTTAAGCGTTGACCTCGATTCGTCAGACACACAGGCTGGGTACTTCTTTTGCAAGAATTAACTCAAACCAAGACGTAGGCTGCTGAAAGGACAAGAGGATGCATTTACACCTTCCGCAAAATGCCATTGTCGTTGCTTTATCCTGCACCACAGGAACTCTTATTGAAGTGTCCCTTTTGGAGGCGTCTCCTTTGTGCCGGCAAGTTAGGCTCATCCATCAACTGAGTCCTGGCTCTGGCCTACATTTCATTGGCAATTTCTTAAGCTTAGGGATTGATTTAAACTCATTTTCAAATGAGCTCAAGTCGTGAAATAAATTTAATGCTCTTCACCCTGCCCCACCGCCCACCCACTGACCCAGGATCCGGATACACTTCCAATTACAACTTCAACTCATTAAAAATGCAATTAACCAGATTGATGTACTTTTGTGCTCTCATTTAAGGCTGTTGCTGCTGCTGCTGCTGCTGGTGCTGGAGCGGAGGTGTACGCCACAGTGTGAGCTGCTGAGATAGCACAACAATTTGCAGTCTCATGTCAGCGAAGGACGATGCGGAAGCCAATGTGAAAATAATAAACAATTAAATCGGGAACACGAAGTGGAAAAACTTTTCATTATAATATGCTGCGCGCGTACGGTTGCCAAACCATGTGGAAAATCGAAGGGAAAGGATACAGCCAAACGGGTTTAAACCGTTCGGAGGGTTTGAGGCTATAAGTGATTGGCGTAATAAACGAAATTAAACCCTTCAAGGGCGGACCACAAGTCCGTGCTCGGTTTCATTTTGCAGTGATGGGAGGGGTAGCTGCAGTTTTCGAGTGATCGGAGCTACGCACTATTGGTTTGAAGGCAGTGCAGTGAGTAGGAGGCGAAAGTGAGTGTTGTTCTTCATTCTAAATAGACTTCAGAGTTGTTGGAGGACACAAAAGTCCAGAATGCAACATTCCGATGACAGATCTGTCCCAAGAATTGGCACGAGCTTTAACCTGCAAGATAAAGAAAATGAGCGACGCTATCCTCAACGGCCTACAAGGGACAAAGGACTAGCTTCTGCATCAACTTCTCGTGTTGTGCGTGCTAATGTTCTTTCACGAGTGGAGGGGACTTACAGTTGATTGCCAACTCCGAACGGCCAGATTTGAGAAACTTTTTATTGAGACTCGTTAGCAACTCCAAAGAAGTGGTGCCGAGGTCCAAATGCCTGCCATTTGCTAGAAGCGTCTCTAAATTTGAGCCTGATATAGTATACGGATGAATATACAGTGACGGAATGACCTGCAAGTTACTAAAAGCGGATGAGAAAGCCCTAAGTCAGTCTAAGTCTCTCGAAAAGTTTTGCGTGCGATTTTTGGTACTTTTTGCGTTAATGACATCAGGAGAAGAGGATTTAACGACGAACTCTATGGGTTGTACAGCGACATGCGCCTGGTCCAACGTCTTCAAATACAACTCTTTAGATGGCCATGTAGAATGTATGGACACTACTGCTCCGGCCCGAAAAGTCTTCGAATCTGAGCTCTTGAGGGACAACGCAACAGAGGACGGCCTAGGCTACGGTGACGCACACAAGTGGAGAAGGACCTCAACCAACTTGAAGTGCGCAACTGACGGCAGCTGCCGAAAGTTCGTGCTGGCTGGAGAGGCATGTTGGTTAAGGTCCAGGTTCACCCCAGACTGTAGCGCCACAGGAAGAAGAAGATACAGTGACTTTGGGCAAATGTTGGTCAAACTTTGTACTTATTAATTTTTTTTTAAATTTCTTGCAGGGTTTGTATGTTTTTAACGAGGAATTCTGTTCTTTTAAAGTTCCAAGCTCCTCATGATGCATTAATAATCAAGAAAAATTTCACATTTGGTCACGGGAGCAAGATGGTGTTGCAGCCAAAAATGAGTATGGGGAGTATAAAGTTCGTTTCCAAATGATGGTGGCACATGCAAGTTGTAGCTGGTCTTGGAAGTGATTAACTACTTCTTTGGAAAGGTATGAAATTTGTCAGCAAGTGTGAGTCGGAGTCTGTCTTAGACAGCAACATTGTTTTTTGTCTCTTCGGCATTGTCCAAATTTGTCTTAAACAAACAGCATTTGTGGGAAGTTTTGATTTTCTTCTTGAATTGGATGAACAGTGCAACTGAAGCCCATTGAATGCTTGTACAAGTTTACGGCGGATCTTCTCTTATCGATAAATCATGCAGAGATTGATATCGACGCTTCAAAACTTCTGATTTTAGCGTCGAAGAAAAAGAGCGCCTTGGCCCGTCCGAAAAGTTTAAAGATGAGGAATTTGAGGCTGTACTGGATTAAGAACTGTGCCAACTGCAAAGTGAATTCTCAGAATCATTGTAAGTGACTTAGCAAGCAAGGCAATTGGGTGCCGTACAAGAGATGTTGAGCATGTCCACCTCTGACATGCTCTTTGAAAGACATCAAAGGATGGGACTTTTCAACCGGATGTTGTCTGAAGATGAAAAGTGGATTTTTATCCTGAAGTTGGATGAATCAATCTTCTACAAGAGCCGTCTTTTTGGCCTTTTTGAGCTCTTCCTTCTGCTGGTAGCTTCGATTTCACGATTTTTTTTTAAAGTTGAAAACCTTAAGAACCCTAGGAATATCCCGGTAAACCCGTTCCATTATCGTCTACGTCGACGCAAAAGAAAAACATCCACAGTTCTGCGTATGGAGGGACGAGATGGGTGTGGTGTACTATGAGCTGCTAAAATCGGGACAAACCATGGATGGGAAACGTCATCGATGTATTTAAGCCGTACATGTCGTGAAAAACGGCCAAAAACGACAATTAGGCATGGAAAGTGTGATTTTGCAACATCAAAGCAGCCACTCGGCTGAAAACGCTAAAATATGAGTTCTTACCCCACACATTGTATTCCCCAGACCTTGTTCCTTCCGACTACTGGCTTTTTCGATGGATGCCAAATGATTAAAGGAGTGAGCAGTTCTGGACTTTTAAAAAAATCGAAGGATAGCTCAACGATTTTATCGATGCCAGATCGATGCCACTTATTGTTTAGAGATGGTGTTCGAAAACTACAAAGGCCGTGAAAAATACGAGGTGTCCCGTCCTAGAATCGAATCTAGACCTTCAGCGTGTGGGTCGACGCACTTACCCACTACGCCACGGCGACCACACGCCAATACTAACCTCATTTTAAAGGGAGTTACGAAAAGTGCTTTTTGGGGGTTTTCTATTTCTTTTCCGCAACATTTTCAATCTTATTAGTATTTTATTAAACATTATCTTTCTTTTATTAGAACAGCACATCGCCACACGGCTCTTCGTCTCTCGAATTCTAGAAAGAGATATTCGCAATTAGATGGACACATGGGCTTTAGAGAGGCCAACTACGTAAATCGATAATCTTTTCTTCGATGTATGTCAAGGGAATGCTGAAAAGTAAATCTGTTACCAGAAATGTTCAGCGCAGAGGACTCTAATTCATTTTCCAGAACCAGGAGTTAGTGATTTTTAATTCTAGACCATTATGTAGTCAAAGTATTTTTCCCTTTCTAATTTTTGTCGTCACGTCGTGATGTAAAGGAAGAAACAACAAATTATAACTGCTTAACCGATAGCACTTTCGCCCTCTCTAGATCATGTAAAATCAATTGTAAGAAGAAAAGATGATTCTGTGTGTTACCACCGAGGAGTCGGTGAGACGCGTTCAGAGCTCAATCGCTCCTTTGATTGGCTCTGGACAAGAATAATCCCATTGCCAACATTCAGTTTAAACTCTGATTCGTTGGAAAAACTAAACGTTTTGAGTCTTATTAAGACTGAGCCCAAAGCATTTATTTTTATTTGGTTTTCTGGCTTCAGTAGAGTGCTCTAAGTCAATATTTTAGCAGCCTTTTCCACAGGGAACAGGGCGCCATAAAAAAACCTTCCACTAGATCTGCCTTTTTGGCTTCCTTGAGCTTTTCCTCCTGCTGTTAGCTTCGATTCCACGATTTTGTGTTGAATTGTCTGCCACTTTTGTTAGTTACACACAACATTTACGACTCGGAAAGAGCGTCACACTACGAAGCAGAAGCTTCGGGGTAGTCAAGGCCTTCGTTTCACGTCGACTCCGCGTTAAATATAGACAACAACATTAGTACCGAAATCAAACGCAGAATCACTCTTGCACAGTCGCTACTTCTTTAGGCTCAAGAGGCAGTTGAGCAATAAAGTCTTCTCTCGAAGGACTAAGCTGGCTTTGTTCAACAGTTCCAGTTCTCCTTTACAGAGCGGAAACTTAGACGATGCTATTTTGTGCAATGTTTGGTCCCGTTTGCGTTGATAGCGTCTGAAGGAGAAAATTCAACGACGACATTTTTTGGCTATTTTGCGGCATGGACTGCTCAAGCATCTTCGGATACAGCGCTTAAGGTAGCTAGCCCATGTAGAGCGTATAGGCACCACTTTTTCGGACCGATATGTCTTCGAATCTGAGTCATTTGGACAACGCAACAGAGGACGGCCTAGGTTGAGATGGCGCACACAAGTGAAGAAGGACTTCAGCCAACTTGAAGTGTGCAACTGGACGCAGCTGTCTGGCGAGAGATCGTGCTTGCTGGCGGTGTTTGAAGGTGGAGGCCCAAGTTCACGGCTATAAAGCTGAGAAGAAACAAAATTTTTTTGGAAAAGATTTAATTTCTTTGACAACTTACGTGCTGTCAACGTGAGACGGGGTGCCGGACAAAAAATTCTAGATTTGCACTCCGAATTCATTCTCACCGTTTTTTTCCCTCTATATATTTTCACTTTATTTGGGACTGAGATCAGGAGCTGAATCCACCCTTTACTCCTGTCTGCATCGTGGTGTTCAGATTCGAGTAGGTTTTTCGTAGAACTGTTGCAGCGGTCCTTCACCCGGTCTCGTATGCCACCATTTTTCACATATGGAGCATTTTCTAGCTGCCTTGAAAAAATGCTCATGGTTGCGAAGAAGGAAAAGGAGGAGATGACACAACCGCGAATAGAAGCAACTGTCTGAGATGTGGATGAAACCATCGGCTATTCGGGCTCGGCCACATTAAGCGAATGGACAAAGATGATCCAGCTAAGAGAGTCTCCTCAACCCATCCTCCAGGTTCGAGCCACTGGGACCTTAAATTCTCTCCGTCCCTTCCACACATTGCAAAGTCTATTTCATCCACGCCGCTCTCCCCCGCAAACATCAATAAAAACGAGTCCCCTCCAACCAACGCGTGCATACATTTTTTACACGATCACTTTGGTTGCTAGGCGCCAGGTGAATAATTCAAATCCTTGCATTATCTTCGGCGATATGACGAAAATTAACTTCTCCAGTTGACAGGATATCCTTTACCTGTGTGCCCTTGGGGAAATTTGCATTTTCTTTCACAACGTTTCCCCCCCCCCTTTTCCACCCACCCATCCACCCACCATCGTCAGGACCTTGTGCAAGAGATTCAATAAAAGTTGCGAATAAATCCCTGACTGCTTCTGTATGCGTGCGATGCACCCGGGATGTGGTTGCGGAGAAAGTTTCACATCATACGAGTATGCACCGAAAAGCCCAAAGAGCATGAGCTGGAGCGTAGCGAAGTGCAGAGCAAGGTTCTTCCGTTCCCCACCCACAATCCGTCGGCACGTTTGATCCTTTGTGTCTGTCCCTGTCCGTCCCGTCAGAGACAAAGCAACCCGAGGGTAGGATAAAGAACCTCAAGAATTGGTACAAGAAACATGATTCGCATGATTTAATTTTTACGTTCAACATCATGTTCATCACTTCAGTTCTATCACATTTCCTCCTGCCGCCGCTCAGACGCTCGGCGGCGGCGCGGGCGTCCCACAGGATATCTCTTCTAGTGCGGCTTGCTCACGTAGGTCTTTCCTCTGCCTACGTGAGTGTCAGAAGGATGAAGGACTTGGATGTGCCTTTCATCTGCGGTTGCGATGCGATGAAATGAGCCCACTACTCCTCAAGCTGGTGCTGCCAACAACACTCTATCAAATGTGATAGGGACGTGTGCCAGGTTCTGCGGCTCAAAGGCACACACATGAACAGAGAAATGAAGATCCGAAAAGGAAGTGAATTTCGAATACGTTTGTGGAATCTTTTCCACTGGAGGGGGGGCATAACTTCCTGGGTTCCAAATGATGCATGAGTTGGAGTGTTGGTTTGGCTGTTCGCTTGGCGAGCGGGGGAAACTTGAGGACTGCTGCACCAGCCGAGAGGGAGAGGAAAGTTACTTATGATGTTACGTGCGTCGGAGGTGGTTCAGATGAAAAGTATGTTAATTAGCTTTGAAAGCGGAGCGCCAACCGGGGGCGCACAATGCTCTATGGCACGAGGAACGAGAATTTAATTATTCAAACGAAGGAAGACAGGAAATTGGATGAGAACCAAATGGTGACGGTCCTCGGTCAGGTTATCGGAACGATTCTCAAACAAAATCCGGTCGTCTGTCGAGTTGTGCGCACAGGACCTGTAGGGCCTTCGGAACTAGAAGGTAGTGGACGGCAGCTGGCAGGGAATGTGGAAGGATATTGAAGCGGATGCGATTGAGAATGTTCATTGGGTTCTTTTCCACTGGCAATGCTACCAATTCACTGTCCTCGAGAATGAAGTTTATTGAAAGTTCTCAAGATATTGATTCGAGGAACTTCACCATTGCACGCCCTAGCTCAGGTTTTGGACAACATCTGCTGCAGAAGGAGGAAGCTTCGAAGAGGAGAATCTGGTTTAAGTATTTCTGATGATGGGGAGTGGGCTTGAAAGTGTTCTAGAGGACGACTTCTTAAAATATAATGGATGACACCAAGCACAGAATTGCTTACCTTTCGTTTATTTTTTTTTAACGATTCATTTTGAGGTCAAGTCAAAGTTGAGTTCAATTGATGAACGAAAAAGTCAGAAATCATGACAAGACATCATGACAATGACGTTCAAAAAATAAGGTTCTTCGAATAGGACGATGTCACACATGCTCTTCCATTCATGTCAGGAATTATACTTTTGACGACTCCTTCATGTTTATCAAACAGATAGCTTGGAGTAACTCTATATGTGCACCCCTTTTACGACTGCTCCCATAAAGTAGTTTTCGGTGCAAAAGCCTAACGCTGTCATATACTAATATAGCCACCTTTTTTGTGGCATCCTACGCCTAGTCTTTCGAATACAAGTTACACTATTTTTAAGGAAGGATTGCGATGGTAACCTTTTGATCGGGGACCGTTTGAGGAAATAGTCCTGAGCTATTTTACAATGATTTGTATTAGGTTAGGGATTCGGTGAGGGGAGGCGTGTGATCCAACACACTCATGAAAATAAATAAATGTCACAAAGATGACGTGCACATGTATGAAAATTTGTGTACGATTTCTAGTCGTCCCTTGGGGTTGCTACATCTCCTTTAATCTGGACCAGAGTCTATTCCATTTAAATTGCAAGAAAAATTTTCCGTGGATGCCGTGGAATAGTCTATTTGGCTTTTGTCCAATGATTTCTTTGTTTTCTTCTTCTTGTGGCGCTTCAGTCCGAGGTGGACCCGGGCCTCAAGCAATATGCCCTTCCAGCCAGCACGATCTTTCGCCAGCTGCTTTTAGTTGCGCACTCAAAGTTGGTTTAGGTCCTTTTCCACTTCGGTGATCTCCCTACCCTAGCCCGTCCTCTGTTGTGTTGTCCCAGTGTTTCAAATTCCAAAACTTTTCGGGTCATCATGACCATACGCTCTACATGGCTTAGCCATCTTAAGTTGTATTAGAAGACGCCTGACCAAGCGCATGTCGCTGTACAGCCTAAAGAGTTTGTCGTTAAATCTACTCCTACAACGCTATCAACGCAACCAAAAGAACAAGTTTCTCCAATAGGCTAAACGATTTTTTAAGAGGTATAGGAAAATTTAAAAAAAAAACATAAAATTCAGAAAAATGCATGAAATCTTTATTTGAATCGATGGTACGGTCCACATATTTTAATGTTTGACGATTATTTCATGCAAATGTTAAACTTGACTGTGCCTCCAATGGTCCTTCCGCTTAGTCCAATTTTGGCATACTCTTTCCAACATTTCGGCCGGTATGTCGCAAATAAATGCTTCAATCTTGTCTTCCAATGTTGTCTTGTTGTCTTGTTGAAACCACATGTCATACAAGTCAAGCTCTTGCATTTCTGGCAAAAAAAAAGTTTGATATCATCTCACGGTAGCGCCCACCATTTACAATCACGTTACGATTCGCATCATCTTGGAAGAAGTATGTTCCAATGATGCCACCAGCCCATAAACGGCACCAAACTGTGACTTTTTCTGGATGCATTGGTAGCTCTTGCAATGCTTCTGGCTGATATTCACTCCAAAATCGAAAATTCTGCTTATTTACGTTCCTATTGAGCCAGAAATGAGCTTCGTCGCTGAACACAACTTTTCGATAAAAAAGTGGATCTTCGGCCAACTTTCCAAGAACCCATTCACCAAAAATATTACGTTGCGGTAGGTCGTTCGGCTTCAATTCTTGCACCGACTGTATTTTAAAAGGCATCGCACCTAAATGCTTCCGCAAAATTTTCCACGTTGTTGAGTTACAGAGGCCCAATTGCTGCGAACGGCGACGAATCGATAATTGATGTTCATAATTAGTACTAGCCTATACTCGTACAGCTGCAATATTTTCTTCATTTCGCACTCTACGTAAGCGTGTTGGTGGTTTAATGTCCAACAATGTAAATTTGTTGCGAAATTTAGTCACAATAGTAGCGGCAATAGCCGCTTCAGTGGGTCGATTAAACTGACCATAAAATGGAAGAAGCGCGCGATGAACTTTCTAAACAGAGCACGTATTTTGATAATAAAATTTAATAATTTGCAAGCCTTGTTCTTTTGTAAGACGATTCACGGTTAAATTATAGACCAAACTGAAGATGTTTGACAGTGAAACAAAACACGAAACGTGCGTCAGCTGTTTTAACCAGATAATAGGTAAAAAATCACCCATTACTTTAAGGAGGACTGGGATAATCAAGCAGTTGAACTATTCTGTAGTATATTACTCAGATGTCTTTGAGCCCAAAGGAGCAGCGATTGGCATGAGTGATACTGCGTTTAATTTCGGTGCTGATATTGTTATCCCTATTTACCTCGTATCCGAGGTAGACGAAGTCCTTGACTACCTCGAAGTTTCTGCTGCTTAGTGTGACGCTCTGGCCGAGGCCCCGATGTTGTGTGTCCTTCCTTGATGACAGCGTGTACTTCGTTTTGCCCTCATTAACCCCCAGACCCATTTTAGCAGCTTCCGCTAAAATGCCAACAAACGCGTCATTGACGGCTCGCTGTGTTCGACCAATCACGTCAATGTCGTCGGCGTAAGCTAGCAATTGAGCTGACTTTTGGAAGATCGTACCTCTGGTGTTGACCTGTGAGTTACGCACGATCTTCTCAAGAATAATGTTAAAGAAGCCACATGACAGTGCGTCGCCTTGTCTTAGACCTTTTCTGACATTGAAGGTTTCGGTGAGTTCATTGCCGACCTTGACGAAACAGCAAGAGTCATTGTCATTCTACACAATCTGACGAGTGTGGTAGAAATGTCAAAACTAGACATTGGACTATATAGCTCGTCTCTATGCAAACAGTCATACGCGGCCTTGAAGTCGACGAATAGGTGGTGCGTGTCCATTTGCACTTCTTGCGTCTTTTCCAGGATCTGCCGTAGTGTGAAGATTTGGTCGACTCCCCTGGCCTGGAACCACACCGATAAGGACCTATCAGGTTGTTGTCGAACTGTTTTAGGCGTTCGCACAATACGGAAGTGAGGTCTTGTACGCGATGCTAACGAGACTTATCCCTCTATAGTTGGCGCAGTCGAACGGGTTTTCTTGCTTGAGCACCGTATAAAATATTCTTCTTCTAAATCCTTCAATGCAAACAGGGCCAATGATTGGGCGCAAAGCTGTTCTCCAGAAAGAATCAAAGACTTCTCTCTCCAAACCTTTGTGCCACGGAGCCAGATAGGCATGATTAATGTCGACTTGATCCTTCGAGAAAGGGTTCAACTATTCATGGCCTCTATAGTCCATAGACACGGCGGTTGGCAAGAGCTATTCTGCGCTTTGTTTCGGAACTGATGTATATGCTGATGGACGAAGTCTTTCATTAATTTGACGTTATTACCGCCTAGTGTGACGTTTTGCCCAAGTTCTCGAAGCTATCCCTCCTTTCTCAGTGACTTCACTTTGCCCTAGTTCACTGTTTAGTTCATTTAAGCTGCCTCCGCTTCGATAACAGCAAGCGCTTCATTGACGCCTCGCCGTATTCGAACAGTCACGTTAACGTCATCCGGACAAGCAATCAGTTGAACGAACTTTCCTCTTGAAGATAGTGCCCTTGGTGTTGACTACGCGGACGATGTATAATAATAATAATAATTGAGTGGCGCTACAGCCCATAAGGGACCAGGGCCTAGCTTCTACAGCATCTACTCGTGTTGTGCGTGCTACTGTTCTCTCACGAGTATAAGGGACCTACAGTTTTTTGCCGTCTCCGAACGGCGAGATTTGAGAAGCTTTTCATAGACAATTGATACTCTTTGAGTGTTGGCAGCAACTCGGAAAGAGGTTGTCGACGCACTTACCACTACGCCACGGCGACCACAGACGATGCATGGGTTTTGTAAATGGCGTTGTATACATAGCTCGTCTTTCTGCACACTGTCATATGCGGCCTTGAAATCGACGAATAGGTGGTGAGTGTTGACTTGTATCTCTTGGCTCTCTTTCAGGATCTCCCTGAAGATTTGGTCAGCGGTGCACTTCTCTGGCCTGAAACCTATCAGACAATTGATGAATGGATTAGGAGACTCGGTTGTTGGCGCACTTGAAGATGTTTCCTTCTTCTGCTCTCCTCCATAAATCTTCAACTTCCGTGTTAGAATATCATACTTATATGCCCCATGATTTCCACAAGCAACATCGTTCCTCGGGACTACACTTTACGCTTAGCCTCATTTACTCCTAATTGGAGGAGGCAGTTGCGGGGCGGCAAGAAACTTTGCGAATTCCATAAAAAACACGTGCCAGCAGTTCGTTCCTTTCGCCCGTCTCCGTCATCATGGAGGCTGCCCAAGCAAGCCAGTGTACAGCAGTGTCACCTAAACTAAGATCGATTAATTCCCCACCCGTGTGACGCGCAGAGAGTAGCTGATCCGAGAAGGACACGGGTTGACGAATTCACTGGCAGAACTACAGCCCCCCCCCCCCAACAGAGCACCATAATCTGCCACAACGCACAGCGGCAGCAAACAACGCAATTGTTGATTCATCATGACCCGGCCATCAGCAATTCCTTAATGCAAACAAGCCCGCACACAATCAAACGTCTAAATACCAATTAACGGAATGTAACTTTCTGTGAATGACGACTTAATCCGAGCTGCCGGCCGCCCTCTGGTCGACGGGTGTTTATTAGGCTGTTTATGCCCCGGTTTCCTCCTCTGGCATTCAACGTTAATCCTTCACTGACACCGCCATACCCCCCCCTATCAGGATGTATTAATTTCGCAGCCTCCCCGGCGGCCCCGCCCCCTGGCCGCCTGCCAGAAAAGTAATCAATTTCATTAATCAACAAAAGGAAGCAAATACAAACAGGACCGCCTCATCACATCCTTTGCGGGTCATTACCTGCCTTGATGTGTTCCAATTATGTCCTTTAGGAGCGGACTGCCATCCCCTCCCCCGCCCACCGTTCCAGCGTCTAAGGAGTGATCCAATGCGTGCAATGGAAAATTAATATATCCATCATTCCTAATCCGACTTGTGTGCTGTTCTTGTGTGTGAGCGTGTGTGTGTGTGTGTGTGTAGAGAAGTGTAGCGAGGGTGCCTTCATTTGAATTGCAAACGGAAACCAGCACGAACGATTTCTTTCTGTCTTTCGTCTGGCAAACGACATTAAATGACAATTTGATGTTGGTGATGGGATTGTGGGAAAAGGACGAGACACCCACACATGGACGGAGTTCGTGCCAATCGATACATGGTCCATGCGTGGGCGCATATCCTTGATCTACAATGAGATAGCAATTATGAGGAAGTTCGGCGGGGTAACACAATTAATGTGCTAAACGGATATTTTTGGGACAAGGACTCAGGTCGATTCATTCTCTTGCTTCAAGGGCTGCTTGGTTTGTATTGTGCAGGACTTTAGGTTTTATCTGGCTTCACGATGGAACTTATAGGAGATATTACTTTGCGCTGCAGATTAGTCCGCATATGAATTAATGAATAAAGTTTGACTACACGACAGTGGTACGCGATTGGAAAATGAGGATTAACGTGAGTGGGGTCCAGCACTTATGGGGCTGCAGTCCGTCACGACAATGACTACAACTCTACAGCAAGAGTCGACAGAGTAAAGATGAGGCTAAAATAAAATCGAGATCGCCCTTTTGGCTGAGTCTCTGAATCGCTTGAGAGTCAGGTTTGTCATCAACTACAGTCCATGGTAAGCAGTGCTAAGCTTGAAAGGTAGAAACGATACTTTGAGTCCAGCGTAAATGAGCGAGTGCCCCAACAGTGGCAAAATATGTTGCAAACAAAAGATGTCCTTACGGGTTTCTTCAAGGTATGACAACACAGAGGGAGCTGTTGTTAGGGCAGCCGGAGGTCGAAATCTGCCCGAAATCCTTTCCAACACCACATCGGAGGCTACTGACCTTGGCAATGGTTTGCAACCTTATTGTGGCAAGCCATAACATCCATAAGGGGGCATAGCGAACTTGAGATTGAACAAACTAAAACTCTAAAGCGATTTATTTATTCCATCAGTAGAAGGGACCTACAGCATTTTGCCGACTCCGAACGACGAGGTTTGAGAAGCTTTTCATAGACAATTCATTTTCATTTCAATTGATACTCTTTGAGTTTTGTCAGCAACTCGAAAGAGGGGGTGAAATGAAAAAGTGCAAGGAGTTCCGTCAGGGAATCGAACCTAGACCTTTGCATGTGGGTCGACGCACTTACCCACTACGCTACGGTGACCACAAAAAAAGGCTGTGTTAATAGAGGCATTATTCTGGATTAGTAATTCATTCCTTTTGTTGACCAAGCTGGCCAAACCAGACCAGAAGAGAGTTGACTCTGCACGCATACTAATAGTGGAAAACATGGCTTCCCAAACATTCTGTAGTTTAATAGGTCAATAACAGTGTTTGTGCTCAAGATGATGTAGAGAATTCTTAATGACCAGTTTGGTGCGGTTTGGGGGGCATGGGCCTATGCACACGAGGCAATGTCCTTGATCGCGCTTAACATGGCGAGCTGCCAAGGCTATCCTCGTCCGTGCATAGGTCAAGTTGACATACAGTCTCCCCGTGGCGCCCCCTGGATAGCCATCACAGCATCCGTTGTGTGGTGAACCAATGTATGCAGCGACTGACCTACCAGTCTGTAGGTGGTGCGTGAGGCTAACTCCCTCACCACACAAAAATAACCGAGTTCAGAAACGAGAACATGCCTCGGATATGGACGGATCCAATGATGACGACCCAGCAAACGTACAAAGGATAACGACTTTCAGTTCTGCACGTGGAATGTGAGGTCCCTTAACAGACCACGTGTAGCCGAACAACTTGCGGAGGCCCTTGACTGCTACAAAGCTGATATCACTGCCATCCAGGAAGTGCGGTGGGATGGGCCGGGCAGAAAGAAGATGAAGAACTGCGACATTTACTACAGCGACTGCCACAGGGAGAGAAGGCAGCGCCTCTTCGGAAGCTGGGGAAAGAGGACATCTTTGCTGGCGTCATCGGGAAACACAGCCTGCACGACACGACCTCCGGAAACGGACTCAGGCTGTTGAACTTCGCCGCGGGGCGGAACCTCTCTGTGAGCAGTACGCGGTTCCCACATCTCAGCATCCATAAAGGAACCTGGCGATCCCCTGATCAATCAACCGTCAACCGAATTGATCACGTTGCGATCGACGACAGACACTCCTCAAATATTGTCGATGACCGAAAATTCCGAGGCGCCAACATCGACTCCCATCATCACCTTGTTATAGCCAAGGTCAGAGTCCGGATGTCGAGAGAACAACGGAGTCAAGATAAGCCAAACGGTTTGACGTCGGAAAGCTACAATCGCAACAGATCGCTGGGATCTCTGCCGACTGAGTCTCCCTGAAATTCTCCCAAAGTTCGACGCTGCCTGCACCGACAATAGAAGAAGAGTGGAAACGTTGTCAAAAAGCCATCAAGGAAGCTGCCGCTAATGTGCTGAGTTTCACGCCGCCACCCAGAAGGAACCGATGGTTTGAAGACGAGTGCAGGCAGGCACACGCAGCTGTACAACGAGAGCCGTTCGTGAGCTCTGAGAATAGAAAAGAAGGGAAGAGAACCGGCTTCTCAGAAGGAAAAAGAGAGAGCTTGAGAAGCGCGCGGTCGAAGAGATGAAGAGGTGCTATGATAGGAACGAAGTCCGAACGCTCTACTGAAGGGTGAAACAGCTATCCGGTGGATATAGGACCAGGACCGAAGTCTGTCGGGACCAAATCGGAAACCTCGTAGTAGAGTCGCAATCGATTCTGAGAATTTGGAAAGATCATTTCTGCAGACTCTTAAACGGCAATGACGGCCCAAATCCCGCTGTTAGGCAGAATGTTCCACTTAATTTGGACGATGATAGACAAGAATTCCGTCCCCCCGACTTAGACGAGGTCAAGATAGCAATATCGAGACTGAAGTCGAATAAAGCTGCTGTAGCGGATGGACTGTCCGCAGAACTGTTTAAAGCAGCTGGGGATAACCTGGTTGGGCGCTTGCACCAGCTCATCATTGATCTGGCACGGGACTTTTTTTGTTTAAAGTCTAAATCCACTCATAATTAGTCATTCTTTTCCAAGTAAGGCCCAGTTGGCTTAGTTACCTACATCTTGGATTGGCCAACTCCGTCTTAAATAATGCAGAAATTCGTGTAGTCTTGTCTTGAAAATTGTTTAAACAGTACTTCACATCATTCGGATCTACATCTTACGAGTACATCACTTAGCCGAGTTCAGGCTCAAAAAATGCCATCTGGACTATCGGCGGCACCCAGGGAACAGAATAAGTTTTCTTTAAGGCGTATCCAGTGCCCAGTCAATCTTGACGCAATGAGGGAAAGTGTCCATCATAAATATCCAGCGCCACTAAAGTCGACACTTGGACAGTCCCTGGTCTTGGCTGACGCTCGACGAAATAGCATTTTAAAATTCAAATCCGCACTGGAAGCCCGCAGGACCCTGCAGCAAAAAGCTACGAAAACGTAGACCATCCAAAAATGTAAATGCAGCCTTGAATATTCATCAAACATTTTACACAAACATTCATACATATGAAATCCCCAGGAACACAGGAGGGAAAAATGCATTGATCCTGCCGCCACCGCCTCCACGTCAGAGCGGTGCAGGCAGGCGGCACTCCGCATGCCACAAAGTATCCCAACTTGACAGCTTGCTTATCCAAAACAGGGAAATCGCTCTCAGGGGGCTGCATAAATAAATTTAATTAAAATCAACTTGAGGTGCGCCCTGGCGGTTGTTCGGTGCAGCACCTTCTAACCTTGACAACGCACAACGGGGCCCTTGTGTGGCCAGCCGGTGCGGAGTGGATGGCGTTCACTTCAATAAATGACGGATTACGTCGCCTGCATGACGGCAGCGGTGTGGATGCAAAAATAAATATTCAAGCGCACCACATCGGAATGGATTTTAATTTAAATGCAAAACAATGCTGCATGAAGTGTCGGCCGTCGTCGTCAGGGACGGGTTCTGCTGATCAGATGATGCCTTAAGGAGGTATTCACCGGCCCAGTGGCTGGGCAGAGTGCACCTGACAAGTCCATTTGCATCGCTCCTGCATTGCAATGGGAATTATATGAGGGATAGGGTGAAAACAAATAACAACTCATGGTTGTGGGTGGGTGGAGGAAATGCTTCCAAAGAAAAGTCAATGTACCAAGGATGTACCAGATGGGACTGGCTTATTTCAAGGTCCGTCAGAGAGCCAACAGATGCCCTCCTTGCTACTGACTGATTTTTGGTGGGCTCGCAACAAAAGCCATCACTGTCGTGGGTCGGCGATACATTGATCCAGCCCAAGGGAAAAGAGATGGTCGTAGGAAATGTCAGGGAATAAGATGGGAAAGGTCGCATTTTATCATGGATGTATGTATTCTCGAGTAAAAGAGAGTAATTCATCGTGAGGTTTGATTTTCAGTCGGCTATTTTGGCAGATGACGCTACATGCCCATCAAACCTGGCTTATAATTTTGTTCACTGTCATGTGGCAAGTGATTGTGAAAAGATTCACACACCGAAAGCATTTTCAAATTGTGTAGCTGCATTTTGAAAACCAACGCACTGCGAGATGATTTCGTGCGAATCGAAAATCACTTCTGAAATTTGAGTCGTTGTTAAAACTAGCGGATGATATTTGATCAGTTAGACCACATCCAGGACGAAGTAAAGAGCAGCTGTGGCTGAGAGTGTATGCTAAAGCCAGTAGGAATCGGTTGGCACATTTTATAATATTGGTAAGTTTTTCGTACGGCGAAAGGCGTACAAAATTCAACTTGTGCAATAATTAAAACTCTACGGATCAGCTATGCTTTAATTATGCTCTGCTCTAACCGTTTCCGGAAAATCGTAAGTGAAGAAGAAATGGACAACAAGAAAAATTGTCTTATTTGGCTTATGAGCAACCCGAAGAGTCCATTGAACACACTGGTTTGAGCAGATCAATCATTGAGCCTGTTGAGCATGTTCCCTTCAATGGTAACCGTTGCGCCATGTTAACGGACTATATACTCGTATTTACTAAAAATTCAAGCACATGGTGAGTTTTAATTTTAACAAGACGGCACTTCGAGCTATACAGCGAGTGAAACAGTGGACTTGTTGAGAAATTATTTTGATGAGCACCTTCATTCATGTCTTACTACAGTAAATTGGATCTATTTTGAACTATATCCCGGGATGTATTTGAAGACTTAGTTCTTAAGAAATAAGACGGCTACGATTGACGCTTTGGAAGCTAAAATTCCTCCTCAAATTTCCAGTCCCTTTGTTCTAACGAAAATTGGGCCTTCGAAATTTACCATCTCAGTCGTAGTAGTCGCCAACATACACTTGATGTCATATTAAGAAATATATGCCATGAAGTGTTTATTTAACCTATAATATCAATTCAGAATTTATATTCAAATTTATGTATTTTATTTTACATTATTAATTAAACTACACGATGAATCACCACTTTGGATTAGTGTTTTACTGATTGATTTTGTTTCATATTTATTTTTTTTTTCAAGCAGAAAAAGGTCAAAAAAGCACCTGTTGAGAGAATCAACCATTAAATGGCGAAATTCCAAATTAACTAAAATACCAAAATAAACGAAATCCCGAAATTTCCACAATCTCAGAATGATAAAAATCCCGGTCATAGTTCCAAAATGGCTAAGAGCCTGAAATCGAAAACTTCCTCAAATAGACAGAGTCCCAAAATAGTCAAATCCCCGAAATATCCAAATTCTCTTAGTTACGAAATTTCACAATTCTGCAGAAAGCGAATGTTAGAGAAGTATTACTCCGTCATTTGACATCTGTTCGAACTCGATGGGAAGCGTCCCTGAGCAGCAGAACAGCAGAAATAAATCGTCGTCTCTTCAGTTTGTTTTATATGGGCGCCACGCAATTTACCTGAAACGTCGCAACTTCAGGACCCATCGGTCGTAGCAGATTCCAAATAAGATTTTGCAAGCTATCGATGGACTTCAACTGCACTTTTCTTCCAATTAAAAAAAAAAAATCAAAACTTTCCGCAAATGCTCTTTATTTCAGACAAATTCGAACAGTTTCGAAGAAACAAATGTTGCTGTCCAAAACAGATAAAGATGCGCACTCACCATTGCTGACAAATTTCATATCTTTCCATTAAAGTAGGTAATCACTTTCAAGATCAGCCACATGCAGGAGGCGCCTTTTTTGAAAATGGACCGAATTAGTATTGCCGCTCCATTATTACCGTCAGAAAGGAGACATCTAACACCGTTCTACATATTCTGTGATATATTAATGGACGGCCTTCCAATACCTGAATTTCTAAACACGTAGTTAAGGTACATGAAAGCCTTGGTTGAAATAAAGCCTTTTCATCGAATGATCTCGTCATAGGAATCATTCGGGTAGTACATCTAGGAAACCCTGGTCACCGGGCAACATAAACTCATTTGACACCATCAAAGCAGTGTATTCTCGTTTCCCTATGTTTTTCCCTATTCCAATTTGTTAATACGAAAAACGTCATTTTATAATCTTCTGTCGCCTGTTCGTTTACTCGTCAAAGCTAAGTACCAATACTGGCACCCTTTTCCTCCCATATGCATGCACCTATCCATTGTGTATAGCAATTATCTAAAGTGTCTTTTCCTTTACTCATTACTTATTCCCCTATTTGCTTACTTATTGTGGCGAGATTGGCCAAGCGCCTTTTCCTGGATTTTTTGTTTGTCCAAATTTGATAAGTCCCGCTGTAGGTCGAGTTAGCGTTGAATGTCAAGCTAGGTTTCCACGAAACAAACAGAAGTTACTTTAATAAGAACAATGTAGTTTATAAGGTCGTTAAAATAAATATGAAACGCGTTTTTAATGCAAAACTCTAACTAGTGGTGTAGTGGTAACCAACCCATTGGGACAACGCAACAGAGGACGGTTTAGGCTAAGGTGGCGCACACAAGTTGAGAAGGACATCAGCCAACTTGGACTGCACAACTAGAGGCAGCTGGAGAGGCATGTTGGTTGTGGCCTAATTTCATCCTTGAGCACGGCCCCTTTTGTGCACCAACTAACGTCATTAGGTGTCGTTGCTGTTAATGATTCCATCTTCGGAAGATTTTATTTACTTCCGGGGGTAAATATTAAAACATACCAAACTTATAGCTTGAATTTTATTGTATCAATTCAAGCTTACAACTAGACAGTAGTTACGACAATTTATCTGTTGAACTTCTTTGATCTGTGACTTCATACAGCAAATCTCTGCACTCTGTGGATCTGTACACCGTCTGTGCTAAAGCTTAGGTCTTGGCAGGAGTCTAACATTTACCATTGAAAGTTGTCTGTTGCCCTTCTTGCCTCAAACGCAAGTCTGGCCCTTATTACTCAACCCTCACGAACGTCAAACAGCGCTTCGACCCACAAGCAAACAAATTCTCAGCCTCATCCGTCATGTAGGTAAGCTTCGCGTCGATCAGAGTAAATTTTCATTGGGTGACGAAAAATCCCGAGATTTCAGGCGCTTCTCGAGAAATATCGGTCCTTTGGTGATCGCCGAAATTTCCAGTCATTGTCAAGTCAATTGACTAATGTTTATAATCCCATGTCGTACCCATCGGTTTTCTTGACTTAGGAGCTCGACAGAACCCACAGTATAGTAGCATGACAACAGCAATGGAACAAGTGCTAGAAAAGGGAAATTGAAAGAAAGTTGGGCCAACCAGATATAGGACCAGCTCTACTATTTACAATCGTTTTTGACTCGCCACTGCTGTTTGCAAGAATACCTAATCAAGGGGATCATTGATTCAAATCCGCTCTGTTCTTGTTTCGTAAGTTCATAAGGAACTATATAAGTCGCCTTCTCCGTAAACGAAAGGCGTCATATTGCGTAAAGAACTTGGTGAGTAGTCAGCTCCAGAAGGCACAGATCACCATGGAACTCGAAGATTATTAGGAACGATGCAGCAGTGTGAATACTGCACGATCGACGGAATTTGAAGAGACAGCGAAACTCGAATTTGCGAAACATCCTGTCACGCTGCAAGTTGCTCGAGTACGTCCAAGGAAATTCCCCGGCCTGTAGCCAGCAGGAATCTGACATAACCATCAAATCTTGGATCTTGGATGAAAGTTGTCCACCTCTCCATATTAAGCTTGAACCTTAGTTTCCCATTCCCACTCCTAATGTCTGTCCCACTCCAAAATGGTGACAGAAGTGCATTTTAGAGTCATGTCAATTTTTCCAACAAGGACGTCAGACTACTCCACTACTCCACTCCACAACTTGGCACGACCATAAAAGACAAATTAGAATTTCCCGCAGAACACATGCACTAATTTCGTGTTGCGCACCTAATTATTTCTTGCCTCCCCCGCTCCTTAATTAGCTCTTCAGCGCTCGGCGCTCAGCGCTCATCGCTCTTTGCTTCATGCTCCGCGTCGCATTCCATTAATTACTCACTCGCTCCACCGTTGTGCATCAATTTTCAGTTCTATGCGTCAGCCTCAGTGGTGGCATTTGCACATCCACATACCAAAACAAAGCCCTCACGTCTCATCACCATCCGCATGCACCACCACTTGGGCATACATCCTGCAAGATGCCGCCACACACTCGTCCACGCACACAGATCCCCCCCTTTATGCGGTGCATTCATTAAAAACGAATCAAACTGCAAATTGTGTGTACACCGTCGTGCACATATCGAGCTGCAACCCGCAAACAAGTTTCAATTATCCACCCAGTCCTCAGAGTGGCGCAGCGAAGCCGTCACCGTCGACGCTCTTGCCCGCCATTTGACTTGGAAATTATACAAAACTTAGCACTTCCACCCAATTTGCATTTGAGGAGAACACCGCGGCGTACATCGTCGCTAAGTCGAGGACTAACGCTTGCAACAAGCAGCATGACGACAAACATCGACGCGTTGGTGCATTCCTTGCGTTCGCTCGACACGGCTAAGGACCGACACCAAAGGACGTGGATAAATGCATGGAAATCTGAAATGGCAGACGGGCAGGATCTTCACGTCATTTCGCTTCCGCAAAACCGAATCGTATGCCATATCATTTGCGTAAGTCAAACACAAGCTGAATCCTTGAAATTCCCCTCCTCCTGTTCTTATTATCATCAACGATGTGAATGGAGGGGTGGTGTGGAGGGGGTGGGTTTTGAAGTTTGACGAGTTTTCGAATGGAAAACAATGTTGTTAAGTTTTCGAAAAATTTTCAAAAAAAAATATCCCTCTCGTACGACGATGCTTATCTTAATTATACTGCGATGTGGGTAGGTACAGTGTGTGCGACAAGAAAGTCTTGAAGTTGTCAATGACCTGTTATAGGAGTAGTTTTAAGACTATTGAGAGTTTTAAGAGGATCAGTAGGGGGGTTGGCATTTCACCATGAAAGTCTTTGAAGGCTTCTGGTTGCCCAGGAAGGGGTACAGTCGAAAGCGAATTGAATCATTGTAGAAGTAAGACATTTCCTACATATGTACTCCTAGCAAATATAAAAGTATTACCGGCATCTTTGGCATCGAAAGGAATGTTACTTAGGGCGATTATCAAACGCACGCCGATGCTGTTTCAGGTCATGATGTTTCAGGACAGAAAAATGCTGCCTATCTTCAAGAATAGCAAATTGACACTCTTCTATTGACTTGAAGGAGGCTTACGAGGGCTATTCTTAGAGACAGACTAGACTGTCTGCCAAGCTCGTCACATTGTGTAGGATGACGACGGAGAACTTTTACAGCTTTGTCAAGACCCGTAACGTATTGATTGACAGCTTCAATGTTAAGAAAGGTTTTTGACAAGGTGACACGCTTTAAGGCGACCTTTTGAACAAAATTCTTGAGAAGAGCGTGTGTAACACAAAAGTCAACACTCAAGACATGGTCTTGATATTCTCTATTCAACAACTATTCTATGGGGATAACATTGACATGATGAGACAAAAGTGACCAACGCCGTCTCGTTGGAACATCAACGTCTTGCACCATCAGGCCGTAGAAACTTTAAGGTAACCAAAAACTTCATTAACTTCGACTTTGAAATAGAGTACAGTATCAGTGCCGCTCTTCCTAATCGCTGTTTCTTAGGGCTCAAGAGACAACTGAAAATGAGCTCTATCTGGAAGGAACAAGATGGCTTTGTGAAATACCTTAGTCATCAACATTCAGCTCTCTTCCGCAGATACTTTGATGGTGGTAAAAGCGACGATCTTGTTGTTCTTGAAATGACGGTTACAACACATCACTTAATAAGTCCCGGGGCCAGCCAATAAAAACACATTTTCTAGACAAAGTTCGACTTTATTCATCAACATTCAGGAAACTTTCTTGAAGAGTGATACAATCAGTCCAACGCTGCTCTTACATTTCGATGCCTGTTTTGTAGAACGATTTACCTTGGGCTTAAAAATGGTTTTCAGTTTCGGCCATCACATCTTCATTCGAGTCATATTTTTTTCCGGCGAGCATCTTTTTGAGGTCTTCTCCTTCTTCCTCTTGTTGTACCACGATCTCTCTCCAGCTGCTTCCAGTTGCACACTTCAAGTTAGTTGAGGATCTTCTCCACTTGTGTGCACCACCTTAGCCTAGGCCGTCCACTGTTGCGTTGCCCCAATTGTTCATATTCGAAGACTCTTCGGGCCGAAGCAGTGTTGTCCATATGTTCTACATGGCCTAGCCATCCTAAGCGTTATATCTGAAGACGCTTGGCCAGGCGTATGTCGCTGAACCGCCCATCGAGTTGGTCGTTAAATCTTGTCCTCCAGATGCCATCAACGCAAACAGGACCAAAAATTGCACGCAGAACGTTTATATTCAAAAAGACCAAAGTCTTCCTCATTCGCTTTACACAAGTCGCGTCCAAGTTTTCGCGCAGTAAAGACGAACTATGATGACTAAGCTGTTGTACAAAGCCAGTTTGGTCCTTCGAGAATGGACTCTATTATCCACCTGCCTCTTAACCCAAAGAGGCAGCGAGTGGCAAGAGTAATTCAGTGTTTGATTTCGGTACTGGTGCTTTTGTCCCTATTCACCGCGGAGCCGAGATAGACGAAGTCCTTAACTACCTCGAAATGTCTGCTGCCCATAGTGATGCTCTGTCCGAGACGTCGATGTTCTGCGTCCTGTTCTGCGTCCGTCCCACTTTAGCCGCTTCCGCTTCGATGCTAGCAAACGCCTCATTGACGGCTCGCTGAGTTCGGCCGATCACGTCAATGTCATCCGCATAAGCTAGCAGTTGAACGGACTTGTGGAAGACCGTGCCTCTGGTGTTGACGTGTGAGTTACGCACGATCCCCTCAAGAGTGATGTTCAAGAAGTCGCATGACAGCGCGTCGCCTTTTCTAAATCCTTTTTTGACATCGAAGGTCTCGGTCAGATCGCTACCGACCTTGACGAAGCAGCGAGAGTTCTCCATCGTCATCCTACACAATCTGACGAGTTTGGTAGGGATGCCAAAACTAGACATTGCACTGTATAGCTCGTTTCTATGCACGCTGTCATACGCGGCCTTAAAATTGACGAATAGATGGTGAGTGTCGATTTGTACTTCTCGGGACTTCTCCAGGATTTGCCGTAGTGTGAAGATCTGGTCGATTGTGGACTTCCCTGGCCTGAAACCACACTGATAAGGATCTATCAGGTTGTTGACGAACGGTTTCAGGCGCTCACAATACGGCAGAGAGGATCTTGTAAGCGATGTGAAGAAGACTGGTTCCTCGCTAGTTGGCGCAGTCGAAGGGGTCTCCTTTCTTGTGGGCCGGGCAGAGGACGCTGAGATTCCACTCATCGGGCATGCTTTCTCCCAACCAAATCTTACACATGAGCTGGTGCATGCGACGAACGAGGTCATCTCCAGCTGCTTTAAACAGTTCTGCGGACAGTCTATCCGCTCCAGCAGATTTGTTCAGTCTCGATAGTCGTCGGGAGGAATGATTTCTTGCCTATCATCGTCCAGATTGAGAGGAATATTCTGCCTAACAGCGGGATTTGGGCCGTCATCGCCGTTTAAAAGCCTCCAGAAATGGTCTTTCCAGATTCTGAGCATCGGTTTCGACTCTACCACAAGATGTCCGTTTTGGTCCCGTCAAGCTTCGGTCCTAAGAATATACCCACCTTTCGGTATTACTTTCTCATTCCTAATATCTGCCATAACATCTCTCCATTTCTTCGACTGCACGCTTCTCATGCTCTTTTTGTTTTTTCTTTTGAGAAGCCGGTTCTCTTCCCTTCTTCTCTGTTCGTAGAGCTCACGACAGCTCTCGTTGTTCGATGCAGCGTTGCCTTATAGGCGTGCACTCCCCCTTGTACGTCATTTAAAATATTACCTCACCTCTTCACAATTTCTTATTCCCGGCTCAGGAGTCTGCGGCATATTTTAAATCCCTCGAACAAGCGACATGAGATGTCCTTTTCAATCTTTCACGCACACATTGCGACAAAGCATTGAATCCTGGGACTTAAGGGGCCTCCTTTGACATGCACCGCTTCCCCGTCTGAGTCTGATCCTTTTTATGAGTGCACCCGTAAGCATAGCTTGATGAGTCCTTAATTTATGTATTGCAGCGCGCCATAATTATTACGCAGTCGAAAGGACGTACGTATTCGCATGCAGCAGTGGTGTGCTGGTGCTTCTTCCATTGCCGTAAATACCCCCAATGGCAGCGCTATTACAGAGCACAACGTACCCTCCTGAGTGCTGAGTTCCTATCCCCTTTGTGGACGGGCATGTCTGAGCTCGACCACGTGTGTGTGTGTGTGCAGGATTGCAGAATAAATTACATTTTCGGGGGGTAGGGAGAACGGAGGTCCTTACACAGCACAATTTGTTTGTGTAGTTTTTGAGGCTGCAGCTTATCTTGGAAGATGAATGGCTGTATACAAATTGGTTTAGTTTTAGAGTTGTTTCCTTGACTATCACCAGCTAGCAGTTTCAAGGGCTGGGTCGGTGTGCACAAGCGAGGGGGATGAGTAACATAAATCAGAGATTACATCGGCTGTGTACACATGTACGCATCTTGGGGAACGGAGTTTGGCTTGGGTGTCTGGAATCGAAATGAAAAGTGCAAATTGAGGATTTGCCTGGACTTCATACGCAACGTGGGCAAGAGGGACGCTGGCATCTAGTGCACTAATTGAAGGTTTAGGAAAGGTTGAGTGGAATCATATTTGGCAGCAATTAACCATGGAATCTCCGGCTGTGTCTGGTTTTGAAGTGTGCGCTTGTGAGGACGGCTGCAAATTCACTCAATTGTCTTTTAACCGACTACAATGAAATTGCAAAGCAAGTGGGAGTCCTCTTGGGGGCTTGGGTTTTACGGTAATATTGATGTTTCAGGGATGAGTTAGCGTCTGTTCAGCTGTGAAGAATTACCATCTGGGAATGAAGTGGGAAAGACGGAATAAAAATTCAACGGAAACTTAAGTTTAGGTTGGTAAGATGGAATCCGGATGGGTTTTCGATATTTTTGCGGGGTTAGCAGGTGTCGTTCGTCCTGACAAGCCTATTCCTAACTTGCCTTTTATCACTCATCGTCTTCCAATTTGACATAATTTTTGTAGGACGCCGAGAACATTGAAGACGAGGAAAAGAAAAGAGACGTTTTCGTTTCGACTGTTTATTACAAACTGAGCTTTCTCTCTTTGCTTAATGGCTAATGATAACATAGCAGCGGTAGTGACATGTTATTTTACATAGACGACCTACGAAGGGCATTCTGTTCTATGGTTCGATCGAGTTTCTGTTAAGAGTGATTTGTATGGGTTACATAGGAATACAATTTAATACATAATTTCATTGCACTGAGTACAGGGTGTGTCTTTATAATTATGAATAATTGATACAATACATTTTTTTCTAATAATAATGTGCTACATTTTGTATCTTCTTTGAACGTTGTTGCGGCCTGAGGTCGGTCGGTGTGATAGTCCTTCGACTGTGGATGTCAAATGGGCTTAAGGTCTTCTTCGCTTTTGTACGCCATCACAATCGGAGACGTCATCTGTTTCGTTTTGGCAATGGCTTAGATTCAAAGACTTTTCAGACCAAAACAATGGTGCGAGTGCCTTCTAGTCATCCTAAGCGTTGAAACCTTAGATTAGAGGGTATTTGACATGGAGAGCCAACAGTCGGTCGTCAAATCTATTCCTTCAAGCACTATCACTACAAACTGGATCAAAAGCTGCATATAGAACTTTTTTTTCTAAGGGATGGTGAGCTTCTTCGGGATTTACATAGAGGGCTTTGTCTGTTGGCGGCTTTGTCTACACGGTCATTCATATCGTGTTTTCAAGTAAATAGCGCTGGCACAAGACACCTGGCAAACCCAGCTGTCATTTGAAGTGTCGCAATATAAGTCAAATATTTGGCATATACGATAATGGATCGCACAACAGTAGAATAAAGCCTTAAAATTACTCAAAACTACCAAGAAATATGAAGTTTCAAAAGTAGTCACTTTTAATTACACGATGATTGTCGACTGACTACATAGACAGTCGTATGACCCACTTGGGCGTATTTGAATTTGCATTTAAATTTGCATCTCTATCCTTATAAGATTCAACTTCCGCAAGGATTGAAACCTGTTAACCTTTCACAAGGCCATATATACGCTTCGTGGATTGTGGCACAACAGACAATATGATATTTCGGATATGTCCGTCAGCAATGAGCCACTTTTCTCACTAGGTGGGTATGTAAAAATTTTTCTATGAAAAGTCTTCTCAAATCTCTCCGTTCGAAGTCGGCAAAAAATAGTACAAAGGTTAGTTAGCGACGAGATTTTAGAAAATTTTTATAGAAAGACGCGCTTTGAGTTTTGTTAGCAAGTTGAAAGAGGTGGTGCGAGGTGTTCAGACCGCAAATCAACCCTGGAACTATAGCGTGTGAGTCAACGCAATTACCCACTACGTCGCGGTACCTTCCAGCCACCATCAACCTAAAGTGAAGCAAATAAGCTCCACGTCTGCTCGAATCATAAATCAGCAAGGGCCATTGTGCTACCATGGAATATGAAAAATCAAAATACCAAATCCTCTTACTAGACAGGCAAGATTGAGAACAGCCGCAATTCATCAAGGGCACCGTCTACACTGATGGTATTGATACAGAAGACTGACTTTTTCAGTGTTTTAAGCAGTAATCTTAGCCATAACGAAAGTCCCGCAGATTCTGCAACAAATGGACCTTCCCTACACAGAAATCACATTCATCACAACAGACCATTGGTTTTGAAGGCGTTGCATCCCATTTCATTAGCTCCATGTGTGCCAGACTGCAAAGAGAAGGCCTAAGGCAGGTTACCAGCCACAAAATTATACTCTTTCCCGAACATTCCGGATCTGATGGCAATCAACAGGCTGATGACCAAGCATGGACTGGTGAAGTGCGGAATTGACTGACAATGTCATTCATCCTCCCAGTTGTCCAGCCAAAAGATTCACTGGACAGCTGTCTGTGTCGTTCGTAAATGTACAGTGGCAACACCAATCTGCCTAAGTCTGGTTCGTGCTTGTGGTCTAAGTATAACCTAGGCACAACCAAATCCCTTACTGCACTAGACCCGTCTCACTAATCAGACCATGACTGATGCAAAGGATAAGAACGATGCCTGTACAAATTGTGGAGACGAAGAAGAATCTGTAGAACATCTTCTTTGTGACTGGTCAGGTCTTAAAAAACGACGGTTCATTAAGGGGGTGGTCCTTCCATCTTCTCTTAATTTGGTTGGCAGTCTAAGTTCGCTAAGATTTGTCTGGGTCCTGGGACACCACGGGATCATTGGAAACAAGATTTCCGACGAACTTGCTAGACAAGGATCAAAAGAGGCATCATGGGGCCCGAACCAACCTTAAGACTGTCAGCGTCCTTGGTCAGGGCTTCCATCGAGAGTTAAGCCTCTCGACAGCACAACCAGAGATGGCATGACTCTCCAGGATGCAGGCTGACCAAGTTCAGGCTCCCAAACGTCAGCAGGAAATTCGCCGCTTTCTGTAATCTCTAGACAGAAAAGAGTGCAGAAAACTTGTAGGCGGACAAACGAGATATTTTACCTTCGCTAAGCACAAGTCTGCTTGGGCTTAGTGAAGATACCCCTTGCGACGCCTGTGGAGAATGTGAAGACACTTCAGACAACTTTCTCTTTCAATGTCTCGCCTGTCGTTAGGTGGCGGTTGTTTGGCACCGATGTGGTGGGAGCTGAAAAGTTAAGCTCTTTATCACAGAAGCGTCTGCTGGTCTTTCTTCGAAAAACCAAAAAACTACAGTAAACGAAGATTACTGCCTGGTAGTACAATGGACCAGTTTTTGAGTCTGAGCGCTCCAGTGCAGTGTTTCCCAACCTCCAATAAAAAAAAAATGCACGACGACACGTTCATCAAGTTGGACAACACCAGCGCCATCGCAAACGAAGGCCGGGGGATAATTATCCAACAGAGGCGATTGTAAGGTTGATCTAGACCGGTGTTATAAGGGATTTCAGTTGCCCCACTCAAACGAACAGGAACCTCAAGGCTTTCGTGTTTTTAGGTGAGGCGTTAATTTTGGTCACACAAAAAGGATGAAACAACATGTCGAAATGTACTTGCCTCCTGCATACAGAGATGAAGTACTTTCATTGAGGCAGGAGTGCCGCAAGGTGTCCTAAGTTCACTGTAAGAAGGCACACAGTACGAAGTACGATGATGACCGCAGTTACATTCATTTCATCGAGGTATCCTCGTTTGATCCTTTATATTCAGTTGAAGCAGGGGCATCTTGTCCATTGACACAGTCATGTATGGGCGGAGGCTGCCTTTCTGATTGAAACCTTCCCCGAGTTTGTAAAAAAAAGAGAAAGTCATTTCGTTCACTAATAAGCGTTCGTTTGTGCTCCATACGAATATTTTAAGATCTTCCATGTAATCTGGACGCCTGATTCTGGAATTTTCTTCCTCTTCATATGGCGCTACAGTTCGGGGTAGACCTGGGTATCAACGAACAGTCTCTCTAGGTGACACAATCTTCAGCCATTTGCCAACAAGTTAGTGGCGGGTCATTCTCCCCTTTTGTGCTACTTCATGTCCGTGGGCGTCCTGTATTGCGTTGTCTCCCTGGTTGGAAGGCGAAAACTATTCGGCCTGGGGAAGTGTTGTCCATTCGCTTTAAATGAAGATATAGTCCTAATATTCCGTAAGACCCCTGCCAAAGCAGGACAAACAAATAACTTTTGTTATATGCCGTCCCCCCTAGAAGACATCCTCCATCCATGCTCAAATGTCCAAAAACCCAACGCAAAGGCACCTCATAACGCACGTCATTAGTTCCAGTTTGTGGACACACCTTAACAATCCCGTCAACAAATGATTTCATCCCCCAAACTGAAATTGGTGAAATTTTCCGGGGATTCACAGGAAATTCTGATTTTCCGCACATGCTGTCCTCTCTCGGCATGTGACGCATCGTTCATTTACTTTGTCACCATCACGTCAACGCTATTCCCAAACCGAGAAACTGCCCTCCGGCACGCAGCACCAGCTCAGCCATGGCATCACAAGGACAGCAAAAAGGCGCAACCCATGAGGAGGCAGGCAACCACCTTCAGCCAACGGAATCCCTGCTTCCAGTTTCATTTTTCTTCTCTCCCTAATGTGCGTGAATCGCAAGTGAATAGAATGCCCGTTCAAGTGTGAGGGACTCCGGCCACGAGTGCACCAGCCTCGAAGGAAATCCTTCTCGCATTTCCTTCGGGGCACTTGTGGGGAAATTAAATTTCCAGAAACTTGCATTCACAGGGCCTTCCCCGCTGCTGCCAGCCACAGCACAGTGTCAACCCAACGGCTCGGTCCTCCTCGGCATGGAACATGAAACGTGCCTTTGTTCTTCGCACCCCACCCCACCCCAACAGCAGCGCGCACACACACGGACCGGAGAGCATGCATGCATAGCTGTTGGACTTTTAAACTATTTCAACATTATTAACATTAAGTGCACACTCGGAGAAATTGCGGATTTTGTTTTTTCTCGTCTTGAATCGTTTTTCCTGTGGCAAGGACTCCGCTTGGGCGGGAGTGGGGCGGCTTTACACATAACCCCTCGGTGGAGGCGCGCCCCAAGTGGTGTGGGCCGATGAGGCACTGCAGGGATGCGGTGATGTGGCTCGAACCGTGATTCGAAGAATTACTTTTTGTGTGGAACGACGACGACGGCTGTGACGGTGGTGGTGGCGGGCGAAAATTTAGAACTTAATGCATCGCGTAGATTCTTGTTTTAATGAAGCTGTCGACATTCGGATGGCTTGTATGAGATCTGCCGGAGTGTGCGAGTAATTGAAATTTATGGAATCGCTCCCCCTACCCAAAGGAATATGAAGCTGCAGCTGGATTGTTGCTCTGCGACAAGCCCGGATGACGGGGGTGGGCTGTTATTTTTGGGCAAAATATCTTTTAAGCGATTTTTTCTGTACTCCTCCCCACCGCCGCTGAATGGGATGTGGATGTGGGTGTGGGTGGGTGTTGGGTGCCGGGTGAAATGTAATTTTCCGCAATTTGTGGTAGGAAATAGGAGAAGGATTCCAAGTGAACCGAAAACCGACGGAGAACTACGCGCGCGGAATGTCTGCACATTATTACAAATTTTTTTTCCCTTTTGATTTCTTTTTTCACTCCGCTAACGGTATTGGTTACTGCTGCAGTGGGTGTGGAGGATTCGCGTAATGGCTCAAACCAGAAATAACTTAATGACTTAACAACTTAGGTGCAGACGTAATCCATATTTTCTCCCGAATTACAGAAAATCCGATTTAAGTTCATAGTCTTGGGGATAATCCCTGTTCCCCACCGGTGGGTCGGGGGGAACTAAAAGGAATCTGAGAACAAAGTAATCCTCATTTCCCTCACCCACCTCAACGCCTATCAAACTGCGAGTGTACAGGTACTGTGCGAGACGGTGGTACTGGCGGCAAAGGACGTGAACTATTGAGGGAAGGGTTTGGGGTGCACATAGGGATTAGCTGCGCAAATGATTAGTGGCGTGTGCGGTTTCTTTAAAGTTTTCAGCGTGCGGCGCTATTGCGCATGCAAGAAAGGAATGCTATAACTTATGACAGGTCGTTGTTGACATGGACTTTTAATGAGTACGGCTAAAGGATGTGCCAACAAACGTCTGCTTAATTTACATCAAGGACCTTTTCCGCTGACAAACATTGAGTGACCAGAGTAGAAAGAAGAGCTCTTTTGCCTAAAAGATCTTTTACGTCGACTAGTGATCTGTGAAATTTGAGATCTGTGGACCTTGTAGTCCAGGTCCACGAGGAGGGATAAGAAAAGAATATAGATGAGAGAGAGGTGACAGAGAGGCACGAATAAAATAGAATGCTTATGCAGAGCCAATATTCGAATTCCAGCCTCAAATATAGAAAGACAGAGGAGTACCCAATCTGCATTCTAGGGGATGCTGGTTTGATACTTCTCTCTCTTTCAAACGGCGTGGTTTGACTGGAAGCAACGAACCTAAGACCGAGCTTCACAAGTAGAAACTGCTGATTGCGGTAAGAACCGAGGAATGAGCCTCAATAACACCACGATTTAGAGCCTTCGTGCAGTTTTCTGTGAACGCCTGAGAACTTTAGTCAACAATCATTTGTCTCAATCCACAATTTTCATACTCCGGCAGACCTTCGAATAGATTAAAAAAACGCAATTCGACACCCATCAGCTATTCTTAAGCGTGCATAGAGACGAGATACATAAAAAGTGTTATGTCTAATAATGGTCTTCCTTTTAAGCTCGTTCAATTGTGTATAGTGACGGTGGAGAAATTTTGGTGCATCGAGACCACTCTTAAGCTGATAGAAACTTTCAATGTTAGAAACGGCACGATCTCCTACAAAATCTTTGCAATTGCTCGCATATGCCGATGACATTAACGGAAAAACACAACAGGCTACTAGTTCCTCGTTTGTGAGCATCGGAAAGAAGCGGCTTAAAGGAGTTTTGCAGTCAATGAGGGTACATGCTTCTCACATTGACACTGACAAGACTGATGGGACAAAACGTCACTACGGGCAACTTTGATGAAGTGAAAGATTCTGTCTGCGTCGGCTCCCCAGTATATTCAGGAAGTGGTATACTGATATTGTCTGACTTCTTCTTCTTCTTTAGATGGCGCTACAGTCCGGGGTGGACCTGGGCCTCAACCAGCATGCCTCTACAGCTAGCACGATCTTTTGCCAGCTGCTTCCAATTTCGCACTCCAAGTTGGTTGAGGTCCTTTTCCACTTGTGTGCGTCATAACGGTCTAGGACGTCCTCTCTTGCGTTGTCCCTGTGGCTCGGATTCGAAGACTCTTCGGGCCGGAGCGGTGTTGTCCATCCGCTCTACATGCCCTATCCACCTTAAGCGTTGTATCCGTAGACGCTTGACTAGGCCCATACCGCTGTACAGCCCATACAGTTCGTGGTTGAATCTTCTCCTCCAGATGCCATCAACGCAAACAGGACCAAAAATCGCACGCAGAACTTTTCTCTCGAACAGACTTCCGCATCCGCTTTTAGTAACGTCCAGGTTTCTGCGCCGTAAAGCAGGACAGGGATGATCGAGGTGTTGTACAAAGTCACTTTGGTCGTTCGGGAGAGGGCTTTATTATTCAATTGCCTCTTAAGCTCAAAGAAACAGCGATTGGCAAGAGTGATTCTGCGCTGTCTGACTTAGACGACAGTTAAAAACATAGTGTCTATTATCAAGGAACATAGGGACAGTAAAAAACAAACAAGACTTCTAGATGACAATATCTAGATCTCCGGTTGTGTGTAGTTTGGATAAGAAACTTGAACAGCGACCTCTACTAGCTGTAGGTTGGCATAGATATACTCAAACGAATTTAAATGTCTCAACTCAGTTGAAAAGGTCACGTACACTGAATAAGTTACTTTTCAGCTTGAACCGTCTTCGATGGGCCCTGAAAACTCAAACCGCTAGAACCAGTTTAGCCGCTCTTTTCTCGATACTCAATGCCTCATTTCTAAAACCTTGTGTCCTTTCGATGATTGACATATGCATGACACAAACTTGTACTAACAGGAGCGCACTAGTTGTCGCAGTTGAGGTTGCCTCACCAAATTCCACTCGTCGAACACACTCTCACCCGATCGAATTTTCAGATATTTTGGTGTTTGTACTTTATCAACCGATCCTGCTGTTTTGTTGGTTTTTGTTTGGTAATTAAGAGACTTCACTTAGTTCGGGTCGTTGTAAAAGTGTGACTTTACTTCAGCTCAAAAAAACATAATCTGGAATTTAAGGCAAACTTTTGATCCTGTTTGCGATGATGGCATCTGGAGCAGAAAATTTAACGACGAACTCTCTGTCGTGTTCGAGTACAGCGCTAAAGATGGCTAGGCCATGTAGCCAAGACCAAAAAAGTCTTCGAATCTGAAACATTGGGAAAACGCAACAGAGGATGGCCAAGGCTAAGATGACGCACACAAGTGAAGAAGGACCTTGGAGTGCGCAACTGGCGGCAGCTGGCGAAAGATGGTGTTGGAAGAGGCATGTTGGTTGAGGTCCAGGTCCATCCCGGACTGTACCGTCACAAGAAGAAGAAAAAGAAGAAGAGAAGGAAGAAGAAGAAAAATAAGTTTCGCGAATGTCACGGAAAATAGTTCTTGAAGAAAGCTTATGTTATTTTCCTACGACAGCTGACCAAATCCGAGACGCTGTGGCTGTTTGAGTTGAGAAAGGATACTGTACAAAAACGACACCGAGGTTTGATAGGAGTATTGACAATCAAACCTTTCCCTGGATTACCTGATACATCATATGTACAAGGTGAAATTCATAACTGCATGTGAATTGCTTGGACAGAAACGAATGACAGCGCTTATGTGCGTCTTATCTATTAAGTAGGTACAAGCGACGGTAGTGCGGTCGACGACCGAGTCAACCGTAATCTTGTACCGGATAATAGACGCCTAGGTCGTGGCAACAAAGAGCCAAAAATGAAGAGGTGGGCCACATCAGAAGCAGCCGTTCAAGAATTGCTCCTTTCTTCGACATAGAGTTGAGTTCGAGATCCCACAAGAAACAATAAGCCAACGAAAGGGCAAGACGCTGCTCCGCTAAGGGGCCGCAAATCGGTGTTAAGTGAGTTTCAGGTTGTTGGAAACCCCTTTGTGTGGTGTGTCGTCCGGCAGCCTTCGGTCAGGGAATATGGACTCTTTTCTGTTTCTGTACTTTCTTTCCTTGATCTTTACCAAGCATAGGCATGCATTTTTTGTGTAAAGACTACTGATGTGAAGAGGAGGACAAGAACTGCCCGTCCGACGAGCTTAGCTCAGGAATGACAAGCAGTCCCTCGATCTATGGAATTGCGAACCTACCCGCTGAGTTCTTTTTATATTATCACACCCAAGATGGTGGAAAAACTCAACATCCAGAGTCACTTCTGCTCAAAGATCCGGCACATATTTATCATTGAAATCGGTTTTGACCTCCATGTGACAGAGTTGAGGCGTCTGATGGCCTTCAGGATCCGGATTTTGTGCCCAATTTAATCCAACTCCACACATTGCACCGCATACATACCACAAGTGAATTTTTAAGCACCTTAGGCACATCACTAACATGTGCCAGAGTTTCTGCATGAGAAGACACAATCAATGTCCTTAAGTGGTATTCCAGAAGCCTGACATTCGCTTGCTTCCACCTTTAAGTATTCTTTCCCAAGCAAGTGCCACGAAGCATCCATGATTGCGGGGTGCATGCTCTATGCCAACGCTCGCGGAGTGCTAAAAAATTAAAACAGCTTTTCAGATGCAAACTAACCGCGAGGAATGATCTCCTTCACCACCGTCGCACCCACTACCCGGGATCCCCGTCGATGAGAATAATAGCCCGATTCCCTGCTCCTGTAGCCAACAGAATTGAGCGCAGAATGACGGAGGTGGCTGTTGCGCGGAGGTCGACGTGGCACTTGAGTTTTTACTTAAGCAAAAGATATTTCATTATGGAGTCGTGTTGCTGAATTTCCTGGAAATTTCGTTTTCATAGTTTCGCTTCGCCGCCCACGGTCGGTGGCGCGTCCCTGTGTGGCTGGGGGTTGTCGCCTTGAGTAATTATTTATGCACCGGAAAAGTGTACGTTCGTACGTTTCTCCGTCTGTCGTCTGCGCCTACAGTGGCAACGACGCGGTCGCTTCGGTGCCGGGCTTTGTGCGCGGATTCCATTCACTCAGTCGCCGTGTAATATCGTTTTGCCTGCCCTTTGAACGAGTGAATCCTGTAGGGGGTGGCAGGGTGATTAGGCTGAAGTCGTCGATGCTGAACTATAAAACCGCACGATGACTGAAGGTGCAGGTTGCTGAGGTGATTCCATGGGAATGTGTAATCTCTTAGCGCGACCCATGAAGACGACCATAGGCTGTGCCTGGGAGGGTGTTTTTTCTCCACTAATTGCTTTTCGCTGCTGCCGGGGTGTCGATGGGCGGCTGCGGTTGCCGCGCCGTCGGAGATCTGCAGGAAGGTCCTGGAGCGCATTACCGTGATTAATGGAGTCATTGGGATGTTTTTAATTTCTTAAATTTAATTTAATATATTTTCTTTGAGGGCTCCCCTGTTGACATCGGCCGGTGTATTGTGGTTTGTTATGAAATATGACCATTTTGCGCTGGAGGAGATGGATGTGATGCGAGCGAAGATGTGGTCTTGGCACCAAGTTACTGTCGGAATCATTAATCTTGAGTATTATGCGGTTTTGTTTTGCGTTTTCTTTAATTTTTAGTCCTGCCCTGCAAGGAATTGGAGGGAAGTGTGCAACGCTTGGGGCTGTTGATGGTTTTGTTAAATTTGCCTTGTTGTGTAAGGAACTGGATGAGTTTTGTAGTTTCGGCGGAGTCTTGAAATCGACTGAGGGAACATGAACTGTGAATGAAGTCTCTGAACGACATCTTATGTGAAGGATGAGGCGACTAATGAACTGAACCAGGATGTGGCGGCTGAGCCTTAGACAGCTGGCCAACAGTGAGACATTGGTTCAATTATTGATGCAATGGTCTGGAAATATATGGAATCCATGTGTCTGAAGTTGCTGCAGATGTAAGTGGAGGTTAGCCCTAGTTTGTGTTTTTGATTTAGGGAAAATTATTCTGTGTACAAGCACAAGAAAGCTTACTACCAAAGGCACAGTCACCTTCACATCGCGCACAGGATCCTATCTGCCGTATTGTGTGAACGCCTGAAGCCGTTTGTCAACAACCTGATTTCAGGTCAGGGAAGTCCACCATCGACCAAATCTTCACACTTAGGCAGATCATGGTAAAGACACAAGAAGTTCAAATCGACACTCACCACACGAGCGTCACACTAGAAGGCAGATACCTCGAGGTAATCAATGACTTCGTCTACCTCGGCTCCTCGATAAATAGGGACAACAACACCAGTACCGAAGTCAAACACAGAACCAGTCTTGACAATCGCTGCTTCTTTGGGCTCGAGAGGCATTTAAGTAATAGAGTCCTCCCTCGGTAGGCTACTGGCTCTGTACAACAACATAATCGTTCCAGTCCTCCTTTACGGTGCGGAAACTTGGAGGGAGTGGGAGGGGAAGTACTTAGCCTTTTTGAGAAAAAAGTTCGGTGTGCGGTTTTTTGGTCCTTTTTGCGTTGATGGTGTCAGGAGGAGAAGCTTCAATCTTTAAAGATCTTTAAAGGCTGTACGGCGGTGTGCGCTTACTCAGGCCCCTTTCGGATACAACGCTTAAGATGTCTAAGCCATGGAGAGCGTATGGACATCATTGTTCCAGTCCGAATCCGAGCCATTGGGACAAAGCAACAAAGAATGACCTAGCTTGAGATGGTGCACGCAAGTTGAGAAGGACATGAACCAACTTGGATTGCACAACTAGACACAGCTGGAGAGGCATGTTGGTTAAGGCGCATTTTCACCACTGAAGAAGAATTACGACCAAAGTCTTGAAATTTGTCACAATAAACTGAACAATAGTAAACTTATATTTGAAGGTTAAAGCAACCAAATTGTGTGGAACGACCACCAGGTTAATAAACAGTCAAGACATCATTGCCACGGTTTTTCCGGCTCACAAGTAAAATAGAGTACAATACTTGGTACAAAAGGGGGAAAGGCTGAGCTCGAAAGCACATTCCACATTAGTGTGGCGCAGATAAAGAACGATATTCTTAGCTTAACTCCACGTCCAAAGAAGGGCTTAAGGGTGGACAGATGAGCATTCCTAGAGTGACGTGTATTGGGGGTAAGTTACTGAAGAGGAGGAATGCAGCTGGCTAATTCATTTGAGTACTTTTTGTTGAAATAAAGGCAGTAGAGTGAAAAAGACGCGACAATTCATTGATGTTCTAACTTGTTATAACTACTAGAGCTCGCTGTTGAGTTCTATCCAGTGGGAGTAGGGAGTTTTTGGGAGCTGCAGACCAGAAAGGAGCGTTATTCGCCTTAAGGACTTGATAACTTTTTACTTGCTTCATAAAATTTATGATCAGCGTCAAGCATAATCAAGACATTTGTGAGTGGAAATAATAGACACTCCAGGCACGTATGCTGCGGTCGATTCGTTGCACTCAATGTTCAGTAAGTCGGTCACACATTTCTCTATTTCGCAATCAATGTTTGCTCTGACTTGTTAAAAAGCTGTCAGCTGTGCATAAACCTTCTTATAGGCAAAGAACCTTTCGTAAAGTTCGACGTTATGTGGTCCGAGTGATGCCCAATTGAAGAGAATGTCGTGGAATCGACTTTCGATCGTTTTCTACAGACGCCTAAACGGCAGCGATTAGAACATGAAACACTTTCACCAACCTGTTGTATAACTGACATAGCAACATAACACAAATGCAAATGTATGGATTAAAGTTTTTGCACTAAACGTGGCAGAGAATTTCGACCGAAAATTGGAGTTCTTAAAGTGGCGGCCGTGGTCGCCGTGCAGTAGGGGGTAAGTGAGTCGCCCCACACGCCGAAGGTCTAGGTTCGACCTCGCATTTTATCACGGGACTGCCTCTTTCGACTTGCTGACAACACTCAAAGAGTATCCATTTGTCTATGAAAAGCTTCTCAAATCTCATCGTTTGGTCCCTTCTACTCGTGACACAGTAGCACGCACAACACGAGAAGTTGTTGCAGTTCCTTGTGGGCTGTACTGCCAGTCAATCATTATTAATTTTTTAAGCTCTGTGCTCTAGTTAGTCATCAAGAATACAGGCAGGCGTAGTGAGTGGTTGTGTATCAGGTCTGCGACCAATGATGGATCTGAGCCTCAGTGGTAGCTGCCATCCATTCTTGATGGTCCTGGGGACACTGTTTCCAGTTGTCAGTTGACCAAGCTCTCTAGCCTCCACAATCACTTGGTCCCTACACCGGAGGTTCGGCCTTCCTCTCCATCTCGAACTCGGAGGTT
The DNA here is from genome assembly GCA_944738645.1 of Eristalinus sepulchralis. Classification (NCBI taxonomy): domain Eukaryota; kingdom Metazoa; phylum Arthropoda; class Insecta; order Diptera; family Syrphidae; genus Eristalinus; species Eristalinus sepulchralis. Next base: position 74,323,104 of record OX122882.1, read on the forward strand.
GGGACTTGAAGACTCTCTTAGCTGAGGCGTTATTGTCCATTCGCTGATATGGCCGAGTCACTGTAGTCGACTACATCCCCATCTTGGTACAGCACAAAGAGTTTGTTGTGTCTTCTCCTCCATTCGCCTTCCTCGCAGACGGGACATTATATTCGTATTTTTGTTTCAAAGGAACCTAGACTCTGCTCTGCAGTTTCAGCTCCATATAAGAGTACGGGTAGGATTAGCGTCTTGCAGAGCACTACCTTGGTCCTTCGAGTCAGGAGTTTCGACCCTGACAAACCGACATCAAACCGATTGCCACGGGTGAGTATGTGCCAAGTTTCCATCATGTTGTCGTGTGTGGAGTTCACGTGTGCCCCGAGGTAGACAAACTCTTGAACTTCCTCAAAGGTGTTGCTGTCAATTGTCACAACCCGACCAAGGTATTGTTCGACGGATCGATTCTTTCTTGACAGCATAAATTTGGTTTCAACCTCAGTCACTCAAAGACCAGATCGTTTGGCCTGCTCTTCAATATCCGCGAATGCTTTTACAACGGCTTGCTGGGAACGGGCGACAATATTGATGTCATAAACATATCACAGCAAGATAGTGCCTCCCGTGTTTACTGCTGTCTTCCGCACTATCCTCTCCAGCACAATATTGAAGAAGTCAAACGACAGCTCATCTCCTTGCCGAAATCCAGTGCAGGTTTGGAATGGTTCAGAGGTTCTCGAACCAAACTGCACGGTGCTTCGCGTTGTGTGCGACACATCAAGTTCAGTTTCCTCGCGGGATCCCGAATTCGCCATCGCGTCAAAAAGTTCTTTGGGATGAATGCTGTCGTACAAGGATTTAAAATCAACAAAAAGGTGGAGCGTGTCGATTCGAAACTCATTGGCAGCCGTAGTAGGAGTGTCAATTTACAAACTAGAGACCGTAGGTCCCCTAAATCAAATTCAGGACAATTCCCAATCAGGGACATACATATGTTTGTTTCGGACATGTTTTTGAAAGTGCAAGAAACTCATAAGACACCGTCCGTGAATCAGAAGTGATCCTTTGAATCAGTTTCATGGCATTTTTCAATTTCATAAAATCACTCAAACCACTTCATTCACACAATACCATTCATTTCTCTCAAACTTCACTCCTTTCGCCTTCAAATGAACGAGCGCACAAATTATCTGGCCTTTTGTCTGCACAATCCTGAAGCGAATCCATCAAAATTACGCTTAAGTCCCAGGAAAGAATCAAATCCCCTATTGCCCTCCGCGCACGCAAATGCAAACATTTCATCCGCCGCTGTACCCTTGCCGGCATACCCTTGTCTTATATTAAATTCCTTGCCCACACGCCATTCCGGGAGCTGCGCAAAATTGTTAATCCTGTGAAACAATATTTCAAGCCACATTGGTCCTCAGTCAAAGAGAGCGAAGCCGAACGCAATAAAAGGCACTGCACACGCACACGAGGCACTGCCTTCAAAACATGTTCATACCATGGTCTCCGGAACGAAGAGAAGGCATGTCCTTCGATGGAAGCGGAATGCAATAAACCATTGCAATATCAGTAGATCATTCCGTGCGTCCCCCTTGAATGCCACACATGCGATGCGATGCCTCCTCCTCCAAGGAAGCGGAGCGGCTTTGACGATACGCTCCTGCTCGACGAAGTTTCTGGGCGCACTTACCGAGTATCTCTTTGTCTTTGGTATGCGAAGGAATTTCGCAGAATGCCTGTGATGATGTTGCACTAAATCAACATTATAGATTCTGCATGCAGAAGGACGTGATTATCATCACTCTCAGGATATCGTATACCACATGCAGTCAGACTGGAATACTAATATGAGTGGATGAGGTGGTGTCCTCGTTGCTGAGAGGCGGATGCTTGTTTGCAGGAGTGGAAGGGGGGGGGGGGGGGGGGGGGGATGCTGGTAAGGATTGCGGATTATATGACTAGGTTCATCTTTTTTTTTTGTTCTGTTTGCTCGAGGACGAGATTGTTTACTTGGCTGGGAATTTAAAGGGAATTTTATGAGAGGTAGAATTTGAAATTTTAATTTGAAAACCTGTTCTGGATGGAGTAGAGGCTTAAATCATTTTTTTCGAAATGTTAGGAGCCTTTCAAATACAGAAGGATCTTAACAGCTTGAAGCTACGATATACCTCTTTAAAGAAGTTTGGTTCATTCAATTCCATTTTTGGAATGGAGTTCATAAAGGTATCACAAGGTCCTACCAAGTCGTTATAAGCCACAACTTATATCGTTGCCCGTCCCTGGCCTGGCTTTATCGTTACAAAAGACAACTTCTCATCTATTGGCCAAAATCAGCCACTTCTGAGTGGTTGCTCCCTTTCGACGGTTTAATTGCTGACAGTATACGATTGAGTTAAGAGCTTAGCCATAGGGGAGTAGCTCGTAGTAGATGGCATCCCAGGTATCCCTACCAAAAACTTTTTCAGGAGGGTAATACATAGGGGCGGTTTCGATGAGGAGTGAGAGGACGATGCACAGTGGTGCCCTTGTATGGTGAACGCGAAAATAAATCTGAAACTTCTGAACCCATTGACCGATTTTGAAGAAATGGAAATATGGTATCAGTGTCGTAAGATCCTCCTGCAGTTAGAAAATGGTTGATAAAGCGTGAAGGATAATGACGTAGTATTAAAATAAAACATTTAAAAAACACACTTTTTTGTTTAATTACATTATGAACTCAAAATAGAGCTGGAACGCATAACTTTACTGAAAAATTACTCTTAATACTATTTACTGACAGACTTTTATTGTAAAAAATTGTAAAGTCGGAATTTAGTTTAATAAGGCTTGCGCTTCACTACTTAGTGGGAGTTAATCCTTTATTTTCGGTTCGGGCCTCAAATATGTTATCCAGGGCTCAGATGATACCAACGTTTCATGAATTACATCTTCATTTGTCGCCGAACGAGAAAAATGTCTGCAATAATTCGGTAGTTCCTATAATCCTTATTTTGACTCACCTGTGTCTCCTCTGACAATGATTCGATGAATAACGCTGCTGATGATGAATTTTATGAACCATTCTTCTTCTTCTTGTGGCGCTTCAGTCCGGGGTGGACCTGGGCCTCAACCAACATGCCTCTCCAGCCAGCACGATCTTTCGCCAGCTGCCGCCAGTTGCGCACTCCAAGTTGGTTGAGGTCCTTCTCCACTTGTGTGCGCCACCTTATCCTGGGCCGTCCTCTGTTGCGTTGTCCCAATGGCTCAGATTCGAAGACTTTTCGGGCCGGAGCAGTGGTGTCCATACGCTCTACATGGCCTAGCCATCTTAAGCGTTGTATCTGTAGACGCTTGACTAGGTTCATGCCGCCGTACAGCCCATACAGTTCGTGGTTGAATCTTCTCCACCAGATGCCATCAACGCAAACAGGACCAAAAATCGCAAGCAGAACTTTTCTCTCGAAGAGACCAAGGGCTTCCTCATCCGCTTTTACTAGCGTCCAGGTTTCTGCGCCGTAAAGCAGGACATTGATGATCAAGGTGTTGTACAAAGTCACTTTGGTCGTTCGGGAGAGGGCTTTATTACTCAATTGCCTCTTGAGCCCAAAGAAACAGCGATTGGCAAGAGTGATTCTGCGCTTGATTTCGTGGTGTTATTGTCCCTATTTGCCGGGGAGCCGAAGTAAACGAAGTCCTTAACTACCTCGAAGTTTCTGCTGCCTAGTGTGACGCTCTGTCCGAGACGCCGATGTTGTGTGTCCTTCCTTGATGACAGCATGTACTTCGTTTTGCCCTCATTCACCACCAGACCCATTTTAGCCGCATCCGCTTCAATGCCAGCAAACGCATCATTGACGGCTCGCTGTGTTCGACAAATCACGTCGTCGGCGTAAGCTAGCAATTGAACTGACTTTTGGCAGATCGTGCCTCTGGTGTTTACTTGGGAGTTACGCACGATCTTCTCAAGGATGATAGTAAAAAAGTCACATGACAGTGCGTCGCCTTGTCTAAATCCTTTTTTGGCATTGAAGGTCTCGGTGAGTTCGTTCCCGACCTTGACGGAACAGTGAGCGAGTTTGGTAGGGATGCCAACACTAGACATGGCACTGTTTAGCTCGTCTCTATGCACACTGTCATATGCGGCCTTGAAATCGACGAATAGGTGGTGAGTGTCGATTTGCATTTCTTGGGTCTTTTCCAGGATTTGCCGTAGTGTGAAGATTTGGTCGATGGTGGACTTCCCTGGCCTAAAAACACACTGATAAGGATCTACCAGGTTGTAGACGAACGGTTTCAGGTATTCAAACAAAACGGCAGAGAGGATCTTGTATGCGATATTGTGGAGACTGATCCGTCGGTAGTTGACGCAGTCGAAGGGGTCTCCTTTCTTGTGGACCGGACAAACGACTCTGAGATTCCACTCATTGGGCATGCTTTCCTCCGACCATATCTTACAGATGGGCTGGGGCATGCACCCAACCAGGTCATCCTCAACTGCTTTAAACAGTTCTGCGGACAGTCCATCCGCTCCAGCAGCTTTTTTTGACTTCAGTCTCGATATTGCTATCTTGACCTCGTCTAAGTCGGGGGGACGGAATTCTTGTCTATCATCGTCCAAATTAAATGGAACATTCTGCTTAACAGCGGGATTTGGGCCGTCATCGCCGTTTAAGAGTCTGCAGAAATGATCTTTCCAGATTCTCAGAATCGATTGCGACTCTACTACTAGGTTTCCGTTTTGGTCCCGGAAGGCTTCGGTCCGAACCCTGTATCCACCGGATAGCTGTTTCACCTTTCGGTAAAACTTTCGGACTTCATTCCTATGCTATCTTAACGTAGCTTTATTTTATTAGAAAAGAACGCCCTTACAGCGTCGTTTAGTGATGAGGGTTAGTGAAGAATCTGAGAGTGCTTGATTTTGTTGGCACATGTAGACACCCCACCCATTCTGTCCCAGTCGTCATGGTCTTTCCTACCTCTCTTGGCGAATGCATAATAGATAGCCCCTGTCTAACCACTCCGCCTGATACATAAAGAACGGCCTTCCCCAGGTCCTGGAAGGCAACAATTTTGATCAGCCCCTGAAAGTAGGCAATTTTTCTTTTATTTTATAAAACAACTAAAATCTTAAAAAAAAGGGAAAGAAACTAAACTGTGGCCCCCTAAGAAAAAAACATAAAATTAAAAAATGGAAGAATGAAAAAAAAATTGTGCTGAAGGCCTAACGCTGGTTGAAGGCTGTCGAACGACACACTACACAAAGGGGCTTCCAATAACTTAAGACACCTCTGACCCACTTTTTATGCGTCCACTAAGCTGGTTACCGTCTGTGACCTCTGGAGTCATTTTATTTGTTCAGTGAATTTAAAGTCCTTCTCGGACATATCTGTTTACTCATACATACTTCCAGGGTTTCCTAATGAAGGCCAGTGCAAGACAAGTGCTGAATATGTGTGGGGGTTTAATTATTATCTCCATTTAAGCCCATTGTTGATAATAAAGGTCTCGGTGAGCTCGTTACCGACCTTGACAGAGCAGCGAGAATTCTCCATCGTCGTCCTACACAATCCGACGAGTTTGGTTGGAATGCCAAGACTAGACATAGCTCACCTCTATCCACGCTGTCATATGCGGCCTTAAAGTTACTGAAGTCGTTGTATGGAAATCCCAGTCTCATGTCCTGTCTACCCACTGTGTGGAAGCCTATCAGAACTCCATCTTGCATATTTAGTTTTGATATGCCTAGATCAAGGATGGCTTAGGATGGTTTTTTTGTAGGTTCATGTTTGGCCATATTTGTTGAGATGTTACCGTTGAAATCCAAAAATCGTATTGAGGTCATGCGGTAAATAACTAGGCCGCTCAATGGAGTGAGCCGTGGGTGGTGTTTCTTTAATGGGCGCCACACAGTTGCCCTCCCGCCAACACACTTACTACCCTTACAACTGCGACTATGGGAAGAAATGCGAACTCTCTCTCGACGCGACGCACCAAAAAAATAAAAACAAGAAACGGCTCACACCAACAAAAAAAGGGAGTATACCAAAGATTGTACTTGGCACTAGACTCTAGACAATTCTTTTCTTAGCTTATCCTACTGCTAATTTCTTTTTCTTACATTTCCATGAACTTGAAGATCACTCAAAACCTTAAGTCCACCTTGGGGGACGACACAGTAAACGGAACACATCTAATAGAAGGAATTAAATTTTATGAAAAATAGAATGCTTTGGTACTCGAACCCGGATCTGACGGACCGATTGTAAACGCGCGAGTAATCAGCACATAGTGGAGTTAACGTTTTTTGAAATTATTTTATTTTATTATTTATTTTCAAAAATACTTTTAACAAAATCTGGTATGCCACGAGTTTCACATTGAACTCACTGTAGATTTAGTTTTACAACTCACCCACGCTTCAAACCGTGTTCTACAAGAGAGGCCGAAGGGGAGAGAAAAATAACGCTGACAACATCTTACTACGCTTGATACATGCGGCGATGATACTGCGCAGAGAGTGCTGATCTTTGCATTGCACTGCGTTACTGTTGGTACCCCAAGCCCAGACCATGAATGAAAGCATTCATACTCACTCAGGAAATGAGCACGTGGTCAGAATGTATAAATGATATATCGTTTTCTTATTAGATTTTCGACAGCACATCCAGGCCGCACAGTTTCCACACTTGTCCGCATTAGGGAAACGGATCAGATTCTCGACACCGCAGGGTGAACACTCCAACACTTTTGTTTTCGTTAGGGCGGCACCAGATATTCACTACCGAACACTTCAGGCTGAACACTTCTTGCAATTAGTTTCACGTAAGGTGGTTGGGGGATAGGAACGAGACACAATTCGTTTTGTCCATGTCAGTCTATCGACTTTTACTATTGTCTTGGTGGGGGAAGGGAGTGTGCTGAGCAGTGAATTTTCCAATATATCTTTCAATCAGCGACCTTTGCACCTTTTTTCTATGTTCTTCTATTTAGAACACTGGCCCCTTGTTGACTATTCGCACTATTCTTGTCATTCTCCTAATTTATTTCGCGATAAATTTTATCGAGTGTGCACATCCGAGCGGAATTTTCGCTGTACACCAACTGGCTCACTCATGCCGTCCAAGGCCCTGCCCTATCCTACCGAGCCACGCCATCGCCGATCAGATGTTCCCTTCTTTCGTTCAACATACGGGTTCAACGCCTGATTGCCCGTCAGCCTAATGAGGGACCCACTAACTCTCCAGCCGAACCATATCTGAAACAATTAATCTCATAGCCTCTCTCTCTCTCATTAATCTCAAGGCCACACTCGGTAGAAATATTATAAGACGACAAAGAGGAAAAACAAGTGGTTGCGACGTTGTTTGAATCCGCACCCCGTTTGACCGTGTCAGACATTCTATCAGCTGCACTGCTGCACTATACTGCTGCCCCAAATGCCCACCTCCCATAATGCATCTGTAGCCTATTTTTAGGCGAAAACCTTTCAAAGTGGGATCGCATACAAAAGACTACTCCATCTAGATGTTTTTCCTTCTATTGGCACCCAAATATTTTCAACCACATGTCCAGTGATTATTATTTCCTTTCTGGCTAGCCAGCTTGCTTTACATTTTTCTGGGTTATCTCGATGTCATGGGACGGATGTACCCTTCATTTCTAGTTATCAAGGCCTGCCGTAGATGCGAGTCTGCCAGATAGGCGCCTCCCATGCTGACCCATTACGAGATGGTTGGATTAAGCCCATTAACTTCCCTGGTTGCTCTTGGGAATAGCTCCTGATGAGTTTGATTTAATGGCGCAGTAGCAAGTGGCCTTCGTACGGGCATTGGTCTCGACAAAATGATGAATGATGATATTGATGACTACTCCATGTTCAGGAACCTAGCACACCGTTAGGCAGCATGTTAAGAACAGTCTTGCTAATTCTGATCTGAAAAATGTTGACTGTGGAGTCATAATGGCTGCCTGACTGTCAGTGTAAATTATGATGCCCTCAATTCCTCTCAAAAGAATACAAACAGGGTCTTCTATGACGAAGACCGTTCATCCTTCGATGTCACCACGTCTGTTCCATAACACTTGCCACCTTATCCGAGCAAAGACGAGAGAGTCACGGAGCCACTTTTGGTTACTCTCTAATCTCTACCACGTACTTTTCGTTGCACAGAACAAAATTAACCACCTCTCAATACTCCGTCACGCCACCGAACAGGTTCACGCTCTTATAGCCTGCCTTCAACTTCTACACAAGCACTCCTAGTGACTTTTGTGTCACGACAACTCAAGTTTCTTGCGGGAAGCAAAACCCCCCTCCTGCTATCGTTAAACTTTCCCCGACCTCGGGAAATAAATTGCACCCCAAACTGGGTCAAAGCAATCTCTTCCCCCCCCCCCCCCACCCCAAAAAAAAGGACATTTTCTCCGCTCAACCCCCCAACACCCCGCCTGAATTTTTAAACCCGGCACAATGTTAAATCATGACAACTGCTTCCATCATTTCTTGCTTCCATTTATCCGAACGCATTCACACTTTAATTACACCGAGATGCAGCACCTGCTCTCCTCCTGCACGTCATCAACTTTAATTTCCATCTTCAGCTACAATCAACAGCACAATAGCAACAACACACCAGCAACCGACAACAATTCTTCGCTTAATCTCCCCCAAAATTGACTGCAAGTCGTCGTTCCCGGGGAAGAAAACAAAAAAAAAAAAACAGAAAAACAGAAAACGAAGCACGAGCAACGTAAAAAGTCAATTCACCACCTCTACGCGATAAACACGGCATCCTAAGAGATACAAGCCCTCCCACACAATGCCGTTTGTGTATAACAACCATCCATTCCACCACTCATCTGCCGCCGCCACTGACACCCGCGCCCAGGACGAGACTTGAAAAAGTTTTTTTTTCCTTCGCTCTTCGCTCGCAACACTCTAGCACCCTCACTTTGCATGGTTATTGTGCTTCAATGAGCTTAATAAAGTGTTGTTGTGTCCTGTTTAACTGTTTTCCGCGTTTTTCCCCTCCCCAACCCCGGCAGTTGTTTGCTAGGGGACCCAGCAGTGGGTGAGTGTCTCTGCGTCACCCTCATTGCAGTGCGTTCTAAATCGCGCTGATGGGTGCTGGCAGATTTTCATTATTACTCTCCACCCACCACGCAGCCACCTCATCATCGTCGTTGTCGACGATGCAGGCTCACCGCATTTTTCTCCTTGAACAGTCAAGGATAATGAATGCTAAGGATTCAAAGTGATGTTTTTATGTACTAAACTTATCCTCGCCCGCTGCTTGTGGTAATGGTAGGGCGAGGGAAGGTGCGCTTGTCGCCTAGAACCGCGCGACCCTGAGCAAAATCGGACTGCGCTGCAAATGGTCGTGTCGGAATGGAGAAAGTTTTCATCTTGAAAGTGCAATTCCGTGTCCTGTGTGTGCCCGTAAAGCTGTTGCACTCCTCCTTGGGTGCGATCTCACCGTGGAGAGCTCCCTGCCTCCCTGTGTTGAAGTGTAGTTGTGCACTTAAAGGGACATTTGTAGTCATGCCGTTTGTTTTGTAATGAGCGACACTAGCGAAAAACTTTTCACAGCGAATTTTGGTACTTCTTCACTTCCTGCCTCCCACCCCCCCCCCCCCCACAACACCTATACACACAGGTCCTTTTGTTTATGCGACGGAGATGTGGCTGCCAGCGGGTGAGGATGACGGTAGATCTGTGAAAGACCAGGCGTCACATTAAAAGTTTCAACGAACAGCGTCGAACTGTGAAATTGTATTCGCTGACCTTCACTGCGGGGATTGGGCCGTGTGTCAGGCGCTCCGCCGTTTTCTTCAACAGATCACTGTCCTCAATCAGGCTGAAGAGCCCTCGAAATGAACAAATGAAGCTTGCGCTCGTTTCATTCTAATCCCCGGCAAACTTACCTTCGCCCGCGTAATTCGTGTGTACATCTTGTGTTTATCCTTTTCAAGGATGAGGCTTTCTTTCCCTCCGGAGGAGGATGGAAGTCCTCTCAGCCGAGACAAATGGCACGATGGAAAGGGTTTAAAAACTTTGGTGGTACTGACGACTTGGACGGTTTCGTCGGTGGGGCATGATTAGGTGGCTGAAGTGCTTGTAACTTTGGGATCGTTATGGGAAGGACGTGGTCCAGTAAAGGGTTGTGTGGAATTTTAATTTTATTCCTTTGTAAACTCTCCGGCTGGTTGCTATCTTTTGCGAAGGCCTTAGACACACTCAGCTGGCCGGTGCAAGGTGAAAGCTGATACTAATGAGCGACGTTCTGTTCAGTAGAATGGGAACGTCTGTTGATAAGAAGAGAGATTATTACAAGTCTTTGACTTCTACTGAAGTTTAGACATGCTGTTGTTGGGAGAAGGATAGAATTTTCGTGAACCTGCCTTGGTAAGGTGTGAATGCAGAGTTTTAGACATGGAGGATGGGTTGAAACACAAATTTGCGGTAACTTACTCGAAAACTTTTTTAGGTTTCGTTTTCAAAAACAAAATATTTATATTTTTAGATTTATGGAAGTCTACCGTTCTTAATGATTTGCAAGGATAAACGTAGATTCTGTTGGCTAATCGTACAGTTGGAAACGTTTGTGGCCACAAACAAAAGGGCTATTCAACAGTCCAGCGAATACTGAACAAATCTAGCCAGCACTTGGGACCTTATACGTTCCTACACTCTTCTTCTAACACTTCTACACATTTATAGAGATAATAACAATAATATTTGGGTGGCATAATATCCCACAAGGAACCAGGGCCTAGCGTCTACAACAACTACTCGTGTTGGGCGTCCTACTGTTTCCCTCACGAGTAGGAGGGACCTGCAGTTTTTCGCGAATCCGATCGGCGAGATTTGAGAAGCTTTTCATAGACAATTGATACTCTTTGAGCGTCGTCAGCAACTCGAAAGAGGTGGTGCCGTGAAAAAATTCGGGGTGTCCCGTCCGGGAATCGAACCTAGACCTTCTGCGTGGCAATCGAAGCACTTACCACAAGGCCACGGCGACCACACATGAGAGGTTGTCAAATATCCCTTCCGCTTTTTTGCTCTTCATTCAATGCTTCATAAAAAGTGTTACAGTGATCGGATTTAGTTCAAATATGCGCCGTTTTGTTCGATTATCTGTTTCCATCTAGACGGTAACTTCATAATACCCCACTCGTAGATGCCACCTCCTCTCCTTATTTGCGAAGCGAACAAGCCTCTTTTGAGTTCAACTTCACACCAACAAAGGGCGTTCGCCATGGACTGGAACAGGTCGTAATCACTTGGCGCTATGTCCGGGCTATATGGTGGATGCGATAAAACCTCCCATCCGAGCTCCCGTAGCTTCTGACGAGTCATCAACGAAGTGTGTGGTCTGGCGTTGTCCTGGTGGAACAATACACCCTTCCTGTTGGCCAATTCTGGACACTTCTGGTAGATCGCCTGCTTCAAGCGGTCCAGTTCTTCGCAGTCGATGGCAGAATTAAGCATCTGGCCATAAGGGAGCAGCTCATAGTGGATGATTCCCATCCAATCTCACCAAAAACACAGCAAAACCTTCCTGACCGTCACTGTTTGGCCGGCTTGGTCACTGTTTGGGACGATTCACCGGCCTGCAACCACGACGATTTCGCTTGATATTGTCGCATGTGATCCACTTTTTGTCGCCAGTCACCATCCGCTTCAAAAATGGGTCGAGTTCGTTCCGTTTCAGCAGCACATCGCAGGCGTTCATTCGGTCCAGAAGGTTTGTTTTTTTGCGTCAAATCATGCGGCACCCAAACATCAAGCCTTCTGCAGATGGTTTCAAATGGTTTGGTGACTTACTCCCATCTCCTGGGCGATGTCACGAGATGCCACATGCCGGTCTAACTCGTTGATTTCCATGATTCGATCGGTATTCGTCGTCACAGGTCTTCCATCGGCTGGCATATCCATGGTGTCATTTTCAACGGCCATGAATTGTCGAAACCATTCCTCCGCGGTTCGAAGTGATAGATAGCATCCCCCAAAACATCATTAATCTTGTTTCTCTATCGAATTTGCCTTTAACGAAGGAAACCTTAAAAAAGCGCGTATTTCGGCGTTAGGGAACTGCATGCTTACACGTCTATTGCTGTTGAATGCAATATCCAATCATGCATAGCGTCGTTTTGAAGGTTATGTCAAGACCTTCCAAATGATGTAAAGTATTACCAGACATGAGCTCTGTAGAGCTTTGTACAGAGCCGGAAAATTAAAAAGACAAAAAGGTGGAATGGAGATATTTGACAACCTTATTTATATAGAAATGGAGACTATTATCGTCTTGAAGTACAATCAAAACGTTTATAAATGGAACTCGCATTGTTTCATATGGCCACCGCGCTAACGTTTGCAGCAGTCGATTCTTTGGACCCAATTTTCAACGGCTTTGTCCCACATTGCAGCCGACATGGCCGCTACTTCTGTTGAAAATGCTATCCCACGTTGCAGTTAAATTAAAAGAATTGACTTCCAATAATAGATTATTTATTAGAGCTTTTCAAATGCTTCCTGCCAGACAATTGAAGAACAAGTGAGCGTTATTGCAGAAGAAACTAGAAACAATATGTGAATGACTACTGAGATCAGAAAATTTCGTTAACTAGCAGGTGTGCGTTCAGTAAACATTATATGTCTGAATGTATACAATGCATATTTCAACACTCCCACTCATTGTAAACATTTTACATCAAATTCAAAATTTTCTTCAAGTTAACTCAATTATTTCAATAATTCATTACAAGATAAAATAAACATTATTAAAACAAAGTTTCGATTAATGTGTTTTAAGCATGCCTATCTTATCTCTGTTAGACATAAACGCCGGTGTTGCAAGTGGTTTCGTCAACATGTCAGCCAACTGATCTTCACTTCGAACATATTCCACCTGAATCAATTCTTCTTCGTAAAGTCCACGCACAAAATACAGTCGAACATCAATGTGCTTAGTTCGATGATGAAACTCAGGATTGCGAACCAATCTTATAGCGCTGAGATTATCAACACGCAGCTTTATAGTTCCCTCTTGTATTAAGCCGACATCCTGAAGAAATTGACGCAACCAAATAGCTTCTTTTGCACCGTCCGTAATTGCCATAAACTCTGCTTCGGTTGTTGATAAAGCAACAGTCTTTTGCCTCTGACTCCGCCAAGTTATGACTCCACTTCCAATCATGAACACATAACCCGATGTCGAACGTCTTGTGTCCACATCTCTTGCAAAATCAGCATCAGTGTACCCAATCAAAGTCATATCATCTGAAACACCAAACGTTATTCCCAATGATTTTGTACCATTCAAATATCGCAAGATTCTCTTTAAGGCCTGAACATGCGATTGGTTTGGATTCTGCATAAAACGACTGACTTCTCCCACTGCATATGAAATATCGGGTCGTGAAACGGTCGCAGCATACATCAATGATCCACACGCTTCACGATACGGAAAACTAATATCACTAATGTCTCCTGACTTCGTTAAAACAGTGTTGACGTCAAATGGGGTGGAAATTGACTTCGACTCTATCATTCCAAACTTTTCAATTACACTTTTTATATATGCACTTTGTGAAATGGTTATGGTTTTGGCCTTTCGATCACGTTTTATTTCCATTCCAACATAAAACTGTCCATTTCCCAGGGTAATTTTGAATTTGTCTTGTAGTCCCCCCACAAGTGTATTAATTGACTCTTTGCTATTTGATAAATTGAGACCATCATCAACGTAAAGTAAGACAATTACCTTTTCATCACATATCCTTCCGTAGAACACACATGGATCAGCCATCGATTGTTTCATTCGAAAACTTTTCAGAAATTGTACAAATTTGAGATTCCAAGCCCGTGAGGCTTGTTTAAGCCCATATAAGCTTCGTTTTAAACGACATACTTTACCAGGCTGATAAACTACTCCTTCTGGAACTTCCATATAGATGACCTCCTTCAAGTCCCCATTAAGGAAGGCCGTCTTCACGTCGAATTGTGTTATTTCCATATCTTGTACTGCAGCTATAGCTAACACGCATCGCACTGAATCGTATCGCACTACTGGGGCAAACGTTTGCTGGTAGTCGATGCCAGGTGATTGTGCATAACCCTTTGCCACTAAACGTGCCTTATATTTTTGGTCTTGATTCAATGACGTTTTCAACTTAAAAACCCATTTACTACCAATCACGTTGCACTCCTTTGGTCTTTCAACGATGTCCCACGTATCATTCTCCTTTAGTGAGTTCAGCTCTTCTTCCACAGCATTCATCCATTGAATTGAGTCTTTGGAAGACATAGCTTCTTTGTACGTTGCCGGTTCAAAACAAACTGCTGATAGTGCCATTTCAGCTTGAAAGAAATCTGTTTGTTTTGGATTCAAGCGTAACCCCTCCCTTTTTCTCGGATTTCTGGTAAACTGTAAATTTTCAACGTTGTTGCTCTTTTGTTCCTCATCCAATATAATGCTGTCATTTTCTTCTAGTTTAATCGTTTGTTCATTCATTTTCTCCTCATTACTTTCGGTCATGTTATCTGGAAAAGCATAGTATTCACATTGAATGAAATTTTCATTAAACTTCACATCACAGCTGGTGATGACTTTCTTTGAACTAGTATCAAACAATCGAAAATTTTTACCCGTCAGTCCATATCCTACCAAATGTACCTTTCTGGCTTTAGGATCCCATTTTTTTCGGCTAACTTGAGGAATATGCGCGTAACCAATTGTGCCAAACACTTTTAAATGATCGAGTCTTGGTTTTTTGCCAAACCATTCTTCGTAGGGTGTAATATTTGGACTTCGTGAATTAGTCGATCGATTCAAAATGTAAACAGCCGTTCGAACTGCTTCTGGCCACAATGATTTATCTAACTTGCTAGAGAGTAACATCGTTCTCGCTGACTCTTGAACAATTCGGTTATCTCTTTCGATGAGTCCATTTTGTTCTGCCGTGTACGGAGCACTTCTCTCCATTATAATCCCTCGCTTCGAAAGAAGACTTTGAATCCCTCTGTTTGTAAATTCGCTTCCGTTGTCGCATCGAATCCGTTTCACACGAAGACCTACTGAATTTTCGACAAATAAAAGAAATTCTTTCAGCTTTTCCTCAACCTCTGATTTTTGTTTCAGAAAATAAACTGCTCTAAACGTAGAGGCTTCATCTTTCAGCAGCATCAAAAATCTGGAACCGTCTATACCAGTTTGTTCCATTGGTCCGCATAAGTCAACGTGAAAGCATTCCGCTTTTCGGACAGCACGCTTCTCAGTTGGTGGATGTGAACTTCTATGGGATTTTCCCATCTGGCACTCTTCACAGAAAAATGTATTTTCATTAGAAAAATCAATGCCACTTACCAAGTTGTTATCGACCATTGATTTGATGGTCTTAACGTTGATGTGCCCCAACCGTCGATGCCATTGCTGCAAAGAATTCAACATGTCAGGGTGTTTTGCAGCTAAGCATATATCACCAATTGTTGTCTTTGTACAACGAAACAGCATTCGAAACAGATTAGAGTCGTACTTCACACCCGAAGCAACAATTTCGTTGAACAAATTTGTAATTATACACTGCTTTTCTTTGAAATGCACATCAAAACCTCTTGCTATGACTTGGCCTATTGAGAATAAATTTACAGTTGCCTTAGGTGCATATCGCACATCTTCCAGGCGCTGTTTCTTCCATTGCCCATCAACCCACGACTCAACTTCAATAGTGCCCGTGCCCTCGACATCCAGCATCTCATCATTTGCAAGTTTTACGCACCGCTGAGCTCCTTTCGATGAATATTCAATAAACCAGTCTCTCCGAAAGGTGGTGTGCTTAGTTGCTCCAGAGTCAGCTATCCACAAATTTTCGTATTTAGCTGATAAAATGTCACCGACTGCAGTAAAAGCAACAGATTTCGAAACTTCATTTTTTCTTATGTCAATCGATTTGCCTTTTTGTCTTTGTGGGCAGTTTCGCTGCCAGTGACCAACATTACCGCACAAAAAGCAATTAGACTTTGATTTTCGTTCAAATTGTGTAAACTTTTTCTTCTTTGTTTTTTCGTGTCTCGTTGCGCTAAATGCTACTTCAATATTCGCTGATCTCTCCCGCTCTAACTTGTTGATTGAGTCCTCTTCTAGCTGTAATTTCGCCAACAGTGTGTCCATTGTACGACATTCTTTAATGTTGTACCATACTGTGCGAAAATTGCTAAATTTCGATGTCAGTCCACTAATGACACGACACATTTTTAGGTTGTCCGACAATTTTTCGCCTTGTTCTTCAATTTCATGCGCCAATGTATCAACTTTTGACACAAATGCAGCTACATTCTCCTCATCTTTCATTTTTAGTGCGAAATACTCCTCATAGAGGCCCATGATTCTTACGTCACTTTTCTTGTTATGTATGTTCTCCAGAGTATCCATGATTTCCCTTGCTGATTTGCAGTTCAACACGTGCTTACTTTGATCGGCATTTAGTGATGCAAACAAGATTGACACGGCTCTGCCATCCCTTTGAACCCACCTCCTTTTTGCATCTTCCGATTTTGTCGCAGAAGGTTCCGAAGCTCCACTAACAACATCCACCAAATCATTCGATCGTAATATTGCATTGATTTGGAACTTCCACGTGCGAAAATTACTGCCATCCAGTCGATGAGAAATGAGAGAATGTTCAATCGCTGTATTCGCCATTTGAAATTCTGTTGAAAATTCTTTTAATTTAAACCCTTAGTATATTTTCTTTATAAATGCGTCGCCTGGGCCCATAACCTGTTGAAAATGCTATCCCACGTTGCAGTTAAATTAAAAGAATTGACTTCCAATAATAGATTATTTATTAGAGCTTTTCAAATGCTTCCTGCCAGACAATTGAAGAACAAGTGAGCGTTATTGCAGAAGAAACTAGAAACAATATGTGAATGACTACTGAGATCAGAAAATTTCGTTAACTAGCAGGTGTGCGTTCAGTAAACATTATATGTCTGAATGTATACAATGCATATTTCAACAACTTCGCATTCAAAGTTCTGAGCTTAAAAAGTCGTCGGTTTTGATGGCATAAGCCAATGACTTACCCCCACAGAAAAGAGTCAATCGTCGTTAAATTGCACGAAAAAGACGGCTAACCATTTCTTGAGATAAGATGCTCACCATACCTACTTCTCAATAAAGCAATGTCGCACCATCTTGTTAAAATCGCCCATCGTCTAAGCCCACACCTTCTAAAAATCGATAAGCATGGCACGGTAATGTTGCCCACTCACAGTAACGTGACTTTCGCTATCGTTAACGAAAAGATATGACCCAATACGTGCTATGCAGTACACTTTTTGTGAATTAAGTGGTGATTCAGGAAGCAGATGTAGATTTCCAATCTACCAATAACAGCATTGTTTTGCTTATTGACGAATTCAGGATCTGCTGGTAGTCCACTTGATAGAATTGCATCTACGGCGCGCCTAGGTAGTCGTATTATGTAGCCAAACCAATGAAGCAAAGCCCTTTCCGTCTGAAGGAGTAGTTGCTCAACATTGAATTTCCTCCGCACTGTCGCGTTTCCGGCAAGTAACTCGTGCAAGGGCAACAGAAGTATCATCTCGGCAGATTGTGTTCGCGATTTAAGTCTTTGGGTCATTACTATAGGTGAAAGCTTGGCTGGGACATCAAGCTCGGCTGGCCCTTTCAAAACTTTAAAAAGTAGTACACAGGACTCTGCCACGATGACATATGTTATTATACAATATTGTGCAATAGGCTGCCTTCTTCGAATTTTCTTTTTTCTTTTGCTTGCTACCTTTTCGTTAAAATAAAATTCGTTGACCTTGTTCATTTGGTAGTTACGAGTACTTTAGGTCTAGCTGCTTTAATTGCCGCCTATAAACTGCGTCTGCGTCGAATATAGGATCATTTGGACGACGCAGAGGATTTAATAAACATTTCGAATTGTTGCATCTTAAGCTTTGTTCGCGGTATACTCTAAGTGCGATTATCTGGACGAAGCGTAGTCTACATTGAACTTCGGACTACTCTCACGAATTGGAAAAGTAAAGAAAAATTATTATACCCTTGCGATTACAGTCCTCGTGCGTCCGGATAAGGTGACTGGATTTATGAATTACTTGATTCTAAATCTCATCCGTAGCACTATTTTTAGTGTCAACGGAATCACTGATGGAACTAATGTCCATTTTGTGGCGGAATGGCGGCTACAAGACGCATGGTATTGACCGAACCAGACTGGTAGTGACAGCTTGATTAGAGGCTATATTCTGGTGCCACGGGAGTTCAGGAGCTCCTAAAACTTCGGTTTCAGCCTGATCGTGCAGTAGGTTCCCTTGTAGGAGTATCGTGATAACTTTGGCTTGAAACCCAAAATCGCAAGCTGAGCCGAGGTTAGTGTACTGTGCTGACTGGTGTAAATTAGGTTGTTCACCCCACTGATTCAGACCAGGCGGTTAGGGGACTTCCTGTCTCAGTATGGAGTTGCATTCTCAACCAATTGCTGCGACCAAGAGAGCTTCAGAGGTTTTAGAAAGGGCTCTATCCAAACCAATGTGGTGGATGATTGTTAATCAATCATGATTTCATTTGACACTTGGGTTACAAGGGCGTCTGGTCTTGCGTTATCTACGACTCTTGGGAAAATGGAACCCGCGATAAAAGCCCTAAAAGCAGACGGAAACGTAAACCAAATCCCATATCTGTACTCACTCGCATCTAACTTGTTGAATTTCTTCTTCGACGTTTGTAATGGATTTTGGATCGTACTTACGACATCTTGGAACTCTTATAATCACTTTCTTTTTCATAACGCTCCAGTATCATAAAAAATATGAAGTAGACGAAACTTGTGCTTTAAAGAAAACTTTAAATCTACACATAGAGCGACGAATCAACCCAAAAGGCAAAGGAATTGAGTGCAAGTGCAATATATATGCCTCCAAGGTTCTTCTAGCGCTACAGTAGACCTCAACTAACATGCCTCTTCAGGTGGTGGGGTATCTCGCCAGCTGTCTCGAGTTTTGCGAACTAGGTAGGACTGCGTTCTAATTTTCTCGTGTACCCCATCTGAGATAAAAAATTCCTTTGGTGCGATGTCCCAACGGCTAGGATTCAAAGACTCATACGGCCGGAGCAATGTTATCCATCTGCTCTACACGATCGACCTATCTTAAGCATTGTATCCGAAGGCGATTGATCAAGCAAATGCCGCCGTACAGCTTATAAAGTTCTTTTCCTTCAGACGACGTCAGCGCCTAAAAACGCACGCAAAACTTTTCTCTCGAAAAGACTAAGGGCTTCCTCATCCGCTTTTAGAAGCGTCCAAGTTTCTGCTGCGTAACGGAGGACTGGGATGATCAAGCTGTTATACAAAGGCATTTTAGTCCTTCGAGAGAGGGTTCTTTTACTTAAAGAAGGAACGATTGTCAAGAGTGATTCCGCTCTTGATTTCAGTACTGATGTTGCTGTCTCTATATACCACATAGCCAAGGTAGACGAAGTCCTTGAGTACCTCGAAGTTTCTGCTCCCTAGAGTGACGCTCTGTCCGAGACGTCGATGTTGTGTGTTTTGTGTCCTCCCTCACTACCAGAACCATTTTAGCCGCTTCCGCTTCAATTCCAGCAAACGTCTCATTAACAGCTCACTGTGTTCGTCCAATGTCGTTGGCGTAAGCTAGCACTTAAACGGACTTCTGGTGTTTGCTGGTAAGTTACGCACGATCTTCTCAAGAATGATGTTGAAAAAGTCACATGACAGTGCGTCGTCTTGTCCAAAACTTTTTTTGACATTGAAGGTCTCGCTGAGTTCGTTCCCGACCTTCACGGAGCAGCGAGAGTTCTCCATCGTCATCCTACACAATATGACGAGTTTGGTAGGAATACCTAAAGTAGACATGGCAGTGTATAGCTCGTCTCTATGCACACTGTCATATGCGGCATTAAAATCGACGAATAGGTGGTGTGTGTCAATCAGTACTTCTTTGGTCTTTTCGAAGATTTGCCGTAGTGTGAGGATATGGTCGATGGTAGACTTCCCGTTGACGACGGTCGTTGACGAACGGTTTCATCTGTTCACACAATACGGTAGAGAGGGTCTTGTACGCGATGTAAGGAGACTCATCCCTCGATAGTTGGCGCAGTCTAAGGGGTCTCCTTTCTTGTGGACCGGACAGACGACGCTGGGGTTTCACTCGTCAGGCATGTCTTCCTCAGACCATATCTTTCAGATGAGTTGGTACATACGCCCAAACAGGTAATTCCCAGCTGCTTTAGGCTGCCTGTTCTGCAAACAGGCCGTCTGCACCAGCAGATATGTTCGGCAGTTTCGATTTTTCTATTTTGAACTCGCCTAAGTGGGAGGACAGCAATCTTGTTTATCATCGTCCCAATTGAGTGGAATATTCTGCCTAATATTGGGATTAGGGCCGTCCTGCACTCGTGGTCAAAGCATGGATTCCTTCTAGGTAGTAACGTGTTACTAGGCAAATCAGTTGTTTGATGGCTTCTTGACAACGTTTTTTATTCTCTTTGATGTTCCCGAATTTAACCTTGATAGGGATTTTCATGAGGCGATCGTAGCTTAAAACTTTTTCCTAAGTCTGCATCGAACAATGATATCACATCCGAATAAGCGCTGCCTTCTGTCTCTCTCTCTCTCTAGCAATCACTGTGGTAGACGCACTTCCTGAATGGCGATGATATCTGCTTTGTAGCGGTCCAAGGCCTCCGCAAGTTCTTTGGCTCCACGTGGTCTGTTACCGGACTACACTTTCAACATATAGAACCAAAAATCGTGCGGTCGTCAACAGAAGATTCGTCCGTACCGGAAAATTGGTAATGATTCCAAAAAACACGTACCCCAGTCTTCGTCCAATACCTGACACGATTGTGGTCAGTGCGATATCAAGACTCTCTATCGCAATTTGAAATCTCAGGGACATTGGACCTTGTTACTTGTTGTGCCTTACTTAATGAGAATGACCACCCATCACAGAGCCCGTTTCAGTCTTGCCTCCACTCTACTTCTTCAAAACTATATTTGTGGTTTTTCAAATCCTTTATCCCACCCTCAAATCGTCACTCACAACACTCGACGCCATTTCAAATCACTCACAGGTGTCCTGGCTGCTCTCACTCACCTTTGCCGTGGCCCGCCCCCACTCATTCGCATTGCTCAGTGACATGGCAACGCTATTAACGCGTTTTTTATCTTAACGATTCCATCTCGAACGCAAAATTAGAAATCCTCTTCTGTCGTTTGTAACTCATTAACCCATCCCGTCGCGCCTAATGAATTCATAAATCCCCTCTCGTCCTGCTGCGCATCACGTTAACGATACTTTTTATCGCTTTACCATGGTAGGCTCATCATAAACCTCCTTCCGGGGCAACAACAGCGAGTTCACGTCTTTCGTATTTTCATTTTATTCATGCCATAAACCACGTCATCAGCAATTCATCAACCGCGCACAGTTTTAATTCGAGGCAGAAACAAGCAGACACACATCCGCTCACATACGCACGCGGGCCAGGAGCGCCACAGAATCTTCACTTTAAATCCATGATGACTGGCAATTTCCTGAACGAATGCTAAATAGGCAAACAGTCCAAAGAGCCGTGTCGTGCTGGGTGGCCGGAGCGGACAGCGCGGGCGATGAGGCAAAACTGGAGTATCACGCATTATTATTACAGGGCACGAGCAAGCGGCAATTCCTTCCTCCACCGACCTCCGTTCAGGGCCATTTGAGAATACACCACTCAACAGGAAACACAAGCAACCGGAAATCCTTTTTCTTGGAACTAAACCGACGTTCAACTCCGCAGTGTGTGTGCCCAATGTGAGGGGGGGGGGGGGGGGGGGGTGAATTGTCGGCGCCCCTCGGCCGAGCGTTCCCATTTCGATTGTTCACCGGCCGGAAACCCACTGGCATATGTGAGACGGATTACATGCGTTCGCAGGAGCGCTTTGATTGTAATTCAAATTATCTGATTTTGCCCTTGGCCACCTTTGCCGTCAAGGCCGCAACGATGCTTTTAATTTCAGCCACCAGAAGCACGGGGCCAGCACCTCATTTACAAGAATTAACTTCAATTTGCGAATAATCATAATTAAAGGATTACACAGCACAATCCGTCAGCAGGGTGTTCGTGACATTAATTACCAATAATCTTCCGAGTAATTTGCGGAGCCAGCTTGCCGGCACACACATCGGTTGTCAATAGTCGCCCGACCGTGCCACACTCTCGTCCCTAATGATATGTCAAGATATTATGGTCCCTCACCCTCCACGCCATCGTTCGGAGAAATGGAGATCCCATCGCCAACAAGGACATTAGCGGATGAGTGCGGTGACTGCGGGGAGTAGCATGCTTCATCATTCTTTCGGGCCACGCCGAAAATGATACATTCCCGACGTGGCCCCGGGGGTGAGAAGGCCTAAACGAAGCAAACAACAAAAACGCACACAAACAGCGGCCATAAAGCAGTCCCCATCGTTGTCGTACCCGCCGTCGGTCATCATCCTTGAACTGTGTGGCTCTCTCTCTCTCTCTCCCCGAGTGACTGTGGCTACCATCCGGTGGGTCATACGAATAGGGGGTGGCGGTGCTTTCAACTCCCATGTCCATGGATGATTTCAATAAACAGATCGGAAAATCCCTTTTGCACACCCTCCACCCCCCGGCTTAGTGTGAGAGTCCCTCCTCAAGGGCCTGTCATGGCCAATTCACAACCAACTGAAAAACTGAAAGGAACGGGAGAGCCGAACATGAGTTATGCAAGTGAAAACATGGATTTTTGACTCGGAACACATTGATGCTGTCAGCGGTTGTACTTGTGGATTGGCGAATGATGGGGATGTTGATGATGTGATGCGGTGGGTAGCTGGAAAATTTGACAGTGCCGTCGATAAGGAGACAAGTTGAGGTGTTTCCGTTGCGACTTTGCATTGAAGCTTAAAAGTAAGTAATTGCATCGATCTTACGGGTCACCATTTAACGTTGAGTATAGACCTTTGCTCTGTCTGTGCCTCTTCGTCTTCAAGAAGGCTTTTGATAGCCTGAAGTGAAATGCAATCTAGTCGGCCTGGCACAGAAGAGTCAGTCACGTTACTACTTTCAAGATGGTAAGTTGCCAGAGAAGGGTCAAAGTGGAAATTGTCAGGGAGGCATACTGTCGATGGTTGTAAGCTAGGTCCTCTGCGCAGCACTGCCGGACAGAAATTATTTAACAGGCAAGGGACTACATCATCTTACTTTAAGCTCCGCTGACGATGTTGGTCGACCTTAGCATCGATTTAGGCATTTCACTTTGACGACCCACAACTAGTAGCTGGGGCTAAAAGAGAGCGAAGAAAGCTTAAGACCTTAGCTTCACATACTCTCGTATAGGGAGCTCAACACTAAGAAAACTGGCAGAAAATAACATACTAAGGCTAAACTGGGTGACACGGCATGAAGGCAATGAAAAGGCTGGCTCACAAGTCACAGCAAGTGGTCCCACACCCTTCACTGGGGCTGGCTGGCCAGAAACCTTCACATACACAAATGAATCACTGAACAAATGATCAAGTTTCGAGTCACCAAGGAGCCTATTAGACACTTCAGAAAGTGCTTGGAGCAGATCTATTTGCAATTCAAAACTAGCAAACGAAGCTCAATATCTCAATAAAGCTGATGTAAGGATGTTATGTTACAAGAACCTCTCTGCCGTATTGTGTGAGCGCCTGAAACGGTTCGTCAACAACCAGATAGGTCCTTTTCAGTGTGGTTTTAGGCCAGGGAAGTGCACCATTGACCAAATTTTCACACAACCGCAGATCCTGGTGCAAATCGACACGCACCACCTATTAATCGGCTCTAGGGCAACACAGCCAAACTCGTTATACTCTGGAGGATGGCGATAGAGAGCTCTCGCTGTTCCGCCAAGGTCGGACACGAACTCATCGAGACCTTTAATATCAAAAAAGATCTTAGACAAGACGACGCGCTGTCAAGTGACCTCTTCAACATCGAGAAGAGAAGAAGGGCGAGCGTACCCTACCAGCCAACACTAAGCAAAAGTTCGTTCAACTGCTTGTTTACGCCGATGACATTGCTGGCATTGAAGCCGGAACGGCTAAAATGGGTCTAGTGGTTAATGAGGTCAAAACGATGCTCATGCTGTCACCAAGGAAGGACATACCACATCGACATATCGGAAGAGCGTAACCTAGGCAGCAGAAACTTCGAGCTAGTCAAGGGCTTCGTCTACCTCGGCTCCGCGGTAAAAAGGGACAACCACAGCAGTAGCGAAATAAAACGCAAGAGTAATAGAGTCCTCTCTCGAAGAACTTAACTGGTTTTGTAAAACAGCTTGATCATCCAAGTCCTCCTTAAGGAAGCGTACGCTACTAAAAACGGGTAAGGAAGCCCTTAGTCTATTCGAGAGAAAAGTTTTGAGTGCGATTTTTGGTCCTGTTTGCGTCGATGGCATCTGGAGGAGAAGATTTAAGCATGAACTCTATGGGCTGTACAGCGACATGCGCCTAGTCGAGCGTCTTAGGATACAACGCTTAAGATGGCTAGGCCATGTGGAGTATATGAACACCACTGCTCCGGCCCGAAAAGTCTTCGAATCTGAGCCATTGGGAGGGCTTAGGCTAAAGTGGCGCAAACACAAGTGAAGAAAGGCCTTAACCAACATGGAGTGCTCAACTGGAGGCAGTTGGGGAGAGATCTTGCTGACTAGGGAGAAGGACAGATGCGCGATTGAAGGGAGGAGTGGAGGGAGTGTTGTGGTTTCATGAGAAGACCTCGGTAGTCATAGATTTCACTTGAGTCATGATGATCCTGACTGGGTCGCGTATGCCCGAGTGAACTTTCTTTGCAACCAAGTGTATATAATTAGTTTTTGTCTCTAAACCTTAACCTATAAATATGTAAGTTGGCCATGATTTCCTGCAGAGACTAGCTTTCCCCAGTTTTGGGCACAACCCTCACTACCCCAAATCCACCGGGTCCAAAGTGGAAGTTCTTCGACTAGTAAGCCACCCAGTAAGTGTTGTGTTGTGTACCCCTATCTGTAACAGCTTGACTGCATCGGAGAAGGCCTTCCTCAGCTCTTTGGTTAAGTCGACCATCTACAGTTGAACGGGCAATGCCAACACTTAACCAGGTTGTCTTTTGGTCTCGGTCCGGACCAAACTGATCAAAATAAAGGAAGGCCTCTGGAGAAACCAAGTCGTTGCGCGGTACTCCTTCAAAGTACACTGGATTGGGGTAGTTAGCCCCGGAAATTAGATTTTTGGCCACTAGGGGGGAGGTGGCCCTAAAACTCTTCGAATCTGAGCAATCGGGACCTCGCGTTTGCTGGAAGCGAAGCAGAGGCGGCTAAAATGGGTCAAGTGGGTTATGAGGGCAAATCGAAGTACATGCTGTCATGAAGGAAGGACGCACAACATCGACGTCTTGGACAGAGCGCCGCACTAGGCAGCAGAAACTTCGAGGTAGTCACCTCGGCTCTTCGGCAAATAGGGACAACAACACCAGTACCGAAATTAAACGCAGAAACACTCTTGCCAATCGCTGTTTCTTTGAGCTCAAAAGGCAATTGAGTAAAAAAGCCTTCTCTCGAAGGACTAAGCTTGCTTTATATAACACCTTGATCATCCCAGTCCTACTTTATGGTGCGGGAACCTGGGCACTACCAAAAGCGGATGAGGATGCCCTTGGTCTCTTCGAGAGAAGAGTTCTGGTCCTGTCTGCGTTGATGGCATCTGGAGGAGAAGATTCAACCACAAACTGTATGGGCTGTACAGCGACATGCGCCTAGTCGAGCGTCTTCGGATACAAGGCTAAAGAAGGCTAGGCCATTTGGATCATATGGACACCACTGCTCCGGCCTGAAAAATTTTCGAATCAGAGCCATTGGGACAACGGAACAGAGAACGGCTTAGACTACGGTGGCGCACACAAATGGAGAAGGACCTCAACAAACCTGGAGTGCGCAATTGAAAGCAGCTGGCGAAAGATCGTGTTGGCTGGAGAGGCATGTTGGTTGAGGCCTAGGTCCACCCCGGACTGTAGCGCGACAAGAAGAAGAAGAAGAAGCATTCATTAATCCCATACTCCCGTAAAACACACAGAGTTTCCATCGAGGGACGCAGTCGTATGCTTTTTCTAAATCTACAAAACAACTGTAGATCAGCTTAGCATGCTCCCAAGCCTCTTCAAGAATCATTTTAAGAGTGCAAAGTTTGTGCTTCTGCTGGGACGATAGCTGCTCTGTTCATCCCCCAACTTGATAGTCAGTTTGTGTGAACACAACCCCAACTTTTGGATTTTTTGTCTCTTGTTCTAACGTATCTACAGAAGACTTCCCAGAGGAATCGATAAATGAGGATCATAAGCAACACTTGCAGTTACACACAGCAGCAATATGTTTGACCGAGAGTGGAATAGGATGTTATACAACCTCTACAACATCAAAGACGCTTTCACACTCTTCAAATTTTGCACAATTTTACCGATTGCTTCCGTAGTTCGACGATTATGGCGACCTTTATACATGAAATGCGAGGAAAGTGTCTTTGATTGAATCTCCATATTTAGAGTTTTAACGCCTTGTTTTATTATTCAACTATCCATTATCGTAAATAGCAAGCATTCTACTAATATTGTGACTCTTCAAACATCAGCTGAGCTTGGCAAATTTTAAGTGCCAGTGATACCAACTTGAAACCAAAAAATGAACGATTGTGTACAGTGAACTAACTACAGTGACCTACTTAAGCAACGCAGTGTCGCAGTGCTTACAGCAAGGTAGGACACTTTACTTACGCTAAGCCCCCGCGAAGTCTGCCTGGGCCGTGTGACGACACCAATCGCAACGCTTGTGGATACTTCAGGGGATTTTCTCTGTCAAAGCCCCGCCTTTGCTCGTATCAGGTGGCGGCTTTGGACATTGACAGAGGAAGTGCTCTGCGTGTCTTATTTTTCTTTACAGGCGTCGCAGAGGGTATCATTACTATGCGCAAGCACACTGCTTAGTGAAAGTGAAGCCGCCTGCCAGTCTTTCTTGCTTAGAAATAACAGAAATGTCGAGAATTTCTTGCTGACTTTTGGGAACGCTTGATCAGCTTGCATTATGGAAAGTCATGTCATCTCTGTTTCTGCTGTCGAAAGACCCAATCAACGATGGAAGTCCTAACCAAAGGCGCGGGAAGGTCCAAGGTGGGTTCTGGCCCTATGAATGTCTCTTTTGATCCTCGGCAATCTTCTTTCCCGTGATCCCGTGTTGTCCTAGGACCCAGGCAAGTCTTAGCGAATTCAGTTTCCCGATCAAATTAACGAAAGACTTGCGTTCCTAGACTATCTTGTGAGTGGTTGGAGTCTTGAGTAAGGCCTTAAGCACAGCTTGGCTGTGGCTACAGACTAACCTATTCTTCACAATATAGTTCGTAGCCATTTGGGTCGCAATGGTGTCTGACGCGAAGTTACCTTAAGAGCTGTGAAGTCGTTTGCCACGAAAGCTGCAGCATCGTCTTGGAGCTCTGAGCGAAAATCCGAAAACATTCCCTTCTTGACTCAGTTTCTGACCAGAGCTAGTCCTGATAACAGGGAAAGTCGCCTTTTGAACGATTCGGCGGGATTGTTAGTGTCCTTGCATCGAACGGCATATCCGTCCGAAGACGAAAAGGAAGAAAAAAAGAAGAAGAAGAGGAAGAAGAAGAGGAAGAAGAAGAGGAAGAAGAAGAAGTAAAAGAAGAAAAAGAAGAAGAAGAGGAAGAAGAAGAGGAAGACGAGGAAGAAGAGGAAGAAGAAGGAAAAGAAGAAAAAAAAGAAGAGGAGGAAGAAGAAAAAGAAGAAGAAGTATCCTGCATATCTACATATTCCTGTCATTTGAAGAATTCTTTCAAGTTCGAAAAGGCATCAAGCAACAAGCCTTTTCAAGCGACTTGCAGGTGTTTGGGCCAACCCGTATGATGTCCGGCACTTCTGTTAGCCCGAAGTGACACAGTGGGGTCAAATTTCACGGGATTGCGAATTCGGGAAGAGAATCGGAAAGCTCCTTGCATGCAATACTTGTCTGTGTGAATTTGTAGGTGATGAATAGACGGTTCGTATCGACTTGGAACTTGCCAGTTTCCCTCTGTCTGAAATCGTCTTCTGGAAAGCTTCACAAGTACTCTCAGATTAGTCCCATGCCGCATACGACGTTAGTTGGGCAGAACGGATATACCTTGATGGTAACTACTTGAGGTAGACCTATGACTTTGTCCTTCTTCAGCTTTTTAATTGTTCAGCCGACTTCTTCAAGGCTAGCAGGCAGTTGGGACTGGTTCGTTTTCAGCCATTCCCACTCGACAACACACATATTTTCAACCCTCAAAAATCGTATGCTTCTCCTGGTAACAGTCACCCAATTCAGCCTCCAGTTGGCCACACTGTCCTTTGGTCCACACTTTTGGCCTGTCATTAAAGGAAATTACTTCGCCCTCAAACCCAAGCCAAAATCACATCGCTTTGCTTCCACTCATCGGCTCCAACCAGTGAGCCACAGAATACGAAATATTTTGCAGGCTTTCATTATTTTCACGTCACACACGGCAGAGCCGATTCGAAGAGGGGCTCCTGCCGACAAAGGGCACAAAGTGTGGGCGACCCTTGAAGCACACTCAAATTACAGAAAATGATAAGCAAGAGCGAACTGAGAAAAAAACAGGATTCCATTGCACGACCTCCTCTCCGTCGGTCGGCGGCACGTCAAGTCACAGGCGTTTTTGACAGAAACGGCGGCACATATAAACTTTATAGAAATCCTTGCGCCACATATCGGTTCAGTGGACCTTTCTGCATGAATTAAGGCAGTCGATCGTCGGCTCCGCTGCTGCTGTAGCCCTCTAATCGATTTTCAATCCTTTTTCCTGGTTTACTTCGTTTTGGGTTCTGCTCGGTGCTGCTTCTGTTCGGGATTCTGGTCATGTACCTGTGGCACTGCGAATAAACCGGGAAATCTGTGACCCACAAAAACGCCGTAAGCACTCTTCCACACATACCGACACTACAGGCACTGTGCAGCCCCGCAGGTACACACATACGAGTACGTGTGTGCCACGGTGTTGTCGATTGATTTTTCGTTTCCATTTCATTAGCCACCTCCGACCCGAGCAGGGCCGGGTACACGGCGCCGCCTTGTTCACAGAATCAGGGAACCGGC
Source organism: Eristalinus sepulchralis (assembly GCA_944738645.1). Lineage (NCBI taxonomy): Eukaryota > Metazoa > Arthropoda > Insecta > Diptera > Syrphidae > Eristalinus > Eristalinus sepulchralis. The sequence goes on from OX122882.1 coordinate 74,352,282, forward strand.
GCACATATTAGCAACGAATCATTAGGGATATCGTAATGGTTACAATTATCCTCCTCATTCCGTCGTGTTTCTGGCGAAAGCAGGCGTTTAGCTGTACAACACGCGGCCGGCGAATGCAGGCATGCGTGAAGGCCCCGTCCGTGTCCAGGAGCACACCATGTTGTAGTTAGCACGTAAATTGTCCTGTGGCCCGTTTTTGAGAATCGAAGGACAGGCCGTACACACACGTCGGCCATCTCTGGAAGCCATCACATTTGCCCCGAATTGAGTTTGACGGGCTGCCGTCCGAGGGGGTGGAAAGACAATATGCCGGCCGTGACGGTTGTGTTGTGTGGCTGCGTGTGTGAGCTTTCGAGTTTTATCCTGCGGCGGGAACGGGAGCAGAAGCAGCAGTTCCTTGTGAATTCAATTAAAGTCACCACTCTCATCGGAAATTATATCGACAGCTCCGGGCGGATCATTTTGTCGAACTAATTGAGTCGATAGCACGTGTGTGTGTGTGTGCCTGGTAGACAGTGTGGAGCGGAATTTTGTCAGTTATGATAGCCTATTATTGGCTCAGTCATACCGGCGGCAATAGAATGCGGATGACGACGATGTTGTCTTGTCCAAATGTGCCATTAAGCTGGAGCACTGGGACTCGTCTGTTGTGCGGTGGACGGCTTCTGATGGGCGATGCGTTGATGTCTTTAGAAGGAGCCTTACGGATGGATTGTTATGTGTGCGGTTTTACCTTGCGAATCTGTACTCGCATCTGCGAAATCTTGAGAGGATAATTTTTTCCCTCAGACACGATTGCCTGTGGAGGAGGATTGCAAAAACTTTGGTGGCAAGGGAGCAGATTTTAGGTAAACAGGTGTTTCTTTGAAAAGAGACCAAGCGCGCTATTTTGCTGATCCCCGCACCATGTAAACGGGAGTTCATTCGCTTGTTGATGCTCTCGATTGATTGATTGTAGACTTCAAGACTCCATCTCTCTTTAATTTTTGATGCGGTCGTGCCGATAGTGAGTTTTTCATCCAAAAGATGTTAAGAAGAAGGGGTGTTTGATTTTTCACGGCGATTGTACAAACTTTTTGGTTTCTAGTCGCGCGATGTCTTTACATCTACTACAGCGACTGGAGACGCTTATTCGGATGCGGATTTGTTGTTCGAGGCAGACTTAGGCAAAAAGTCTTAAGCTACGATCCCGTAAGCGAACGCCTCATGACGATCCGCTTCAAGGCTGAATTCGAGAACGTCAGCCTGATTTGCGCTCACGCCCCGACAGAGGAGAATTATGACAACAGCAAGGATGACTTCTATGATCCCCTAGAAGGAACATGCGATCGATGCCCCAGCTATGACACTAAGATCGTTCTAGGAGATTTCACCGATCAGCTGGGAAAAGTGAACATCTTTGCTGGCGTCATCGGGAAAAACAGCCTGCACGACACCGCCTTGGGAAACGGACCCAAGCTGTTGGACTTCGTTGGAACCCCTCTGTGACTAGTACGCGGTTCCCACATCTCAACATAAATAAAGGAACCTGGCAATCAATAGACCCTCAACCAGATTGATTACGTTGCGATCGACGTCAGACACTCCTCCAACATTCTCGATGTCCGAACATTCTGAGGCGCCAACATCGACTTGGATCATCAATTTGTTGAAGCCAAGGTCAGCAAAAACGGTTTGACATCGGAAAGCTACAATCGCAAAAAATCGCTGGGATCTTTGCCGACCGAGTCCACCTGAAACTCTCCCAAAGATCGACGCTGCCTGTACTGACAATAGAAGAAGAATGGAAATGTTCTTAAGAAGCCATCAAAGAAGCTGCCACTGATGTGCTGGGTTTCACGTCACCACTCAGAAGAAACCCATGGTTTGACGACGAGTGCAGGCAGGCACATGCAGCCAAACAGGAGGCCTACCAGGCAACGCTGCATCGGACAACGAAAGCTGTTCGTGAGCTCTATGAACAGAATAGAAGGGAAGAGAACCGGCTTCTCAGAAGGAAAAAGAGAGAGCATGAGAAGCTCGTGGTTGAAGAGATGGAGAGGTGTTATGGCAGGAATGAAGTCCGAAAGTTTCGCCGAAAAGTTATTTTTTGGCCTTCCGGGCCCAAACCACACAACTAGTACTCGAGATGCTGAGAATCTGGAAAGTTCATGCCTGCAGACTTTTAAACGGCGTTGACGGCCTAAATCCCACTGATAGGCAGAATGTTCCTCTCAATTTGGACGATGATAGACAAGAATTCCGTCTACCCGACTTAGACGAGGTGAAGATAGCAATATCGAGACTGAAATCAACCGGGGCTGCTGGAGCGGATGTACTGTCCGCAGAACTGTCTAAAGCAACTGGAGATGACCAGGTTAGGCACATGCACGAGCTCATCTGTGAGATATGGTCGGAAGAAAGCATGCCCGATAATTGGAATCTCAGGGTCGTCTGTCCGTTCCAAAAGTAAGGAGACCCCTTCGACTGCGTCAGCTATTGAGGCATTAATCTTCTCAACATCGCATACAAGATCCTCTCTGCTCCTCCTTCACACTGGTTGCAGGCCAGGGAAGTCCACAATCGACCAGATCTTCACACTGCGGCAAATCCTGGAGAAGTCCCAAGAAGTACAAATCGACACCCACCATCTATTTGTCGATTTCAAGGCCGCATATGACAGCGTGCATACAGACGAGCTCTACAGTGCCATGTCTGTATGGCAAGGTCGGGAACGAACTCACCGAGACCTTCAGTATCAGAAAAGGTCTTATATAAGGCAACGCACTGTCATGTGACTTCTTGTCACATCGATCGTGCGCATCTCCCAAGCCAACACCAGAGGGACGATCTTTCAAAAGTCAGTTCAATTGCTGGTTTACGCCAACGACATTAACCTGATCCGATGAACACAGTGCGCCGTTAATGAGGTGCTTACTGGCATTGTAGTAGAGACGGTTAAATGGGCTTGGCGATAAGTGACAGCAAGACAAGGTACATGCTGTCATCAAGGAAGGACGCACAACGTTGACGTCTCGGACAGAGCGTACCAGAAACTCGGAGCTGGTTAGGGACTTCGTCTAAATAGGGACAACAACAACCAACCAGTACCGAAATCAAATGCAAAATCACTCTTGCGAATCGCTGTTCCTTTCGGCTCAAGAGGCAATTGAGTAATAAAGCCATATCTCGAAGGACTACGCTTGCTTTATATAACAGCTTGATCATCCCAATCCTACTTTATGGCGCGGAAACTTGGACACTACTAAAAGCGGATGAGGATGCCCTTGGTGTCTTCGAGAGAAAAGTTTTGCGTGCGATTTTTGATCCTGTTTGCGTCGATGGCATCTGAAGGAGAAGATTCAATGACGAACTCTATGGGCTGTACAGCGACATGCTCCTGTATCTTGGGATACAACGCTAAAGATGGTCAGGTCATGTAGAGCATATGGATACCACTGCTCCGGCCAAAAAAGTCTTCAAATCTAAGCCATTGGGACAACGCAACAGGGGACGGCCTAGGCTAAGGTGGTACACACAAGTGGAGAAGGAACTCAACCAGCTTGGAGTGCGTAACTGGCGGCAGCTGGCGAAAGCTCGTGCTGGCTGGAGAGGCATGTTGGTTGTGGCCCAGGTCCACCCCGGACTGTAGCGCCACAAGAAGAAGATGTATTTCCTCAAAAAAAAAAAATGATTCATTTGGTGGTTCCGAGGTAGTAACGCTGGCATTTGATAATCGCCTATCTCAGCTATCACCCGATATATCAGAACTTCAGACAAATGTTTGCCATACCGAATAATGGATCGCATAGCAGTTATACGAAACAAAACAATTTTAAAAACGTGATGATCCAAATCTAGGCACTTATCGCGCATTACGCGACATTTTTGGTTGTCATATTGAACTGACTGCGCAAGAAATAGTGTAAATTTTGAAGAAATAAAACGAAATAAGAAATAGGGTTACACAGCTTTGAAGTCGTAAAAAACCAGCGACAGTGTACCTATGACATGCAGGAAGAGTATCTCATACCTTCAGTAGAAATTATCTAAGCGCTCAAATTCAAAGACTTTACAAGCCGAAGCAGGAGGGTTATTCATCCACTTTTATGTCTAGAGCAATCTCAAGTGGTCGCCGTGGCGTAGAAAGTTAGTATGTCGACTCATACGCCATGGTCACAATTTTAATTCCCGGACGCTTTCGAGTTGCTGAAAACACTTAAAGAGAATCAATTGTCTATAAAAGCTACTCATATCTCGACGTTTGAAGTCGGGCTCTTGTCAATTTCCCGGGTACTACTCGGGTACCCAGGATTTTCGGGTAATGCCCAAGTTCGTGGATACCCAGTTATGTGAACTAATGGGCACCCGCCATATGGGACAGTGGGTACACAAGTCATAAAATAGAGGACGGAAGGATGTTGGATAATAAACGACAGATGCATTGTTCTAGTAGCACAAAACGGATAAATTAAACTGAGGATACCTTTGAGGTTTTAAGTTATTAGTCGCTTAATATATCGTATCAGCACAACTTGATTGTGGAAGCTTAACAAAACAAAACATTGCCGACAACACTTCTGTTGGGATTTCATCATTCACTTCCAATAGAGTTCATATCTTTGCGCAGAAGATGATCAAAGTTTTATATAAGGTCAGCTTGGTATTTCAAGAAATGTCTCTATTACTCTGCCTTCTGAATCCAAGGACGCACCGATTGGTCAGAGTAAATGTGTCCTTAATCTTGGTACTGCTGTGATTGTCCGTATTTACTCCAGAGCCTAGGTAGAGGAAATCCTTGACTTAATGAAAACTTCTGCTGGCCACTACGATGTTCCGTCGGTGACGTCGATGTTGTGCGTTTTTCCTTGATGACGGCATGAGGCAAAAAACATTTATCCACAGCTAGACCCATTTTAAGTCACTTCCCCTTTAATGCCACCAAACGTCCCATTAACGGCTCACTGTGTTCGTTCAATCAAGTCAATGTCGTTGGGCTAAGCTAGTAGTTGAGCAGACTTTTGAAAGACCTGGCCCCAGATGTTGAAATTTGAGTTTCTCAAAATCTTCTCAATGATAGTGTTGAATGAATCACATGACAGCGCATCGACTTGTTTCGGTGAGTTCGTTCCCGACGTTCACAGAGGACCATTAGTTCTTCACTGTTTTCCTACACAATCTGACGACTTTAGTAGTGATACCAAAACTAGACATGACACTGTATAGCTCGTCTCTATGAACGCAGCCATATGTAGCCTTAAAATCGACGAATAGGTGATGCGTGTCACTCTGCACTATATGGTTTTTTTCTTCCAGGATCTGCCGTTGTGAGAGGATGTGGTCGATGGTGGACTTCTCTGGCCTGAAACCACACTGATAATGATGAAACAATATAGCAGAGAGGATCTTGTATGAAATGTTGAGGATCCCTCGATAGTTGGTGGAGTCGAAGGGGTCTCCTTTCTTGTAGACGGGACAGACGACGCTGAGATTCCACTCATCGGGCATGCTTTCCTCCGATCATATCTTGCAGATGAGCTGGTACATGCACCCAACCAGGTCATCTCCAGCTGCAGGTTTATTCGACTTTGGTCTAAACATCACTCAGAACTCTTCTTCATGCTCGTAGAAATTAAGTGAAACATTCTGCTTGCTTGTCGGTATAGGGTTTGCCATCTCAGTTTAACATGTGCAGAAGCAAAAATCTTTTTTCTAAATTTCACTACTGATTTTGTATGGCGAAACCATGAAAATAGAATATTAGTTCAATTTTTGCAGTCTTAGCTTTATACTCCAATTTTTACAGGTCTAATCTTCTTCCTCTTCTTTTTGCAATGTCGCTACAGTCCTGGGGTGGACCTGCGCCTCAACCTAGATGCCTCTCCAGCTATCACGATCTCAGGCCAGCTCCCTCCATCTATGCACTCGACGTTGGTTGAAGTCCGTCTCCACTTGTGTGCGCCATCTCAACCTGTCCCGTCCTATGTAGCGTTGTACCAAGACTTTTCCGGTCGGAGCGATGGTGTCCATACGGTCTACATGACGTAGCCATCTTTAGCGTTGTATCCGAAGACGCTTGACTAGGCGGATGTCGTTGTACAACCCATAGAGTTCGTCATTAAATCTTTTTCTCCAGATGCCATCAAAGCAAACAGGACCAAAAATTACATACAGAGTTCTTCCTTTAAAAAAGACTAAGGGCCTCCTCATCCACTTTTTGTAACTGTCTGTAATCTGTTCTACAAAGTCACGTTAGTCCTTCGAGAGAGGGCTCTCTACCTAAGGTGCTCATGAAGCGTGATTTTGCGTTCGGTACTGCTGTTGTCGTCCCTATCTACCGCCTAGACGAGGTAGACGAAGTCCTTGGCCACCTAATAGTTCTGATACGTTCTGCCCGAGATGGCGACGTCCTTCCATGATGACAGCATGTACCTTGTCTTGCTGTCACTTATCGCCAAGCCTTTTCCGCTTCAGTGCCAGCAAGCGCCTCATTTACGGCGGGCTGTGTTCATCGACTCAAGTCAATGTCGTCGGCGTAAGCAAACACTTGAAAGGACTTTTGGAAGATCATGCCTCTGGGGTTGACGTGTGAGTTGCGCACGATCTTCACAAGAATGGTGTTGGAAAAGTCTCATGACAGCGTGTCTAAAAAAAAAATCCAACCTCATTCAAGCAAATGTGCGAGATGTCTCTGATTTGACTGGATTTACACTAATTCCCAATGCGACCCCCTTTCTTTGGGTGGCTCTTATGTTCACTCCTTGAAAAATGATGTGAAACCTGATGCAGACAACAGACCACATTTCTTTTGGTAAAAAGCTTTTCATTATCAAAACCTTCCCCTTCACTCAACAACTGTCAGAAATCAGAAGAGGAGAGCTAACCTACAAAGAGCCTCTTAGGTTTCGTTTCCATTACGAATACGCAACAGATCCTGCTTCAAGCACATTCCTGTGAACACCAATTCACTTCTGCAGCACATACTGTACCGTCCATAAGTAGATGACGCAAATAATTCAAAGTTAGAGCAATCAAAGCAAAGATTGGATCACAGACATGACAATAATCAACAAATATTGAAGCATGTCACCGACATCACCACACTCTTCATCCCAGAGAATACTTTATCCACAAGCAATGTGCATTCTTTAATTGGATCCATCGGACAACAATACGAGTGAGATGATTTTCGATTGAGATGACACTTCCAGGCACACACGTCCGGGCCAGGGGCTCACCGGCCATCACCACAAAGGGGACTAAATTGGAATTTATGTCGGAATTAGCATATGCATATAAATATTGTGAAGAACACGAATCATCCGAGTCCGGAGACGAGATGAACTGCTCGTGCATCCAATCTCGTCGTCCTCGTTCACTTAAAATTCCAGGCGATGCAAGAGCGACAAAGCAGAGGGGCGCCTGCCACCCCGAGCATCCTGAGATATCCAGGAAATTACAGAATATGACTTAAATCATGGCATGCATGTGTGCTCGTCGGCTTTAGGCAGGCGAACGCTCTAAATTCTTGATGAGCTCGGGGTTCAAGGCGACCTGGGAGAAATTGCTTTCATCCAATTGAATCGGCTGCGGCATTCATTAATTAACTTGTGGTATGGCCAGCTCCTTGCTGCCCACCGCCGCAAGTGTGATACTCGAATAAACGTCTTTGCCCATTTGCCACAGCAGTTCATTTTGCCTTTCCGGCACTCTATCTAGTCGCACACCGGTGGCGGCATGTCACCCCGGTGTCCATTGGTCACCTGCTGATACGTGATTAATGCGATTCTTCCCCTCCCCCGCCAGAGCCGCGCATCGATCGCTGTAACGTTCGCTCTGGCTGCAGGCGCAATTAATCCTCACCCGTGTCTGTGAACGGTGACTACATTACAGCGGAGCCAGCACAGAAGCCGACGTGCAGAGATGGACGCGCAAAAACCGCGGCGGAACAAAGGCCTCGTTTTCCTCAATGCCGGACAGGCAGGCCAAAAAACGGAGAACTCGGACGAAAGTCGCAAACATTTCGGAGAATCGCCGGGAAACAGAATGAAAAACCGCATGACGCAATGGGGATAAAGAGAGAATGTGAGCAACTGAGGATGCATAGTTTCAGGCGGCTGGCCAAGCCGCGGATGAATGTGCCGTGGCTGCGAGAGAGGCAGACACATTTCGTGTTCGCGACTTAAGTTTTTTTTTGCCACCAAACTCCGGTTAGGTGGTTGCGACCAGCTCAAGGCAGTGCTTCGTGCGGTGAGACGACAAACGCCCGGCACGATGGTGACTTTGGGCATCACCTGCACATGTCGGCGAATGTAAATAACTTCGCGGTCACAACTGAAGAGATAACCAGAGATCCACAAACACCTGAGGTGGTTAGGTGGGTGAGGCCTGGGGCGACTACGGCGAATTTGGGGTATGTGAGGGAAGCAGAGGATAAGGATGAGAGGATAAGGATGAGGATGAGGATGAGGATGAGGATGAGGATGAGGATGGAGATGGAGATGGAGATGGAGATGGAGATGGAGATGGAGATGGAGATGGAGATGGAGATGGAGATGGAGATGGAGATGGAGATGGAGATGGAGATGGAGATGGAGATGGAGATGGAGATGGAGATGGAGATGGAGATGGAGATGGAGATGGAGATGGAGATGGAGATGGAGATGGAGATGGAGATGGAGATGGAGATGGAGATGGAGATGGAGATGGAGATGGAGATGGAGATGGAGATGGAGATGGAGATGGAGATGGAGATGGAGATGGAGATGGAGATGGAGATGGAGATGGAGATGGAGATGGAGATGGAGATGGAGATGGAGATGGAGATGGAGATGGAGATGGAGATGGAGATGGAGATGGAGATGGAGATGGAGATGGAGATGGAGATGGAGATGGAGATGGAGATGGAGATGGAGATGGAGATGGAGATGGAGATGGAGATGGAGATGGAGATGGAGATGGAGATGGAGATGGAGATGGAGATGGAGATGGAGATGGAGATGGAGATGGAGATGGAGATGGAGATGGAGATGGAGATGGAGATGAGATGGAGATGGAGATGGAGATGGAGATGGAGATGGAGATGGAGATGGAGATGGAGATGGAGATGGAGATGGAGATGGAGATGGAGATGGAGATGGAGATGGAGATGGAGATGGAGATGGAGATGGAGATGGAGATGGAGAGATGGAGATGGAGATGGAGATGGAGATGGAGATGGAGATGGAGATGGAGATGGAGATGGAGATGGAGATGGAGATGGAGATGGAGATGGAGATGGAGATGGAGATGGAGATGGAGATGGAGATGGAGATGGAGATGGAGATGGAGATGGAGATGGAGATGGAGATGGAGATGGAGATGGAGATGGAGATGGAGATGAGATGGAGATGGAGATGGAGATGGAGATGGAGATGGAGATGGAGATGGAGATGGAGATGGAGATGGAGATGGAGATGGAGATGGAGATGGAGATGGAGATGGAGATGGAGATGGAGATGGAGATGAGATGGAGATGGAGATGGAGATGGAGATGGAGATGGAGATGGAGATGGAGATGGAGATGGAGATGGAGATGGAGATGGAGATGGAGATGGAGATGGAGATGGAGATGGAGATGGTGATGGAGATGGAGATGGTGATGGAGATGGAGATGGAGATGGAGATGGAGATGGAGATGGAGATGGAGATGGAGATGGAGATGGAGATGGAGATGGAGATGGAGATGGAGATGGAGATGGAGATGGAGATGGAGATGGAGATGGAGATGGAGATGGAGATGGAGAAGGAGATGGAGAAGGAGATGGAGATGGTCTTCTTCAACTGGAATTCAAATCAAATCCTGAAACCCAGGGGCACCTTTCGCCACTCTATCGATTTGGCTTCACACCCCGTCACCAATCACCCCCACTGCAGCATGTCGCACGTCTCGTTCGGCTTCAATTTTTCTCCCATCGGTTTTGCCCCCATTCCAGACGGAGCACCGATCTTTGCAGCGAAAGAATTTTCAAAGTGCCCCACTACCCGAGCCAACAATCAACAGCATCAGTACACGATTAGCCCGAAGGAAGAATCCATTAAAATGTTTCTCGGTTGATGGTTTATGGATTTTTCCCTGAGCCTTTTAAGAGGTGCCAGTTGCTGGCGTACGCCCCGCAAACCGCCTTCGCCCCTATAAGCGAGTTTATAAGTTCTATGCCTCTCTGCCACTCGACCCAGCTACACAGCTCTGGAGCACATATACAGAGCCGCCCCTTCCCTCCCAAACAGGACCAGCAAAACAATTCCCATACTAATGCAAGAATCCCCCCTCCCCCCGTACCCACTGACTGGCATCGGAGAGAGCCGCAAAATCGGTAGTGGGTTGGTTCGGTTATTTTGCGTCTTTCCTTTGTTCCTGTCGGTGGTGGTGGCAGCAGCAGCCTTCCCCGGTGTTCACGTCGAGTTCTTAATGGCAAATGTATCCTTGAAGCAGTTGCCCCCGCTCTCTCGCCTCGAATTGGCCAACTTTTCCCTGAGATGGTTGAATGTTTCTAAGGGCACAGCAGCAGCGATGACGAGAGAGTACCCGAATCTTTTCACCCGTTTAGCAGTTGCAGTTGTTGTCAAAAATTGTGTACGTTTAGGCCGAGCGAATGGGGGAGGACACGTGGAACACTGCACAAGGATGACTGAGGAGGATTGAGCACAACAATGTTGACATTCTCTGCGAAAATGTGTCAAGGAGTTTAAAGAGATTAATTCAGGCTATGAGAAGTGCACACAAGGCTGGCCTGGGTCGAGATTCGACGTCCTTCGAAGCGCTCGCCGTACAATTTGTCATGGACAGTGCTTGAGGTGATGGGTGACCTGCAGATAGTGCAACCGGTGTAGGTGCTGCGCTGAGGCAGGAAGGATGCTACAACTTCAATTTGGGCGATGTTGAATAATAATAGTCGAGACTGTGAAACCGGTTGCATACAAGATACAACTGTCCGCCTCCAGGAATGACATACACACGAGCCTGTGAAGCGGAGGGGTTGTAGGACGGGGCGACGTATTTGGCGGGTAAACATTCGCTTGACAGTGGTGTGCAAACATTAGGTCACCGAAATGCCGTTGACTATGGAAGCGGTTTAAGAACGTGACTGGGTGCACTGGGGCAGTCGGAGGTTGGATTAGGAAATATTTTTTTTTCTTCTTTAAATTGTGGGGATAGTGACCATCCGACTTAAGCGCATTCCTCCTGGTTTGCTTTTGGAGTTTGCCGGCCTCCATCGTCAACAAAGAATAACTGAAGCACTTTACTTTCCATCACTAATCCTTCCAGCAGATATTCATATACATGAAACAGGAAAAGACTGAAGACACTCCCCTGGTGCACGTCGACTTAGACTCGGGGACCCTGATAGACAACCTATCATACGTTTTTGCTTCCCCGTACACCGTGATCCCGATTAAATAGAAAATCCTAAAAACTGTGAAAGACACAAGGACGAATAGCTTAAGTCCAGTTCTACCATCTGTTCACACAAATTATGTGATTCTGTAAATCTGACGACCGAGTTTAGTTTTTCAAAGAACTGACAAAACGTATTGTGTTGGTCTTCCTTTGCTTCACGGGGGATGCATTGCTAAAACTTCCTCCTCCTTCCTGATATTCATATGATGGGATACACAATCGGGCTTGATCTTCCAGCTAAAAAGAAGTGATCACTTACGGCTTTAAGCGAGAGTCCAGGACTGGTTCTATCCAGGAACTGAGTCAGGAAGGGAATGAACTCGGATATTCAGGGACGTCTCAAGGACAATGAAGGGTTCTGGAGCTTGGGTGTTCGTGAAGAACAACAACATAGGAAGACATAAGAATCCTTACTAAACCGTATTTTCACTTCCAGGATCTTTTAAAATGCAAGCATTCTCTTTATTTGGTTGCCGTAAAATGCCATCAAAAACCAACGAAGGGGTGGTGTGTGTCAATCATTTCTTCTTGGTTCTTTTCGAAGATTTGCCGTGGAGTGAAGATTTGGTCGATCGTGGACTACCCTGGCCTGAAACAACAGTGATAAGGACCAATCAGGACATCTGGCGTTCACACAATACGGTAAAGAGGATCTTGTACGTTATGTTAAGGAGACTGATCCCCTGATAGTTGGCGCAGTCAAAGGGGTTTCCGTAATTGTGGACCCGACAGACGACGCTGAGATTACACTCATAGGACATGCCTTCCTCCGACCATATCTTATATCTCATGAGCTGGTGCATGTGCCCAACCAGGTCATCTCCAGCTACTTTAAGCAGCTCTGTGGACAGTCCATCCGCTCCAGCAGCTTTGTTCGACTTCAGTCTCGATATTGCTATCTTTACCTCGTCTAAGTCCGGGGTACAGAATTCTCTTCGACAGCGCGCTTCTCATGCTCTCCCTTTTTCCTTCTGAGAAGCCGGTTCTCTTCCCTTCTTTTCTGTTCGTAGAGCGCACGAACAGTTCTCGTTGTCCGACGCAGCCTTGCCTGGTGCCTGCCTGCACTCGTCAAACCATGGGTTCCTTTTGGATGGTGGCGTGAAACCCAGCACATCAGCGGCAGCTTCTTTGATGGCTTCTTAACAACGTTTCCATTCTTCTTCTACTGTCAGTGCAGGCAGCGTCGAACTTTCGGAAAGTTTCAGGGAGACTCGGTCGGCAAAGATCCAAGCGGTCTGATGCGATTGTCGCTTTCCAACGTCAAACCGTTTTGGCCTTTCTCTGCTCCGCTGATCTCTCGATATCCGGGTTCTTACCTTGGCTACAACAAGGTGAGGATCCGAGTCGATGTTGGCGCCTCAGAATGTTCGGACATTGAGAATGTTGGAGGAGTGTCTGAAGTCGATCGCAACATGATCAATCAGGTTGACGGTTAATTGATCACGGGACCGCCAGGTTCCTCTATGGATGTTGAGATGGGGGAACCGCGTACTACTCACAGAGAGGTTCCGCCCCGCGGCGAAGTTCAACAGCCTGAGTCCGTTTCCGGAGGTCGTGTCATGCAAGCTGTGTTTCCAGATGACGCCAGCAAAGATGTCCTCTTTCCCCAGCTCAGCATTGAAATCTCCGAGAACGATCTTGGTGTCATAGCTGGGGCATCGATCGTATGTTCTTTCTAAGAGATCATAGAACTCATCCTCTGTCGGGGCGTGAGTGCAAATCAGGCTGACGTTCTCGAATTTAGCCTTAATGCGGATTGTCATGAGGCGTTCGCTGACGTGGGCGTAGCTTAAGACTTTTTGCCTAAGTCTGCCTTCTCTCCCTGTCGCAGTCGCTGTAGTATAAGTCGCAGTTCTTCATCTTCTTTCTGCCCGGCCCATCCTACCGCACTTCCTGGATGGCGGTGATATCTGCTTTGTAGCAGTCAAGGGCCTCCGCAAGTTGTTCGGCTGCACGTGGTCTGTTAAGGGACCTCACATTCCACGTGCAGAACCGAAAATCGTTGTCATTTGTTCGTTTTCCGGGGTCGTCAACGTTGGATCCGTCCATATCCGAGGCAAGTTGTTGTTGCTGAACTCGGTTATTTTTGTGTGGTGAGGGAGTTAACCTCACGCACAACCTACAGACTGGTAGGCCAGTCGCTGCATACATTGGTTCACCACACAACGGATGCTGTGATGGCTATCGAGGGGGCGCCACAAGGAGGCTGTGTGTCAACTTGACCTGTTCAGGGACGAGGATAGTGTTGGCAGCTCGCCATGTTAAGCGCGATCAACGACATTGCCTCGTATGCAAAGTTCCATGCCCTCCTGTGAAGTGAATTTGTGTTTAAATTATATGATCGCAAAAGCCAAAAATAAGTTCAAATGGAAGAAAAAAGAGCAAGAACACCAAAACTAACCCTCGTCGATGAACGCCAAATAGTAAGATTAGTCAAACGCTAGGGCTTTACCCGTGGCGACATCAACAGCAAGAGGAAGACTGGTGAAGTAGAATTTACCTACCAGAGTCCAAGAAAAGTGCCACTACTGTCAAAAGTCAACCTACTAAAAGGAGGCATGTTTGCGCAAGATCAATTGAACTGTGAACCTTATAAATGTAATAAGGTTCAAGAGTTTCAAAAGTAGTGTACCAAAAAGACTATAAAGCACGGCGGAGCAAAAATTAACCCATAGAGATGCTTTTCCTTAGATGGATTCTACAGCAACACAATGACCCCAAACATACTAGTCAACTGGCCGAAGAATTTTCCCAAAGCAATTGAGTTAATGTTATGGAGTGGCCGCCTCAGTCTCCGGACCTGACTCCCATTGGGAACCACATAAGGAGAGAATGCGCACCGACTCTGAAGTGGTTTGTTTGATTAAGGTTCAAGGCTTTCGATGAAAAAGATGATGAATATTTGCAACTGATGAAGCAATATTGGCATGAACGCTGTAATGATATTGGGAAGGCAATAAATTCAAACCATATGTCAGTCTATAAGCATCTTCACTCAAAAAAGCTTCACATTTGAGCTACACATGAAATGAATAATTGAGCGAAAACCTGTGAAACGCTGCTTAAACGTAACAAAATGGATCCTTTTTTAAAGCTACGCATTACGTCCTATAAAAATGGATAAGATGCAAGAGTAGCCTACGCCACAACCACAAACAACTTCAAAATCTACACTCACGGCAAAGAGGGCTATGGACCACAGTTGTCTATTTTGAGTTGCTAGAACATAGTGAAATGACCAATTCGACCATCCAATAATTATAGAATCGGAATTCTCTTCCATCATGATAATGGTAGGCCACACAGCTCTTATGACTTTTAAGACGGAGACTGGGTTTGATTGGTACGGAGAGTTCAGATGTCTGGAACTTGCACATTCTGACAGATATTTGCTTCGGTTTCTGCAAATCTCTCTTAAAGTTAAAGAAAAAGTAGACCGAGGATCGGTGTTAGATGAGCCACTTTCCAGAAATACGACGGCTGTCTGATAAATAACTGACCTCAACGTGAAGCTAGCGGCACAATTGAAAAAAAAAGTTTCTACTTCAAATTGTGCATATTATAAAAGCTTCTCGCCAAAATTTCAGAAATTTATCTTGCACCATTATCTGTTTACAGTCGTTTTTGTGAGTGTATGTCGGTGATTCCCCCAAAATGGAAAAAATTGAATATCGAGCTGTAATTAAATTTTTATTTTTGAAAGGCAATACGCCTTCACAAATCAAAGATGAGTTGAACTCTGTGTATGGTGACACCGCACCATCGTTTACCACCGTAAAATGTTGGGCAGTTTAATTTAAACGTGGTCGCAGGAGCTTGGAAGATGATGAACGTCCTGGGCGTCCAAAAACTGTAACCACTAACGATAACATCGCTAAAGTTCATCAATTGGTACTAGACGACCGCCGGATTAAAGTTAGAGAAATAGCTGAGATTATGAAGATATCAAAAGAACGTGTTTGCCATATATTAAACCAAGATTTGGGCATGAGAGAGCTGTCCGCGCGTTGGGTGCCGCGTTTGCTTACGCTAGACCACAAACGTGCGCGCATGAACATTTCCAGCGCTCTGTTGGCTCAGTTTAGAGGCAATAAGGCCGAGTTTTGGCGCCGATTGATAACTGTAGACGAAACTTGGATTCATCATTATACGCCCGAAACAAAAATCCAATCTAAACAGTGGATTGAAAAGGGGGAACCGGCCCCAAAAAAACCTAAAGCTGTGTATTCGGCTGGGAAAGTGATGGCGAGTGTTTTTTGGGACAGCCATGGAATTATTTTTATAGACTAACTTGACAAAGGAAAAACTATAACAAGAGCATACTACGCATCATTATTGGACAAGCTAAAGGAAGAAATTTCGAAAAATCGGCCACATTTGCAAAAAAAGAAAGTCTTGTTCCACCAGGACAACGCACCATCTCTCACCTCAACAGTCGCCATGGCGAAAATCCACGACTTGCGGTTCGAACTGCTTGACCATCCACCTTATTCACCGGATCTAGCACCAAGCGACTTTTTTTGTTTCCTCAACTTAAAACTGCGCTCGGCGGTCAGAGATTTTCGTCAAATGAGGAGGCAATCTCTTTCGTGAACTCGTATTTTGCAGACAAAGATGCCAAGTACTATTTGGAAGGCTTGCAGAGATGGGAGCATCGCTGGGAGAAGTGTGTGGAGTTACAAGGAGACTATGTAGAAAAATAAATAAAAAAAATTTGAAAAAGTCGCGTGCATCATGGTTAGGTCGGTTATTTATCAGACAGCCCTCGTACTAAGGGAGAGCGAACCATTGGAGGTTATGGCAGCCTAAGCCATAACTACCGGCGGTGGTTGCTTTCTGGTAGCCGGTCGAAGCTGTAAATTTTCGAAGAACCACTCTGACCAGTAAACTCGAGTACATTTTGTTTGTTGAAACATTGCTTGCAACTTATAGAAAAAAAAAAAAAAAACAAATTTGACAAGTAACCACTTTCGTGCAGGCGTAACAGGAACTTCGCTCGTTCGACTCTAACTTTTTTCTGTTGCGGTGGAAGATCATTTGCTTTTTGGAACTTGTATGGCTTAAGCTCAAGCTCATTTATAGATATGTTGCATCTGTTTCAACGATCGCGACCAATTTTTTCCCACTTGAATATTGATTTCGCTCAATTCGATCCTTCGCTTGCTGTCCGTCACCATTTCCGTCGATGGTGATGTTTCTTTACGACCACCTCCATATCATTTTACAACGCTGCCAGTATTAAGTAGTTCTTGTTCGAGATACAGACGATTGATTCGATTGATTGTTGACGTGCTGGAGGAGAATTTATATTTAGAGGCTCTACAGCCCACAAGGCACCAGACCGTAGCTTCTTCAGTAATTACTTGTCGTGTGCGTGCTACCGTGTCACGAGTAGAAGGGACCTATACTCTTTTTCCGACTCCGAACGGCGAGATTGAGAAGCTTTTCATAGACAATTAGCACATTTTGAGTGCTATCAGCAACTCAAAAGAGGTGTCCCGCCGGGGCATCGAACCTAGACCTTCTGCGTGGGTGGCGACGCACTTACCCACTACGCCACGGCGACCACAGAATGGGGTTCTTGCTTTTTCAGAAATCTACCAAAAGAGCTCGAAACATGACAGACCTCTTGGTTGTAAACTTAGCATATGCTTAAATGGACAGTCCTCTTAAAACACGCCCAGGACACACACGATGATATCATATATCATGACGCATGCCTTCCTTAACATCTTCATTCACCCACAAACCTGGTGGAATGTGTCTTGTTTGGTGTCTTGAGACCTCAGTTCTCTAGAGACTCATTCAAAGCATTCGCAAAAGTGTAAGACACACAGGCCTACCATACTCCTGTCGATGCGCTTAAGGTCTGGAGTCTCTTGATCCTCTATCTTATTGCCTGTGCTTCCATGCATCCCTCCAAATCCCCTCACCACCACACAACTCTGAGATCAATAACAGAAAACCCCAAAGAAGACATAAGCCCCCTGCTACTGATAGACTCACTCACACTCACCGGCAGTTGTTTCATTCCCCTCCAGTGCCACATTATCTCGTTGAAGATGATTTCCCAATCCGCCCACTCCCACAATGCAAAAGCTAAACACCAAGTGAATCTCTGTCTCTCAGGACGAGCAGTAGTCGATAGTTCTCCGTCATCACCGGCCCGTCCCTTGTGCCATAAACGAGAGTCATTTCGAGTTTAATTGCTTTCGAGGATATTTCCATTGTGTGCCATTTGCGCACACACACACACAGACTTCTGCAGCACCTGGAATCGCCAATCAGGTGTACAGTAATTGCCCAGAAGCCCACTCCCACTGCAAGCCCGTTCCACAACAATGACCACACACCAAAACTGGATTTCCACACTTGAGTTCCGACAGGAACAGATTTGGCTTCGGTCTCAAGCTTTCGGACTCCTTAATGGATTATCACGGTCCTCCGTCGTCCAGGCCCTGCGCCGGCCCACTTAAGGGTTGTGTTCAGTTCGGCTGTTTCCCATGAATTCAATTAGAGATAAAGAAAGTTAATGGCCACCACTGCCACCACTGCCGCCACTGCTGCCCGAGGTGAACGTGCGTGCCGGCCAGGAGCGAAGTATTCGATTTCACTTCGATGTCTATCGGTGCGCCACCGTCGCGCCGGTGGGCGGGCCGTTGATTGGTCGGTTTGTCCGTGTCGTGTAGCCCACTTTGTCGGTGACATTGTTTGCAGTCCATTTGATGGTAATAACCGTTACGGTGTGATAAGGATTTCTGATTCTTGTCACTGCTCTTGAGATCCCGGCGGTGTCTGTTTCGGTTTCGGGGCTCAAACTGACAGGCTCTCTTGTAATTGCTTCCTGAAGCGGCCGAGGGACGTATTCGGATGATTGGCGTCTTCCGTTTGTCGTTGGAATTAGTTGTCCACTTTTAGGCTGTTACCAGTCGACGACGTGGGCGTGCGTCTCTCTGCGAGGTGCAGGCTAATGTATTTCCTAATCAAAGGAAGGCAGTTGGGTGCGAGTACCACTTGTACGTCAGAAACAACCGTGGGAGGGCTAAGTGATGGGGTGCATCGATTTATTTTTGTAATTCATACGTGAGCAGAGGAGCCAATTGCTAAGTGATGCTTTCCCTTAGAGCGCACGGGTCCTTTGTGCTGTCACGTGGGTTTTCTTGAAACAAGTCTGCTGAAACCCGGATCTCGGGCTAGACTGTGCTCCGAGAACTAATTTCAGATGGACCGCATAAGAACTGTCTGCCGAAGTACCACATGGTGGGCATAGCCTCCAATTTAAGAACATACACGTGGACTGAGTGGGCTCAGTGGACTGAGTATGCCGTAAGAAGACAGGTGGAGGAGATGGCAGTTGATATCAGCGGTGGGATTCGAGAAATCGTAATAAAGTGCAAATATTTGTCATTGGCGTTAGAGGCAACTTGGGATTTAACAAGTACATCTCACTTGACTATTTTTGTGCGGCGAGTTCACGAGCAATGGACGCATTGCATGTTCAGCTAGAACTATGTGACCTAGAAACTACAACTCAAGTAAAGGCTGATCTACGTCCTCACGACCCAAGGTTCCACTTTCGATTCCCGGACTGAACACTATCGTATTTTCACGGCACCATCTTGTTCGAATTGCTGAAACACTCAAAGAGTACTGATTGTCTATTTATGTCAGAAACAGTTTCAGCAGAGGCGACAGTCAAGGTGCTACAACCGATCTTTGTCCTCTAAGGACCTCCAAGGGCGCTGGTTACGGACAACAGCACCCAATTTACGGCCCAAATTTTTAAGGAATTCTGCAACAATCTTTCAATCCAGCATTGCACAACAGCTCCGTTTCATTCAGCGTCGAATGCTTCATCCGAGAGATTTGTGCGGACGTTTAAAGAATCGTTTCGGAAAAACATGGCGGAAAACAAGAGTTATGATTCGGCACATTGCACTTTTCTCTCCACTTATCGATCCACTCCAATAAATCTTCGGCAGAGTTACTACATGGTCGGCAGCTCCTTTCTTTCATGTTTAATCCCAGAGGGTAAGAAGAGCAAACCAAAGTTTTCAACCAAATTTCCGATGTCGCAGTGAGTTTTGGAACGTGAGTATGGGACTGCCAAAAGGTGGTCAAAAGGTGAAACCAAGAACATACTCGGCAAGGAAATGAACAAAGGGCGGCAGCATAACCAGGTATAACTTTTACAGGGTGAAGCTCAGACACAAGCAACTAGCGAGCGAGATCATGGTGAGTCAGGTGCTACTTTAAATGTTGACTACTGCTGTCAGGCTAATTCCGTTAAACGAGAGAAAGGAGTCACGGAGGCGTATGCGGAAATTACGGCCATCGATCAGAAGATTGACGAGCAATTGGACAACGCTAGGAACCCACAAGCTCCTACAGAGAAGTTAAGTTAAGAAGAGTCCGTTTTTTGAATGAAGGGGGCTTAGCGTAGTAATAAAATAGCGCCTAAGGAGATGTTATAACACCCTATAATCCATGTAGAAAGCGTTTACCTGTGTATTCCTAATCTAGTGCTCTTTTAAGTACGTAAGAAACCTTGAAATATTGGAAATCTAATTTCGAAGTAATAAACTTTTCCACATGAGTTCCGGTATCCGAGTGTGTAACACCATTTTACAGTGAATATAATTTGGAAAAATTCTGAGATTCAATATCCACAGTCCAAGCATATATTTGGCACGATAAAGATTTGTATTACTGTAGATGTCATGGCCGGGTCTGGGTTCGAGTCCCGGACGGAACACCTCGCATTTCACTTTCGAGTTGCTGGCAACACTCAAAAGTATCAATTGCCTATGAAAAACTTCTCAAACATCTTTGTTCGGAGTCGGCAATAAACTGTAGGTCCCTTCTACTCGAGAGAAAACAGTTGCACGCACAACTGGAGTTGTTACTAAAGAAGCTACGGCCTAGTGGCACTCAATTTATTTGATTATCACCCTTTAGGAGACATATTTTGAAAAAATTCAACAATGCATTCAAGAAATGGTTGTCATGCCACGAAATGGTATCTTTTTGAGCTTGTGGTGTGGTGATGCAACGACTCGTAAGAACAAAGGTTGCGTAACTTTAACATGAATTAGATCTTCAATTCGAGAGGAATTAACTTTAGAAACTGATTCACTGCAGCCTCCATCTTGGTTGAGTGTTCTTGCATATCTCTTGGCCACCACGGACTGCCTCCGTTTATTTCCGATAATGTTTAATTTTTTTAGTGAAGTCAAAGGCACCAAAAGTAAGCCACAGCGTGGGCGGAAATGTCTGGAATTAAGTCACAACACGGGACGAATGTATAAAGGAAGAGAGAGAAAAAAGGTACAGGCGCATGTTGGTTGTAAATGCCTTTGGGATAGTAATGAGGGGGGAATAACCGTGTGGTGCGGCTAAGGACCAAACTTCTAAACTTTACCCCCGAAAGAAGGCTTAATTTTATTTTTTTTATTTGATCAATTTTGAGGTGATATCTTAAGTCGAGGAAAATACTTTAAACTGCACCGTGTCACCGTGGCTTACTTACTTACTTAAGGTGGCGCTACAGTCCGGTCTGAACCTGGGCCTCAACCAACAATTGTCTCCAGCCAGCTCGATCTTTAGCTAGCTGTTTCCAGTTTCGCAAGCATAGTGGGTTGAGGTCCTCTCTACTTGCGTGCGCCACCTAAATCGCGGTTTTCACAGCAGACAACTCGATGCGAGGGTAAAGGTAATTTCCTACATGGCCCTTATCCGGCCAATGCTTGTCTGTGGTTGTCCCGTGTGGTTCAACGGTTGTTTGAGAGGGCTTGCCTGAGGGGTTGCCTTCGCCTTTATTGAACTCCCGAGTCCGAGTACACGAAATATTACTCCAATGACGTCTTGATAAGAGTGGACAATTTCCTGGTGAAGATGAACTCGAATTCATACTGCGAGAGCGATGAACTCGATCAATAATCTCATCCTTGGGGCTTACTACCCTAATTTCATGTATCACGAAAGTGTGCGTCATACTGGCTCTGTCCCCCCAGAAGCATTCGTCTACCTGGATCAGAACGGCCTGATACAGGACAAAGATGCGGTTCCGATAATCTTTCATATCACCCGTAACGTTGTGGATGGGCGACTCAACTACGACCGTTCTGTCGCCGAGCTGAGTACCGAAGTTCGTCTCCGGTTCAGTAGGTCCATCTCCCTCCGAGACATCGTTCACTGTAGACGTCAACACCAAAAATATTGGTGGTTGAGTACGAATGAGGGAACTCCGTCTTCGAACCCTCTAGACCCTTGGTAGGCTGGGGTTGGTTCAGACCCAGTCGGTCGCATCGGATTGGGCGTCTGACCCCGTCCGACCACGGCGGCTCACATATTTTAAGAGTAGTTTTTAAGGTCGTTTAAGGTTACCAAAACAAAATAAGCTGCTGCGCTACTTATCGTCGTCAAGCAAGCGCCCTCATCGACCAACAACAATAGCAGGAAATAAACTCCCGGCTGGTCGGTCGTGGATGGATGGTAATAGAAGAAGATACTTCCCCGATTCGAGCTTACCAGACCACCTGGTACGTAGATTAGACGCTGATAAGGTATCTGGTGTGTCAGAGAGGTGTGTGACACTTGGACTCGTATGCATTTGAAAATGAGAGTGACAGAGAATCTTTGCAGCATGGCAAAATGCCGTCTGTTGGAGATTGACATTGCTTGAAATAATACAGTGGGCACAGAAAAATAAAAAAGTAAAACTGTATGGATAAAGTTATAGAAAAGAAAAAGCTTGCTGCTAATTGAAACTATTACGGTAATACAAGGCCATTGAGTATATTCTTCGTTTCTTCAAGGGTAAGAGAAACTTTTGAGAAATAAAGAGAGGTGGCATTGACATCTTGTCGATGCGGTACGTAGTTAAGTCGCAGCAGTTCAATTCAAGCTCTAAAAATAATGCTTATTTGTCTATTTGAGAGTTCTGTTCTAAAGTAGTTGCTGGACCCCAGTGTATGGTTAAGATGTTTGTACATATGTCTCGACGAAGAGAAACGAGCTTGATTTAGGCAATCTAGATACATCTTGTCATCGTGTTTCCTAATGCACTCGCATAATTTATCCTCCCATTCATCTCAATTTTCCTCAGTAAGTCTAAGTGCAATGTCAAGTGAGGTGGCGAGCTCATGCCATTCTTTAAAAGGTGATAAATTATATCGAAGCGCCATCTTGAGAAGCCTCCTTGAAAGATTATTATTCGACCTACGCATTACTTTAATTAAATAGTCTGCATTCGCTTTCAGATTTTTATGGTAGATTTGCGACAAACCAGATTCCACGTAGATAGCGTATGAAGGAGTTGTTGGCGGGAATTTAAAAATTCGCTTCAAGAAAAACCGCTGTACAATTTCACATTCTTCAAAGAACTTAAATCCAAACACTTGGATTGCGTAGCAGAGACAAGAATTCACAGTGGCATTAAAAACCTTGAACTTTGACGCACTGCCGCTACAGCTTTCTTGTGAACATGTGCGCTCATATCAAGATTCGATTTTATAGCGAAACCCAGGTAGTTGAACTCCTTGACAACTTCGATCGGCTCACCCTCCAAAGTCCAGTTTTCACGTGCAGTCCTGTTACCTCGACCAGTGGCAAAAACCATGATTTTTGACTTAGAAGTGTTTATCTTTAAGTCCCAAAGATCGCAGTAGCTTTTCAATTTGTTTATTTGCAGCTGAAGTGCCTGTGGTCCTTCAGCCAAAACAACCAAATCGTAAGCATATACACAACTTTAACCTCTACATCACCAACTTTAACTCCTCCTGGTAGAAATGCGGTTATATCATCGACGTAAAGAGCAAACAAAAGCGGGCTAAGCAGACAGCCTTGGGGGACACCTGCTTCGACCTCGAAGAAGTTTGACAAGTAAGTGCCATTCCATACAGCAGCAGAGTTTTGTGGGATAAGTTCTGTATAAACTCTCAGGAACTTTGTTGAAAGTCCCAGAGTCGAAAGTTTGTACAACAGCGAGTTCCTATTGACCGTATCGAAGGCGGCTTTGAAGTCTACGAAAAAAGCATATAGCTTTTTGCCCAGCTCTTTAAACCTTCGAGCTATAGTGGTCAGTGAAAAAAATTGTTGACAACCCTGACCGGAAGCCTGCCTGATAAAGACTTAGACGTTCGTTGGCCTCCACCCAAACAGTCAACCTATGGTATAATATTTGGGACACTTCCGGCATCATCTCGGAATCTAGCAATTTATTGTAAAGCAACAGTAACCATTCTAGATAAGCAGGGGTACGATTTTGTATAAACTCAACCGGAATACCATCCAATCCAGGAGCTTTATTTTTTTTCAATTTACTCCGAGTTCGTGTTAACTCCATCATCGAAATTGGGGCATCCAGCACAGGATCCGAGACGTAGGGGAGGCCAAACTGCAAGTTTACCTGACCCACCGTCGTGCTTAGCAATTGTTTAAAATGGTTTGCCAGTACTTCCGAGCTTATAGGGCAAGTAACCACTGATCTGCCTTCACTTAACATTCTAACCGTTTTCCAGAACACCATCGTGTCCTCACAACCTTTCTTTCTATAAGCAAGTTTTTTTATAGTACTCCGCTTGCTTGGCCTTACAAAACTTCCTTGTATGCTTTATTCGTTTCGTTAAACATCAGCTTTGGTTTAAGGTTAGGATTTCCCACAGAGCTAATTCATTAGGTATCTCAATAAGCTACGCCTCTTACATCTACTCACAGAGAATGTACAACAAGGCATCAATGGATGTGTGGAATATTCTGTCACAAGGAAGCTTTGATTGTAGACTCTTAGACCTAAAAACTGGTCCAATGTACCCGGACAACCTACATCTGCTGTATTTTCTTGGTATTCCTTAGAAATGCCAAATGAGGCTTCATGTACCTCGCCATTTACATCCATCACGGCCATTCAAATAGTGACTAAAAGCCGTTTCAAACTTCAGTCGAGTTAAATTTTCAAAAACCTAAAACAATTCGCGCAACATTAGTTCTTTGTTTATCTTGAGCAGTTTCCAGAGAACAAGGCTTCTCACATCACAGGCGAATTAGATCCTCACGGTGCACCGTAAATTCCTCACAACTTCTAAGCATCTGAGAAGCTTCTCGAATCTGCACTCGCTGAAGTATAAAACTTCCCCAAAAGTCACTCATTCCCACTAACCCAAGTTCAACTGGCTTGTTTTAATTACTCCTCGCTCGTCGAGCGCCCAGGTTTCACTTCACTTCCGATCCGACCCTTCATCCTGATAGCCAACTAATTTTCTTCTCGTATCCTGTACAGGTGTCCTCCTTCCACTTCCTCTCGGCAAGTTATTTCGTCCTTCACTCACACAGAGGTTCCAGAATATCCCCCACATCATCGGCTCAACGGGGTGGGGTGAAGTTTTTCTCTTTTGACATCTTTTTGATGAATCATGGCACATGCCAAGGCCCCCTCCCCCCCGACCCCGAACAGTGTGTTGTGTGTGTGTGTGTATGCACG